>JARQOD010000001.1:2368439-2422522 GCA_033576555.1 Oophaga sylvatica | reverse complement strand
GTTGGTCTTTCTAAACGGTTCCAAGCTCTTGAGAACATCTCTTCCTCTGAGGAGGAAGCTGACGGTGAGGTTCGGATTCGGCGGGCTTACAGGGGGGGCCGAGTCTCTTTCTTCTGGGAATGTATTGTAACTTGGAAGGAGGGACTGGCCCAGAGTCCAGAGACGAGGACGATAAAAAGAAAAAACACGCGGGAATGGACACCTCCGTGTCATTAAAGAGGGGAAGGATTCCTCCTCTGCGGCAGAGAATAAGGGAAGTGGGAAGAAGAAAGCCATCTAACGCAATCAATCACCAATGATGGCGGTACCCACTCCGTTGACGCTGGCACCCATTAATGTCGCCAGCATAAAGTGAAATACAGCCAGATTTGCGGCCTTTGATTTTTCTCAGCCGGGTTGAGGCTGACATTTTCTTTTTGCAAGAGACCAGGCTAACAAACATGGCAGACGTGTTTAAAGCTAAGAGGGAGTGGAGACTTGGGCCCTCCTATTGGTCTCTTGTGGCCGAGCCATATAGCAGAGTGGTGGTCCTTTTTACCGCAATGGTGGAATGCCGACGGGTTATTGAGTTAGGAATGGGGAGGTGCCTGATCTTAGATGTCCTCATGGAGGGACAAGTACTCAGGCACATTAACATCTGTGGTCCCCAATCTAAGTGGGACCGGAAGTGTCTCTTTATGAGGGTCAAAACCTACCTTTTTACAAGTCGGCAGGTTGGCTTTGGAGGGGACTTCAAAACTGTCATGAGGCCCCAAGATAGAGGAGGTTCAACAGGCAAGCTGACTTATGTTAGCGTCGCCCTTAATAGTATAGCTAGTGAGGCTCGCCTGGTGGATGTCCACATACGGCACACCCCAGGCCACGAGGGTTCACCTATCATAGCGGTAACTGTAGGTCCAAAATAAGTAGGTATTATTTAAAGGAGGAAGCTATCTCTTCTGCAGTGTCTGTTGTTGAGGTGGAGTTCTCCGACCACTGTTTTATTTTGTTTTCTCTGAATGTTACAGAGACCCTCTGGATGGGAAGAGGCTTTTGGAGACTCAATTCATCTCTCTTGGAAGAAGCGGAGAAAAGACAGTCCTTTTGAGGATTTTTTTCAGAGCCAGGTACCCTTACCGGATCTTTGTAGTAATAAGTCAGAGTGGTGGGAGATGTTCAAGAAAAGGGAGGCAAGATTCTTCCTCCAGCTCTCAAGCCTCAGGAGTCTGAGCAGGTACAGCCTGCATCAGGGTCTGAGGAGGAAACTCGCGCATCTCGTCTCAACTGGAGTTAGCCGCAAAGAGATCTCCAGAGTGAAATCTTTGCTTATGAGGTGTCAGTACGATAGACATGTGTCACGCTGTATAGCAGATATATATATATGTGATGTAAGTAATCTATATCAAATGGGCAACATACTATATAACATGCGCATAGATATATGATAACATAGAATTACCTGACAGAATGTCCAGTGGGTCAATACGGAATCCGTTATACGCTGTCTCCGGCTAGAGGGTGACCGGGGTCTATGCTGACCCTAAACTGGGGTGCTGACTAATCCCTCTACCTGGAGGTACTGTTAAAGGTACAGAGGTCCAGGCCACCAGCGTAAACCCTGTCTCCTATCAATCCCTGCCAACTGTAATCTAGTCCTAAGAAGGACCCTGATTACCACCAAAGGGAATGAACAGGTAACGGTTAATGAACAGAAAGACATACAAGACAGACAAGAAATAAAGTAATAAAGTCTTACATACAACACTCACACACAGTAGGAACACCTAAGGTCTCAGAGATAAACTATAAGCTGTAAGAGTAAAAACAACTAAGGAACTCTTAGCTTAAATATTCTCAGAACCGATCCAGTCTGCTAGACTACATGAATGCTTTCACCGGCATCTAACAAGCAGACTGGCAGGTATAAGAAGGAATCTAATTAGAACATAATCAAAAGCAGCCGGGCGAGGCTGGACCTAGTCTTAGCAAAGAGCTAGGTAAAATTAACTCCCTCATTACCAAACACAAAGAAACAGCAACTCAGCTGTGAGAAGTCAGAGTGTGTAATCGCGACGATCCTCGTGGCGATACACTCATGACAGTACCCCCCCCTCTATGAGGGGACTCCGGACCCTCAGGGCCAGGTCTGCCCGGGTGAGTTGTGTGAAAGGTCCGAACCAATCGATCTGCGTTAACATCAGACGCAGGGACCCACGTCCTCTCCTCAGGACCATACCCCCTCCAATGAACCAAGTACTGAAGGGATCGGCGACTGAGACGTGAGTCAATGATTTTCGCCCCATGAAATTCCACGTTATCATTGACCACCACTGAAGGAGGAGGTAGAGGTGACGGTATGACTGGTGCCACATACTTTTTAAGTAATGACTTGTGAAACACATTATGAATTTTAAACGTAGGAGGGAGGTCCAGACGAAATGCCACAGGATTAATTATGGAACTGATCCTGTACGGCCCGATGAATCTGGGACCCAACCTCCAGGAGGAAACTTTAAGTTTTATATTCCTGGTAGACAACCAAACCAGATCGTTCACCTTCAGATCTAGACCAGAAACTCTCCCCCTATCAGCCATCCGTTTGTAACGGTTCCCCGTAACCTTCAGTCTTAACCGATCTGGAACTATCAGTTTCCCTGGAAGTCCCACAGGGGCGTCTCCCTGAGCCCCCAATACCTCCCCCTCAAGCTCAGAGCATACAGCTGACACTACAACTCCCTCCTGAGGAATAGGAACCGGATCATCCGTCTTCCCGGCCCCTGGGAAAGTACGAGATAAAGCATCAGGAAGCAACTTTATTGAGCAGTCATATGCGCGATGAGGAGGTAACTCTTTACACCCTCCTCTGAGAACATCTCCCCAAAGTCCTCCAGAAAAGGAGACAAAGTCCTAGGCACAACCGCACCGATGACCGTGCTCATGCAATTATTCCTGCAAAATTCACCCCACTGGCTTATCTTTCTGGATTGCCAATCAATCACTGGGTTATGTTTAGCCAACCAAGGAAGTCCCAACACAATAGGAGTAGGTAGACCCTCCAACACATAACAAGACAATTGCTCTTTATGTATTGCCCCTACTCGAAGATCTATGTTATGAACAGCTTGTACCAAGCTACCTTGACCGAGAGGTCTAGAATCAATAGAGACTATAGGGACCGGTTTGGCCAATACACTCAGTTGCATACCATGCACCTGGGCAAACCGAGCGTCCACCAGATTAGCCCCGGACCCACTATCAAGAAAAACAGAAATCCTCTCAGTTCTAGTACCAATCACCACCTCCGCAGGCACGAGAAACTGAGAGGGATTTGGGGACGAAATACACACTCCCAAGTTAACTCCTTTGCTCAAAGAGGCCCGGGATGGACACCCCCCAACAAAATGTCCCTCTCTCCCGCAAAAGAAACACCTTCTAGTCTTGCGGCGCACCGCCGATTCCCTCCTACAAAAAGATGTCCCTCCCAACTGCATGGGTTCCTCAGAACAGACCAGGGGAACCTCAGTATAAGGGACTTTAGTAGTAGGTGGAGTCATCACGGGAGGCGGAGTTACCTCGCGTCTTCCCCGAATTCGTCTATCAATGCGAATAGCGAGGGCCATAGCAGCCTCCAGTGATGGAGGAGAATCATACTGAGCCAACACATCCTTTAATTTGTCAGACAACCCTTGACAAAACTGGCTCCTAAGAGCTGGGTCATTCCACTGAGTATCTGTTGCCCATCTACGGAACTCAGAAGAATATTCCTCCGCTGGACGATTTCCTTGCCGTATTTTACGTAACTTTGCTTCAGCAAGGGAAACTCGATCCGGATCATCATATACCAGACCCAGGGCAGTAAAAAATCGATCCACTGACTGGAGATCTGGGGAGCCTGGAGGAATGGAGAACGCCCAAGCTTGAGGGTCCCCTTGTAAGAGTGAGATAACAATTCCCACCCTCTGCTCTTCACTCCCAGATGACCGAGGCCGCAGCCGAAAGTACAATTTACATGCCTCCCGGAAAGTAAAAAATTTGTCCCGCCCACCAGTGAACCTGTCCGGGAGAGCAACCTTAGGTTCAGATCTGGTTTGCTCCGGGGGGGACAAAACCTTGGACTTAATGTCTGCAAACTCCATGGACAACCCCTGCAACTGCCGGGCCAGCTGGGCTACTGGATCCATGACAGCTGGGGAGAATCTTTAGTATGGGCCGGTGAAAATGTCACGCTGTATAGCAGATATATATATATGTGATGTAAGTAATCTATATCAAATGGGCAACATACTTATAACATGCGCATAGATATATGATAACATAGAATTACCTGACAGAATGTCCAGTGGGTCAATACGGAATCCGTTATACGCTGTCTCCGGCTAGAGGGTGACCGGGGTCTATGCTGACCCTACACTGGGGTCCTAACTAATCCCTCTACCTGGAGGTACTGTTAAAGGTACAGAGGTCCAGGCCACCAGCGTAAACCCTGTCTCCTATCAATCCCTGCTAACTGTAATCTAGTCCTAAGAAGGACCCTGATTACCACCAAAGGGAATGAACAGGTAACGGTTAATGAACAGAAAGACATACAAGACAGACAAGAAATAAAGTAAATAAAGTCTTACATACAACACTCACACACAGTAGGAACACCTAAGGTCTCAGAGATAAACTATAAGCTGTAAGAGTAAAAACAACTAAGGAACTCTTAGCTTAACTATTCTCAGAACCGATCCAGTCTGCTAGACTACATGAATGCTTTCACCGGCATCTAACAAGCAGACTGGCAGGTATATGAAGGAATCTAATTAGAACATAATCAAAAGCAGCCGGGCGAGGCTGGACCTAGTCTTAGCAAAGAGCTAGGTAAAATTAACTCCCTCATTACCAAACACAAAGAAACAGCAACTCAGCTGTGAGAAGTCAGAGTGTGTAATCGCGACGATCCTCGTGGCGATACACCCATGACAACATGCTTCTTTGGTTTTTGAGAGGGATTACAGGAAGTACAGTTTGCCCGACCCTTACAAAAACTGCAAGATGTCAGTGAATAGTAAAGTGGTTACAGGACTGGTCGACACTACGGGGTCCTTGAGGCGATCCAGATCAGGGAGCCTGGAGGTTGTCAGATCCTTCTACGTGCACCCCTTGGGAAAGAGGGATCTTGAGTGGGATGAGATGTCGGCTTTCCTGGCTGAAGACGTTCCAGAACCAGGGGTGCACCCCTCTCTTGATGTTTTGACAGAGATGATCAGGGAAGAGGAAGTTAATTTGGCGATTGAAGGGCTTGCCCAAAAAAAAAAAAAATAAATAAAAAATCGCCATGTCCAGATGGCTTAACATCTGAGTTCTATAAGACCTTTAAGGACGCTTTGGTTCCCCTATTGACTGAGGTTCAATGAGTGTCTTTCCACGGGCACTCTGCCAAATTCAATGAGGAGGTCTGCCCTGGTCATCTTGTCAAAGGTTAAGGACCCATCTTGCATTGAGAATTGGCGCTTCTCAATGCAGACAGGAAGGTTCTGGCAAAGGTGCTGTTTAATCTGCTGGTGAAATTTGCACCCCAACTCCTGCTCTGTTCCATGCCGTGCTGTGCTCGGTGCACGGGAGGCAGTGGATCAGGGTAGGGCTGGTCACTGGAAGGGGTACATGATGTCACTGGACCAGGCAAAAATATTTGATTGGGTTAATCACGATTATCTCTGGACTGTCCTTCTGAGATATGACCTGCCGTAGGGGGGTTTGTTGATTGGCTTAAGACCTTGTACGGTGGGGCAGAGAGTTTCCCGCTTGTGAACAGTTGGATTGGCAGCTCTTTTGAGGTTGGATCTGGGGTTTGCCAGGGTTGTCCCTTGTGCCCGCTGATGTATGTGTTTGCAATTGACCCACTTCTTAGGATGGTGGATCGTGGACCGTTGGCCGGGATCGGGATGGACCGGGCAGCACCGGAAGCCACTCTGCGGGCAGTGGCATATGCCGATGATGTCACTGTTTTTGTTGGCAGGGTGGATGATGTCAGAGGTAGATCGATACTCTGAGGCATCCGGGTCCAAGATCAACCTGGATAAGTCTCTGGCTGGTAGGAGGAGATCCTGGTTTTGATCTCCTGGACACCCTTCCAAGACCGAAAGTCTCTACAAAAGTCCTTGGCATCGAATTTGGCCAGGGGAATTACCCCAAACAAAATTGGGACAGCAGGCTAGAGATAGCCACTCAGAAGGTGAACCAATGGAAGGGATGGTTTTTGACCCTAAGGGAAAGGATAAATCTGATCAAAACTTACCTGCTCCCTTTACTGATTTATCTGGGCAGTGTGTGCATCTTGCCAGAGTCTCTCTGGACTTGGGTCTACAGTTTGTTGTTCCAACTGTTATGGGGGAATAGACTGAACCTGGTCAAGAGGGAGGTTACTTACCATACAAGGAGACTTGGAGGGTTGGGTATGGTCAACCCTGTGGTATTCCTTGTGGAAACCTTCATTAAGATCAATATTGCAAACCTCTGGAAAGAGAGGGCTCCTCCGTTGGTATTCTCCTGTAGGGGATGGTTTCAGGCTTTCTTTGAGGAAAGGGAGACAGGAGGGCAAGTGAAGGATCTTCGCACACCGCATGGACATCTTCCGGCTTACGCTTCCTTGGTTCTGAAGGTAATTCGCCGGTGGGTTCTGTGAATGTGGGAGATTAGGACTCTGCCAAGGAAACTCCTTGACAATAGGGTTCTGTTGACCCATTTTCAGAGTCCTCTAGCAATCAGGAATTGCCCAAGTCGGGATCTTGGGTGGGTTTGCATCTTTTGAATTCTATCAGGATCCCCTCAAAGTTTTGGGACTTGGCGCTGCTTCCATGGTAACCTGTGTGTGAGGGACAATCTGAAGTGTAGGAGCTCTGAGGACAGGAAATGTCCTCGGGAGCATTGTGGTACCATGCTGGAAAGCATAGAACATTTCCTGCTTCGTTGTCCCTTCAACACAGAGATGTACAACAGGGTGGGCGACTCCATTGGCTGGTCTTGGCTGGCCGGTCTCTTCTATGTAGAAGGGGCCTAAGAAGCATTTGGAGACATTGGTGGTTCGGGACTGCTGCACCTGATTTCTAGTTAGTGCAGTGGATAGGTATTACATTGGGAATGCACGGTGCTTAGCATCGACGCAACGACAATTCTCCCAGTGGACGACGTGTTTAGGACCATACTCGGTGAACTGGTGAAGGTGTGCTCTCTGGAGTATGAGAGACTGGGCACAGGTAGGGCCGCTCTCCTCTGGAGGGGCTTTTCTTTTAGTGTGCCCTAGTCTGGTCATCTCCTTTTCCTGGTGGTGGGCTGCTGCTGACAATGTATGTACACAGTGACTACACCAGCAGAATAGTGAGTGCAGCTCTGGAGTATAATAGAGGATGTAACTCAGGATCAGTAATGTATGTACACAGTGACTGCACCAGCAGAATAGTGAGTGCAGCTCTGGAGTATAATACAGGATGTAACTCAGGATCAGTAATGTAATGTATGTACAGAGTGACTGCACCAGCAGAATAGTGAGTGCAGCTCTGGGGTATAATACAGGATATAACTCAGGATCAGTAATGTAATGTATGTACAGAGTGACTGCACCAGCAGAATAGTGAGTGCAGCTCTGGGGTATAATACAGGATATAACTCAGGATCAGTAATGTAATGTATGTACACAGTGACTGCACCAGCAGAATAGTGAGTGCAGCTCTGGAGTATAATACAGGATGTAACTCAGGATCAGTAATGTAATGTATGTACACAGTGACTGCACCAGCAGAATAGTGAGTGCAGCTCTGGAGTATAATACAGGATGTAACTCAGGATCAGTAATGTAATGTATGTACACAGTGACTGCACCAGCAGAATAGTGAGTGCAGCTCTGGAGTATAATACAGGATGTAACTCAGGATCAGTAATGTAATGTATGTACACAGTGACTGCACCAGCAAAATAGTGAGTGCAGCGCTGGAGTATAATACAGGATGTAACTCAGGATCAGTAATGTAATGTATGTACACAGTGACTGCACCAGCAGAATAGTGAGTGCAGCTCTGGGGTATAATACAGGATGTAACTCAGGATCAGTAATGTAATGTATGTACACAGTGACTGTACCAGCAGAATAGTGAGTGCAGCTCTGGAGTATAATACAGGATGTAACTCAGGATCAGTAATGTAATGTATGTACACAGTGACTGCACCAGCAGAATAGTGAGTGCAGCTCTGGAGTATAATACAGGATGTAACTCAGGATCAGTAATGTAATGTATGTACACAGTGACTACACAAGCAAAATAGTGAGTGCAGCTCTGGAGTATAATACAGGATGTAACTCAGGATCAGTAATGTAATGTATGTACACAGTGACTACACCAGCAGAATAGTTGAGTGCAGCTCTGGGGTATAATACAGGATGTAACTCAGGATCAGTAATGTAATGTATGTACACAGTGACTGCACCAGCAGAATAGTGAGTGCAGCTCTGGAGTATAATACAGGATGTAACTCAGGATCAGTAATGTAATGTATGTACACAGTGACTGCACCAGCAGAATAGTGAGTGAAGCTCTGGAGTATAATACAAGATGTAACTCAGGATCAGTACAGGATCTGTAATCTAATATATGTACACAGTGACTGCACCAGCAGAATAGTGAGTGCAGCTCTGGAGTATAATACAGGATGAAACTCAGGATCAGTAATGTAATGTATGTACACAGTGACTGTACCAGCAGAATAGTGAGTGCAGCTCTGGGAATAATACAGGATGTAACTCAGGATCAGTAATGTAATGTATGTACACAGTGACTGCACCAGCACAATAGTGAGTGCAGCTCTGGAGTATAATACAGGATGTAACTCAGGATCAGTAATGTAATGTATGTATACAGTGACTGCACCAGCAGAATAGTGAGTGCAGCTCTGGGATATAATACAGGAATAACTCAGGATCAGTAATGTAATGTATGTACACAGTGACCGCACCAGCAGAATAGTGAGTGCAGCTCTGGAGTATAATACAGGATGTAACTCAGGATCAGTAATGTAATGTATGTACACAGTGACTGCACCAGCAGAATAGTGAGTGCAGCTCTGGGGTATAATACAGGATGTAACTCAGGATCAGTAATGTAAAGTATGTACACAGTGACTACACCAGCAGAATAGTGAGTGCAGCTCTGGGGTATAATACAGGATGTAACTCAGGATCAGTAATGTAATGTATGTACACAATGACTGCACCAGCAGAATAGTGAGTGAAGCTCTGGAGTATAATACAAGATGTAACTCAGGATCAGTACAGGATCTGTAATTTAATATATGTACACAGTGACTGCACCAGCAGAATAGTGAGTGCAGCTCTGGAGTATAATACAGGATGAAACTCAGGATCAGTAATGTAATGTATGTACACAGTGACTGTACCAGCAGAATAGTGAGTGCAGCTCTGGAGTATAATACAGGATGTAACTCAGGATCAGTAATGTAATGTATGTACACAGTGACTACACCAGCAAAATAGTGAGTGCAGCTCTGGAGTATAATACAGGATGTAACTCAGGATCAGTAATGTAATGTATGTACACAGTGACTACACCAGCAGAATAGTGAGTGCAGCTCTGGGGTATAATACAGGATGTAACTCAGGATCAGTAATGTAATGTATGTACACAGTGACTGCACCAGCAGAACAGTGAGTGCAGCTCTGGAGTATAATACAGGATGTAACTCAGGATCAGTAATGTAATGTATGTACACAGTGACTACACCAGCAAAATAGTGAGTGCAGCTCTGGAGTATAATACAGGATGTAACTCAGGATCAGTAATGTAATGTATGTACACAGTGACTGTACCAGCAGAATAGTGAGTGCAGCTCTGGAGAATAATACAGGATGTAATCAGGATCAGTAATGTAATGTATGTACACAGTGACTGCACCAGCAGAATAGTGAGTGCAGCTCTGGAGTATAATACAGGATGTAACTCAGGATCAGTAATGTAATGTATGTACACAGTGACTGCACCAGCAGAATAGTGAGTGCAGCTCTGGGATATAATACAGGATATACTCAGGATCAGAATGTAATGTATGTACACATGACCGCACCAGCAGAATAGTGAGTGAAGCTCTGGAGTATAATACAGATGTAACTGATCATGGATCTGTAATCTAATTATGTACACAGTGACTGCACCAGCAGAATAGTGAGTGCAGCTCTGGAGTATAATACAGGATAAACTCAGGATCAGTAATGTAATGTATGTAACAGTGACTGACCAGCAGAATAGTGAGTGCAGCTCTGGAGATAATACAGGATGTAACTCAGGATCAGTAATGTAATGTATGTACACAGTGACTGCACCAGCAGAATAGTGGTGCAGCTCTGGAGTATAATACAGGATGTAACTCAGGATCAGTAATGTAATGTATGTATACAGTGACTGCACCAGCAGAATAGTGAGTGCAGCTCTGGATATAATACAGGATATAACTCAGGATCAGTAATGTAATGTATGTACACAGTGACTGCACCAGCAGAATAGTGAGTGCAGCTCTGGAGTATAATACAGGATGTAACTCAGGATCAGTAATGTAATGTAGTACACAGTGACTGCACCAGCAAATAGTGAGTGCAGCCTGGGTATAATACAGGATGTATAACTCAGGATCTGTAATTTAATTATGTACACAGTGACTGCACCAGCAGAATAGTGAGTGCAGCTCTGGGTATAATACAGGATGAACTCAGGATCAGTAATGTAATGTATGTACACAGTGACTGACCAGCAGAATAGTGAGTGCAGCTCTGGAGTATAATACAGGATGTAACTCAGGATCAGTAATGTAATGTATGTACACAGTGACTGCACCAGCAGAATAGTGAGTGAGCTCTGGAGTATAATACAGGATGTAACTCAGGATCAGGATGTAATTATATGTACACAGTGACTGCACAGCAAATAGTGAGTGCAGCTCTGGAGTATAATACAGGATGAACTCAGGATCAGTAATGTAATGTATGTACACAGTGACTGCACAGCAAATAGTGAGTGCAGCTCTGGGGTTAATACAGGATGTAATCAGGATCAGTAATGTAATGTATGTACACGTGACTGCACCAGCAGAATAGTGAGTGCAGTCGGGTATAATACAGATGTAATCGATCAGTAATGTAATGTATGTACACAGTGACTGCACCAGCAGAATAGTGAGTGAGCTCTGGAGTATAATACAAGATGTAACTCAGGATCAGTACGGATCTGTAATTAATTATGTACCAGTGACTGCCCAGCAGAATAGTGAGTGCAGCTCTGGAGTATAATACAGGATGAACTCAGGATCAGTAATGTAATGTATGTACACAGTGACTGACCAGCAGAATAGTGAGTGCAGCTCTGGAGATAATACAGGATGTAACTCAGGATCAGTAATGTAATGTATGTACACGTGACTGCACCAGCAAATTGAGTGCAGCTCTGGAGTATAATACAGGATGTAATCAGATCAGTAATGTAATGTATGTATACAGTGACTGCACCAGCAGAATAGTGAGTGCAGCTCTGGATATAATACAGGATTAACTCAGGATCAGTAATGTAATGTATGTACACAGTGACCGCACCAGCAGAATAGTGAGTGCAGCTCTGGAGTTAAATACAGGATGTAACTCAGGATCAGTAATTGTAATGTATGTCACAGTGACTGCACCAGCAGAATAGTGAGTGCAGCTCTGGGGTATAATACAGGATGAATCAGGATCAGTAATGTAAAGTATGTCACAGTGACTACCCAGCAGAATAGTGAGTGCAGCTCTGGGGTATAATACAGGATGTAATCAGGATCAGTAATGTAATGTATGTACACAATGACTGCACCAGCAGAATAGTGAGTGAAGCTTGGAGTATAATACAGGATGTAAATCAGGATCAGTACAGGATCGTAATTTAATATATGTACACAGTGACTGCACCAGCAGAATAGTGAGTGCA
This sequence comes from Oophaga sylvatica, assembly GCA_033576555.1. Taxonomy (NCBI): domain Eukaryota; kingdom Metazoa; phylum Chordata; class Amphibia; order Anura; family Dendrobatidae; genus Oophaga; species Oophaga sylvatica. The sequence continues at coordinate 2,410,547 of JARQOD010000001.1, read as the reverse complement.
GCTCTGGAGTATTAATACAGGATAAACTAGGATCAGTAATGTAATGTATGTACACAGTGACTGTCACCAGCAGAATAGTGAGTGCAGTCTGGAGTATAATACAGGATGTAACTCAGGATCAGTAATGTAATGTATGTACCAGTGACTACACAGCAAAATGTGAGTGCAGCTCTGGAGTATAATACAGGATGTAACTCAGGATCAGTAATGTAATGTATGTACACAGTGACTCACAGCAGAATAGTGAGTGCAGCTCTGGGTATAATACAGGATGTAACTCAGGATCAGTAATGTAATGTATGTACACATGACTGCACACAGCAGAATGTGAGTGCAGCTCTGGAGTATAATACAGGATGTAACTCAGGATCAGTAATGTAATGTATGTACACAGTGACTCACCAGCAAATAGTGAGTGCAGCTCTGGAGTTATAATACAGGATGTAACTCAGGATCAGTAATGTAATGTATGTACACAGTGACTGTACCAGCAGAATAGTGAGTGCAGCTTGGAGAATAATACAGGATGTAACTCAGGATCAGTAATGTAATGTATGTACACAGTGACTGCACCAGCAAATAGTGAGTGCAGCTCTGGAGTATAATACAGGATGTAACTCAGGATCAGTAATGTAATGTATGTACACAGTGACTGCACCAGCAGAATAGTGAGTGCAGCTCTGGGATATAATACAGGATTAACTCAGGTCAGAATGTAATGTATGTACACAATGACCGCACCAGCAGAATAGTGAGTGAAGCTCTGGAGATAATACAAGATGTAACTCAGGATCAGTACGGATCTGTAATTAATATATGTACACAGTGACTGCACAGCAGAATAGTGAGTGCAGCTTGGAGTATAATACAGGATGAAACTCAGGATCAGTAATGTAATGTATGTAACAGTGACTGTACCAGCAGTAATAGTGAGTGCAGCTTGGAGTATAATACAGGATGAAACTCAGGATCAGTAATGTAATGTATGTACACAGTGACTGCACCAGCAGAATAGTGAGTGCAGCTCTGGAGTATAATACAGGATGAAACTCAGGATCAGTAATGTAATGTATGTACACAGTGACTGCACCAGCAGAATAGTGAGTGAAGCTCTGGAGTATAATACAAGATGTAACTCAGGATAAGTACAGGATCTGTAATTTAATATATGTACACAGTGACTGCACCAGCAGAATAGTGAGTGCAGCTCTGGAGTATAATACAGGATGAAACTCAGGATCAGTAATGTAATGTATGTACACAGTGACTGCACCAGCAAAATAGTGAGTGCAGCTCTGGAGTATAATACAGGATGTAACTCAGGATCAGTAATGTAATGTATGTACACAGTGACTGCACCAGCAGAATAGTGAGTGCAGCTCTGGAGTATAATACAGGATGTAACTCAGGATCAGTAAAGTAATGTATGTACACAGTGACTACACCAGCAAAATAGTGAGTGCAGCTCTGGAGTATAATACAGGATGTAACTCAGGATCAGTAATGTAATGTATGTACACAGTGACTACACCAGCAGAATAGTGAGTGCAGCTCTGGGGTATAATACAGGATGTAACTCAGGATCAGTAATGTAATGTATGTACACAGTGACTGCACCAGCAGAATAGTGAGTGCAGCTCTGGAGTATAATACAGGATGTAACTCAGGATCAGTAATGTAATGTATGTACACAGTGACTACACCAGCAAAATAGTGAGTGCAGCTCTGGAGTATAATACAGGATGTAACTCAGGATCAGTAATGTAATGTATGTACACAGTGACTACACCAGCAGAACAGTGAGTGCAGCTCTGGAGTATAATACAGGATGTAACTCAGGATCAGTAATGCAATGTATGTACACAGTGACTGTAGCAGCAGAATAGTGAGTGCAGCTCTGGAGAATAATACAGGATGTAACTCAGGATCAGTAATGTAATGTATGTACACAGTGACTGCACCAGCAGAATAGTGAGTGCAGCTCTGGAGTATAATACAGGATGTAACTCAGGATCAGTAATGTAATTTATGTACACAGTGACTGCACCAGCAGAATAGTGAGTGCAGCTCTGGAGTATAATACAGGATGAAACTCAGGATCAGTAATGTAATGTATGTACACAGTGACTGCACCAGCAAAATAGTGAGTGCAGCTCTGGAGTATAATACAGGATGTAACTCAGGATCAGTAATGTAATGTATGTACACAGTGACTGCACCAGCAGAATAGTGAGTGCAGCTCTGGAGTATAATACAGGATGTAACTCAGGATCAGTAATGTAATGTATGTACACAGTGACTACACCAGCAAAATAGTGAGTGCAGCTCTGGGGTATAATACAGGATGTAACTCAGGATCAGTAATGTAATGTATGTACACAGTGACTACACCAGCAGAATAGTGAGTGCAGCTCTGGGGTATAATACAGGATGTAACTCAGGATCAGTAATGTAATGTATGTACACAGTGACTGCACCAGCAGAATAGTGAGTGCAGCTCTGGAGTATAATACAGGATGTAACTCAGGATCAGTAATGTAATGTATGTACACAGTGACTACACCAGCAAAATAGTGAGTGCAGCTCTGGAGTATAATACAGGATGTAACTCAGGATCAGTAATGTAATGTATGTACACAGTGACTACACCAGCAGAATAGTGAGTGCAGCTCTGGAGTATAATACAGGATGTAACTCAGGATCAGTAATGCAATGTATGTACACAGTGACTGTAGCAGCAGAATAGTGAGTGCAGCTCTGGAGAATAATACAAGATGTAACTCAGGATCAGTAATGTAATGTATGTACACAGTGACTGCACCAGCAGAATAGTGAGTGCAGCTCTGGAGTATAATACAGGATGTAACTCAGGATCAGTAATGTAATTTATGTACACAGTGACTGCACCAGCAGAATAGTGAGTGCAGCTCTGGGATATAATACAGGATATAACTCAGGATCAGCAATGTAATGTATGAACACAATGACCGCACCAGCAGAATAGTGAGTGCAGCTCTGGAGTATAATACAGGATGTAACTCAGGATCAGTAATGTAATGTATGTACACAGTGACTGCACCAGCAGAATAGTGAGTGAAGCTCTGGAGTATAATACAAGATGTAACTCAGGATCAGTACAGGATCTGTAATTTAATATATGTACACAGTGACTGCACCAGCAGAATAGTGAGTGCAGCTCTGGAGTATAATACAGGATGAAACTCAGGATCAGTAATGTAATGTATGTACACAGTGACTGTACCAGCAGAATAGTGAGTGCAGCTCTGGAGAATAATACAGGATGTAACTGTGTAGCCCAGCTACGAAGGCACACATAAAATCCAGGAGAATGCACAGGAAGGTAATCGCAAAAGCTTGCTATTCATGCACTTCACTCACACTTTCAGACACACCCCCTAGGGGTATAGGAGGTAGTGACACGTAGCAGAGTCATTCTGTTTCCTGTCTGAGAAGAGCTCAGATCAGTCAGATAGTTTCCTGTCTTCAGACAGTGCAGTTCAGTGCCAGTTCAGTCTGGACTTGGAGAGGAGAGAGGACTGAATCCTCGCAGAGCTAGCGTAGCTCACCTGACAAAGAAGTGGAGGCTAGTACGGGTGAAGTGCATCATCCTAGCCTAGTCAGAGCTACCCTTAATCAGTACCTCAGTAGAAGCTGAAGCAAGGAGGAAACTGAGAGCTGCTCAGCGAGCTCGGAAGAAAGCTGACTATTTCCATCGAAAGCTGCAAGTGCTTATGCAAAGAGCAGAAGCAGGGTGAAGGGCGCAGTGGAGAAGATAGAGAAGTGCTTTAGGTATTGGATTGCCTGCACTAAATTGCCGGACGCCGGGGTCCGAAGCGTTGCTACAGTTTCAAGCTTAGTAACAAGAACACCGGAGGCATCTGGACTACAGGTCGCAGAGAGCAGCCCTAAGTGTCAATACGTAACCGGAGACAGGGAAAACAGGAGTCTAGCCTGATCAGCAAATATAGACTTAGTTTTCACCACTTAGAAGTTTCTACCACAACGTTGGCCAGGCAGTACAGCTATTGAGAAAGCTGGAGATTCAGAGTTAACTTCGCTTCAGGCAAGTTGGACTCACCTACATTTGAAGTAAAGGAGGCCTCTAACCTGCTCAACGGTTACCCGAATGTGCATTCTCCACCCCGACCAGCTCCCCGGGATCTACGTGAACCATCTACCAGTAAAAGGTATGAAAAGAAGCTGCATGGTGTGCGACTGAATTATTATCTACACCCTGCATCATCAGCATAGACTTCCAGGGACCCGTCTCGCCTGTGGGAGACTTACCACCCAGCTGCCCCATAACATCCCCTGTGAAAGTCCTTATAGCAGCGCTGGTTCAATTAACCAGATACCACAGGTGGCGTCACGAACTACCTATCCTAATAATCCCCTGTAAATACCCCCATTGCACGACCGCCAGGGCCACGGACCGAGCCACCGCTACCAGTGACAACTCCCATAGATTTCCATGGGCTCGGCTCCGAGTACCCCATTGCCCTGGTACTAAGTGCGACTCAATCTTTGGCGTCACGAACAGGATCCGAAGCTTGCAATTGTGAGTCCTGTGTGCCTATGTTGAACTGTTTGGTGAAAAAGACTGTTTGCTGTATTTGGCGCCAAATTCCGCCATTTTACCGCCATGTTCGCGCCCTCAGGCGCTGGTGAAGAAGGGGGGCGTACCTGAAAAAGCGCGCTGTTGCTTGGACACGCCCCCAACCTGCACCCCAAACTGCATCGCAAGCCACATCGCGAACTGCATAGCAATCTGCATCGCAAACCGCACCGCAAACTGAATCGCAATCTGCATCGCAAACCGCATCGCAAACTGCATCACAATCTGCATCACAATCCGCATAGCAAACTGCATCACAATCTGCATTGCAATCCGCATCGCAAACTGCATCGTAAAATAGAGCGGCATCATCCGAGCGCCAGTGAAAAGGTCCTGTCTCCACCGCTGTGCCTGCGACGCTGCAGCCTGTGAAAGAGGTAGGCTCAGATTAACCAAGGGGGCATCAATATGTCGCAGCAACCGGCAGACGGAGCGGCCCCCGCTGGAGGCCCTTATAGCCCACCGCTTGGCGTCGTGCCGCAGGATGGGGGTGCAGGCCCCTCACCTGGTACGGTGGTCCCGCTCATGCCGCTAACCCTCCCATACATGCCTGGAGCGAAGTGGCTCCCCCAGTACAGCGGCGAGCCAGGACACCCTGCCAGGATTTAAACGGAAAATATGTAGCATTTTAGATATGTACTCAATGACTGAAAAGCAAAAAGCTGCTGTGGTAATAGGACAGTTAGCTGGTGCGGCTGAGAGAGAAGTAGAGACTTGGCCCATTGCAGACAGGAGTCGGTACCTGCGATTCTCTTAAAGCTACAGGCCATCTTCGAGGACCGCACAGAAACGGATCTCCGGATGGCATTTTATCAGTGCTCCCAGAGACCGGGTGACAGTATTAGGGACTACGCCTGCCGACTACAGGGGGCCCTGCGAGCTCTCAAACAGGCTAACCCCACAAGTCCCATTGATGAGAGCCAAATGTTAAAAGAGCAATTCGTGCGGGGACTGAGGTCTCCAGAGGAAAGGAGGACTGTAAACTGGTGGTCCTTGGATCATCCAGATGCCACCTTTGATGCCCTAAAGGACATGGCAATAAAAGGACTGCGACCCTTGGAAAAGCCTGAGGTGGCAAATCAGTATCACCCGGGTGAAGCCACTCTTAAGACGGCAGTACCCACCTTTTCCCCGCAGGTGGCAGAAGCTACAATGCAGGTGGCGCCCCCTAGTGAGTTGGAATGTCTGCGCTCAGAAGTGCGCCAGCTGACTAAGAACTTGGCCACTGTAATGGATGCCCTGCAACTGCGGAAAGAGGAAGGAGGAAAGATCCTACTAGCCGACTGTCCGGAGGATGTCCCTTGGATGAACCGGAGGAAATGGAGGACGTCGCCACACCGGAGGAGGACCACGCCACCCCCAGGAGCGACTCCTGATCAACATCATCCTCGGCGGGAGATCGTCTGCTACCGCTGCAACCAAAAAGGTCATATGGCTCAGCAATGTCCTTTAAACGAGCCGATCCTGGGTCAGAGGGCCAACACCCAGGAGTAGACTCATCAGGCCCCTTAGACTGGAATCGCAGGTTCGTGGGTGGACGGCCCTACCTGTCCATGATTCTGGACGGGATTGCAATCCCTGCACTGCTGGACACTGGATCTCAGGTGACCATCATACCTGATGTCCTTTACAATAAATTTTGGTCCATGGACAGTCTCCAGCCCCCAAACCCTGACTTGACAGTGTACGCCACCAATGGTCTCCCTGTTGAAGTAATTGGAGCCAAAAACGTGGACTTAAAAGTGGGCAGGGTGGAGCTGAAGGATCAGGGACTTTTAGTGGTAAAGACTGTAAATGAGGAGAATGCCTTAAATGTGATATTGGGTACTAACATTATCAGTAACTGTCTGGGAGAAGTTGTGTTTTTGCTCCAACAGCTCGCTGAAGTTGCCAAGCCAAAGCAGAAGGGAGTGATCCAGAGGGAGATCCGGGCCCTGATGTGCCAGCAGCAAGCGAAGCTTACAGATGGTGAAATCGGTAATGTACGGGTCACAGACTCGAACCCCATTGTAATACCCCCAATGAGTGAAATGTTAATATGGTGTAGAGCAGCCATAGGTCTGAGGGGACAGAACTACCAAGCAATAGTAGAACCCCATCGCACAGAACACAGACCTACACTCATGATTGCTAGAGGGGTAGTGGAAGTAGTAAATGGAAGAGTACCAGTACGACTTCTCAACTGGGGGGACGATGAAGTAAATTTGCCACGTTATGCTACAGTTGCTAAATTACATGCCGTAGATAATAATTCTATCCTCACAACCGAGTCCTTAGCCTCCCGCCAATCAGCGGAGGATAATGATCCGGCAACCCCGGTAGCGGACTGGTGTCAGCAGCTTCATATTGGGACAGACACCACTTCCGTCCACCAGAAACAGGGGGTACTACGGGTGGTACAAGAATACGCACAAGTATTTAGCAAGCACCCACTTGACTTTGGGACAATTAAGGGAGTACAGCATCATATCCCTACAGGCAGTCATCCTCCCACCAAAGAGCGGTACAGGCCTATACCACCAGCCCATTATCAGAAAGCAAAGGAAATGCTGCATGACATGAAGAAAGCCGGGGTGATAAGGGATAGTTGTAGCCCCTGGGCAGCACCTCTGGTTCTAGCGAAGAAAAAGGATGGTAGCATGCGAATGTGTGTAGATTACAGACAAGTAAATCGTATAACACATAAAGATGCATACCCATTACCACGCATTGAGGAATCCTTAGCTGCTCTGAAAACGGCTAACTACTTTTCTACCCTCGACCTTACTAGTGGGTACTGGCAAGTGGCTGTGGCTGAGGAGGATCGGGAGAAAACTGCTTTCACCATCCCAATGGGACTCTGCGAGTTCGATAGGATGCCGTTTGGTCTCAGCAGTGCCCCAGGAACATTCCAGAGGGTGATGGAGAGCTGTCTGGGACATCTTAACTTCGAAACTGTGCTGCTGTACTTGGACGACGTAATTGTGTACTCTAAGACATATGAAGATCATCTGAAGCACCTGGCGGAGGTATTTGAGTCATTGTCCAAGTTTGGGATGAAACTAAAGCCCTCTAAATGCCACCTGCTCAAACGGAAGGTACAGTACTTGGGACACATTGTCAGTTCCGAAGGAGTAGCGCCGGACCCCGAGAAGGTCACAGCTATTCAGAAATGGCCAGAGCCGAAGAACTTAAAGGAGGTGCGTCAGTTCCTGGGATTAACAGGTTACTACAGGAGGTTCGTGAAAGATTACACTAAGAAGGCGGCGCCTTTACAGGACCTCCTGGTAGGACAACCTCTTAAGAGCAGAAACCTTCCATTTAATTGGGGAAAAGAACAAGCTGAGGCATTCAAAGAGATGAAAGAGATCCTTACCGGCGATGAAATCTTAGCCTACCCAGATTACAGCCAACCGTTCCTGCTATACACAGATGCCAGTAACGAAGGATTAGGAGCGGTCCTCAGTCAGAAGCAGAACGGCCAAGAAAAAGTCATCGCATATGCCAGCCAAAAACTCAGGCCAACTGAGAGGAATCCGGAAAACTATAGCAGCTTCAAGCTGGAGTTCCTGGCGCTGGTCTGGGCCATTACCGAAAGATTTAAACATTACCTTGCCTCCAACAGGTTCACTGCGTTTACAGACAATAACCCCTTGACGCATCTGGAAACAGCCAAGCTGGGAGCCATGGAGCAACGTTGGATGGCTCGGTTGTCAAATTACCAGTTTACCATCAAGTACAGGGCAGGCCGTAAAAATGCCAACGCGGACGCCTTGTCCAGAATGCCGCATGAATCTGACACAGAGGAAGAGTCAGACGATCTGGAAGAAATTGAGCTACCTGCGTTCCACCGAAATGGGATGGTCCAAGAGCAACGAGTCTACAGAAAGCGGTGTGGTGAGATGTTGAACCCTTTACCTCATCACAGCTGGAAAGAGACTCAGGACAGCGATCCCGTGGTCAGCCGTGTTAAGGAGCTGATAAAACAGGAAGGTTCCTCCATGGAGAAAGATGCATCCATGCCAGCAAAGCTCCTGTGGAATGAAAGAAGCCGGTTGTTCATATACCGAGAGAAGTTGTGCAGGAGATACGTCGACCCAAGGACCCATGAAATGGTTTGGCAGATAGTGGTCCCCAAAGCAGACATCCAAATGGTGTTGGAAGCTTACCACGATCAAGCAGGACACTTTGGCTGGAAAAAGCTGGAGACCCTGTTGAGGTGTCGGTTCTACTGGGTAGGGATGCGCAGCTCCATCGAGAAGTGGTGCCGGAACTGTGGACCCTGTGGTCTCAGACGAAAAGACTATCATAGTCAGAGAGCACCCCTGCAGCTTATCCGGACGACTCGTCCTCTGGAGATCGTAGCATTGGATCACGTCAAGTTGTCCCCAAGCAGGTCAGGATACTCATATGCCCTGACCATGGTGGATCACTATTCCAGGTTTCTGGTGGTCGCCCCTGTCAAAGATATGACAGCAGAGACAGCAGCAAGAACCTTCCAAGCAAGTTTCTGCAGACCACACGGATATCCGGAGCAGGTGCTGACTGATCGAGGTCCTGCATTCGAAGCTGAACTGTTTCAGGAATTCTGTCAATTGTATGGATGTAAAAAGATCAGAACAACACCATACCACCCTCAGACCAACGGCCTTTGTGAAAAGATGAATCACATTGTCATGGATTTACTGAAAACTGTACCCCTGGAAGAAAGGAATCGGTGGCCAGACTTGTTACCTGACCTGGTTGACTTGTACAACCACATACCAGTAAGCTCCACCAACTGCACTCCAGCTTACCTTATGAGAGCAAGACCTGGAAGACTGCCAATGGATTTGGAGCTGGGAGTGGTAGAACCAGAGGCTGATGACAGTGCTGAAGATTGGGACACAACTCGACAGGAACAGTACAGGAGAGTACAAGCCTGTGTGGAAGACAGTCTCAATAGAGTAAGAGAAACACAAGAGAAGAACTATAACAAAAATGCTCCCGCTAAGCCTTTAATGCCTGGAGAAATGGTGCTCAAAAGGAAAAGAAGAACACACAAGTTGGATGATCAGTGGGAACAGGAGCCATACGTCGTGCAAAATTCCAATTTTGATAACAGAAAGGTCTGTACCATTAGTAAGGATGGAGGAAAAACGACGGCAACGGTGTCCAGAGATCATTTAAAGTTGTGTCCTTGCCCATTAAAGCTCCGTGAAGAAAACCCTGTTGTTCATCAAGAAGAGAGTGCTGAAGCGGTCATACACACGGATTTGGGAGATTTACCTGCGGATTGGCCCAGATTGGGAGACGCTGTAATTATTCCTGTGCTGCAGTTTTATCAACCGCAAGAGGAGTCTCTACAACCAGTCATACCAATTGTGCCAATAGAGCCAGTTCCAGAAGAACCTATTCTGGCAGACCCTCAACCATTAGAACCCCAAGAAGCGGACCCGCAAGAAGCAGCACCACAAGAAGTGGAGTCCTCTGGTGAAGCTGGTGAAGCAGTACCGCCTCCTCCAGTCACTAGCATGCTTGCCAGGTCCCTAGAGAGGTGGAGTCGTATCTATAGTTTGCCGTTACGCAGAACAGAAAGGTTAGAGACTACTATACCTGACGCTACCCCACGTAGGTCAGAACGTATCACTAAAGGTAAACTACCTATTCGCTATCAGGAGTAGTCCTAGTACACTGGTTAGCAAGACCCAGACAGGGTTTATTGCATCTGAAAAAATGTATAAAGTTTGAAAAAGTATTAATGTAATTATTTGAAATGTGATTTAACCCTTCCTGGACTGCGTGGCTGTGGACTGTGCCAGCCCAAGAACTTGTTTTGTGAATAGTTGCGCTTCGGTGCATTATCTTGGTTTGACATGAAACCATTACTATCAACCTCTGAAGAAAAACCCGTATGGTGTGGCCTAGAGTGAGGTCTGCAGTCAGAAGTCCTGCAGCCCACCCAGGACCCACGTGGGAGGTTTTTGGTGTGGGTCCTCCACAAGTATCTTGTATATATGAACACGTTTGATATCTTGATATTTTAATACTTTTGTATTTTCCTATTGTGCAAATAGTAACGTTCAAGAATTCGTACCTCCCGGATGGGAAGAGTTATAATGTTTATGTTAATGCAAAACAAAATGTTCTTTTTGTCTTTTACAGCCCGGGAGTGCTGTGTTTTACCAAGGGGGGATGTGTAGCCCAGCTACGCAGGCACACATAAAATCCAGGAGAATGCACAGGAAGGTAATCGCAAAAGCTTGCTATTCATGCACTTCACTCACACTTTCAGACACACCCCCTAGGGGTATAGGAGGTAGTGACACGTAGCAGAGTCAGTCTGTTTCCTGTCTGAGAAGAGCTCAGATAGTCAGATAGTTTCCTGTCTTCAGACAGTGCAGTTCAGTGCCAGTTCAGTCTGGACTTGGAGAGGAGAGAGGACTGAATCCTCGCAGAGCTAGCGTAGCTCACCTGACAAAGAAGTGGAGGCTAGTACGGGTGAAGTGCATCATCCTAGCCTAGTCAGAGCTACCCTTAATCAGTACCTCAGTAGAAGCTGAAGCAAGGAGGAAACTGAGAGCTGCTCAGCGAGCTCGGAAGAAAGCTGACTATTTCCATCGAAAGCTGCAAGTGCTTATGCAAAGAGCAGAAGCAGGGCGAAGGGCACAGTGGAGAAGATAGAGAAGTGCTTTAGGTATTGGATTGCCTGCACTAAATTGCCGAACGCCGGGGTCCGAAGCGTTGCTACAGTTTCAAGCTTAGTAACAAGAACACCGGAGGCATCTGGACTACAGGTCGCAGAGAGCAGCCCTAAGTGTCAATACGTAACCGGAGACAGGGAAAACAGGAGTCTAGCCTGATCAGCAAATATAGACTTAGTTTTCACCACTTAGAAGTTTCCACCACAACGTTGGCCGGGCAGTATAGCTATTGAGAAAGCTGGAGATTCAGAGTTAACTTCGCTTCTGGCAAGTTGGACTCACCTACATTTGAAGTAAAGGAGGCCTCTAACCTGCTCAACGGTTACCCGAATGTGCATTCTCCACCCCGACCAGCTCCCCGGGATCTACGTGAACCATCTACCAGTAAAAGTTATGAAAAGAAGCTATTTCGTGTGTGACTAAATTATTATCTATACCCTGCATCATCATCACCATAGACTTCCAGGGACCCGTCTCACCTGTGGGAGACTACCAGCCAGCTGCCCCCATAACATCCCCTGTGAAAGTCCTTATAGCAGCGCTGGTTCAATTAACCAGATACCACAGGTGGCGTCACGAACTACCTATTCTAATAATCCCCTGTAAATATTCCCCATTGGATGAGCGCCCAGGGCCACGGACCGAGCCACCGCTACCAGTGACAACTCCCATAGATTTCCATGGGCTCGGCTCCGAGTACCCCATTGCCCTGGTACTAAGTGCGACTCATAACTCAGGATCAGTAATGTAATGTATGTACACAGTGACTGCACCAGCAGAATAGTGAGTGCAGCTCTGGAGTAATAGAGGAGTAACTCAGGATCAGTAATGTAATGTATGTACACAGTGACTGCACCACAGAATAGTGAGTGCAGCTCTGGGATATAATACAGGATATAACTCGATCAGTAAGAATGTATGTACACAGTGACCGCACCAGCAAATAGTGAGTGCAGCTCTGAGTATAATACAGGATGTAACTCAGGATCAGTAATGTAATGTATGTACCAGGACTGCACCACAAATTGTGAGTGCAGCTCGGGTAATACAGGATAACTCAGGTCAGTAATTAATGTATGTACACAGGACTACACCAGCAGAATATGAGTGCAGTTGGTATAATACAGGATGTAACTCAGGATCAGTAATGTAATGTATGTACACAGTGACTACACCAGCAGAATAGAGAGTGCAGCTCTGGAGTATAATACAGGATGAAACTCAGGATCAGTAATGTAATGTATGTACACAGTGACTGACCAGCAGAATAGTGAGTGCAGCTCTGGAGAATAATACAGGATGTAACTCAGGATCAGTAATGTAATGTATGTACACAGTGACTGCACCAGCAGAATAGTGAGTGCAGCTCTGGAATATAATACAGGATGTAACTCAGGATCAGTAATGTAATGTATGTACACAGTGCACAGCAGATAGTGAGTGCAGCTCTGATAAATCAGGATTAACTCAGATCAGTAATGTAATGTAGTACACAGTGACGCACAGCAGAATAGTGGTGCAGCTCTGGGAGTATAATACAGGATGTAACTCAGGATCAGTAATGTAATGTATGTACACAGTGACTGCACCCAATATGTGCATGAAATACAGGAGTACTCAGATCAGTAATTAATGTATGACACAGTGACTGCACCACAAATAGATGCAGCTCTGGAGTATAATACAGGATGTAAACTCAGGATCAGTAATGTAATGTATGTACACAGTGACTACAGCAGAATAGTGAGTGCAGCTCTGGGATAATACAGGAGTAACTCAGGATCAGTAATGTAATGTATGTACACAGTGACTGCACCAGCAGAATAGTGAGTGCAGCTCTGGATATAATACAGGATGTAACTCAGGATCAGTAATGTAATGTATGTACACAGTGACTGCACCAGCAGAATAGTGAGTGCAGCTCTGGGAGTATAATACAGGATGTAACTCAGGATCAGTAATGTAATGTATGTACACAGTGACTGCACCAGCAGAATAGTGAGTGCAGCTCTGGAGTATAATACAGGATGTAACTCAGGATCAGTAATGTAATGTATGTACACAGTGACTGCACCAGCAGAATAGTGAGTGCAGCTCTGGAGTATAATACAGGATGTAACTCAGGATCAGTAATGAATGTATGTACACAGTGACTGCACCAGCAGAATAGTGAGTGCAGCTCTGGGTATAATACAGGATGTAACTCAGGATCAGTAATGTAATGTATGTACACAGTGACTACACCAGCAGAATAGTGAGTGCAGCTCTGGAGTATAATACAGGTGTAACTCAGGATCAGTAATGTAATGTATGTACACAGTGACTGCACCAGCAGAATAGTGAGTGCAGCTCTGGGTATAATACAGGATGTAACTCAGGATCAGTAATGTAATGTATGTACACAGTGACTGCACCAGCAGAATAGTGAGTGCAGCTCTGGAGTATAATACAGGATGTAACTCAGGATCAGTAATTAATGTATGTACACAGTGACTGCACCAGCAGAATAGTGAGTGCAGCTCTGGAGTGATAATACAGGATGTAACTCAGGATCAGTAATGTAATGTATGTACACAGTGACTACACCAGCAGAATAGTGAGTGCAGCTCTGGGTATAATACAGGATGTAACTCAGGATCAGTAATGAAATGTATGTACACAGTGACTGCACCAGCAGAATAGTGAGTGCAGCTCTGGAGATAATACAGGATGTAACTCAGGATCAGTAATGTAATGTATGTACACAGTGACTACACCACAGAATAGTGAGTGCAGCTCTGGGTATAATACAGGATGTAACTCAGGATCAGTAATGTAATGTATGTACACAGTGACTGCACCAGCAGAATAGTGAGTGCAGCTCTGGGTATAATACAGGATGTAACTCAGGATCAGTAATGTAATGTATGTACACAGTGACTGCACCAGCAGAATAGTGAGTGCAGCTCTGGAGTATAATACAGGATGTAACTCAGGATCATAATGTAATGTATGTACACAGTGACGCACCAGCAGAATAGTGAGTGCAGCTCTGGGAAATACAGGATGTAACTCAGGATCAGTAATGAATGTATGTACACAGTGACTCACCAGCAGAATAGTGAGTTGCAGCTCTGGGTATAATACAGGATGTAACTCAGGATCAGTAATGTAATGTATGTACACAGTGACTGCACCAGCAGAATAGTGAGTGCAGCTCTGGAGTATAATACAGGATGTAACTCAGGATCAGTAATGTAATGTATGTACACAGTGACTACACCAGCAGAATAGTGAGTGCAGCTCTGGAGTATAATAACAGGATGTAACTCAGGATCAGTAATGTAAATGTATGTACACAGTGACTGCACCAGCAGAATAGTGAGTGCAGCTCTGGAGTAATACAGGATGTAACTCAGGATCAGTAATGTAATGTATGTACACAGTGACTGCACCAGCAGAATAGTGAGTGCAGCTTGGAGTATAATAACAGGATGTAACTCAGGATCAGTAATGTAATGTATGTACACAGTGACTCACCAGCAGAATAGTGAGTGCAGCTCTGAGGTATAATACAGGATGTAACTCAGGATCAGTAATGTAATGTATGTACACAGTGACTGCACCAGCAGAATAGTGAGTGCAGCTCTGGAGATAATACAGGAGTAACTCAGATCGAATGTATGTTGTACACAGTGACTGCACCAGCATAGTGAGTGCAGCTCTGGGTATAATACAGGAGGTAACTCAGGATCAGTAATGTAATGTATGTACACAGTGACTGCACCAGCAGAATAGTGAGTGCAGCTCTGGAGTATAATACAGGAGGTAACTCAGGATCAGTAATGTAATGTATGTACACAGTGACTGCACCAGCAGAATAGTGAGTGCAGCTCTGGAGTATAATACAGAAGGTAACTCAGGATCAGTAATGTAATGTATGTACACAGTGACTGCACCAGCAGAATAGTGAGTGCAGCTCTGGAGTATAATACAGGATGTAACTCAGGATCAGTAATGTAATGTATGTACACAGTGACTGCACCAGCAGAATAGTGAGTGCAGCTCTGGAGTATAATACAGGAGGTAACTCAGGATCAGTAATGTAATGTATGTACACAGTGACTGCACCAGCAGAATAGTGAGTGCAGCTCTGGAGTATAATACAGGAGGTAACTCAGGATCAGTAATGTATGTACACAGTGACTGTACCAGCAGAATAGTGAGTGCAGCTCTGGAGTATAATACAGGATGTAACTCAGGATCAGTAATGTAATGTATGTACACAGTGACTGCACCAGCAGAATAGTGAGTGCAGCTCTGGAGTATAATACAGGAGGTAACTCAGGATCAGTAATGTAATGTATGTACACAGTGACTGCACCAGCAGAATAGTGAGTGCAGCTCTGGAGGATAATACAGGATGTAACTCAGGATCAGTAATGTTGTAAGGTTCTGTGTACATGTTCCTGAAAATCAGTTTGTTCGTCAGCCATTTTACTTTCTGTCTTGCTGCAGCTATCTTGCCCTCAGTCAAAATGGAGTTTCCAGCTTGCATGTTCCCGCCCTGATTCTCTCCTTTTGCTTCTTAAGCAGCCACAGCTGAGCAATCAGTGCTTCAGAATCTAGCCTGCAGTGAACCTGTGACCTGACTCCTAAAGCCTTGGACCTTGTACTCCAGCTATTCCTACTGAGGAACTCTGAAGCACTTGTGGACTCTGGAACCCTGCTCTTTGAAAGACCCACGTTTGCATGGACTTACGGTAACAGAGAAGAAGATCCTGAACCTGTTGTGGAGAGTGATTGCTGAGCTTAGATTACTCTGGCCTGCTGTGTCTCCTGCTTCTGTGTCTGCAAACTGTGTGACTATTTTTGCCAACTTGTATGAAGTAATACAAGACTTTCTATATCAAACCTGTGTCTCATGTATTTTCATCGCACCCAAGCACAAGACGCTATATGAACTGTACCACATACATTACAAGATTCTGAAGCCAAAACGTTAGTGTCTGCTGGGTCTGGAAAGGCTGTGTCTGCTGTAACTGTGGATATCGGATGTCCGGTTGTACTTTCTGTGATGACAGTGGTTGTGACTTCTCACAACCATTCCAGGTGAGCAATTCCCTTAAGTGTTTTTTTTTTCTGCAGTGTTACCACAGGTAAACACTATTGTTTTTTTTTTTCTTTTCTCTTTTTTGTCTGCTGTAACTCTGGATATCAGATGTCCGGGTGAACTTTCTGTGATGATAGTGGTTGTGACTTCTCACAACCATTCCAGGTGAGCAGTTCCCTTAATTTTTTTTTTCTCTCTGCAGTGTTGCCACAGGTAAACACTATTGTTTTTTTTTTCTCTCCTCTTCTTCCAGTAATCCTGTCTTAAAAGATCTGGAAAATGGAGGCCCGCATAAAGGAACTTTGCGGAGTGACTGATAATATCCTTGCAGATTTGCAGAATATAAAGACCCGTTTTTCAAGCCTACAGGACCTCACTAATCACAATTTGCAAGTGTTTGGACAGACTGCCCAGGATTTGCGAGCCAGGATTGAGGTTCTAGAAGAGCGAGTCCAGGCTCCTGCCGTAGCCCCGAGTTCTGGGATTCCAAGTTGCCCCCTTTTCGTTTTGGCGGTGAACGTGAGAAATTCAGGGGATTTATTAATCAATGCAATCTTTTTTTTTCTGCACATGCTTCACAATTTCCCACTGAACGATCTAAGGTGCTTACTATAATTATGTTGCTTACCAACAAGGCTTTGATGTGGGCAAACCCTCTGATTGAGACTGAGGATGATTGTTTGAATCACCTTGATGCTTTTATTTCAGCCATGGGGCAGGTGTTTGATGACCCCAATCGAGGTGCAACAGCTGAAGCAGCCATGTTAGCTTTGCGCCAAGGTAAGCACTCGGTAGCTGAATATGCCTTGGATTTCAGGAGATGGGCCCTTGATACCACCTGGGACAGTTCCGCCAAAAAATCTATTTTTCGAAAAGGGTTATCTCCACTGATTAAGGATGAACTTGCTCGTGCCGACCCTCCCACTGCGTTAGGTGACTTTATTAACTACTGCATCCGTATTGATACTCGTCTGACTGAACGCAGGCAAGAGAGATGGTTCGAAAGCAATCGCACTAACCTTTTCCTACCTTCCTCTCCAGCTAAGGAACCTTTGAGTAGGATTACACGGGAACCTGAACCTGAACCCATGCAGGTAGACTCTTTACAACGACGGGTTAGTGATGCACGCAAGGAACATCGTTTTAAGGAGAATCTATGTTTCTATTGTGGTAAGTCAGGGCACTTCATTATAAACTGCCCCAGCCGTTCTCGTAAGACTACTGCAGCAGTCATTCACTGTGAGTGTTGCGAGAGGGGATCTGTCAGGTCCGAGCCTCAGGCTCCAGAGAGATCTGCAGCAACAGATCTTGATTTCTCGGACTTAAACTCCGTTACCTCTGAGGACGTTGACTGTGTAAACGCTGCCATTTTTCAAGTTTCCTCAGCGGTTGTCCCAGCTGAGTTGTAAGAAAAACAATTCTCATTGCTTCTTTCCATCAAACTCTGGGTTGACTCAGCTTGGGTGTCTAGCTCTGCTATGATCGACTCAGGGGCAAGTGGAAATTTTATGGATGTCTCCTTTGCTCTGAAACAGGGGATACGTTCAGTGAAGAAGGCTACTCCAGTACAGATGGAAACTGTGGATGGCTCCCTGCTGACCTCTGGACCAGTGGATCAGGAAACAGAGCCTTTGAGGGTTCTTATGGGTAAAGATCATCAAGAGAAACTGTCCTTTATGCTTATCTCTTCTCCCCACTTTCCCATTATTCTAGGGCTACCATGGCTGCAGGCTCAGAATCCTACATTAACTGGGAGACCAAGGAATTACACTTTCCAGAGAAACAGATGAGTCCAAAAGTTTCAGCTTGCTCTGTTCCTAAAGGAACCATGTCAGTCCCTGAACTACCAGCTGTATACCAGGACTATGTGGATTTATGTGACAAGAAGAACGCTGACCAGCTTCATCCTCACCGTCCATATGATTGTCCAATTGAATTATTGCCTGGAGCAGAGATACCTTTTGGTAAGATCTACCCCCTGGCGGGGCCCGAGCTAAAGGCTTTAAAGAATTACATAGACGAAAATCTAGCCAAGGGCTTCATACGCCCCTCTTCATCTCCTGCAGGTGCACCCATCTTCTTTGTAAAGAAGAAAGATGGATCTCTGAGACCATGCGTAGACTATAGGGAACTCAATAAGGTTACTATTAGAAACCGTTATCCATTGCCTTTAATCCTGAGTTATTGGAGAGAGTGCGACATGCCAAAATTTTCTCTAAACTAGATCTTCGTGGGGCCTATAACTTAGTCCGTATTAGACCTGGGGATGAATGGAAGACTGCATTCAGGTCACGCTATGGACACTTTGAATATCTAGTTATGCCTTTTGGTCTGAGTACCGCCCAGCCACTTTCCAACACTTGGTGAATGACATCTTCAGGGATCTCCTAGATACATTTGTGGTAATTTATTTGGATGATATTCTAATTTTTTCTAACTCCACAGAGGAACATCATGGACATGTGAGAATGGTCTTGGAACGTCTAAGACAAAATCATCTTTACATCAAACTTGAAAAGTGTGAATTCCATAGGACCGAAATTCAATTTCTGGGGTATGTACTGTCTACACAAGGAATTAGTATGGATGGAAGCAAAACCCAAGCCATCAAGGATTGGCCAAGTCCTAGAAATGTGAAGGAGGTACAGCGCTTCATCGGGTTTGCCAACTTCTATAGACGTTTCATTAGAAATTTCTCTGAGGTAGTGTCACCTATCACCCAACTTACCGGAAAGAGTCTAGGTTCTCCTGGACTCCCAAGCCCAGGAAGCATTTTCCGTCTAAAACATAAATTTACCACTGCACCTATCCTAGTACATCCCAACCCCGAGCTTGCCTTCATAATAGAGGTGGATGCTTCAGACTGTGCCGTTGGAGCTATACTCTCTCAGAGAACAGGTGAGAAGAATGTCTTGCATCCCTGTGCCTTCTTTTCCCAGCAGTTGTCTTCGGCTGAGAGGAACTACGATGTGGGCAATAGAGAGTTGTTGGCCATTATTGCCGCCTTCAAAGAATGGAGACACCTTCTTCAGGGAGCTGCACAGCAAATAGTCGTCCTGACAGACCATCGTAACCTTGAGTTTATCAGGTCGGCTAAGTGCCTGACTCCTCGCCAGGCTCGCTGGAATCTTTTCTTAAACCAATTTAATTTTATCATTTCTTATAGACCAGGATCGCGCAATGGAAAGGCTGATGCACTCTCTAGGATTCATTCAGCAGAGACACGTCCATTACTCCTCCTAAGACTATTCTTCCTGACTCTAGATTCCTAGGAGTAATTCATAATCAAGACCTACTTAAGGACATCAAGGAAGCATACCATGCGGATTCCTTTTTGGCACAACCCCAAGGGACGTAAGTCTTGTCTTTAAGAATGGTGTGTGGATTCAGGGACAACGCTGTATATTCCTGAAACAGTCAGATTGAGAGTATTGCAACTCATTCACGATTCCAAGATAGCCGGGCATAGGGGAATTCTAAAGACACAGAATTTCTCTATCGTTTCTTTTGGTGGCCCACTTGCAGGAAGGATGTTTTAAACTATGTCACTTCATGTGAAGTCTGTGCAAGATGCAAAACACCTCGCTCCTCACCAACTGGTCTGTTACAGCCTCTTCCCACCCCGTCCGCCCGTGGGGATCCATTTCTATGGACTTCATTGTGGAGTTACCAACCTCTCAAGGGAAGAACACTATTCTAGTGGTGGTTGACCGTCTAACAAAGGCAGCTCATTTTATCCCTTGTGTCGGCTTACCCACTGCAAAACAGACATCAGATTTGATGATTAAAGATGTGTTTCGCTTACATGGAGTACCGGATGAGGTTATTTCGGATCGAGGGGTGCAATTCACTTCTAGGTTTTGGCAAAATTTCTGTGCAGCATTGGACATTAAAGTAAACCTTTCTTCTGCTTTTCATCCCAGACTAATGGACAGACGGAACGAACCAATCAAACCCTGGAGCAGTATCTCCGCTGCTTTATCTGCCACCTACAGGATGATTGGGTGGATCTACTTCCATTAGCTGAGTTCTCTTATAACAACTCTCAGAGTGCCTCCACTAAGCAGTCTCCTTTTTACTCTAATCTAGGTTATCATCCTAACATTCTACCACGATTTCCCATAGAAACGCCTTTACCAGCAGTGGCTGAAAGAATCACGTCTTTACAGAAGAATATGGATCTTCTAAAGGAGAATCTGGAATCGGCTCAGGAAAGGTACAAGAAAGCAGCAGATAAATTTCGTAAACCTGCACCAGCTTTCAAGGTAGGAGACTTGGTTGGCTGTCAACCAGAAATCTTAAGTTAAGGATTCCATCGTCTAAGTTGGGACATAAGTACATTGGACCCTATAAAATCAGTAAAATTATAAGTGCCGTTGCTTGTCGTCTTCAACTGCCCAGAACTATGAGAATTCACCCTGTCTTTCATGTATCCCTACTAAAGGCTGCGACACCCAATACGTTTCCTGGACGTTCTCTCCTTGCCCTGACCCAGTGCTAGTCGATGGTCAGGAAGAATTTGTGGTGGAAAGGATTTTAGATTCCAGGTTGTATAGAAATCAGTTACAATATCTGATTAAATGGCAGGGCTACCCAGTGGAGGACAACTCATGGGAACCAGTCAATAACGTTAATGCTCCTCGCTTGCTCCGTCAGTTTCATCAGAGGTACCCACACAAGCCTGGCTGAGGTCATCCGGAGGTTGTCCCTAAGGGGGGAGTAATGTAAGGTTCTGTGTACATGTTCCTGAAACTCAGTTTGTTCGTCAGCCATTTTACTTTCTGTCTTGCTGCAGCTATCTTGCCCTCAGTCAAAATGGAGTTTCCAGCTTGCATGTTCCCGCCCTGATTCTCCCCTTTTTGCTTCTTAAGCAGCCACAGCTGAGCAATCAGTGCTTCAGAATCTAGCCTGCAGTGAACCTGTGACTTGACTCCTAAAGCCTTGGACCTTGTACTCCAGCTATTCCTACTGAGGAACTCTGAAGCACTTGTGGACTCTGGAACCCTGCTCTTTGAAAGACCCACGTTTGCATGGACTTACGGTAACAGAGAAGAAGATCCTGAACTGTTGTGGAGAGTGATTGCTGAGCTTAGATTACTCTGGCCTGCTGTGTCTCCTGTTCTGTGTCTGCAAACTGTGTGACTATTTTTGCCAACTTGTATGAAGTAATACAAGACTTTCTATATCAAACCGGTGTCTCATGTATTTTCATCGCACCCAAGCACAAGACGCTATATGAACTGTACTACTACATTACACGGATGTATTATCAGTAATGTAATGTATGTACACAGTGACTGCACAGCAGAATAGTGAGTGCAGCTCTGGAGGTATAATACAGGATGTAACTCAGGATCAGTAATGTAATGTATGTACACAGTGACTGCACCAGCAGAATAGTGAGTGCAGCTCTGGAGGGATAATACAGGATGTAACTCAGGATCAGTAATGTAATGTATGTACACAGTGACTGCACCAGCAGAATAGTGAGTGCAGCTCTGGAGGTATAATACAGGATGTAACTCAGGATCAGTAATGTAATGTATGTACACAGTGACTCACCAGCAGAATAGTGAGTGCAGCTCTGGAGTATAATACAGGATGTAACTCAGGATCAGTAATGTAATGTATGTACACAGTGACTGCACCAGCAGAATAGTGAGTGCAGCTCTGGAGTATAATACAGGATGTAACTCAGGATCAGTAATGTAATGTATGTACACAGTGACTGCACCAGCAGAATAGTGAGTGCAGCTCTGGAGTATAATACAGGATGTAACTCAGGATCAGTAATGTAATGTATGTACACAGTGACTGCACCAGCAGAATAGTGAGTGCAGCTCTGGAGTATAATACAGGATGTAACTCAGGATCAGTAATGTATGTATGTACACAGTGACTGCACCAGCAGAATAGTGAGTGCAGCTCTGGGTATAATACAGGATGTAACTCAGGATCAGTAATGTAATGTATGTACACAGTGACTGCACCAGCAGAATAGTGAGTGCAGCTCTGGAGTATAATACAGGATGTAACTCAGGATCAGTAATGTAATGTATGTACACAGTGACTGCACCAGCAGAATAGTGAGTGCAGCTCTGGAGTATAATACAGGATGTAACTCAGGATCAGTAATGTAATGTATGTACACAGTGACTGCACCAGCAGAATAGTGAGTGCAGCTCTGGGTATAATACAGGATGTAACTCAGGATCAGTAATGTAATGTATGTACACAGTGACTGCACCAGCAGAATAGTGAGTGCAGCTCTGGAGTATAATACAGGATGTAACTCAGGATCAGTAATGTAATGTATGACACAGTGACTGCACCAGCAGAATAGTGAGTGCAGCTCTGGAGTATAATACAGGATGTAACTCAGGATCAGTAATGTTGATGTACACAGTGACTGCACCAGCAGAATAGTGAGTGCAGCTCTGGGTATAATACAGGATGTAACTCAGGATCAGTAATGTAATGTATGTACACAGTGACTGCACCAGCAGAATAGTGATGCAGCTCTGGAGTATAATACAGGATGTAACTCAGGATCAGTAAGTAATGTATGTACACAGTGACTGCACCAGCAGAATAGTGAGTGCAGCTCTGGAGTATAATACAGGATGTAACTCAGGATCAGTAATGTAATGTATGTACACAGTGACTGCACCAGCAGAATAGTGAGTGCAGCTCTGGAGTATAATACAGGATGTAACTCAGGATCAGTAATGTAATGTATGTACACAGTGACTGCACCAGCAGAATAGTGAGTGCAGCTCTGGAGTATAATACAGGATGTAACTCAGGATCAGTAATGTAATGTATGTACACAGTGACTGCACCAGCAGAATAGTGAGTGCAGCTCTGGAGTATAATACAGGATGTAACTCAGGATCAGTAATGTAATGTATGTACACAGTGACTGCACCAGCAGAATAGTGAGTGCAGCTCTGGGTATAATACAGGATGTAACTCAGGATCAGTAATGTAATGTATGTACACAGTGACTGCACCAGCAGAATAGTGAGTGCAGCTCTGGAGTATAATACAGGATGTAACTCAGGATCAGTAATGTAATGTATGTACACAGTGACTGCACCAGCAGAATAGTGAGTGCAGCTCTGGGTATAATACAGGATGTAACTCAGGATCAGTAATGTAATGTATGTACACAGTGACTGCACCAGCAGAATAGTGAGTGCAGCTCTGGAGTATAATACAGGATGTAACTCAGGATCAGTAATGTAATGTATGTACACAGTGACTGCACCAGCAGAATAGTGAGTGCAGCTCTGGAGTATAATACAGGATGTAACTCAGGATCAGTAATGTAATGTATGTACACAGTGACTGCACCAGCAGAATAGTGAGTGCAGCTCTGGAGTATAATACAGGATGTAACTCAGGATCAGTAATGTAATGTATGTACACAGTGACTGCACCAGCAGAATAGTGAGTGCAGCTCTGGAGTATAATACAGGATGTAACTCAGGATCAGTAATGTAATGTATGTACACAGTGACTGCACCAGCAGAATAGTGAGTGCAGCTCTGGAGTATAATACAGGATGTAACTCAGGATCAGTAATGTAATGTATGTACACAGTGACTGCACCAGCAGAATAGTGAGTGCAGCTCTGGAGTATAATACAGGATGTAACTCAGGATCAGTAATGTAATGTATGTACACAGTGACTGCACCAGCAGAATAGTGAGTGCAGCTCTGGAGTATAATACAGGATGTAACTCAGGATCAGTAATGTAATGTATGTACACAGTGACTGCACCAGCAGAATAGTGAGTGCAGCTCTGGGTATAATACAGATGTAACTCAGGATCAGTAATGTAATGTATGTACACAGTGACTGCACCAGCAGAATAGTGAGTGCAGCTCTGGAGTATAATACAGGATGTAACTCAGGATCAGTAATGTAATGTATGTACACAGTGACTGCACCAGCAGAATAGTGAGTGCAGCTCTGGACCATCCCACAGGAAGGGGCGGAGCTTGCCGTGCGGTCTGACTGTGGTGCCTGTGTGTGCTGCTCAGGAAGGGAGGTTTTTCCATCCAGGACTTTTTGTCTGCCTCCTTCCCAGGAAAGAAGGCTCATCTTGGGACTGGCCTCCGGGGCAGGGCCCCCGGCTCCCACCTCCCGGTCCAAGCCGGCGGGGGGTGGGAGGACTCCCAATCCGGCTAGGATAACAAAATCTGGCAAAGGATCCAGCATGAGGACCCGCAGTACCCCAGAGGCCATGGCCGCGGCGGCTCCTTCCCCGGAGGTAGGCCGAGTACGAGCAGGGGTGCTGCAGCGGGGCCCCTAAAGTGGGGCACCAAGATGGCGAAAGAGACCACCGTGGTCTATGGTTCCCGCGTCCATGCGCACCTCTGTGAGTATGAGGACGCCTCAAGAAAGCTAAGATCCCTCTGGGGGGAGTTGAGGGTAGCTAAGGAGAGGTCCAACAGGGCCTCCGGCAATAAGAAGGCCGAGCTATCCGCCGCGGTCAGAAAAATCCAGAGAGCCATAGAAGACCTGGCAACCCGGAGGTGCGAGATCCTGGCCGGCAGCGGGCCCTTCCGTGAAAAGCTGGAAAATGACGACCGGTTCAGAGCCATGGCCGGAGGGGCTCCTGAGGGGCCACGGAGCCTCAGCCAGGCGGTGGAGGAGGAGGAAGAGGAATGCGAGGAGGAGGTCGTGCCCTACTCACCGCCTGGTGGCCTGGTAAGAGATCTCCAGGCGTCGCACAGCGGGATAGCCCCGAGCAAGTGGCTCTCCCGCCAGATTCTGGCTCTTCAGAGGGCAGCGAGTGCGAGGGGGAGGATGAGGATGGTGGTAGTAGTAGCAGTGAGGGGGGCTGCCTCGTCATGCAGCAGATCCGGCAGATCGAGTCCCGGTCCGGTTTAACCAGCTGCGGTTCGGGGATGAGATCTGCGATGACGAGGCAACCAGGAGGGGGATGAAGAGAAAAGCTAAGAAGAAAGTAAAAAAAACAGCTGTTGTCCAGAAGTTTGTGTATGTCCCCTCTCTGGCGCCCCCGGTCCCGCTGTGCGGCACCCGCTACCCACCCCGGCTCGGGCTCTGTTGTGGGTCCGCAGCAAGGGAGCGGGGAGATTACAGGCCATGACACGCAGGGCGCCGCCTCTGTTTGTGGTAATGGAGGGGGTAGTGACGTGTCTGATATGGAGCATGGTGGGAGGGCGGCCCAGTGGTGGGCAAGAGAGTGGCAGCCGGGACCGCATCTCCGGCGGTGAGCGCTGTGGTGTCTGGGTCCCCCACTTACGGATCCGTTACTGGATCGCTTCTGGGGACCCAGGCACCCAGTAAAGTGAAGGGGGCGGGGCCTGCGGCTCCGGCAGAGCCGGCTCATAAGAAACAAGGTGGTGCGGTCAGCTCCCCTGGCGGGGTCTGCGGTAAAGTCTGGGCTGGGGGCCCCGCCGCCGGTTAATGACTAAGGGGGAGTGGCCTAGCCTGGGGCGGCCGCCGGAGTCGCTGTGCCAAGCTGTTTGTGGCCCAGGGTGTGGTGGTTGGGGGCGCTGTGCCCCGGGGGACTGGTACCGCCGGGGGGGCCCTGGGGGTGGTCCCGGCTCCGGGTCGGCTCCGGGGGTCCCGCTGCGGCCGGTCTCGGGGGGTGTGGCCTCCTCGGCACCCGCCGCCCATGTGGGTGCAGCTTCTGACCTCTGTGCTGTGAAGCTGGAGGCTGGGGGCGTGGCTTCCCAGCAAAAGGAAAAAAAAATGGTGATCAGCAATCGAGCAGAGACTGCAGCAGACAGCAGCAAGGGTGCATGCCTGGCCGGGTCCCCTGAGTCTGGGGGCTTACCTGCAGTGGGGGCGCCGGCGAGGAGCCAGGATGGAGCTGGAGGCAGGACTGCTCCTGGCTTGGTCTCTGCCAGTGGGAGAGAAGGCAGCTCTGTGCAGCCTGTGGAGGCAGTGCTGCTGAAGCCCAATGGCAGCACAGGTCTTAAAGGGCCAGCAGCACGGTGTGGACAGAACCCCCGGCAGGGAAGATGCCACCAGTAGGTGGCGGTAGCAGTGTGGAAATGGTAAAATCTGTAAGTTCCCAAAAAGTGAGGCAAAATATTGACCCCAGTGTGCATGTGAGTGAGAGTGGGGTGACTGATGGCGTGGATGAGGAGGGTGTGGGTATGGAAGTGTCTGCGGTTGAGGATGCGGGTGGCAGTGTGTCTAAAGTGGCAAGTGTGAATGGGGTGTCTGAGGGTACTGGAAGGAGGGGGGAGGGGGCCAGTCCATCTGCCCCCCAGCCGCCGGTCCTCTGAGTTATTCGGGGGTGGTGGCTGGAGCCTCAGGGTCTGGTCAAGGGGTTTCCTCGCCTCTGGACCTCAGGGATGGCGTTTGCGGCGCCGTTTCCTGGAGGCCCTCAAAAAGGGAGAACGGACGATCAATGTAGAGGGCAGAGAGGTGGACTTGGCCTTTTGGCTGGATAGATACGGCCTGGCTGCCTTCCAAGATAAAAGGGAGGGGGAAACGGTTTGGTCCCTCCCGACAGCCGGGCAGGGGGTGGCCAGGCGGAATGTGGTCCGTCTTCGGTGGAGGGGCAGTGAAGCGTGCCCGCCAAGAGCGAGGGTTGTGGAGCTCCTTCTGAAGATGGACTTCAGGGCGACGGACATCTTTGCCTGATTCATCCGTTTGGCACCTCCTTCTTCGATGTCAGTTTTGTTCGGCCAGAGGGCCTAGAGCTTTTCTGGTCGAATTTCGAACTGGCAAAGGGGGAGCCCGGCTGGCGAGACTTTGCCGTACAGGCGGTGTCTCGCCAAAATAGTGTAAAGAGGGTGACCGTTTTGACAAGTAACGAGTCACTCTCTGGGGTCGACATCATGACGTGGCTTTCCGTTATGGGGAAGTCACGGACGTCCCTAAGAAAAATAGGGACGAGTTTGGCATTTGGTCAGGGGGCTGGACCTTCATGGTAAAGTTGAAGGTTTCAGGAGGTACGGTCACCCACATCCCCTCCTCAGCATTTCTGGGGAGGGACAGAATCCAGATCTTCTACCAGGGGCAACCGAAGGTCTGCCACAGGTGCGGTGATCCCGCCACTTCAGCGCAGGCTGCAAGGTGCAGAAGTGTGCCTTGTGTGGCGGGGTAGGTCATCTTGCCGCGGCCTGTGGTGACATTAGGTGTCACCTGTGTGGTGACCTAGGTCACCCGTATAGCCGCTGCCCCGCTCCTTTTCGGCACCATCTCTGGCCCAGCGGGGGGGAGCCATGGGGGGTTCCCGGTGGTGCAACCTCTGCTGGGGCTGGGGGTGGAGGCGTGAGGGGAGCTGAGGGGTCAGTGAGGAAAGGCGAGGCTGGTACATCTGCCCACCAGTGGCAACAGGTGAGGCACCGTAAGGGCAGGGGGCAGGATAAGCCTCAGGCAACTGGGGTGATGACTGCCCCACCCTGGAGGGGCAGCCGAAGCCTCTGAGGCCCTGGGGGAGAAGGCGGTGAGCGAGGAGATCCGGAGGATGGAGAGGGAGGGTTTGGCTGCTTCTGATAACTCTTCCCAGTATGAAAGTGTGGATGAAGAGGTGGTGGAGCAGCCTAAAAAACGGGTGACAATCGTACCGGTAAGAGGCGGAAGAAGAAGAACAAGGCTAAAAAATCTAATGCCCCCCCCTGACCGCTAGGGTGCCCACGGAAGGGCTCACCGGCTCCCCTCTGATCCCCCTCTCCAATCGGTTCCAAGCCCTCGATGACTCTGCTGTGTCGGAGGTCGGGGGTGAGGGGCCGGATGCAACATCTGGGGTGCCTTCAGGGAGTGGCGAGGTCCGTCCTCCGGGGGATTCACACTCCTCTGGCGGGGGGACTACCTCGGGGTCCAGGGGCGAGGAATCTAGTGCTGGGAAGGAGGTGTCCACTGCTGCTAAGGAGGATATGGACACCTCGTGTCTTTAAAGAGGAGGGGTGAGTCGGGTTCCTCCTCAGAGGGGGAGAGGAAATCTGGGGGTACGGTTAAAAAACAGGCCGTCTAACTCAATCACCCATGATGGCGGAACCTACCCCGTTGACTCTGGCGTCGATTAATGTCGCAGCATAAAGTCGGATACGGCTAGATTTACGGCCTTTGATTTTTTCACCCGGGTTGAGGCTGATGTTTTATTTTTGCAGGAGACCAGACTAACGGACCTGGGGTCCATCCACAAAGCAAAGAGGGAATGGAGGTGTGGGCCCTCATACTGGTCTCTTGCGGCCGAGCCGTATAGCGGGGTAGCGGTCCTTTTTAAGACCGCGGAGGTGGAATGCAGACGGGTGATCGAGGTAGAAATGGGGAGATGTTTGGTCCTTGACGTCTTCATGAGGGGACAGGAGCTTCGGCTCATCAATATCTATGGCCCGCAATCTAAGTGGGACCGTAAATGTCTCTTCCTGAGGATCAAGCCCTATCTTTTTACGAGCCGGCAGGTGGTCTTCGGTGGGGATTTTAATGCTATAACCAGACTCCGTGATAGGGGAGGCCCCGGAGACCGGCTGACTTATGATAGCGTAGCCTTGAATAGCATAGTAAGCGAAGCTCGCCTGGTGGATGTCCACATCCGGCACACTCCAGGTCACGAGGGTTTCACCTTTTATAGGGGAAGCAGTAGGTCTAGGATAGATAGGTTTTTTTTAAAGGAGGAAGCCGTCTCTTCTGCAGTGTCCGCTGTTGAGGTGGAGTTCTCCGATCACTGTTTAATTTTCTTTACTTTGAATGTTACAGAGACTCCCCGGATGGGGAGAGGCCTATGGAAGCTGAATTCGTCCCTTCTGGAAGAAGCGGAAGTAAGACAGTCCTTTGAGGAATTTCTTCAGAGCCAGGTACCTCTCTTGGGTCTTTGTAGCAGTAAGTCTGAGTGGTGGGAGATCTTCAAAAGAAGGGTCGCAAGGTTCTTCCGTCAGCTCTCGAGCCTCAGGGGCCTGAACAGGTACCGCCTGTATCGGCAGCTGGGGAGGAAACTCGAGCAGCTCGTCTCGACTGGAGGGGACCGAGAGGAAATCTCCAGGGTGAAGACCTTGCTCAAGGGGTGCCAGTACGATAGGCACACATCCTTGGTTTTTGAGAGGGATTTCGGGAGGTACCGCTCGCCCGACCCTTACAGAAACTGCAGGTTGTCAGTGAATTGTAAGATGGTGACAGGACTGATCGACAGTACGGGGTCCCTGAACAGATCCAAATCAGGGATCCTGGAGGTGGTCAGATCCTTCTACTCGCATCTCTTGGGGAGGAGGGATCCTGATCGGGATGAGATGTCGGCTTTCCTGGCTGAAACCATCCCTGAGCCGGGGGATGACCCCTCTCTTCATGTTTTGGCAGAAGCAATCAGGGAAGAGGAAGTGAGACGGGCGATTGATGGGCTACGGCCCAAAAAGTCGCCCGGTCCGGATGGCTTAACATCCGAGTTCTACAAGACTTTTCGGGACTCTTTGGTCCCCCTCTTGACTGAGGTGTTTAATGAGTGCCTCTCCTCGGACACTCTGCCCAGTTCAATGAGGAAGTCAGCCCTGATTATCCTGTCAAAGGGTAAAGACTCGTCCCGTATTGAGAATTGGCGTCCCATAGCGCTTCTCAATACGGACCGAAAGGTTCTGGCAAAGGTGCTTTTTAATCGGTTGGTGAAGTTTGCACCCCGGCTCCTTTCGGGGGCCCAGCACTGCTCTGTTCCAGGCCGCAGTACATTTAGTGCTGTGCTCGGTGTCCGAGAGGCAGTGGAGCAGGGCAGGGCAGGTCACTGGAAGGGGTACTTGCTGTCCTTAGACCAGGCAAAGGCCTTTGACCGGGTTAACCATGAGTACCTCTGGTCCGTTCTTCTGAGGTACGGTCTGCCTGGGAGGTTTGTTGATTGGTTGAGAGTTTTATACAATGGGGCAGAGACTTTTCCGCTAGTGAACGGTTGGGTCGGACACCCTTTTGAGGTGAGGTCTGGTGTCCGCCAGGGCTGTCCTCTGAGCCCACTGTTATACGTGTTCGCGATCGACCCCCTTTTAAGGAGGGTGGAGCGCGGACCGTTGGTGGGAGTCGGGATGGACCGGGCGGTGCCGGAGGCCGCCTTGAGGGTAGTGGCGTACGCTGACGACGTTTCCCTTTTTGTATCCTCGAGAGAGGAGGCGGATTGGGTGATGTCTGAGGTTGAACGCTACTCGGTGGCATCCGGGTCCATGATCAACCGGGACAAGTGTGAGAGTCTCTGGCTGGGAGGGGGAGATCCAAGTTTTGATCTCCCGGACACCCTTCCAGGGCCTCAGGCCACAGCAAAAATATTAGGCATCAGTTTCGGCCCGGGGGACTATCCCCAGCAAAACTGGGAGGGCAGACTTAAGATTGCCGCCCAGAAGGTGGATCAGTGGAAGGGTTGGTCCTTGACCCTAAGGGAAAGGGTTAGTCTTGCCAAGGGCTATTTGCTTCCTTTGCTAATATATCTGGGCAGCGTCTGCATCTTGCCAGAGCCTCTTTGGACACGGGTCTACAGCCTGTTTTTCCAATTATTATGGGGAAATAGGCTGAACCTAATCAAGAGAGAGGTCACGTACCGCACGAGGAGACTAGGAGGGTTGGGTATGGTCAACCCAGTGGTGTTTCTAGTAAACACCTTTCTTAAGGCAAACATCGCCAACCTCTGGTCAGAGAGGGCTCCTCCGTGGGTATTCTCCTGTAGGGGGTGGTTTCGGCCTTTCTTCCAGGAATGGGAGACAGGTGGGCAGGTGAAGGACCTTCGTACACCTCATGGGCATCTTCCGGCTTACGTTACCCCGGTTCTGAAGGTGATCCGTCGGTGGGGTCTGGGAGTGTGGGAGATCAGGATCATGTCGAGAAGGTTTCTTGACAATAGGGTCCTGTTGACCCACTTTCAGAAGCCCCTGGCGCTCAGGGATTGCCCAAGCCGGGATCTGGAGGTGGGGCTCGGGTTATTGAACTCTAAGCGGATCCCCTTGAAGTTTTGGGACTTGGCTTGGCGCTGCTTCCATGGGAAGCTGTATGTGAGGGACAACCTGAAGTACAGGAGCTCTGATGACCGGGATTGTCCCCGCGAGGAGTGTGGTGGCATGCTTGAAAGCATGGAGCACTTCCTGCTTCGGTGTCCCTTTAATACAGAGGTCTACAGCAGGGTGGGTGCTTCCATTGGCTGGCCCAGGCTGGCAAGCCTCTCCTATGCGGAGTGGGCCTATGGGGCATTCAGGTCCCTTGGTGGCCGAGATCGGGGCACTGTTTTCTTAGTTAGTTTAGTAACTAGGTTCTGCACGTGGAATGCACGGTGTCTAGTGTCTACTCAGCGGAAAGTCCTCCCCAGGGAAGAGGTGATTAGGAACATCCTGGGTGACCTGGCAAAAGTGCGCTCCCTGGAGTTTGAGAGGCTGGGTGCAGGGAGGGCCTCTCTCCTATGGAGGGGTTTCTCCTTTAATGTGCCCTAGGGTGAGTTAGGTTCTGTGTGCCTGTGATAGGGCTGTTAGTATTTTTTATCCTTTTATCTTTATTTTGTAGGGTCAGATAGATGTGTAGGGACAGGGAGGGACAGATAGGGACAGTCTTTAGGGACAGGTAGTTAGTATTAGGTT
Organism: Oophaga sylvatica; assembly: GCA_033576555.1. Classification (NCBI taxonomy): domain Eukaryota; kingdom Metazoa; phylum Chordata; class Amphibia; order Anura; family Dendrobatidae; genus Oophaga; species Oophaga sylvatica. The sequence continues at coordinate 2,378,632 of JARQOD010000001.1, read as the reverse complement.
GGTAGTGAGGGTCAGTGAGGGACAGGTAGGGGCAGGTAGGGAGAGGTTGGTAGGGCTATAGGGACAGGATTTTCTCTTTTGTGTTGTTAGGGAGGGTCAGGGTGATGTGCGGTAGATTAGGGTGAGAGCCTCTATGGTCTCCAGTTCCTGGTGGTGGGCTGTAACCCTCACGTATAGATTTTTGTTTTGGAATTGGTAACCTGGGTATAGGGCTTGCAAGCATTGAACTTGGGCCTGTTCTTTGGTCATGGTTAAGGTGTGTAGTGGTTATTATTGATATGTGTTATTATTGATATATGTTATTATAAGGTTGTGTATATATACTGTTATATATATGTTGTATGTGTACTATAATTCTTGTAGGGGGATTTAGTTTAGGTGGGGTGGGGGGTTTCTTGGGGGGAGGGGGGATGGGTTTTGGAGAATGGACGTCCGGCGGGATGCCAAGAAGATTTGCTGTGTAAGAAAGGCCACAAACTTTCGTGGGACCTGGTGTGATAGGCCACAAACTTTCGTGGGACCTTTGGGGGAATGGTGGTGGTTTAGTTTAGGAAAATAATAAATTAAAAAAAAATAATTAAAAAAAAAAAAAAAATATGTATATACGAGGTATAGTATGTGTGTATATATATGTATATGAAGATTGTATCATTAATTTTGGCCAGGTGGCCTATTTACTTTCTTTAGGGCAGTTGGCTGAATTTTGTTTTTTTTTTCTAGAGGTGAATGCATGGGTATGAGTGTATGAGGGAAAAAAAAAAAAAAAAAAAGGATATAGCTTCCCTTGCCGGGGGTGTTAATGAAATGGAGAAACATTTTGTTTCTATATATCTGTTGGACATTGGACTTTTGGGATTTATGGATAATGTTTTTGTTATTGAGTTTGTCTGTAAGTTTAGTTTTGTATTTTTTTTTATAATAAAAGAGATACAGGATGTAACTCAGGATCAGTAATGTAATGTATGTACACAGTGACTGCACCAGCAGAATAGTGAGTGCAGCTCTGGAGTATAATACAGGATGTAACTCAGGATCAGTAATGTAATGTATGTACACAGTGACTGCACCAGCAGAATAGTGAGTGCAGCTCTGGAGTATAATACAGGATGTAACTCAGGATCAGTAATGTAATGTATGTACACAGTGACTGCACCAGCAGAATAGTGAGTGCAGCTCTGGAGTATAATACAGGATGTAACTCAGGATCAGTAATGTAATGTATGTACACAGTGACTGCACCAGCAGAATAGTGAGTGCAGCTCTGGAGTATAATACAGGATGTAACTCAGGATCAGTAATGTAATGTATGTACACAGTGACTGCACCAGCAGAATAGTGAGTGCAGCTCTGGAGTATAATACAGGATGTAACTCAGGATCAGTAATGTAATGTATGTACACAGTGACTGCACCAGCAGAATAGTGAGTGCAGCTCTGGAGTATAATACAGGATGTAACTCAGGATCAGTAATGTAATGTATGTACACAGTGACTGCACCAGCAGAATAGTGAGTGCAGCTCTGGAGTATAATACAGGATGTAACTCAGGATCAGTAATGTAATGTATGTACACAGTGACTGCACCAGCAGAATAGTGAGTGCAGCTCTGGAGTATAATACAGGATGTAACTCAGGATCAGTAATGTAATGTATGTACACAGTGACTGCACCAGCAGAATAGTGAGTGCAGCTCTGGAGTATAATACAGGATGTAACTCAGGATCAGTAATGTAATGTATGTACACAGTGACTGCACCAGCAGAATAGTGAGTGCAGCTCTGGAGTATAATACAGGATGTAACTCAGGATCAGTAATGTAATGTATGTACACAGTGACTGCACCAGCAGAATAGTGAGTGCAGCTCTGGAGTATAATACAGGATGTAACTCAGGATCAGTAATGTAATGTATGTACACAGTGACTGCACCAGCAGAATAGTGAGTGCAGCTCTGGAGTATAATACAGGAGGTAACTCAGGATCAGTAATGTAATGTATGTACACAGTGACTACACCAGCAGAATAGTGAGTGCAGCTCTGGGGTATAATACAGGATGTAACTCAGGATCAGTAATGTAATGTATGTACACAGTGACTGCACCAGCAGAATAGTGAGTGCAGCTCTGGAGTATAATAATACAGGATGTAACTCAGGATCAGTAATGTAATGTATGTACAGTGACTGCACCAGCAGAATAGTGAGTGCAGCTCTGGGGTATAATGCAGGATGTAACTCAGGATCAGTAATGTAATGTATGTACACAGTGACTGCACCAGCAGAATAGTGAGTGCAGCTCTGGGGTATAATACAGGATGTATCTCAGGATCAGTAATGTAATGTATGTACACAGTGACTGCACCAGCAGAATAGTGAGTGCAGCTCTGGAGTATAATACAGGTGTATCTCAGGATCAGTAATGTAATGTATGTACACAGTGACTGCACCAGCAGAATAGTGAGTGCAGCTCTGGAGTATAATACAGGGGTAACTCAGGATCAGTAATGTAATGTATGTACACAGTGACTGCACCAGCAGAATAGTGAGTGCAGCTCTGGAGTATAATACAGGATGTATCTCAGGATCAGTAATGTAATGTATGTACACAGTGACTGCACCAGCAGAATAGTGAGTGCAGCTCTGGAGTATAATACAGGATGTACTCAGGATCAGTAATGTAATGTATGTACACAGTGACTGCACCAGCAGAATAGTGAGTGCAGCTCTGGAGTATAATACAGGGTGTAACTCAGGATCAGTAATGTAATGTATGTACACAGTGACTGCACCAGCAGAATAGTGAGTGCAGCTCTGGGGTCAACATACATTACAGAGTGATAAATTAGTTGTTTAATCATGAGGAATGTGGATGTAAATTACATTTTAGGATGTATAAGAGCAAAATATGAAGATTTGTTTTCCCTTCCCTCTATATCTTGCATTTCAGAGGATGAGTTCATGATTCTGTTGAAGTCAAACTCATGATATTTTTGTGCATTTTCACTATGATGTAGATGATGTTTCTTTTTTCGTTTGTTTGTTTTTATTTTTAATTACTGAAAGCCGCAGTTTAAAATGAAGCAGAAGCGATGACCCAACTCTGTGTTAATACTTAATCCTTTTGCAAAAATCTTGCCAAATACAATTACTACCCTTTATTTTCACTGCTTTATCTACTGCTGTTCTGTGAGTCCTCTCGAAAATGAACAGCATCTAGCCCCTCCCTCACCATTGATTGGCAGCTTACTACCTACACTGTGCATAGGCAGAAAGCTGCCAATTAGTGGTAGGTAGTGGGGAAAGCCAAGCATATGAGTATTTAGGACAATATAGAGGTAGCTGACTAGTGAGAGGACTAGCAGAGCAACAGCAGATCATATTATCGTACAAAGCCTAGTAGGCCCAGCACTGGAATCAGCGTCTCTGCCCCTTCTTCATGCTTCAACACATTCTGCTGTTTAGTGCATCAATTTGATGTGTGAAAAACATCTGTCACAACAGGTAATGTTTACAGGGTATGGACAACTTTGGGGACATTTTTCCATAATTGCATGTCTTTTGGGCTAAAAATTATTTTTCCATTACCAATTATGCATTAAAAGCGCAGTATAAGTGCTCATTTTTCAGGAAGGTTGCAGTTTTTATTGGCACTATTTATAATTATAACTATTTCTGTATTAACATATGTTTTTCCCTGAAAACGTGTGAGCAAGTTGCCGGATGTATTGATGGACAGGAGGCAGATCAAAGTTTATCAGGTTTTAATAAAACAGAGAGTTACTCCACGCAGGGAGAAAGGTAGACGTCAGGTAAATGACGGGCAGTAAAGGGAGTACAGGGGCTTGTTGAGGGGAAATCAACGCAGAAATAACAAATAAAACGTTCTCAAAGATGTCACTTATCAATCGCATGTCTTACTGACAGAAATGTTCCCGAAGTAGATGATGGCGCCACCAGCCGTCTGCACGATGTGGATCCGGTGTGGTCCTGAAGGAGGCGACGGTACGTGCCCGATCGTTGAGTCTATGAAGCATCCTGAGGAGTCCTCAATCCGGAGACTCCTGTGATCTGGAAGGGTACGGGCCACTGTGCTGACAGAGTTAAGCGAGGCTCGACGATTATTCCCCGGGGGTTCAAGAAACCGTCCCCGGTAAAAGTCATAGTCTCTAACAGGCGTCACGAACGCATTCCCGACCGTAGCGAAGCGGTTGGCACCTCGATGGGTTGGAGTCAACCTGCACACGGCGGCGGCTTCTGGGTTTCTGTCACCGCCGGGTGTGAATCTCCGTCACGGTCCCTGAAGCAGGAGTTCTCACTCTCCTCAGTCGCGCGCTGCTCCTTCCCGCCAAATCAGCTGGCGCGATGCTTCTCCAGCAAGATCCTGCAGACCACGGTCCGGCGACGAGGGCAGCAGCGAACAGTCCTGAACTCTCTCGTGGCTTTTAGGCTGGAGTAATTACTTTTAAAATTATATATTTTTTAGACCTTTTCATTGTTATTTTGCTCTCTGTGCAATTCCCTTTGCTACATGCACATCGCATTTACCAGCTATTTTATTATTAGATAATTGTCTTGTACTACCTTGTTCAGCCCTTATTCACATCTAGTTGTTTATTTTCTGGGGACTATCGGTATTGCACTAGGTTTTTCCCTCTCACGGGGTCTAGCACCATACTGCTCTATCATTCAGTCTATTTTTATTAACCTAGTTCTGGTTTTAGGGTTTTCATATATTTTTTTGTTTTTATAATATATACATTTTTTACATTTACTTGTGTGGGCTGTTTCTGTATGTGCGCAAACTATTCCATTTATATTCGGAATTATACATTACACTTTACAAAAAAGTGTGAAACAACTGAAAATATGTCTTATATTCTAGGTTCTTCACAGTAGCCACCTTTAGCTTTGATTACTACTTTGTACGCAGAAAAGGTGAACGGATGGACTCTACATGCCTGGTTCCCACCGTGAAGCATGGAGGAGGTGGTGTGATGGTGTGGGGGTGCTTTGCTGGTGACACTGTTGGGGATTTATTCAAATTGAAGGCATACTGAACCAGCATGGCTACCACAGCATCTTGCAGCAGCATGCTATTCCATCCGGTTTGCGTTTAGTTGGACCATCATTTATTTTTCAACAGGACAATGACCCCAAACACCTCCAGGCTGTGTAAGGGCTATTTGACCAAGAAGGAGAGTGATGGGGTGCTACGCCAGATGACCTGGCCTCCACAGTCACCAGACCTGAACCCAATCGAGATGGTTTGAGGTGAGCTGGACCGCTCACCGCTTCAATTTTGAATAATCCCCAACAGTGTCACCAGCAAAGCACCCCCACACCATCACACCACCTCCTCCATGCTTCACGGTGGGAACCAGGCATGTAGAGTCCATCCGTTCACCTTTTCTGCGTGCAAAGCAGTAATCAAAGCAAAAGGTGGCTACTGTGAAGAACCTAGAATATAAGACATATTTTCAGCTGTTTCACACTTTTTTGTAAAGTGTAATGTATAATTCCACATGTGATAATTCATAGTTTTGATGCCTTCAGTGTGAATGTACAATTTTCATAGCCATGAAAATACAGAAAAATCTTTGAATAAGAAGGTGTGTCCAAACTTTTGGTCTGTACTGTAGGTCTGCTAACAAAGTTTGGCCACCATGTCTCCTGGGAAAAGCTTACCAATGCCTCCCCAGTGGTGAGAGAAGGACTCTCTCCACCATCTACTTTGTGCATTCAGTGGTCATGACTTGGTGACAGCAAATGTCACCTGGATGGAGAGAGAACGAGTGATCTTTCTTGTGCTCTCCTTTAGGGGCCAACTTCTCTCTGTTCCCGCCTCTGCAGGGTCTCCTGACCGGTATATCTGATGTGTCTTGTGCATCCCACTTTCTGACGTCAAGTAAACATTGAATAACAAATCAGAAGATCCCGCTGAAGTCTTTATGAGTTACCAGACACAAAGCACCAGCGCTGGACCTTCACTAAGTGATTGACCTTCCACCTTCAACATCTTGTCCTTTTGAACTTTGCCGTATAATATTCCAATCTTCCCTCTTTTTACGAGGAAGCGTGAGAAACAATCTGCTCATCATCATCCTCCACATGTGACTGCGCCGGTATGTTCTGCTCCGCGCCTGAGAGTCCGAGCAGCAGAAGGATACACTTTACAAAGCCATTTCCTCAATTAGAAGCACTGACACATGTCAGGGAATGATTAGTGCAGAGAACCCAGCAGCTGAAATGATACAATTCACGATTTTAACGCACGTTGCTTGGAAAATTCCTGAGACATCGGTGCCCTCTCTGGATCATGTCATGGATGACTCACTGGAAACTCTTCCCAAACAACAAATACGCTTCTCCCATTAAAGACTTCTTAATAAAATAATGCTGTTTGCGTGTCGTGACCCCTCGTGCTGCCGCTTTCTCATTTCCATTTCCAAAGCTTTCTTTTTTTTCTACTAATTGGGAACATGAAAGCATTATGCAGCCCCATCATCTGTGCCCAGGACGTTCTCCCTAGTAGAAGGATCATTTGAAGTGAATGCTCTTTGACTCATACAGGGATAGGTATGGAGAACATTGCTGGATTGTCGAGGATGTCAGAGTTGGGATTGACATGTGCTGTCCATACCTTTTACATGGAATTTTCGGATTCCTTTTTCCCTTTGTACTTATTTTTTAGATATCATTTGGCAAAAATCATGGTGTTGTTTGTTAGGGTTCGAGTTCCTGCTGCTGTACAAGGGGAGTCTCGAACCAGTCCCACTGCGTTCCCCATTCATCTCCGCCGCAGTGGAGCCTACTCAGCAGAGACATCGGTCCCAGCATCTTGCCCATTCCAATACTGTTCAGAGACTTGCTGCTGCCTCTCCTGGATCTGCTATTATAGCCAGTGCTGGAGCAGACGTCTTTGGGACGAAGTCCTGCGTTTCCCCTTCTGATCATGCCCAGGGTAAGATCTCTCATTGGAGATCAGGAGTCACATGTTCAGGTCCTGCAGCAGCACCTATTGGTCCGCCAGGAAGGTCCTGAAACTGCTTGTGTTTTGGAACAGTTTCTCATTGGTCCTTGTTTCTGGCAGGTCCTGTAGCTGTTACTATAAAAGGGTGGCATGGCTGAGCCGCCATGCGCTAATATCAACTGTTATATGCTTTGCGCCAGTGTGGTTATGCGTGTGTGTGGTTAGGGCTCGGCTGAAATAAGCCCCTAGAATACCGACTTAATCGGTGAGGAGTTTGTTATGCTAGCTGGTCAGGGTCGGTGTCCTAGATGCCCTAGATTACCGGCATAACCGGTGAGGAGTTTGATTGCCGCGCCATAGATTGCGGGTGACTCCCGCGAGGACATTAGCGCATGATCATGTTCTATGTTCGCTTAGCTGTTCACTGTGTACCTGGGTGCCTGACAGGACACAGAAGTTTGTCTCAGCGGCTCTGTGACGTAACAGGGTTCGCTTTCAACGCTAGATAGCGCCCTAGCGTGTTTATTTTGCAACTCAGTTGTGTTAAGTGAGTTCGCACACATCGCCATATAGCGTTGCGGCTCTCCTTCTAGCGGCTCTGTGGAATAACAGAGTTCGCACATATTGCCACAGCGCGTTACGCGTTTATTTTAGCGACTCTGCGGGATAACAGAGTTCGCTTCTTGCGCCATTATACTAGCAGCAGGCTCTGCCTGCACGGTGGACCCCCGGGCTGCGAACGCACCTTTCTATATCATATATTTGGTGCGTTCTGCAGACCCTAACATAATATTAGCGCCAGGGTCTGGCTAGTAAAATGGCGGATGACCAGCGTCTACCGCAGTACATCCAGCAGCTGGAGGGTAGGTTGGCGGCTCTTGAGCGCACAACCTCAGCTGTGGATGTTACCGCAGTCGCTGTTCAGGCTGCTAGCATGGCTGCAGCCAGTTTGTCCTCTGCCACCTCTGCCCCTACATTATCCCACCTCCCGCTTCCTGACAAGTTTGCCGGTGACAGCAAGCAATGTCGGGGATTTGTGAGTCAGTGCTCTATACAGCTCGAGCTTCTGGCTGCACGTTTCCCCACGGATCGGGCACAAGTGGGTTTTGTACTGTCTCTACTCTCGGGCAGAGCGTTGGAGTGGGCAACGCCGCTGTGGGAGCGCAACGATCGTATGGTGCGGAGTGCTCCTCGTTTCCTGGAGGCTCTTAAAAAGGTCTTTTTAGGACCTCAGGTCACCCACGATACGGCGCTACAACTGCTGGCATTGGCACAGGGTTCGTCTTTGGTCAGTCAGTTTTCCGTCCAGTTTCGGACTCTGGCTTCAGAACTAGACTGGTCGGATAAAGTTCTCATTCCAGTCTACTGGCGAGGACTGGCTGACCATGTTAAAGACGCTTTGGCTACCAGGGAGATTCCCACCACACTGGAGAAGCTTATCTCCATATCTACCCGCATCGACCTCCGCTTTCACGAGCGGAGGTTGCAGTGGGCCCAGTGTAGGCAGAGGATTCGGTTGGCTCCCACCTTTGCCAAACCTCTCGAATCCCCCGATCTGGCGTCCGGACCCCAAAAAGCCACAGAGGTTCCTCGTGCAGGACCTAAGTCTCGAACCGTCCGAGTATCTGTGGTCTGTAACCTTTGTCAGCAGACAGGACACTATGCCAACAAATGTCCACAGCGATCAGGGAAGCGATCGCGTCTAGTGGCCCTGGGAGGAGGTTCACTACAGACAGCGGCATTTTCTCCAAGATGACATTTAAAGGGACAGTCACTGTAGACTCTTCCACACTTACAGTCGATATAACATCAGTCCCACCCCACATAAGAGGCTAGAACCAGAGCTATTTTTAACCCCTTAACGACCGCCGATACGCCTTTTAACGGCGGTCATTAAGGGTACTTAAACCACAGCGCCGTTAATTAACGGCGCTGTGGAAAAAGTGAATAGCGCCCCCCCAGAGGCGCATTTTCTCCGGGGTCTCGGCTACCGGGGTAGCCGAGACCCCAGAGAACATGAATCGGGTCGGTTTTTACCGACACCAATGTTGCGATCGCCGTTATTAACCCTATAACGGCGACCGCAACAAAAAAAAAAAAAAAGTTGTGCCATTTAATTTCTCTGTCCTCTGATGTCATCGGACATCAGAGGACAGAGAAAAAGGGTCTCCGGGACCCCCATGCGGCCCCCGATGTCGTGTATGTGGCCCCAGGGCCCTCCGGTGTCCCCCGGGGCCGGCGCGATGAAGAAAATGGCGGGCGCATGCTCAGTGCGCCCGCCGCTATGTGCCGCTGTGTCCTGGGGGGGATGGGCAAATATTCTCTGGGGTCTCGGCTACCGGGGGTAGCCGAGACCCCAGAGAACATGATCCGGGTCGGTATTCACCGATCCCGGTGTTGCGATCGCATCTATGCAAGCATAGATGCGATCGCAAAAAAAAAAAAAAAAAATGATTTCTCTCCCCTCTGATGTGATCGCACATCAGAGGGGAGAAAATGAGGGTCCCCTGGTCCCCCGATCGCCCCCCCGTATACTTACCGGTGTCCTCCGTCCTCCCGCAGGCCCCAGGATCCCGGCGTCTTCTTCCTGCAAAAAAAAAATGGCGGGCGCATGCGCAGTGCGCCCGCCGATCTGCTTGGCGGCAGATTCAAAAATGATTTCATTCATTCTCATAAAAGTGCATTTTGATCACTGTGATAAACTATCACAGTGATCAAAATAAAAAAAACAGTACATAACCCCCCCATGTATCACCCCCTTAGTTAGGGACATATAATAAAAAATAGAAATTATATTTATTTTCATTTTTCTGTTAGGGTTAGGGTTATAATTAGGGTTAGGGTTATAATTAGGGTTAGGGTTAATTAGGGTTAGGGTTAGCATTAGGTAGGGTTACTTAGGGTTAGGGTTATAATTAGCGTTAGGGTTAAGCTGGGTTCATACTGTGTTATGGCAGTCCGTTAGACGGACTGCGTTACACCGCGGTATAACGCGGTGTAACGCAGTCCGTTAACGCTGCCATTCACCCCCATTTGAGGGCGCATCGCGACGCATGCCGTAAAGCGGGATGCGTTTGCGACGTGCCGTCATTCAGTGACGGAGCCTCGGACGCGGGCTGCAGCGTCTGGGCTCCGTCACCGCTAGCGCAGATGAATCATCTGCTGATTCCTCTGCGCTAGCGGGTATAGCATAATGCGATCGTGTTATGCTATACCGTTACCAGCCC
>JARQOD010000001.1:2262689-2368339 GCA_033576555.1 Oophaga sylvatica | reverse complement strand
TTATAAACTTCTGTGAAGCACTTGGGGCTTCATAGCGCTCACCACACATCAATAAGTTCCTTGTGGGGTCTATTTCCAAAATCGGGTCACTTGTGGGGGGTTTCCACTGTTTAGGCACATTAGGAGCTCTCCAAATGTGACATGACACCCGCAGACCATTCCATCAAAGTCTGCAATCCAAAACGTCACTACTTCCCTTCCGAGCCCCGACGTGTGCCCATACAGTAGTTTTCTCCCACATATGGGGTATCAGCGTACACAGGAAAAATTGGACAACAACTTTTTGGGTCCAATTTCTCCTGTTACCCTTGGGAAAATAAAAAGTTAGGGACTAAAAGATCATGTTTGTGGAAAAAATATGATTTTTTTATTTTTATGCTCGGGCGTTATAAACTTTAGTGAATCACCTGGGGGTTCAAAGTTCTCACCACACATCTAGATAAGTTCCTTGAGGGGTCTAGTTTCCAAAATGATGTCATTTATGGGGGTTTCCACTGTTTAGGCACATCAGGAGCTCTCCAAACACAACATGGCATCCAGCCAATTCTGCGTTGAAAAAGTCAAATGGTGCTCCTTCCCTTTCCGAGCTCTGCCATGCACCCAAACACTTGTTTACCCCCACATATGGGGTATCAGCATACTCAGGACAAATTGCACAATAACCTTTGGGGTCTTGTTACCCTTGGGAAAATAAAAATTGGGGTGAAAAGATATTTTTGTGGAAAAAATATGATTTTTTTAATTTTACGGCTCTACGTTATAAACTTGTGTGAAGGACTTGGGGGTTCAAATTGCTCACCACAGATCTAGATAAGTTCCTTAGGGGGTCTAGTTTCCAAAATAGTGTCACTTGTGGGGGTTTTCCACTGTTTAGGCACGTCTGGGGCACTGCAAACGGAACATGACCCCCATCAACATCTGCATTCCAAAACGTTATTACTTCTTTTCCAAGCCCTGCCGTGCGCCCAAACAGTTTTCCTCCCCCACATATGGGGTGTCAGTGTACTCAGAACAAATTGGACAACAACTTTTGGGGTCCAATTTCCTTGGGAAAAATCAAACATTTGGGACTAAAATATCATTTTTGTGTAAAATATTTTTTTTTTTCACACCCAATCATTATAAACTTTTGTGAAACAGTTGGGGGTTCAAAGTGCTTACAACAGATCTAGATAAGTTCCATAGGGTCTAGTTTCCAAAATGGTGTCACTTGTGGGGGGGTTCCACTGTTTAGGTGCATCAGGGGCTCTCCAAACGCGACATGGCGTCCAATGTCAATTCCAGCGAATTTTGGTTTGAAAAAGTCAAACGGCACTCCTTCCCCTACGAGCTCTGCCGTGTGCCCAAACAGTGGTTTTCCCCCACATTATGGGTATTGGCGTACTCAGGAGAAATTGCACAACAACTTTATCTATCCATTTTCTCCTTTTACCCTTGTGAAAATAAAAAAAGTTTGTAAAAGATAATTTTTGTGACTAAAAAATTAATAAACTTCTTGAATGTGGTTTTGAGTACCTTGAGGGATGCAGTTTTTAGAATGGTGTCACTTTGGGGTATTTTCTGCCATATAGACCACTCAAAATGACTTCAAATGTGAGGTGGTCCCTAAAAAAAATGGCTTTGTAAATTTTGTTGTAAAAATGAGAAATCGCTGGTTAACTTTTAACCCTTATAATTTCCTAACAAAAAAAATTTTGGTTCCAAAGTTGTGCTGATGTAAAGTAGACATGTGAGAAATGTTATTTATTAACTATTTTGTGTGACATATTTCTCTGTTTTAAGGGAATAAAAATTCAAAGTTTGAAAATTGCTAAATTTTCTAAATTTTCGCCATATTTGCGTTTTTTTTCAAAAATAAACGCAAGTTATATTAAAGAAATGTTACCGCTAACGTGATGTAAAATATGTCATGAGTAGTGTTGAGCGATACGATACTGCAAATATCGGGTATCGGCCGATATTGGCTGTATCGGAATTCCGATCCCGAGTTCCGATATTTTCGTCATATCGGATACCGGAATCGGAATTGTCACTGTCACTGTCAGTGTCCGTCGGTCGGGTCTGTCAGGAGTCAGCGGCACTTACCCGGCAGAAGATCTCCGGCGGTCACATCCCGGGCTGCTTAATGGCCGCCATCCTCTTCTCCCCGGCGGTCACATGCAGTATCTGCTGGGTAATCGCGGCCGTAAAGCAGTCCGATGACGTCACCGCCGGGGAAGCAGGTAATCAGCTGTGCTGCGTCGGGTTGTTAGGCTCTGCCTGTCATTGCGATGTAGCAGAGCTGGATCGTCGTGGGACAGTCGTTACTATGGACTGCGTCGGACAGGTGGTATACTGTTGGTTTGTTTTTTTTCTTTTTTTACAGGAGATCGATGGCGTCGCAGGAATGAGAGAGTAATAAAAAAAATGAAAACTGTGTTGTCTCTTTTATTTCATTAAAAGACTTTTTTCTTGCTGTGTCTTTTTTTTAACATTTAATAACTTTGGGATTAATAATGGATCGGTGTCTTATTGACACCTCTCCATTATTAACCGGGCTTATTGTCACCGTGCAATCAACGGTGACATTAACCCCTTATTACCCCCACTTGCCACCGCTACAGGGCAGTGGGAAGAGCCGGGTAAAGTGCCACAATTGGCACATCTTTTGATGCGCCAAATGTGGGGCTGCTGTAGCCTGGTATTATCAGGCTGTTGAGGGCCAAAATCCATGGGCCTTGACAGTCTTTTAATACCAGGCCGCAGCAGTCTGCATTTTACTTGGCTGGTTAACAAAAATAGGGGGACCCCTACGCCGTTTTTTTTTCGAGGGGATTCCCTATTTTTGTTAACCAGCCAAGCTAAGCAGACTGCTGTGGCCTGGTATTATCAGGCTTGCAAGGTCCATGGATATTGGATCCTTACCAGCCTGAAAAACCAGGCCTCAGCGGTCTGCTTCATCTGGCTGGTTAACAAAAATAGGGGGGACCCCACGCTAATTTTTTTCGAGGGGATCCCCTATTTTTGTTAATCAGCCAAGATATGCAGACTGCTGTGGCCTGGTATTATCAGGCTGGCAAGGTCCATGGATATTGGATCCTTACCAGCCTGAAAATACAGGCCTCAGCGGTCTGCTTCATCTGGCTGGTTAACAAAAATAGGGGGGACCCCACGCCATTTTTTTTTCGAAGGGAACCCCTATTTTTGTTAATCAGTTCCCTCTGACGTCACTGATGGTGTCCCTGGCTGACCTGAAGTGAAAGTGGAAAGCAATCAATTAAGCTTTCCACTTCCTCTCCTGTCAGCCAGGAGAGGAGCTCATTCATTTGGGGGTTTACTGTGAGGCTGCAGCATTAGCTGCGGTCCCTGCAGTAAACATTAACCCTTTCTGAAGGATTACACCGTGGGACCTGACTGTGCATGGGATAGGTAAGAATAATTTTGCTTTATTATTTTATTTTTATTACAGGAAATGGTTTTAGCAGGTAAATAAAATATGGTCAAAAACTGTGTGATTATTTCATTAAACTTCTTTTTATTAAAGTGTGTGTGTTTGATTTTTCTTTCATACAATAGGATTAATAATTGATAGTTGTCTAATTGACAGCTCTCAATTATTAACCTGGCTTAAAGTGACCGTTCAATTGCAAGGTCATTTTAACCCCTTATTAACCCATTCGCCACCGCTACAGGGCAATGGGAATAGACGGGCAAAGTGCCAGAAAGGGCAAATCTAATTAGAGATTTGCCCTTTCTGGGGTGTCTGGGGGCAGATGTTAGTAGCCGGGGGGGGGCCAAAAATAATGGTCCCTCTCTGGGCTATTATTATCTGCCCCCACTCACTGGCTTTGTCTGTCTGGTTGCGAAAATAGGGCGGGAGCCCACGCATTTTTTTTCAGCAATTTTACACCTCATATATATATATACATGTCATTGAGTTTGTGACACTATATATATATATTTATATTTATAGTTCATACACTTCTACATAGTATAATAGCCGCTAATTCAATTGCCGGCTTTTGTGAAAATGCAGAACCCGACATGAAATGACATTTGGTGTACATAGGGTTAACCATGTCCTTTGCTATCTGATTTGCACAAACAATTAAATCAGTCTATGTGTGCAAAATTTCACACCTGTAGGGGTTAATTAAAGGTGTAAATTCGTAGCAAAAAATGTCCGTTTTTTTTTTACAACGAATTTACACCTTTAATTAACCCCTACAGGTGTGAAATTTTGCACACATAGACTGATTTAATTGTTTGTGCAAATCAGATAGCAAACGACATGAAAAGACATGGTTAACCCTATGTACATCAAGTGTCATTTCATGTCGGGTGCTTCTGTCTTTTCACTGAAGCCGGCTTTACCCGGCAATTGAATCAGAGGATATTTTACTATGTAGAAGTGTATAAACTATACATATATGTATATATATATGTCACAATGACATGTATATATATTATATATGTATTCTATGTGTGTATATTTAGTGTTTACAAGGAAAGAATGGGGTTTTTTTAGTTCCGATATTTTGTTCCCATAGACTTACATGGGACTTCCGGTATCGGTATCGGGTATCGCCGATATTTTAATGGTATCGGCGATACCATTCCGATTCCGATACTTATGGGTATCGGAAAGTATCGCTCAACTCTAGTCATGAGAAAACATTCTCAGAATCGCGAAGATCCGTTGAAGTGTTCCAGAGTTATAACCTCATAAAGAGTGGTCAGAATTGTAAAAATTGGCCCGTCATTAACGTACAAACCACCATTGGGGTGAAGGGGTTAAAGAACACAAACAGTGGCCTTTAGCACAGTACTATCACAGACATTTTTACAAAGCAGAAGAAAAATATGTTTATACACACATCACTCATACCAACACAGTTGAAGATTATAAAAACTTTTGGTTACGCATGATACTATTACAGACACAGGTGCAGAGTACACATAGAGAGTGTTTTTGGAAAACTGCGCACATGCAAAACCTAATACTGTCCTTCACTTCACCTGTGTCTTGTCCCTATGTTAAGCAGAGCAGAAATAAAGAACCATAATTTTGAACAAGGAGGAACAGGTCCAAGTGGATGAGGAGGTGATGTCACGATTCTGTTGTCAGATGTCTGGGGACCAGGGGCTCCTTCCCTGTCCCTAATTCTAGGGGCACCCTAGCTCCCCCTGTTTCCTTATTACTTTTGATGGTGAAGACGCCGGGGCCACGTACCTTGCCTTAGCTCCTGAATCTGCCCTCAGTCTGTACACTTTCTTCACCCAGGGAAGAGACGAGTAGTAGTGTACTGTAATACACCAACCAAACTAACAAGGCAATACGAGTAGGGATAAAGGAAAATACCAATCATACAAATAAACGCACACATATAACAGAGGTAAACATTGGGGAGTAGAGGATGGGGCAAACCAAAGTAGGAGAAGGAGGGGAATACGCACACAACCAAAACCTAGCAACAGTCACAGATAAACCCACCAAACGCCTTCTCCAATAATAACCATCAACAACTTCCAGCCATGCAGCAAAAGCTAGTTCTGACAATGAGTGCTAGCCAGGTCCCAGATAATATATGGGATGGGACTGGCTAACAGTGAACAGCTGAGCCTTAATGCAGGAAAGCTTCCAGGAGCTCTCAACTGAGCCGATTAACCTCTTACACTGCTAAAAGAAAGCGGCACCGTTTATTATGAAGGTGAAGTGCTTCTAATCTGTGCAGGAGTAGGAGAAATCATTTTTTGCACTTTTTACCATAGTTTTTTTAGCTATTTATTTTTAATGGAACTGACTTAAAGGAATCTGTCACCCCTGGGATGTATATCACCTATTAATATGGGCATACAGGTGATAGAAATGTTACACTAGTCTGACCTGCATGCCTCATATTAATGGTATTGTTGAGAAAACTTATTTTATTTCTTTATAGGTTTCGGGGCATACCTTTTCCTCCCATCTATGGGCAGTGTATTCAGGGATCTTCTGCGCAAGCACCAGCGAATCACTGAGACTTCCAATCCAGTGACCTCTGGCTGCACGATGATAAGTTGCTCTCCCCACTTCCTCCCTGCATAGTCATCGATAGGAACTTTGTGTATACACTGACCATAGATAGGAGTAAAAGGTACGGATTGTAAAGGAAGTGCACGGCGCAGGTGAAGGATTCCTGCGCCACAAAGTGACGGTCAGTCTTTTGCCTCCATCTGACTCATTATAGGGAATCTTCCATCGGGGTTTCATCTGAATCACGTATATCGGATAGTTACATGGAAACCCCAGTGTGAGCGCTCAGCACAGAGCTCAGGATAAATGTGCGCCAAGCCTTACTGCGATCTTTGGGAGACAGAATGAAAAGAACCAACAGCAGGAGAAGAATTGTTTTTTTTTTATTTTTTATGCTGTTCATCGTGCGGTATAAGTGACTAGATGACTTTATTCTTAGGGTCAGTGCGATTACTACAATACCAGATTTATAAGTTTCTTTTATGTTTAGCTGTTATCACACACTATAAAGGACACTGTTTTCGCTTTTTGCATCACCATGTTTGAAGAACAATCATTTTTTTTATGTTTCTGCCAATAGTCATTTTAGGACTTGTTTTTTGAGGGACAAAATTAGGTTTTTAGCTATACCATTTTTATTTCCATTCCACTTTTTGATTGCATTTTATTCCAGTTTTTGTTTTACAGTATGATGAAAAAAGCATAGTTTTTGCCATGTTTTTATTTATTTTTTTATGGTGTTCACTGAAAAGGATGTGACAGTTTTATAGGTCTCGTTGTTCCGGAAGCAGCAATGCCAAATATTTTACATAAATATACCTATGTATTAATATGATATTATTTTTAATTTTAATTTTTAATTTATTTTGTGATTTTTTTTTAATTATATTTACAATTTACTCATTTTATTTAACTTTTTTTGCTTATTGCCTCTTTGGGACATTCACTTTTATTATTCTGATTGCTGGTATAATGCATTGCAATGCACCAGCATTTTAATTGGTGGGAAGCCACATGCAGGACATTATATAGCAGTATTGAGCAGTGCAGATATGAATCCAGCAATGGGGTGTGATAAACACTAACTGGAAAGTGGCAACATACAGCCCATTATACTGCATTTCTTTGTTGCTACACAAAATCTGGTAGCGCCCCATTCCTACAGATCTGGAAAATCATGTTGCTACTTTATTTTTATTGCACAATAAATGCTTTAATCCATTTCCGACATTGGGCGTTAAAGTAGGCCCACGTCGGAATCCTTCCCTTTGATGTGGGCTCCGGCGCTGAGCCCACATCTATCCTGGCACATGTCAGCTATTTGAACAGCTGACACGTGCCTCTAATAGCTGCGAGTGAAATCGCGATCCACCCGCAGCTGTTAACTCGTTAAATGCCACTGTCAATCTTTGACAGCGGCATTTAACTCGTGCTTCCGGCAAGCGCACCAGAAATCCCACTCATTGGTGAACTCGTCACGTGATCATGGGTCACCGATGGGTTGGAATGGCAACCAGAGGTCTCCAGCAGACCTCTATGGTTGTCATAGCCGAATTGCTATGAGTGCCACCAGGTGCTCGGCGCTCATAGCAAGTGAACATTTCTGCTACATACAGGCGATCTGATCATCGCCTGTATGTTGCAGAGCCAATCGGACAACTGCAGGTTCTAGTCTCCCATGGAAACTATTGAAGCATGCCAAAAGTAAAAAAAATGTTAAAATATTAAAACATAAAAGTTCAAATCACCCCCCTTTCGTCCCATTGAAAATAAAAAAATCAAACATATACATATTTGGTATTATGGGGTTAAGAATCACCCGATCAATTAAAAAAAAGAATTAACCCAATTGGTAGACAGCGTAATGAGAAAAAACTTAAAATCGCCAGAATTACATTTATTTGGTCGCCGCTACATTGCAATAAAATGCAATAATGAGCGATCAAAGAGCATATATACACCAAAATGGTATCAATAAAAAAGTCAGCTCTGTGCGCAAAAAATATGCCCTCACCAGCCCCAAATCACGAAAAATGGAGACACTACGGGTCTCGAATAAGTTTGGATTTTTTTTCACCGCTTAAATAAAAAAGAACGTAGACATGTTTGGTGTCTGTGAACTCGTAATGACCTGGAGAATCATAATGGCAGCTCAGTTTTAGCATTTAGTGAACATGGTAAAAAGAAAAAAAAACACTTAGAATTTTATTCTCGTTTTCCAGTACATGATATGTTAAAACCAATCACGTTGTTCAAAAAAACAAGCCCTCAAATGGCCATTTTGAAGAAAAAATAAAAACATTATGACTCTGGGAAATAGGGGAGCAAATAACGAAAACGCAAAAAAACGGAAAATGGCCCAGGATTAAGGGGTTAAAAGAAAAGATCAGGGCAGCTTTGTAAATTTGACCAAGTTTAAAGTTAATTTGTTCACTGCCCTCTTAAATGCAAGCAAGGTCTTGACTTCTCTGTTTTTGCAGATGTAGCATGTCTATCAATTTACAAAAAAATGAAAAAAGTTTTTTTTCTGCAGTACCAAGCCTGACCATTTGGTGTGCTATTGTAACAAGAGGCAGTGCAGAAGAGCTGTTGTTCATGACCAACTTACCTCTTTGGAGAGGATAGTGTTGGTCAGAGCTCCACATAGTGGTACAAGTATGAAGTACAGCAATTTGCATATTGCAATTTATGTTTTCTGGAGTTCCAAAGAAGAAAGGAAATGATCAAATACTGTATTTATGTAGAGTTGTATTTTAGGCATGCAGCATGTATAATGTAGAATTTTGGAGCAGACTAATACCAGGACTACAAAAGGAGAAGCTGAAACCTCAGAAAGGTTGGAAAAACTGTAAGGTGCAATCTTCACCAACACACAGGGCTGTCACAAGGAATTTCAGGGTCCCATACTGGCAACATTTTCCAGCCACCTTGAGACTATACCCTAGCTCTGCCTTTACCCTTCGAACCTTCTATATTCCCACTGACCTCTCCTGGAAAAACTCCACTTCTGCACCACGTCCTCACCAATCACACAGTAACATTTCCCATCACCATATTACATACAAAGCCACCATCACGACAAGGTAGACTCTTGGCAGGACCCTACTCCAGTCTAACCTATCAAACATTTCACCAGGGGCGTAACTAGGAACGGCAGGGCCCCACAGCAAACTTCACAATGGGGCCCCCCCCCCTCGCGCGCGTTGCCAATCCCGGTCTACCCAAGTTGTGTTAAGAAAGATACCTTTATTATCCAAAATTAGAGGTTTTTGGAGTAATGATAGTGAAATAACAGAAAGGAACCAACTCCCAGGAAGCAACTGAGGTAGTGATGAAGGTAGGCTTTCTCCAGAGTAAATGTGTGAAGAAACTTGTAATCCAGCCTGCAAATTGCTTTCAAAACGGATGATTTATTCAGTAGAACAACAGTCCGGTATACAGAATAATCTAAGATTGCTCTGTATACCGTACTTCTGCACCACGCCCTCACCAATTACACATGTGAGGAGTGACAGCCTCAGCTCTGCTACATGTGAGGAGTGACAGCCTCAGCTCTGCTACATGTGAGGAGTGACAGACTCAGTTCTGCTACATGTGAGGAGTGACAGACTCAGCTCTGCTACATGTGAGGAGGAACAGCCTCAGCTCTGCTACATGTGAGTAGGGACAGCCTCAGCTCTGCTACATTCGAGGAGTGACAGCCTCAGCTCTGCTACATGTAAGGAGTGACAGCCTCATCTCTGCAACATGTGAGGAGTGACAGCCTCAGCTCTGCTACTTGTATAGCAAAGCTGAGGCTGTCACTCCGCGCATGTAGCAGAGATGAGGCTGTCACTCCTCGCATGTAGCAGAGCTGAGGTTGCTACTTGTCACATGAAGCAGAGCTGAGGTTGTTACTTGTCACATGTAGCAGAGCTGAGGTTGTTACTTGTCACATGTAGCAGAGCTGAGGTTGTTACTTGTCACATGAGCAGAGCTGAGGTTGCTACTTGTCACATGTAGCAGAGCTGAGGTTGTTACATGTAGCAGAGCCGAGGTTGCTACTTGTCACATGTAGCAGAGCTGAGGTTGTTACTTGTCACATGTAGCAGAGCCGAGGTTGCTACTTGTCACATGTAGCAGAGCTGAGGTTGTTACTTGTCACATGAGCAGAGCTGAGGTTGTTACTTGTCACATGAGCAGAGCTGAGGTTGCTACTTGTCACATGTAGCAGAGCTGAGGTTGTTACTTGTCACATGTAGCAGAGCCGAGGTTGCTACTTGTCACATGTAGCAGAGCTGAGGTTGTTACTTGTCAAATGTAGCAGAGCTGAGGTTGTTACTTGTCACATGTAGCAGAGCTGAGGTTACTTGTCACATGTAGCAGAGCTGAGGTTGCTACTTGTCACATGTAGCAGAGCTGAGGTTACTTGTCACATGTAGCAGAGCCGAGGTTGCTACTTGTCACATGAGCAGAGCTGAGGTTGTTACTTGTCACATGAGCAGAGCTGAGGTTGTTACTTGTCACAAATAGCAGAGCTGAGGTTGCTACTTGTCACAAGTAGCAGAGTTGAGGTTGTTACTTGTCACATGTAGCAGAGCCGAGGTTGTTACTTGTCACATGTAGCAGAGCCGAGGTTGCTACTTGTCACATGTAGCAGAGCTGAGGTTGCTACTTGTCACATGTAGCAGAGCTGAGGTTGTTACTTGTCAAATGTAGCAGAGCTGAGGTTGTTACTTGTCACATGTAGCAGAGCTGAGGTTACTTGTCACATGTAGCAGAGCTGAGGTTGCTACTTGTCACATGTAGCAGAGCTGAGGTTACTTGTCACATGTAGCAGAGCCGAGGTTGCTACTTGTCACATGAGCAGAGCTGAGGTTGTTACTTGTCACATGAGCAGAGCTGAGGTTGTTACTTGTCACAAATAGCAGAGCTGAGGTTGCTACTTGTCACAAGTAGCAGAGTTGAGGTTGTTACTTGTCACATGTAGCAGAGCCGAGGTTGCTACTTGTCACATGTAGCAGAGCCGAGGTTGCTACTTGTCACATGTAGCAGAGCTGAGGTTGCTACTTGTCACATGTAGCAGAGCTGAGGTTGTTACTTGTCACATGTAGCAGAGCCGAGGTTGTTACTTGTCACATAAGCAGAGCTGAGGTTGTTACTTGTCACAAATAGCAGAGCTGAGGTTGCTACTTGTCACAAGTAGCAGAGTTGAGGTTGTTACTTGTCACATGTAGCAGAGCTGAGGTTGCTACTTGTCACATGTAGCAGAGCCGAGGTTGCTACTTGTCACATGTAGCAGAGCTGAGGTTGTTACTTGTTACATGTAGCAGAGCTGAGGTTGTTACTTGTTACATGTAGCAGAGCTGAGGTTGTTACTTGTCACATGTAGCAGAGATCAGGGTGTCACTCGTCACTTGTAGCAACCATGAGGCTGTTACTGGGCCAGGGGGAGGCTACTGGTGACTGAGGTCCCGTGCCCAACAGGGCCCAGGGGGAGGTTAGTGGTGACTTGAGGCTTGTGTCAAACAGGGCCCAGGAGCCCGAGGCCCTGTTGGAATGGGGGCCCCTTGCTACCTGGGCCCTGTGTTGAATGTGGGCCCCCTGCACTGCAGCCTGGGGCCTGTTGAATGTGGGCCCTGTTAGATCCTGCCTGCACCTGCCCTCCCAGTCACCATTGAGCAGCCAAGCCTCTTCTCACTGTTGAGAGACTCACAGTACTCACCCTGCTCGCCGGGGCTTCCACCTGCTTGTCCAGTCAGCCTGCTGCTTCATGTGGTCTGCCTGGCCGTCTGCTGTCCGCCCCCACATGCACACACGCTGTGACAGACGGACCATAATGCACTGGGCCGCAGCTTAAAGCTACAGTGCTCATTTCTGTTCGCTGTCTGCATTTACAACACTGTAGTGTCTCTTTAAGGCTAAGTTCACACGTTGCGGAATTGCCGCGGAAATTTCCGCGGCAATCCCGCACTTCTCCCGCAGGAAATACGCACGTTTTTTGTATGCTGATTCCCGCCAGAATAATAGCGTTTTGCAAGCGTAATTAGCTTGCAGAATGCTAGCGTTTTCCTAGCGATCTGTAGCATCGCTTGGAAAACTGATTGACAGGTTGGTCACACGAGTCACACATAGTGTTTGACACGTGTGACCAACTTTTTACTATTGATGCCGCCTATGCCGCATCAATAGTAAAAAGATCTAATGTAAAAATAATAAAAAAAAATAATAAATAATGATATTCTCACCTTCCGGCGGCCCCCGCAGCCTTCCCGCCTCTCAGTGACGCTCCCGGCAACTCCGGTCCCAGGAGTGCTTTGCGACAAATCACACCGATGACGTACATCTCGCGAGACCGCTATGCCATCTGGGTGATTCTCGCAAAGCACTCCTGGGACCGGAAGTTGCCGGGAGCATCGCTGAAGGCGGGAAGGCTGCGGGGGCCGCGGGAAGGCTGCGGGGGCCGCCGGAAGGTGAGAATATCATTATTTTTTATTTTAATTATTGTTTTACCAGGGATATGGTACCCAGGGCCTGGAGGAGAGTCTCCTCTCCTCCAGACCCTGGGTACCACCGCACATGAACCGCTTACATTCCGCAAAATTAATGAACATGTTGCTATTTTTTCCGCGAAGCGTTTTTTTCGCGGAAAAAAACGCAACATGTGGCCAAAACATGCGGAATCAATTAACATGTATAGGATGCTTAATGCTTGCGTTTTTATTGCGTTTTTACCGCGGAAAACCGCGGAAAAACCGCGAAAAAAACGCAATTATTCCTGATCGTGTGCACTTAGCCTAAAACAACACAGTGTTGTTATGCATCAGCGTTCAGAGTCAGAAGCCTGAACAAAATGTTGGGAGGGGGCCCGAGCGCGGATCCATTTGCCAGCGTGCTTCGGCCCCCCTTTTTGCTCCTAAATCACAGGGCAGCTGCAGCAGGGACGGGCCCCCTTCTAGCCCGGGCCCTGTGGCAGCTGCTTCCCCTGCTTCCACTATAGTTCCGCCCCTGCATTTCACCAATACTCTGTTTAGGCTGGTTTCACACATCCGTTTTTCCCCTTGCGGCGCCCCCGGCATTTTCCCGCAGCGCCGCATCTGAAAATCTGATGCGGCGCATGCGGCTTTTTTCGCATTGACATGCATTAGCGCCGCATGGCGCCGCATGTCAATGCGTTGCATGCGGTCTTGTCCGGATGCGGCGCAAATGTACATTGCGGCGGCCGGACAAAACGCTGCATGCAATGTTTTTTTTTTTTGCCGGATGGTTTCTTATCTCTCCAAGCATCAGAAACCATCCGGCAAAAAACCGCATTTTGGGCGCCGGAAGTGTGAAAGCTTTTCACATGCGGCGCTGCGGTAAAATGCCGGGGGCGCCGTTTAGGCGCCCGCCGGATGTGTGAAAGAGGCCTTAGGCATATTGTTAGATTTTATTTAAAAAGCATATGTTTTTTGTCCTGAAGAAGAAGTATGATACTTTGAAATGCGTAAACGAAATAAAAGAACCCGCACATTATCCTAGTGTGTGGCCCAGCTATGTAAGGCACACATAAAATCCAGGAGAATGCACAGGAAGGTAATCGCAAAAGCTTGCTATTCATGCACTTTACTCACACTTTCAGACACACCCACTAGGGGTATAAGAGGTAGTGACACGTAGCAGAGCTGATTCAAGCTTCCTGTCTTAGGACAGTACAGACCATTCAAGTGTCCTGTCTGAGAAGAGCTCAGAGGAGTGAGTTTCCTGTCTGAGAAGAGCTCAGTTCAGTCAAGCTCAGGGAGTGTTCCGTTTGACTTCAGTCTGTTAGCTTCTGTCTAAGGACAGAGCAGCCATTCAGTCTCAGTCCAGTCTGGACTTTGGAGGAAACTGAGAGCTGTGCAGCGAGCTCTGGAGTAAGCTGACATTTTCCACAAAAGCCACAAGTGCTTATGTTAAGAGCGTGAAGCAGGGCGAAGGGCGCAGTGGAGAAGTTAGAGAAGTGCTTTAGGTATTGGACTACCTGCACTAAATTGCCGGACACCGGGGTCTGAAGTGTTGCTACAGTTTCAAGCTTAGTAACAAGAAAACCGGAGGCATCTGGACTACAGGTCGCAGAGAGCAGCCCTAAGTGTCAATACGTAACCGGAGTCAGGGAGAACGGGGACTTTGAGTCAAGTGCACGACAAAAGTAAGGACTTAGTTTTCACCACCTAGAAGGCTCCACCACAATGTTGGCCGGGCAGTACAGCTATTGAGAAAGCTGGAGATTCAGAGTTAACTTCGCTTCAGGCAAGTTGGACTCACCTACATTTGAAGTAAAGGAGGCCTCTAACCTGCTCAGCGGTTACCCGAATGTGCACTCTCCACCCCGACCAGCTCCCCGGGATCTGCATGAACCATCTACCAGTAAAAGGTATGAAAAGAAGCTGCATCGTGTGTGACTGAATTCTTATCTACACCCTGCATCATCACCATAGACTTCCAGGGACCAGTCTCACCTGTGGGAGACTTACCACCCAGCTGCCCCCATAACATCCCCTGAGAAGATCCTTATAGCAGCGCTGGTCCAATTGACCAGATACCACAGGTGGCGTCACGAACTACCTATCCTAATAATCCCCTGTAAATATCTCCCCCATTGTATGAGCGCCCAGGGCCACGGACCGAGTCCCGCTGCCTGTGACAAACCCCATAGACTTTCATGGGCTCGGTGCCGAGTACCCCATTGCCCTGGTACTAAGTGCGACTCACTAGTGTGTACCTAGATTTATTACCATCCAGCAGCAGTTCGGATTTTTTCACTTTTTCCACACAATTCTATATAGTCCCTGGACCCGTGGACCTGCTGCAGCTAGGATTAAAGGCTAATTCAAATGTTGTGTGACCTCAACATAATCAGGTTAGTATAACCTTTATGTATTTTGCAAAAAATAAAAGAAAATCCAGCGTGTCCATCTTGAATAAAATTAGAAATCTTTATTAGTAGTCCATAAAAGTCGCCTCAGTATGCATGGGGTTAAAAAAAATGAACAGAAAGAGCAAGCGCCTTTCGTATTGTCATCCTTATTCATTCTGATCGTTTTTGTAACCCCATGCATACTGTTACGACTTTTAAGGACTACTAATAAAGATTATTAATTTTACTCAAGACAGAAACGCTGCAGCACTGCAAGCTTCCTTACGTGGAATTGTCTAAGTGGTGAGCTGAATTTTTCTTTCCTTGTTTTATCCATTTTAAACCAGATAAAACCCTATTGTGCTTTTCTCTCTTCCTTAGTATAAAGATCACCAGTGACATTATACACAGCAGCTCTGTATATAGTGTCAGTATACAGGTAATACAGTGATCTCCAGTGACATTATACACAGGAGATCTGTATATAGTTTATAGAGTACAGGTAATACAGTGATCACCAGTGACATTATATACAGGAGCTCTGTACATAGTGTCAGTGTACAGGTAATACAGTGATCACCAGTCACATTATATACAGGAGCTCTGTATCTTTTGTCAGTGTACAGGTAATACAGGGATCACCAGTGACATTATATACAGGAGCTCTGCATATAGTGTCAGTGTACAGGTAATGGAGCGATCACTAGTGACATTATACACAGGAGCTCTGTATATAGTGTTAGTGTACAGGTAATACAGGGATCACCAGTGACATTATACACAGGAGCTCTGTATATAGTGTCAGTATACAGGTAATACAGTGATCACCAGTGACATTATACACAGGAGCTCAGTATATAGTGTCAGTGTACAGGTAATACAGTGATCACCGGTGACATTATACACAGCATCTCTGTATATAGTGTCAGTGTACAGGTAATACAGTGATCACCAGTGACATTATACACAGGAGCTCAGTATATAGTGTCAATGTACAGGTAATACAGTGATCTCCAGTGACATTATACACAGGAGATCTGTATATAGTTTATAGAGTACAGGTAATACAGTGATCACCAGTGACATTATATACAGGAGCTCTGTATATAGTGTCAGTGTACAGGTAATACAGTGATTACCAGTGACATTATATACAGGAGCTCTGTATTTATTGTCAGTGTACAGGTAATACAGGGATCACCAGTGACATTATATACAGGAGCTTTGCATATAGTGTCAGTGTACAGGTAATAGAGTGATCACCAGTGACATTATATACAGGAGCTCTGTACATAGTGTCAGTGTACAGGTAATACAGTGATCACCAGTGACATTATATACAGGAGCTCTGTATCTTTTGTCAGTGTACAGGTAATACAGGGATCACCAGTGACATTATATACAGGAGCTCTGCATTAGTGTCAGTGTACAGGTAATAGAGTGATCACCAGTGACATTATACACAGGAGCTCTGTATATAGTGTCAGTGTACAGGTAATACAGGGATCACCAGTGACATTATACACAGGAGCTCTGTATATAGTGTCAGTATACAGGTAATACAGTGATCACGGTGACATTATACACAGCATCTCTGTATATAGTGTCAGTGTACAGGTAATACAGTGATCACCAGTGACATTATACACAGGAGCTCTGTATATAGTGTCAGTGTACAGGTAATACAGTGATCACCAGTGACATTATACACAGGAGCTCAGTATATAGTGTCAATGTACAGGTAATACAGTGATCTCCAGTGACATTATACACAGGAGATCTGTATATAGTTTATAGAGTACAGGTAATACAGTGATCACCAGTGACATTATATACAGGAGCTCTGTATATAGTGTCAGTGTACAGGTAATACAGTGATCACCAGTGACATTATGTACAGGAGCTCTGTATACAGGTAATACAGGGATCACCAGTGACATTATATACAGGAGCTCTGCATATAGTGTCAGTGTACAGGTAATAGAGTGATCACCAGTGACATTATACACAGGAGCTCTGTATATAGTGTCAGTGTACAGGTAATACAGGGATCACCAGTGACATTATACACAGGAGCTCTGTATATAGTGTCAATATACAGGTAATACAGTGATCACCGGTGACATTATACACAGCATCTCTGTATATAGTGTCAGTGTACAGGTAATACAGTGATCACCAGTGACATTATACACAGGAGCTCTGTATATAGTGTCAGTGTACAGGTAATACAGTGATCACTGGTGAAATTATACACAGGAGCTCTGTATATAGTGTCAGTCTACAGGTAATAAAGTGATCACCAGTGACATTATACACAGGAGTTCTGTATATAGTGTCAGTGTACAGGTAATACAGGGATCACCAGTGACATTATACACAGGATCTCTGCATATAGTGTCAGTGTACAGGTAATACAGTGATCATGAGTGACATTATACACAGGAGCTCTATATAAAGTGTATAGTGTACAGGTAATACAGTGATCTCCAGTGACATTATACACAGGAGATCTGTATATAGTTTATAGAGTACAGGTAATACAGTGATCACCAGTGACATTATTTACAGGAGCTCTGTATTTATTGTCAGTGTACAGGTAATACAGGGATCACCAGTGACATTATATACAGGAGCTCTGCATATAGTGTCAGTGTACAGGTAATACAGGGATCACCAGTGACATTATACACAGGAGCTCTGTATATAGTGTCAGTGTACAGGTAATACAGTGATCACCGGTGACATTATACACAGCATCTCTGTATATAGTGTCAGTGTACAGGGAATACAGTGATCACCAGTGACATTATACACAGGAGCTCTGTATATAGTGTCAGTGTACAGGTAATAAAGTGATCACCAGTGACATTATACACAGGAGCTCTGTATATAGTGTCAGTGTACAGGTAATACAGGGATCACCAGTGACATTATACACAGGATCTCTGCATATAGTGTCAGTGTAAAGGTAATACAGTGATCATGAGTGACATTATACACAGGAGCTCTATATAAAGTGTATAGTGTACAGGTAATACAGTGATCACCAGTGACATATTTGGTACAACAAAGGGGGTCTTGCTGGATGGGAGATATATTTCTCCCAGCAGACTAAAGTTTGGTCAGGATTTTCCCTGATCATAAGGACCTGTGACGAGGTCATAGTCACGTGATTAGATCAGCTGATGTGTACCTCACCTGAGGGTGTGGACTAGGCCTATTTAACCAGGAGCTGTTGTAGTATGTGGGTGTGGAAGTAAGGAGTTTGGGCTGGAGTCAGCCTGGAAGAAGTGATTTCTGTTACAGTGTGTCAGTGTGCACCAGGAAGCGAGTACCAGATCACCCGGAATGGCACCTGGTGGTCCCTGCTGACCTGCAGCCGCTTAGTTAAGCCCGTCCCAACAAGGGTGAGTCTAGGACCAGTGGTTCTCCAAACTGGAGTATGTTATGTTCTATTTTTGATTTTTTATCTGGACTGTTGAACCCGTTAATAAAACCACTGAACTTTGAATTGAAAGCCTGTGTGTTTGCCTCATTACTTCGGTCCGGCCCCTGCCTACCAGAGCGGATCCCTATAATTGGTGGAGAATGCGGGCAACGCAGTGAGGTCAGGCTGTTTTTTCTCTGCATGACAGTAAATGTCCTGGGTGAAGAAAGTGACGCAAAACCCGGTGGATAACTGTCCGGAGATGGAGAGCACGATAAAAATGCTTGTGGAGGCCATGCGACAGCAACAGCAGGCTACACAGCAGCAACAGCAGGCTATACAGCAGCAGCAGGCTATGCAGCAGCAGCAGGCTATACAGCAGCAGGCTATGGAGCAGCAGCAGATATTGAGTCGACAGCAACAGGAAACAAACCGTCTTCTGATGCAGCACATTACAGCACCGCAGACAGCAGGAGCTGCCCGGGACCGTCAGGATGTCCGGAAAGCGGTGCGTACAGCGATTCCAAAAATGGAGCAATCAGATGACGTTGAGGTGTACCTGGAGATGTTTGAAGGCGTGGCTGAGAGGGAGAGACTACCCCGGGACCAGTGGGCCAAAATCGTGGCTCCATTTTTGGCTCCAGGACCCGCGAAAGCCTATATGGACCTACCCCCCGAGCACCAGAGGGACTACAAGATCGTCAGGGGTGAGATACTCGCATGTCTTGGGGTAAATGTATTGGTCCAGGCCCAGCGGGTACACCAGTGGAAGTTTTCCCCTTCCAAGCCAGCTCGTTCCCAGTATTATGACTTGGTACACCTGGTAGAAAAGTGGTTGCAGCCAGAGGTGTTGTCACCCAGCGCTATGCTGGATCGTATAGTAACTGATAAGTTCTGGAGGACTTTGCCCCACACCCTTCAAACATGGGTTGGACAGGCAGCCCCTATTTATGGTCTCCAAATGGTAGACCTCATTGAAAGATATGGGGCTACCAAGGAGATACAGGGAGAGACTACCCGGAAGGTACCGAGTAAATTCCCCAAACCTTCACCCGCAGCTCGGCGAGCAGAGACCCGGAAGGCCGCCCAGGACGGGTCAGGGGACAAAAGGGGCCCCATAATCTGTTGGCGGTGCCAAGAACCAGGACATGTGAGAGCTGATTGCCCCCACCTGACTGAGCCCATGGACACAAACTTTGGGTACTATCAATCTCACTATGCCGAACACATGTGTGCAGTGGGCAAACCAGAGGGAACCAATATGAACCATTTATGTAAAGTGGAGGTGGAGGGTAACCCTGCTGTGGCTCTACCGGACTCAGGGAGTCTCGTGACCCTAATACGAGCCAGCCACGTCCAAATCAGCGAGTATACTGGTCGGAAAATGGGTGTGCTGTGTATACATGGGGACCTAAAACATTATCCTACCGCCCTGGTGGTGATAAACACGCCAGCGGGGAGGAGGTGCCATGAGGTGGGGGTGGTGGTTAATTTGCATTATGAGGTAATAATGGGGAGAGATTTTCCGTTGTTTTCTGTGCTTTGGCCTGTAATTACCCCTCCCACGGAACAGTCGTCGGCACCAGTGGCAACCAGGTTGCATTCTCCAGAAATCGGGCATGAACCTGGTGGCCCAGAGGAAGATGTGCTGGCGGTAGGAGTACCTGTTCCTTCGATGGAGGAAAAACCCTCTCCTATAGAAGTGTTAGCTGGGGAGGTGGAAGACTTGCCACCGGGACCAGAATTGTCAGACTTAAATGTGGCAGGTGACAATTTTGGTACGGCGCAACTTCGGGACTTGAGCCCGGGAAAATGTACTGGTTGTCAACGGGGAACCTCAACAACCCGGGGCAGCTACAGTATTTCCCCGATTCGAGCTGAACCAAGATTTGCTGTATCGGTTTGAGAAAATACATGGGGAATGTTATGTTTCGGTAGCTGAGGAGGACAGGAACAACAGCAGGGCAGCCGAACACCTGAGATGTTGGTAACTGATGGGTTGCAGATTCCTAAACTAACGACACAACTAGAGGTAGCCATGGAGCGTTCCTACGTTGATCCTAGACGCCTCGTCACAGCCTGAGAGATAACTACACCTAAAGGCAGAAAGATGAAAGCTATCTGCCCCGGAGCAGATCCCCAAAGAAAATAGGAAGCCCCCAAACATATAATGGCGGTTAGACAAGATGAAAATATAAACATAGGCAGAAAATAGACTGAGCAAACGCTGGGGCCACAAGCTGACTAAATAGGATAGGACAGGAGAGATTACTTTCTGCAACCCAGAAAACCCTACAAAAATCCAACAATTCTGATTACAAAAATACTGAGATCACACGATCTCGCCACCCACTACATCAGATCTCAGTGTGAACAAAAACCAAGCTGCAGCCGCTGAAAAAACAGGAAAAAGCAAATGAGCAAATAACAGTGGCTGTAGATAAACTGTGAGGAGCTCAGGCCCCAGGAGGGGACCTGGCTGACCTCCACAAAAGTGCAGAAAACAATGCAAAAAGCAAGCACAAAAAGAAAAGCAGAAAATATCTTATCTGAAACTAGGAGATGCAGGCAGGACTCCAGCAAACTTCCAAATGAACCAGGAACCACAATTGAGACAAGAACAATTGATCACCGGCAACCATCATGGGAGGGTACCTCCCTTATATCAGACCAGTCAGTGAACCCAGATTGCCACTCCTCGCTGAAAGGTTCAGTACTGTCTGTAACCACCAGAGGGAGCCTCTGCTCAGAAACCATCTCTAACACATTCATAATTGCTGGTACCTCAGTCCTATCATTGGTTGGTAATGGACTTAGCGCATGCGCATGTACTGGGGGGACATTTGGGCCAAAAGAAAACCCTAGACCGAATTCTACAACAGTTTTACCGGCTAGGGGTCTATGAAGAAGTTAAACGGTATTGTAACTCTTGTCCCGTGTGCCAGGTAACCAGTCCGCAGCCTCATTTTCGGAGTCCCTTGGTGCCATTACCCATTATAGAGGTCCTGTTTGAGAGAATAGCCATGGATCTGGTGGGGCCTGTTAATAAATCCTCAAGGGGTCACCAACACATCCTCGTAGTTCTAGATTACGCTACCAGGTATTCTGAGGCCATTCCTCTGCGCCACACCTCTGCCAAACTTATCGCAAAAGAACTCACGGGTATGTTTTCCCGGGTGGGAATCCCTCAAGAAATCTTAACAGACCAGGGGACCCTCTTTATGTCCAGAATCATGAAGGAACTCTGTCACTTGTTAAGTGTTAAACAGTTGCGCACATCGGTCTATCATCCCCAAACAGACGGTTTGGTAGAAAGGTTCAATAAGACCCTGAAGAATATGTTGAAAAAAGCAGTCTCTAAAGATGGTAAGGACTGGGATCTCTTGTTGCCATACCTGATGTTTGCAGTGCGGGAGGTGCCCCAGGCATCTACGGGGTTCTCGCCCTTCGAATCTATCATATGGCAGACATCCCCGTGGATTACTCGATATAGCTAAAGAGGCCTGGGAGAACCAACCAACTCCCCACAAAAGTGTGATAGAACATGTGGCCAAAATGCAAGAGAGAATGGAGACAGTCCTACCATTAGTCCAAAAACATATGGAAGCAGCACAAAGGTCACAGAGGCAGGTCTATAACCCGGAGGCACGGGTAAGGTCCTTTAACCCTGGAGATCGGGTGTTGGTACTTGTGCCTACAGTGGATAGTAAGTTCCTTACAAGGTGGCAGGGACACTACGAGATTATGGAAAAGGTGGGTCCCGTAAACTATAAAGTACACCAACCAGGGCGGAGAAAGCCAGAACAGGTATACCATGTGAATCTGCTAAACCATGGAAAGACAGAGACCCGCTTGGTGAGGATTGTCCACGGCCTGCATTTCCAGTAGCGAAGGCTCCCTTGCCTCAGGAGAAGGCAAGAGAACATGGGCGTACCCAGGATCAAAACTAGGGGGGGGCAAGCCAATGTCGCATCTTATACAGGTTACATCATATACACTGTACATTATCCTGCATATTAGGTATGGAGCATTAGAACTGCTGTATATTGTATAATACAGCAGTGTATTCGACACTACGCTGTATATACCATATATTATACATGGCAGTCGCGCTCATGTCAGGAGCGGTACCAGCAAGTCCGAGGATTGCAGTGCAATCCTCGCATGAGTTATACGGCCGTCTGTCTATGCCCTTGTTATAATAATACTGAAATATTAATCTATTATTAAAGTATTGAGGAGCTCACAAGTAAAAAAAAGCCCCCTACCTCCCCTGTCCCCCACCCACACCCCAACAGCCCATCGTCTCACATGCACCCCTTAGTGTTCTGTCCCACTGACCCCACAATACCCCCATCCTCTCACATGCACCCCTTAGCGCTCTGTTGCCCCTCCCCACTTCAGTCCCCACAATACCCCATCCTCTCACAGTAAACCCCCAGTGCCCTAGCCCCACAATACCCCCATCCTCTTACATTCAACCCCAGTGACCTGTCCAACCTCCCTCACAATACCCCATCCTCTCACATCAACCCCCGTGCGCCAGCCCCCACAATATCCCCATCCTCTCACATTTACCAACCAGTGCCCTGTTGCCCCTCCCCCACTTCAGCCCCCACAATACCCCCATCCTCTCACATTAACCCCCCAGTGCCCTAGCCCCCACAATACCCCCATCCTCTTACATTCACCCCAGTGCCCTGTACCCCCCCCACAATACCCCATCCTCTCACATTAACCCCCCCAGTGCCCTAGCCCCCACAATACCCCATCCTCTTACATTCACCCCAGTGCCCTGTACCCCCCCACAATACCCCATCCTCTCACATTAACCCCCCCAGTGCCCTAGCCCCACAATACCCCCATCCTCTTACATTCACCCCAGTGCCCTGTACCCCTCCCCCACTGTACCCCCATCCTCTCACATTCCCCCACAGTGACCATGACATGCCTGAGCAGAATGAATTTAATAAATTCCATCCCCACTTACCATGAAGCTTGCAGGCAGTGGCTGAGGCAGGAGCAGGAAGTGTCCAGTGTCTGCACACAGAGGGCACTAGGACCCAGTGTGGCTGAGACAACCAGAGCCTGCAGGGCAGAAAGTGAAACTACAGCTGCTGCAGGCCAGGAAGGAAGGAGCTCCTCTGGTGAGACAGCAGCTCCGTGCACTGTGCACACACAGACAGGCACTGCAACCTGTGGCAGAGGGAGCCGGTATTGTGCTGCTCTCTCCGCTCTCTTTCATTGTGTGCCCCTGCTTCTAGGGGGGGCAGTTGCCCCCCCTGCCCCACGGTGGGTACGCCCATGCAAGAGAAGTCCTCTCCGCTGTCAAAATAGCAGACACTTTGTCTCCTAGACAAGTTCAGGAGGTCCAAGAGTTTGTTAGCCGAAATACCAATGTTTTTTCGGAGCTCCCTGGCCGTACCTCCCTAATCCAACATGACATTGTCACGGAGCCACAGGCCAAAGTCTGACTAAAGCCATATCGGGTGCCTGAGGCCCGGCGACAAGCCATCTCGGAAGAGGTAAAGAAGATGCTGCAGTTAGGGGTCATTGAAGAGTCCCAGAGTGAGTGGGCCAGCCCAATAGTCCTAATACCAAAACCAGATGGGACACTAAGGTTCTGTAATGACTTCAGAAAACTGAATGAAATTTCTAAATTTGACGCCTACCCCATGACCCGGGTCGATGAGTTAATAGAGCGGTTTGGGCAGGCCCGGTATTTTTCAGTCATTGACCTCACAAAAGGTTATTGGCAGGTGCCCTAACAAAAGCAGCGAGAGAGAAAATGGCTTTTGTAACACCCGAGGGACTGTTCCAGTATATAGTCCTACCCTTCGGGTTGCATGGCGCTCTAGCGACATTCCAGAGGTTAATGGACGTTGTTCTTCGTCCTCATCGCCGATATGCCGCGGCCTATCTGGACGATATTGTGGTGTACAGTACAGACTGGGAAAGTCACTTAGCCAAGGTACAGGCGGTGATAGATTCCCTGAGACAAGCAGGGCTAACTGCCAACCCAAAGAAGTGTTCCATAGGGTTGGACGAAGCTCGGTACCTGGGGTATGTGATTGGGAGAGGAGTTATCAAACCCCAAATAAACAAAATGGAGGCAATCCAAAACTGGCCCCGTCCCCTCATCACAAAACAAGTGAAAGGGTTTTTGGGGTTAGTAGGATATTACCGGCGATTTATTCCCAATTTTGCAACCCTGTCAGCGCCGTTAACTGACTGTCTGAAAGGGAGGAAGTCAGTAATGGTGCGCTGGAATGATCCGATTGAAGAAGCGTTTGTAAAACTAAAAGGGGCACTGTGTGGGTCACCAGTTCTGATCACACCCGATTTCAAAAGAGAATTCATTGTCCAGACTCATGCGTCAGAGGTAGGTCTGGGTGCCGTGCTGTCTCAGGAGGTTAACGGGGAGGAGCATCCCATTAGTTTCCTGAGTCGAAAGCTTACTCCAGCTGAAACCAGGTACAGCATTGTAGAGAGAGAGTACCTTGCCCTCAAATGGGCACTGGAGTCATTGCGCTACTATCTGTTGGGGAGAACGTTTTGGTTGGTAACTGATCATTCCACTCTGACTTGGATGAGTCAAGCCAAAGAGAGAAATGCACGAGTCACCAGGTGGTTTCTGTCCCTGCAAAATTTCACATTTTCAGTGGAACATCGGGCAGGCAAACTACAGGGGAACGCAGATGCCCTGTCCAGAGTGCACTGTATGTCATGTGTCCACCCTCCTAAGGTTGAACAAAGGGGGGAGGTATGTGGTACAACAAAGGGGGTCTTGCTGGATGGGAGATATATTTCTCCCAGCAGACTAAAGTTTGGTCAGGATTTTCCCTGATCACAAGGACCTGTGATGAGGTCATAGTCACGTGATCAGATCAGCTGATCTGTACCTCACCTGAGGGTGTGGACTAGGCCTATTTAACCAGGAGCTGTTGTAGTGTGGGGGTCTGGAAGTAAGGAGTTTGGGCTGGAGTCAGCCTGGAAGAAGTGATTTCTGTTACAGTGTGTCAGTGTGCACCAGGAAGCGAGTACCAGATCACCCGGAATGGCACCTGGCAGTCCCTGCTGGCCTGCAGCCTCTTAGTTAAGCCCGTCCCAACAAGGGTGAGTCTGGGACCAGTGGTTCTCCAAACTGGAGTATGTTATGTTCTATTTTTGACTTTTTTATCTGGACTGTTGAACCCGTTAATAAAACCACTGAACTTTGAATTGAAAGCCTGTGTGTTTGCCTTATTACTGCAGCCTGGCCCTGCCTACCAGAGCGGATCCCTACACATTATATACAGGATCTCTGCATATAGTGTCAGTGTAAAGGTAATACAGTGATCACCAGTGACATTATACACAGGAGTTCTATATAAAGTGTATAGTGTACAGGTAATACAGTGATCACCAGTGACATTATACACAGAAGCTCTGTATATAGTGTTAATGAACAGGTAAAGCAGGTATCACCAGTGACATTATACACAGGAGTTCTATTTATAGTGTGTAGTCTACAGATTATACAGTGATCACCAGTGACCTTATACACAGGAGCTCTGTATATAGTGTATAGTGTACCGGTAATACAGTGATCACCAGTGACATTATGCACAGGAACTCTGTATATAGTGTCAGTGTACAAGTAATACAGGGATCACCAGTAACATTCACATGAGCTCTGCATATCGTGTCAGTGTACAGGTAATACAGTGATCACCAGTGATATTATACACAGGTGTTGTCACGATGTGTGACTTGAACCAACGGGTAATTGGTCAATAAATGGCACAACTCGCGCACAACAGGATGGGAAAGGTGAGAGGAGGGCACTAACAATAGGGAATGAGGGATGGTCAAACCTGAGCCTGTCCCTGCACTCCCCTAATGACCTATGCATGTCCTTCCCCTGCCGCCATCAGGATACCTCGGCCCTAGTTATAAACTATAACTGCCCTGGCTAGTACACTAGTTGGCAAGGAGCAAGAGCCTCACCGCTGCAGATAATAAACACAGGGTGAAGTGACAAACACAAACGGGACAAGGTAACAAAAACACACAACACTTAGGTTATGAACACTGCTGCTAAGCTCCGCACAGCAGAAAACACAGCAACTTTAATCCAAATACCAGACATGGCTGACACCAGAGAGCTGCTCCTGCTAGATTGGTTTCCAAATAGTACCTGTATGACCAACAGTCAGCTGATG
Source organism: Oophaga sylvatica (assembly GCA_033576555.1). Classification (NCBI taxonomy): domain Eukaryota; kingdom Metazoa; phylum Chordata; class Amphibia; order Anura; family Dendrobatidae; genus Oophaga; species Oophaga sylvatica. The sequence continues at coordinate 2,341,856 of JARQOD010000001.1, read as the reverse complement.
CAACATGTTACCTTTTAAAGGATGGAGGGAGTGGTCACTACCTGCATCAGCTGAGCCAGCAGCACTGCAATTACACCAGCTTGCTAGAGAGGAAAAACTGATATTAACCACCGATGGCCTATAAGGAAAAAAGTTTAATTGAGTGGAACCAGAGCAGCCACAAATCCAAAAAATGGATTGTGATGTGCTCTGTATATAGTGTCAGTGTACAGGTAATACAGTGATCACCAGTGACATTATACACAGGAGCTCTGTATATATTGTAAGTGTACAGGTAATACAGTGATTACCAATGACATTATACACAGGAGCTCTGTATATAGTGTCAGTGTAAAGGTAATACAGTGATCACTAGTGACATTATACACAGGAGCTCTGTATATAGTGTAGTGTACAAGTAATACAGTAATCACCAGTGACTTTATACACAGGTGCTCTGTATGTAGTGTCAGTGTAAAGGTAATACAGTGATCACTAGTGACATTATACACAGGAGCTCTGAATATAGTGTCAGTGTAAAGGTAATACAGTAATCACCAGTGACTTTATACACAGGTGCTCTGTATGTAGTGTCAGTGTACAGGTAAGACAGTGACCAACAATGACATTATACACAAGAGCTCTGTATATATTGTCACTAGTGTTGAGCGATACTTTCCGATATCAAGAAATATCGGATCGGATTGGATCGGACCGATACCCAAAAAGATATCGCCGATTCCGATACCGGAAACCAATGCAAGTCAATGGGACAGAAATATCGGAATTAAAATAAAACCTTTCTTTCCTTGTAAACACTAGATATATACACATAGAATACATATATATATATATATATATATATATATATATATATATATACATGTCATTGTGACACATATATATACAGTACAGACCAAAAGTTTGGACACACCTTCTCATTCAAAGATTTTTCTGTATTTTCATGACTATGAAAATTGTAGAATCACACTGAAGGCATCAAAACTATGAATTAACACATGTGGAATTATACATTACACTTTACAAAAAAGTGTGAAACAACTGAAAATATGTCTTATATTCTAGGTTCTTCAAAGTAGCCACCTTTTGCTTTGATTACTCATTATGCCTTCAATTTTGAATAAATACCCAACAGTGTCACCAGCAAAGCACGCCCACACCATCATACCACTTCCTCTATACTTCACGGTGGGAACCAGGCGTGTAGAGTCCATCTGTTCACCTTTTCTGCGCGCAAAGCAGTAATCAAAGCAAAAGGTGGCTACTGTGAAGAACCTAGAATATAAGACATATTTTCAGTTGTTTCACACTTTTTTGTAAAGTGTAATGTATAATTCCACATGTGTTACTTCATAGTTTTGATGCCTTCAGTGTGATTCTTCAATTTTCATAGTCATGAAAATACAGAAAAATCTTTGAATGAGAAGGTGTGTCCAAACTTTTGGTCTGTACTGTATATATTTATAGTTAATACACTTCTACATAGTATAATAGCCGCTAATTCAATTGCCGGCTTTTGTGAAATTACAGAACCACCCGACATGAAATGACACATGGTTTACATACAGTTAACCATGTCATTTCATGTAGTTTGATATATGGTTTTCACTAACAATTACATGAGTGTATGTGTGCAAAATTTCATACATATAGGGGTTAATTAAAAGTGTAAATTCATTGAAAAAAAATGTGCGGGCTCCCGCGCTATTTTCTCAACCAGACAGACAAAGCCAGCGAGTGGGGGCAGATAATAATAGCCCAGAGAGGGACCATTATTTTTGGGCCCCCCCTGGCTACTAACATCTGCCACCAGCAGCCAAAGAAAAAGGCAAATCAATAATTAGATGCACCCTTTCTGGCACTTAGCCTGTCTATTCCCATTGCCATGTAGCGGTGGCTAATGGGTTAATAATGGGTTAAAGCCACCTTGCTTTTGGAAGGTGACTTTAAGCCAGGTTAATAATTGAGAGTTGTCAATTAGACAACTCTCAATTATTAATCCTATTGTATGAAATAAAAATAAAACACACACACACTTTAATTAAAAATCATTTTAATGAAATAATCACACAGTTTTTGACCATCTTTTATTTTACATTAAGCTTAATTGATTGCTTCCCAGGCTAATCAGGTCAGATCAGTGACGTCAGAGGCAGTCCCGGCTGACCTGAAGTGAACTGATTAGCCTGGGAAGCAATCAATTAAGCTTCCCATACTAATCACTTCCTCTCCTGTCGGCTGAGAGAGGAACTCATTCATTCGGGGCTTACAGCTGAGCAGCCAGCATTAGCTGTGCTGCTAGCTGTAAGCCAGTTAACCCTTTGTGAAGGATTACAGCGTGGGACCTGACAGAGCACCGGATAGGTAAGAATAATGTTGCTTTATTATTTTATTTTTATTACAGGTGAACAAGGGCTTCGCACGGATTACCTGTAAAATAAAAGATGGTCAAAAACTGTGTGATTATTTCATTAAAATGATTTTTAATTAAAGTGTGTGTGTTTTATTTTTATTTCATACAATAGGATTAATAATAGAGAGTTGTCTAATTGACAGCTCTCAATTATTAACCTGGCTTAAAGTCACCTTTCAATAGCAAGGTGGCTTTAACCCATTATTAACCCATTCGTCAACGCTACAGGGCAATGGGAATAGACGGGCTAAGGGCCAGAAAGGGCGCATCTAATGATAGATTTGCCTTTTCTGGGATGGCTGGGGGCAGATATTAGTAGCCAGGGGTGGCACTAAATAAATGCACCATCCCTAGGCTAATATTATCTGTCCCCACTCGCTGGCTTTCCCTGTCTGGTGTAGAAAATACCGCGGGAGCCCACGCATTTTTTTCAATGAATTTACACCTTTAATTAACCTCTACATGTATGAAATTTTGCATACATACACTCATGTAATTGTTAGTGAAAACCATATATCAAACTACATGAAATGACATGGTTAACTGTACGTAAACCATGTGTCATTTCATGTCGGGTGGTTCTGTAATTTCACAACAGCCGGCAATTGAATTAGCGGCTATTATACTATGTAGAAGTGTATGAACTATAAATATATATATATGTCACAATGACATGTACAGGTCCTTCTCAAAAAATTAGCATATAGTGCTAAATTTCATTATTTTCCATAATGTAATGATTAAAATTAAACTTTCATATATTTTAGATTCATTACACACCAACTGAAATTTTTCAGGTCTTTTATTGTTTTAATACTGATGATTTTGGCATACAGCTCATGAAAACCCAAAAATCCTGTCTCAAAAAATTAGCATATTTCATCCGTCCAATAAAATAAAAGTGTTTAAAACAAAATAAAAAAAAAACCCATCAAATAATAAAGTTCAGTTATGCACTCAATAGTTGGTCGGGAATCCTTTTGCAGAAATGACTGCTTCAATGCGGCGTGGCATGGAGGCAATCAGCCTGTGACACTGCTGAGGTGTTATGGAGGCCCAGGATACTTCGATAGCGGCCTTAAGCTCATCCAGAGTGTTGGGTCTTGCGTCTCTCAACTTTCTCTTCACAATATCCCACAGATTCTCTATGGGGTTCAGGTCAGGAGAGTTGGCAGGCCAATTGAGCACAGTAATACCATGGTCAGTAAACCATTTACCAGTGGTTTTGGCACTGTGAGCAGGTGCCAGGTCGTGCTGAAAAATGAAATCTTCATCTCCATAAAGCATTTCAGCCAATGGAAACATGAAGTGCTCCAAAATCTCCTGATAGCTAGCTGCATTGACCCTGCCCTTGATGAAACACAGTGGACCAACACCAGCAGCTGACATGGCACCCCACACCATCACTGACTGTGGGTACTTGACACTGGACTTCAGGCATTTTGGCATTTCCTTCTCCCCAGTCTTCCTCCAGACTCTGGCACCTTGATTTCCGAATGACATGCACAATTTGCTTTCATCAGAAAAAAGTACTTGGGACCACTTAGCAACAGTCCAGTGCTGCTTCTCTGTAGCCCAGGTCAGGCGCTTCTGCCACTGTTTATGGTTCAAAAGTGGCTTTACCTGGGGAATGCGGCACCTGTAGCCCATTTCCTGCACACGCCTGTGCACGGTGGCTCTGGATGTTTCTACTCCAGACTCAGTCCACTGCTTCCGCAGGTCCCCCAAGGTCTGGAATCGGTCCTTCTCCACAATCTTCCTTAGGGTCCGGTCACCTTTTCTCGTTGTACAGAGTTTTCTGCCACATTGTTTCCTTCCAACAGACTTCCCATTGAGGTGCCTTGATACGGCACTCTGGGAACAGCCTAATTGTTCAGAAATTTCTTTCTGGGTCTTACCCTCTTGCTTGAGGGTGTCAATGATGGCCTTCTGGACATCAGTCAGGTCGGCAGTCTTACCCATGATGGCGGTTTTGAGTAATGAACCAGGTAGGGAGTTTTTAAAAGCCTCAGGAATCTTTTGCATGTGTTTAGAGTTAATTAGTTGATTCAGAAGATTAGGGTAATAGGTCGTTTAGAGAACCTTTTCTTGATATGCTAATTTTTTGAGACAGGTTTTTTGTGTTATCAGGAGTTGTATGCCAAAATCATCAGTATTAAAACAATAAAAGACCTGACAAATTTCAGTTGGTGTGTAATGAATCTAAAATATATGAAAGTTTAATTTTAATCATTACATTATGGAAAATAATGAAATTTAGCACTATATGCTAATTTTTTGAGAAGGACCTGTATATATATATATATATATTTATATATATATGCATTCTATGTGTATATATCTAGTGTTTTGTGAGCTGTCAGTGTGATTTTACAGTATTGATTATGTATGGGAACTTCCGATTCCGGTATTCGACATGCAAAAAGTATCGGAATGCTCAACAATAATTGTCACTGTACAGTGTTGTGAATGTGTTTGAGATGAGTTCTGAGCAGAGGCTCCCTCTGGTGGTTACAAGCGGTACTAGTGAGGATTGTGAGGACTGGGAATCAGGTGTTACTGATTGGTCTTATTTAAGGGAATCATTTTCCCATCAGGGTTGCCGGTGATCAATTGTTCTGGTCTGAATCCTTCTTTCCAGTTTCCCTTGTAGCCTGCTGTGTCGTGTCTGCATCTCCTGCTATCAGATAAGACAATTTCTTATTTTGTTTTTTGCTATATTTTTGCATTTGGTCCTGCACTTCTGTGGGGGCCTTCTGGGTCCCCTCCGGGGGCTTTTGCCCTCTCAGTTTAGTTCAGCCACTGTGTTTTGTACTTTTGCTTTTTCCAGTTTTTTTTTCAGTGGCTGCTGTTTTTATTTTGTTACACCAGAGAACTAATTTAGGTGGTAGAGGTCGTGTGATCTCAGGTGATTTTGAAATTAGTAGAGTTGGTGTTTTTCAGGGTTTTCTGGGATTGCAGTAAGTACCCTTCCTATCCTTTTCTATTTAGTTAGTTTGGGCCCCAGCGTTTGCTCATACTATTTTCTTTCTGTGTCAGTATTTCCTCTTGTCTAACCGCCATTACATGTTTGGGGGCTTTCTATTATCTTTGGGGTTCTGCTCCGGGGCAGATAGCTTTCCTATTTCTATCTTTAGGTGTAGTTAGTTTCTCAGGCTGTGACGAGGCGTCTAGGACCAACGTAGGAACGCTCCACGGCTGCCTCTAGTTGCGGTGGTTAGTCAGGGTACTGCAATCTCATAGATTCCAACTGCTCTGGTGTATTTCCTTTTTTGCCTGCACTCCTCAGCTACCGTAACATAACAGTATCACCGGCCATAAAAATTGTATGGTACTCACAGAAGGGAAAAAATATTTTGAAGGAAGAAAAGTTGTCAGAGATATTTTTCTGTTTGTTGCATTTTTTTTTTTTTTTTTTTTTCCCTCTGTATCTCTGGGTGCTGGGGAGGATCTTTTCTTCCAATGGAGTTTGCACAGTTGTCTGGCCGTGTGGATCAGCTTGCCACTGAGGTTCAGAGTATTGCTGCATATCTTGCTAGGTTGCCTGTTGTGGAACCTAGGATCCCCATGCCAGATTTGTTTTTAGGGGATCGAGCTAAGTTTCAGAATTTCAAAAATAATTGTAAATTGTTTCTTGCCTTAAAATCTAAGTCCTCAGGAAACGCAGCGCAGCAGGTTCAAATTATCATCTCTCTCCTGCGCGGCGATCCTCAGGATTGGGCTTTTTCCCTGATACCTGGGGATCCTGTTTTGAGTGATGTTGATGCATTTTTTCAGGCTTTGGGGTTATTGTACGATGAGCCTAATGTCACTGATCAAGCTGAAAAAGCCTTGTTGGCATTAAATCAGGGGCTTGATGACGCTGAGTTATACTGTCAGAGATTCCGTAGGTGGGCAGTCCTGACCAAATGGAATGACGACGCTTTGGCGGCCCTTTTCCGGAAGGGTCTGTCGGATAATGTAAAGGATGTTATGGTGGGATTCCCTGTCCCCTCTGGTCTCAATGATTCTATGTCATTGGCGATTCAAATTGACAGACGTTTGCGTGAGCGGAGAAGTATGCGTGGAGTGGTGTTGCCTTGTGAACCAGCTTCTGAACCCATGCAGTGTGATAGAGTGGTGTCTGGGGCACAGCGTCATGAGTTTCGAAAGCGCAATGGGTTATGTTTCTACTGTGGTGATGCCTCTCATGCTATTTCAGTCTGCCCTAAGCGGGGAAGACATTTTGCACGCTCAGTTGTCTTGGGTAGTGTTCAGACTAAGTTTTTATTAACTGTCACTCTGATATGCTCTCTGTCCTCATTTTCTGCTCAGGCTTTCGTTGATTCTGGAGCAGCTATTAACCTGATGGATTATGATTTTGCTAAACGTTGTGGGTTTCCCTTGATACCCCTACAGAAGTCTATTCCCCTACTGGGGATCGATTCTACCCCTTTGGCTGAGAATAAACCCCAGTTTTCTACTCAGGTGATAATGAGGGTTGAACCTCATCACCAGGAGTGCTGCAAATTTTTGGTTCTATATAATCTGCATGACATTATCGTGCTGGGTTTCCCTTGGTTACAGTCTCATAATCCTGTTTTGGATTGGAAATCTGTGTCTGTAACCAGTTGGGGCTGCCAATGTGTTAGTGCCAACACTCCTGTTTTTTCTGCCTCCCCCCAGGCTGAGGATGTTCCTGACTTTTTGTTGATTTTTCTGATGTGTTTAGCGAAAGTAAATCTGCATCCTTACCTCCCCATAGGAGCTATGACTGCGCTATTGAATTAGTGCCAGGTAGTAAATTCCCTAAAGGTCGCCTTTTTAACTTGTCTGTACCTGAACATGACGCTATGCGGTCTTATATCAAGGAATCATTGGAGAAGGGTCATATCAGACCATCCTCTTCACCCTTAGGTGCCGGTTTTTTCTTTGTGGCCAAAAAAGATGGTTCATTAAGGCCGTGTATTGATTATCGTCTCTTGAACAATATTACTGTGAAATAATTTAATACCCGTTACCCTTGATTTCTGACCTGTTTTCCAGGGTGAAAAACGCTACTTGGTTTACCAAGCTTGACCTCAGGGGGGCGTATAACCTTATTCGCATTAAGCACGGGGATGAATGGAAGACGGCATTTAACACCCCTGAAGGGCATTTTGAGTACCTTGTGATGCCCTTTGGGCTCACTAATGCTCCTTCCGTCTTCCAGTCCTTCATGAATGACATTTTCAGGGATTTTGTGGACAAGTTTCTGATTGTTTATTTGGATGATATCTTGATTTTTTCTAATGACTGGGACTCTCATGTGAAACATGTTCGAACTGTATTCCAGATTTTGAGAGAGAATGCTCTGTATGTGAAGGGATCAAAGTGTCTTTTTGGCGTACAGAAGATCTCATTTCTGGGATTCATTTTGTCCCCATCTGTTATTGAAATGGACCCGGTCAAGGTTCAGGCCATCTGTGATTGGGTCCAACCTACTTCATTAAAGGCTCTTCAGAGATTTTTGGGTTTTGCCAATTTTTATCGTAAATTTATTGGTAATTTCTCTGTTATTGTTAAACCATTAACTGATTTGACCAGAAAGGGTTCTGATGTGGTGAATTGGCCTCCTGAGGCAGTCTCTGCATTTCAGGAACTTAAGCAGAGATTCACTTCTGCTCCTGTTCTACGGCAGCCTGATGTTTCTCTGCCATTTCAGGTGGAGGTTGATGCCTCTGAAATTGGGGCAGGTGCCGTTTTGTCCCAAAAAGATCCAGAGACCTCTAGAAGTAACCCTTGTGCCTTTTTCTCTCGAAAATTTTCTCCTACTGAACGTAATTATGACGTGGGTAATCGGGAGTTATTGGCCATGAAGTGGGCTTTTGAAGAGTGGAGACATTGGCTGGAGGGAGCCAAACATCAGGTGGTGGTCCTTACGGACCATAAGAATCTGGTCTATCTGGAATCTGCCAAGCGACTCAATCCTAGACAGGCCAGGTGGGCCTTGTTTTTCACACGTTTTAATTTTGTGGTTTCCTTTCTTCCTGGCACTAAGAATGTTAAGGCGGATGCCCTCTCGAGGAGTTTCCTTGCGGACTCTCCTGAGCTATCTGATCCCTCTGTTATTTTGAAGGAGGGTTTAGTTCTTTCCGCCATCTCGCCCAATTTGAGACTTGCTCTGGAGGGGTGTCAGGAGGATAGGCCCGAGCGCTGCCCTGTTGGAAAATTGTTTGTCCCGGACCAATGGAAAAAGAGTGTGATGTCTGAGATTCATTGTTCCGCATTGGCTGGGCATCCCGGAATTTTTGGTACCAGAGACTTGGTTAGTCGGTCCTTTTGGTGGCCTACCTTGTCTCGCGATGTCAGGGAATTTGTGCAGTCCTGCGGGACTTGCTCTCGCTCCAAGCCTTGCTCTCGCTCTAGTGGTTTGTTGATGCCATTGCCTGTGCCCAAGAGACCATGGACCCATATCTCTATGGATTTCATTTCCGATCTTCCTGTTTCTCAGAGAATGACCACCATCTGGGTAATTTGTGATAGGTTTTCCAAAATGATACATCTTGTGCCATTACCTAAGTTGCCTTCCTCCTCTGAATTGGTGCCGTTGTTCCTTCAGCACGTGGTTCGTTTACACGGCATTCCTGAGAACATTGTGTCTGACAGAGGAGTCCAGTTTGTTTCCAGATTTTGGAGGACTTTTTGTTCTAAACTGGGTGTTCAATTGTCTTTCTCCTCGGCATTTCATCCTCAGACCAATGGTCAAACTGAGAGAACAAACCAGACATTGGAGACTTATCTAAGATGCTTTGTGTCTGCTGATCAGGATGACTGGGTCTCTTTTTTGCCTTTGGCTGAGTTTGCTCTTAATAATAGGGCTAGCTCTGCCACTTTGATGTCTCCGTTTTTCTGTAATTCTGGGTTTCACCCTCGATTTTCTTCAGGACAGACGGAGGCTTCTGTCTGTCCAGGTGTTGACTCTGTTGTTGAGCGTATGCAGCAGATTTGGGACCAGGTAGTGGAGAGGTTGTCCCTCTCTCAGGAGAAGGCCCAGCGGTTTGCTAACCGGCATAGGACTGATGGTCCTCGGTTTAAAGTGGGGGACTTGGTCTGGTTGTCCTCAAAGAATATTCCTATAAGAGTAGCATCTCCTAAATTTAAGCCTAGGTTCATTGGACCTTATAAGATCATGGAGATTATTAATCCTGTTTCTTTTCGTTTGCTTCTTCCAGGGACATTTAAGATCCATAACGTGTTCCACAAGTCCTTGTTGAAGAGGTTTGTTGAGCCAGTGGTTCCTGCTGCTGTGCCTCCTGACCCTGTTTTGGTTGAGGGCAATCTGGAGTATGTGGTTGAGAAAATATTGGATTCTCGTTTTTCTAGACGAAGACTCCAGTATTTGGTTAAATGGAGAGGTTATGGTCAGGAGGATAATTCTTGGTGTTTGCTTCGGATATCCATGCTAGGAGACTTATCCGTGCGCATCATAGAACTCATCCTGACCGACCTGGTTGTTCAAATGAGGGTTCGGTGACCCCTCCTCAAGGGGGGGGTACTGTTGTGAATGTGTTTGAGATGAGTTCTGAGCAGAGGCTCCCTCTGGTGGTTACAAGCGGTACTAGTGAGGATTGTGAGGACTGGGAATCAGGTGTTACTGATTGGTCTTATTTAAGGGAATCATTTTCCCATCAGGGTTGCCGGTGATCAATTGTTCTGGTCTGAATCCTTCTTTCCAGTTTCCCTTGTAGCCTGCTGTGTCGTGTCTGCATCTCCTGCTATCAGATAAGACAATTTCTTATTTTGTGTTTTTGCTATATTTTTGCATTTGGTCCTGCACTTCTGTGGGGGCCTTCTGGGTCCCCTCCGGGGGCTTTTGCCCTCTCAGTTTAGTTCAGCCACTGTGTTTTGTACTTTTGCTTTTTCCAGTTTTTTTTTCAGTGGCTGCTGTTTTTATTTTGTTACACCAGAGAACTAATTTAGGTGGTAGAGGTCGTGTGATCTCAGGTGATTTTGAAATTAGTAGAGTTGGTGTTTTTCAGGGTTTTCTGGGATTGCAGTAAGTACCCTTCCTATCCTTTTCTATTTAGTTAGTTTGGGCCCCAGCGTTTGCTCATACTATTTTCTTTCTGTGTCAGTATTTCCTCTTGTCTAACCGCCATTACATGTTTGGGGGCTTTCTATTATCTTTGGGGTTCTGCTCCGGGGCAGATAGCTTTCCTATTTCTATCTTTAGGTGTAGTTAGTTTCTCAGGCTGTGACGAGGCGTCTAGGACCAACGTAGGAACGCTCCACGGCTGCCTCTAGTTGCGGTGGTTAGTCAGGGTACTGCAATCTCATAGATTCCAACTGCTCTGGTGTATTTCCTTTTTTGCCTGCACTCCTCAGCTACCGTAACATAACAGTACAGGTAAGACAGTGATCCCCAGTGACATTATGCACAAGAGCTCTGTATATGGTTTATAGAGTACAGGTAATACAGTAATCATCAGTGACATAATACACAGGAGGTTTGCATATAATGTGAGTGTACAGGTAATAAAGTGATCACCATTGACATTATACACAGGAGCTCTGTATATAGTGTATAGTGCACAGGTAATACAGTAATCACCAGTGACATTATACACAGGATGTCATGTATAGTGTACAGTTCCTATAGCGTCTTGTTCTTGGGTGCGAGGAAAACACAGGAGACATAGGTTGAAATGAAATGACTTGTATTACTTCATACAAGCATGCTGAAAAGTTCACACAGTTTGCAGGAACAGCGACAGGAGACACAGCAGGCCAGAGTAACTTCAAGCACTACAATAAATCTCCAAAGCAGGTTCAGGATCTCTTCTCTGTACCGTAATTCCTCTGCAAACATGGATTCACCAAACAGCAGGTTTCCAGAGTCCAAAAGTGTTCCAAGGTTCCTCAGTAGGGAATAGCTGGAGTACAAGTCCAAGGCTTCCAGGAGTCAGGTCACAGACTGACTGAGGCTTGATTCAGGAGCACTGATTGTTCAGCTGAGGCTGCTTAAGAAGCAAGAGGGAAGAATCAGGGCGGGAACATGAAAACTGGAAACTCCATATTAACTGAGGGCAAGAGCTGCAGAAAGACAGAAAGCAAAATGGCCGACGGAAAACTGAGTTTCAAGGAACATGTCAACAGAGACAAAGAACCTTACATTACTCCCCCCTTAGGGACAACCTCCGGATGACCTCAGACCAGGCTTGTCAGGGTACCTCTGATGAAACTGGCGGAGCAGGCGAGGAGCATTTACATTATTGACTGGTTCCCATGAGTTGTCCTCCACTGGGTAGCCCTGCCATTTAATCAAATATTGCAACTGATTTCTGTACAACCTGGAATCTAGAATCCTTTCCACCATAAATTCTTCCTGACCATCGACCAGCACTGGGTCAGGGCAAGGAGAAGAACGTCCAGGAAACGTATTGGGTGTTGCAGCCTTTAGTAGGGATACATGAAAGACAGGGTGGATTCTCATAGTTCTGGGCAGTTGAAGACGACAAGCAACAGCACTTATAATCTTATTGATCTTATAAGGTCCAATGTACTTATGTCCCAATTTAGACGATGGAATCTTTAATTTAAGATTTCTGGTTGACAGCCAGACCAAATCTCCTACCTTGAAAGCTGGTGCAGGTTTACGAAATTTATCTGCTGCTTTCTTGTACCTTTCCTGAGCCAATTCTAGATTTTCCTTTAGAAGATTAATATTCTTTTGTAAAGAAGTGATTCTTTCAGCCACTGCCGGCAAGGGCGTATCTATGGGAAATCGAGGAAGAATGTTAGGATGATAACCTAGATTGGAGTAAAAAGGAGACAGCTTAGTGGAGGCGCTCTGAGAGTTGTTATAAGAGAACTCAGCCAGTGGAAGTAGATCCACCCAATCATCCTGTAGGTGGCAGATAAAACAGCGGAGATACTGCTCCAGGGTCTGATTGGTTCGTTCTGTCTGTCCATTAGTCTGGGGATGAAAAGCAGAAGAAAGGTTTACTTTAATGTCCAATGCTGCACAGAAATTTTGCCAAAACCTTGAAGTGAATTGCACCCCTCGATCCGAAATGACCTCATCCGGTACTCCATGTAAGCGAAACACATTCTTAATCATCAAGTCTGATGTCTGTTTTGCAGTGGGTAAGCCGACACAAGGGATAAAATGAGCTGCCTTTGTTAGACGGTCAACCACCACTAGAATGGTGTTCTTCCCTTGAGAGGTTGGTAACTCCACAATGAAGTCCATAGAAATGGATCCCCACGGGCGGGACGGGGTGGGAAGAGGTTGCAACAGACCAGTTGGTGAGGAGCGAGGTGTTTTGCATCTTGCACAGACTTCACATGAAGTGACATAGTTTAAGACATCTTTTCTGTAAGTGGGCCACCAAAAGAAACGAGAAAGAAATTCTTGTGTCTTTAGAATTCCCCTATGCCCGGCTATATTGGAATCGTGGATGAGTTGCAATACTCTCAATCTGACTGTTTCAGGTATATACAGACGTTGTCCCTGAATCCACACACCATTCTTAAAGACAAGACTTACGTCCCTTGGGGGTTGAGCCAACAAAGAATCCGCATGGTATGCTTCATTGATGTCCTTAAGTAGGTCTTGATTATGAATCACTCCCAGGAATCTAGAGTCAGGAAGAATAGTCTTAGGAGGAGTAAGTGGACGTGTCTCTGCTGAATGAATCCTAGAGAGTGCATCAGCCTTTCCATTGTGCGATCCTGGTCTATAAGAAATGACAAAATTAAATTGGTTTAGGAAACGATTCCAGCGAGCCTGGCGAGGAGTCAGGCACTTAGCCGACCTGATAAATTCAAGGTTACGATGGTCTGTCAGGACGACTATTTGCTGTGCAGCTCCCTGAAGAAGGTGTCCCCATTCCTTGAAGGCGGCAATAATGGCCAACAATTCTCTATTGCCCACATCGTAGTTCCTCTCAGCCGAAGACAACTGCTGGGAAAAGAAGGCACAGGGATGCAAGACATTCTTCTCACCTGTTCTCTGAGAGAGTATAGCTCCAACGGCACAGTCTGAAGCATCCACCTCTATTATGAAGGCAAGCTCGGGGTTGGGATGTACTAAGATAGGTGCGGTGGTAAATTATTCCTTTAAACAGGAAAATGCTTCCTGAGCTTGCGGGGTCCAGGAGAACCTAGACTGTTTCCGGGTAAGTTGGGTGATAGGTGACACTACCTCAGAAAAATTCTTAATGAAACGTCTATAGAAGTTGGCAAACCCGATGAAACGCTGCACCTCCTTCACATTTCTAGGAATTGGCCAATCCTTGATGGCTTGGGTCTTGCTTCCATCCATACTAATCCCTTGCGTAGATAGTACATACCCCAGAAATTGAATTTCGGTCCTATGGAATTCACATTTTTCAAGTTTGATGTAGAGATGGTTTTGTCTTAGGCTTTCTAAGACCATTCTCACATGTCCATGATGTTCCTCTGTGGAGTTAGAAAAAATTAGAATATCATCCAGATAAATCACCACAAATGTATCTAGGAGATCCCTGAAGATATCATTCACGAAGTGTTGGAAAGTGGCTGGGGCGGTACTCAGACCAAAAGGCATAACTAGATATTCAAAGTGTCCATAGCGTGACCTGAAAGCAGTCTTCCATTCATCCCCAGGTCTAATACGGACCAAGTTATAGGCCCCACGGAGATCCAGTTTAGAGAAAATTTTGGCATGCCGCACTCTCTCCAACAGTTCAGGGATTAAAGGCAATGGATAACGGTTTCTAATAGTAACCTTATTGAGTTCCCTATAGTCTATGCAGGGTCTCAGAGATCCATCTTTCTTCTTCACAAAAAAGATGGGTGCACCTGCGGGAGATGAAGAGGGGCGTATGAAGCCCTTGGCTAAATTTTCGTCTATATAATCCTTCAAAGCTTTTAGCTCGGGCCCCGCTAGGGGGTAGATCTTACCAAAAGGTATCTCGGCTCCAGGCAATAATTCAATTGGACAATCATATGGACGGTGAGGAGGAAGCTGATCAGCGTTCTTCTTGTCACATAAATCCACATAGTCCTGGTATACAGCTGGTAGTTCAGGGACTGACATGGTTCCTTTAGGAACAGAGCAAGCTGAAACTCCTTGACTCATCTGTTTCTCCGGAAAGTGTAATTCCTTGGTCTCCCAGTTAATCGTAGGATTCTGCGCCTGCAGCCATGGTAGCCCTAGAATAATGGGAAAGTGGGGAGAAGAGATAAGCATAAAATACATTTTCTCCTGATGATCTTTACCCATAAGGACCCTCAAAGGCTCTGTTTCTTGATCCACTGGTCCAGAAGTCAGTAGAGAGCCATCCACAGTCTCCATCTGTACTGGAGTAGCCTTCTTCACTGAACGTATCCCCTGTTTCAGAGCAAAGGAGATATCCATAAAATTTCCACTTGCTCCTGAGTCGATCATAGCAGAGCTAGACACCCAGACTGAGTCAACCGAAAGTTTGATGGAAAGGAAGCAATGAGAATTGTTTCTTTTACAACTCAGCTGGGACACCGCTGAGGAAACTTGAAAAATTGCAGCATTTATACCGTCATCGTCCCCAGAACTAACAGAGTTTAAGTCCGAGAAATCAAGATCTCTTGCAGCAGATCTCTCTGGAGCCTGAGGCTCGGACATGACAGAGCTCCTCTCGCAACACTCACAGTGAATGACTGCTGCAGTAGTCTTACGAGAACGGCTGGGGCAGTTTATAATGAAGTGCCCTGAGTGACTTACCACAGTAGAAACATAGATTTTCCTTTATACGATGTTCTTTGCGTGCATCACTAACCCGTCTTTGTAAAGAGTCCACCTGCATGGGTTCAGGTTCTGGTTCCCTTGTGATCCTACTCAAAGGTTCCTTAGCTGAGGAGGGAGGTAGTAAAAGGTTAGTGCGATTATTTTCGAACCATCTCTCTTGTCTGCGTTCAGTCAGACGAGCATCAATACGGATACAATAGTTAATAAAGTCACCTAACGCAGTGGCAGGGTCGGCACGAGCAAGTTCATCCTTAATCAGTGGAGACAACCCTTTCCGAAAAATAGATTTTTTAGCGGAAGTGTCCCAAGTGGTATCAAGAGCCCATCTCCTGAAATCCAGGGCATATTCGGCTACTGAACGCTTACCTTGGCGCAAAGTTAACATGGCTGCTTCAGCTGTTGCACCTCGATTGGGGTCATCAAACACCTGCCCCATGGCTGAAATAAAAGCATCAAGGTGATTCAAACAATCATCCTCAGTCTCAATCAGAGGGTTTGCCCACATCAAAGCCTTATTGGTAAGCAACATGATTATAGTAAGCACTTTGGATCGTTCAGTGGGAAATTGTGAAGCATGTGCAGAGAAAAATAAATTGCATTGATTAATAAATCCCCTGAATTTCTCACATTCACCGCCAAAACGAAAAGGAGGTAATTTGGGGATCCCAGAACTCGGGGTTATGGCAGGAGCCTGGGCTCGTTCCTCTAGAGCCTCAATCCTGGCTCGCAATTCCTGGGTAGTCTGTCCAAACACTTGCAAATTATGATTAGTGAGGTCCTGTAGGCTTGCAAAACGGGTTTTTAAAGTCTGTACATCTGAAAGGATTGTATCAGTCACTCCACAAAGTTCCTTTATGCGGGCCTCCATCTTCCAGATCTTTTAAGGCAGAAGTGCTGGAAGGAGAAGAAGAAAGGAGAAAAAAAAAAAACAATAGTGTTTACCTGTGGTAACACTCCAGAGTAAAATTTTAAGGGAATGTGTGTCGACCCGCCACCACAATTGTGGGTTACCAGGGCAATGGGGTACTCAGAGCCGAGCCCATGGAAGTCTATGGGGATTGTTGTCACAGGTAGCTGTGGCTCGGTCTGTGGCCCGGGCGGTCTGGCGTATGTTGGGGATATATTTACAGGGGATTGATTATGTACAGTTCGTGACGCCACCTGTAGTGTTCTGGTAATTAGTACCAGCGCTGCTGTAGAACTCTGAGGGGATGGTGAGGCAGCTAGATGTCGGGTCCCCTACAGGTGGGACTGGTCCCTCAAAGTCTATGTGAGTAGTGAAGTCGAGTGCGGTTAAAGAACACAGTCTCACACGGTCAGCGTCTTTCCATACCTTTACTTGCAAGATGTTAAGGCAGGTCCCAGGGAGGCTGATCCAAGGAGAGTGTATCTTGAGACGGCAGCTGGACAAGTTAGGGGCCTCCTTTATCTCCAATATGACGAGTGCAACTAGCATGGAGCGTAGTTCCCTCAATTCTCCAGCTTATCCAAAGCTGTACCTGCCCAGTCAGCTTAGTGTTAGGGGCCTTCCTGTGAAGGAGCTGAATCCTTACGTGGTCCTGCAGAACTCCAAAGTCTTCACTCCCCCTGACCCCAGCTACGTACTGACTATAAGGGGCTTGTCTGCCGCGACCTAGGGTCCGGTAGATTCCTGGTTTTCCTGTCACCGTGCCTGAAACAACAATGACTCTTCGGTCCCCAGTGACCGGTAGTAACGTGCTGGACTTCTGTAATCCTGTAGCACTAATTCTATAATCCACTTGCCTTTCGCCTTGTCCACGCTGGTAACATAAGCACTCTTACTAGCCCAGGGTCGAGCAGTCACTTCTTTCCTTTTCCTTCCAATGAAGTCAGCCACGGATGCTCAGTTATCACAGGCAGGAGCACGTCACTGTACCTGATACCGTCCTCTAGACAGGAATGCTGATGACTTTCCGTGCTATTACTTCTCCTTTCTTCAGTGGGTGCTGAGAGAGTGATACAGCTCTGACCAGACTAAGGTGTATTCCAAACACCTATACCAGACTCCACTAAATGAACTGGGATGAAGCAGGCTAGACTCTTTCTCCCTCCAAACGTCTTCTCACAGATGTCTAAGCTCTACTCCACACGTCCTCACTGTCCAAAGACAGGAACTAGACTCCTCACTCTAACACTTACTACTTTGACCACTCCTCTAGAGTACACTTCACTACCCTAGGGGTGTGTCTAATGTGTGTAGAGTGAATGCATATTGAGCATTAAGCTGCCGTCTCGCCATACACTCTCCAGGGTACTGCGTGTGCCTACCACCAGGGCTACACATTCCCCCATGGTAAACGACAGCACTCCCGGGCTGTGAAATACAAAAGACATTTTGTTTATGCAATAACAATAACAATAACATCTTCCCATCCGGGAGGTGAGGAAATCTTGAACGTTACAAACTTTATAGAAAAATACAAATATCAAATGGCATTCAATAAATACATATAAGATACTTGTGAAGGACCCGCACCAAACCTTCAACGTGGGTCCTGGGTGGGCTGCAGGACGTCCAATTGCAGACCTCACTCAGTGCCACACCATACGGGTTTTGTTTTTCAGAGGTAGTTATGGATGGTTTTTGTAAAACCAAGATAGGGCACCGAAGCGCAACTATGTACAAGAAAGTTCTGGGTTAGCATAGTCCTTAACCTCAAAAGTCCATTTGCTAAAGAAGACATATCATATCAAACCACATTATCAAAGTGCAACTGCTTATCACCTATCAATTATCAATTATCATTTACCCAGCCGGGCATTCTATAATTAGAAATATGTATTCACTATTTTTAATCTGTGCAAAACTTTTTCAAAAAACACTTTAAACTTTTTGCTATAGTACTGATGGTAGACCCAATATGGATCTCACCAACTCTTTACTATTTATTCATTTTCTGCAAATACTTTTTCCACTACATTTTCCACCCCGGGGGCTGGAACGATGCAATGAGCCCTTGATCCCAAGACCAGCAAATCATGTGCTGCGATCAGGGTCTGGGTTGCGACAGTTCTGGTGCGAACCTCCAGGGGCGCAACTGGTACAGTCTCTCCACATGACACCGATTGCGTCTCAATTACTGTTAGCGATATGGACCGCGTTAGGGATTGCGATCGAGACTGTGTCGCACGTTGCGATGAAGAGGTGACTTTAATTCGTGATGCACTTTGGGTCGCATGTTGCGATGACTTTGAAGGGGGCGATGCTGGGGCACGGCCGGATGCTGCTTGAGCTGGAGACGGGGACGCTGCGGAATGGTGACGGTACCTGCGTCTGGGACGGGGTCGCGGACGATGGCGACGTTCAGGGCATACCACCCCTTCATTCCCCAATGCCGCGTATAGGTGACTATATCTCCGTTCACTAAGTCCCTCCCGGGATGACCTTGCGGCAGGTGAGATTCCACGTCACGCCTGCTGACGAAGACCCCGGGTAGAGGCCCGGTTCACGATAAAAGCCCCAGCCCTTCCGGAGCTGGAACTCAGTCACACACCCCCGCCGCCGCGGTTCCCGTAAGGTACCTTTGTCGCGACGGACAGTCTCCTTGTCGGCAATCAGCTCGGCATACTGTCGCTGGCGGTTCTTCTGGATTTCCCGCTCTTCCTCCTGCTGGCGCCTCTTCGTCTCCTCACGACTCTGCCATTCTTGCTCCCACTGGGCGGTGTAGGCGACGTCATCCAGGCGCGCCATTTCGTCCCAGTCCACATCTGGTAGTGACGGACAGGACCCCTCCGGTGTCCCTGCCGGGGACCGATAATCTGCTGCGGCCTCTTGGCCGGGCGGGCGTTCCGGGATTGGCTGTACCTCCTCAACCTCCTCCGCATCCACCGCTTCACCAGTGGGATCGGGAACGGTACTTTCGGGGCAGCCTCCGGTTGCTCCTTCGCCTTGGGCAGCAGACTTTTCGGTTTTTGGAATCGTGGGGGTTCGTTGAGGGGAGAGGACGCCGTGTTCGTCATTTGCCACTTCAGCAGGTTACATCGGCGTCTCTCTATCTCCTCCAGTCCAGGTTGGAACATCTTCTTTAGGCGTGAGTTCTCCTCCTGAACCTCCAACAACGCCTGTTGCAGGTGCAGGATGGCATAAGTCTCCGATGCCGATGGCAGCTTGGCGGGGCACGGGGCCTGCCTTCCTCCGCTGCCCCGCTCGGCTGCACACGTCCTGCCTCCATCATTTCCCAGAAGATTCTTCTTCTTTTGCGGAGACATCCGGTCTCTTCCGTGGAGGTGGGGTTTGCGTCTCCTCCTCCTCGCAGGGAAGGTGAAGAGGAGGCGGACCTCCTTTGCTGTAGGGCAGGACCGCATGTTATAGTAGCACTTTGAGAGGGCAGGCATTTTCTTCGCGCCACTGGGGTAGGGTACGCCCACCTTCTTCTCCAGCGCCTGAGGGCGCGAATATGGCGACAAAAATGGCGATTTTGGCGCCAAAAGTGCAAACAGTCTTTTTTACAAAAACAAGTCCTTGGCACGCAGGGCTCGCAATTTCGCGAGTTTCGTATCCTGTTCGTGACGCCAAGTTGTTGTGTCGACCCGCCACCACAATTGTGGGTTACCAGGGCAATGGGGTACTCAGAGCCGAGCCCATGGAAGTCTATGGGGATTGTTGTCACAGGTAGCTGTGGCTCGGTCTGTGGCCCGGGCGGTCTGGCGTATGTTGGGGATATATTTACAGGGGATTGATTATGTACAGTTCGTGACGCCACCTGTAGTGTTCTGGTAATTAGTACCAGCGCTGCTGTAGAACTCTGAGGGGATGGTGAGGCAGCTAGATGTCGGGTCCCCTACAGGTGGGACTGGTCCCTCAAAGTCTATGTGAGTAGTGAAGTCGAGTGCGGTTAAAGAACACAGTCTCACACGGTCAGCGTCTTTCCATACCTTTACTTGCAAGATGTTAAGGCAGGTCCCAGGGAGGCTGATCCAAGGAGAGTGTATCTTGAGACGGCAGCTGGACAAGTTAGGGGCCTCCTTTATCTCCAATATGACGAGTGCAACTAGCATGGAGCGTAGTTCCCTCAATTCTCCAGCTTATCCAAAGCTGTACCTGCCCAGTCAGCTTAGTGTTAGGGGCCTTCCTGTGAAGGAGCTGAATCCTTACGTGGTCCTGCAGAACTCCAAAGTCTTCACTCCCCCTGACCCCAGCTACGTACTGACTATAAGGGGCTTGTCTGCCGCGACCTAGGGTCCGGTAGATTCCTGGTTTTCCTGTCACCGTGCCTGAAACAACAATGACTCTTCGGTCCCCAGTGACCGGTAGTAACGTGCTGGACTTCTGTAATCCTGTAGCACTAATTCTATAATCCACTTGCCTTTCGCCTTGTCCACGCTGGTAACATAAGCACTCTTACTAGCCCAGGGTCGAGCAGTCACTTCTTTCCTTTTCCTTCCAATGAAGTCAGCCACGGATGCTCAGTTATCACAGGCAGGAGCACGTCACTGTACCTGATACCGTCCTCTAGACAGGAATGCTGATGACTTTCCGTGCTATTACTTCTCCTTTCTTCAGTGGGTGCTGAGAGAGTGATACAGCTCTGACCAGACTAAGGTGTATTCCAAACACCTATACCAGACTCCACTAAATGAACTGGGATGAAGCAGGCTAGACTCTTTACTCCCTCCAAACGTCTTCTCACAGATGTCTAAGCTCTACTCCACACGTCCTCACTGTCCAAAGACAGGAACTAGACTCCTCACTCTAACACTTACTACTTTGACCACTCCTCTAGAGTACACTTCACTACCCTAGGGGTGTGTCTAATGTGTGTAGAGTGAATGCATATTGAGCATTAAGCTGCCGTCTCGCCATACACTCTCCAGGGTACTGCGTGTGCCTACCACCAGGGCTACACAAATGCGCTCACCTGGAATGGTTGTGAGAAGTCACAACCACTGTCATCACATAAGGTATTAAACGGACATCTGATATCCACAGTCACAGCAGACACGGCTTTCCCAGACCCAGCAGACACTAAACATTGGCTCCTGAATCTTGTCATGTATAGTGTACAGTTCCTATAGCATCTTGTGCTTGGGTGCGAGGAAAACACAGGAGACATAGGTTGAAATGAAATGACTTGTATTACTTCATACAAGCATGCTGAAAAGTTCACACAGTTTGCAGGAACAGCGACAGGAGACACAGCAGGCCAGAGTAACTTCAAGCACTACAATAAATCTCCAAAGCAGGTTCAGGATCTCTTCTCTGTACCGTAATTCCTCTGCAAACATGGATTCACCAAACAGCAGGTTTCCAGAGTCCAAAAGTGTTCCAAGGTTCCTCAGTAGGGAATAGCTGGAGTACAAGTCCAAGGCTTCCAGGAGTCAGGTCACAGACTGACTGAGGCTTGATTCAGGAGCACTGATTGTTCAGCTGAGGCTGCTTAAGAAGCAAGAGGGAAGAATCAGGGTGGGAACATGAAAACTGGAAACTCCATATTAACTGAGGGCAAGAGCTGCAGAAAGACAGAAAGCAAAATGGCCGACGGAAAACTGAGTTTCAAGGAACATGTCAACAGAGACAAAGAACCTTACACAGGAGCTCTATATATAGTGTCAGTGTACAGGTAATATAGTGATCACCAATGACATTATACACAGGAGCTCTGTATGTAGTGTATATAGTACAGGTAATACAGTGATCACAGTGACATTATACACAGAAGCTCTGCATATAATGTATAGTGTGCCGGTAATACAGTTATCACCAGTGACATTATACACACGAGCTCTGTATATAGTGTATAGTGTACAGGTAATACAGTGATCACCAGTGACACTATACTCACAAGCTCTTTATATAGTGTCAGAGCACAGGTTATACAGTGATCACCAGTGACACTATACACAGGAGTTCTGTATTTAGTGTACAGTGTCCAGGTAATACAGTGATAACCAGTGACATTATACACAGGAGCTCTATATATAGTTTGTAGAGTACAGGTAATACAGTGATCACCAGTGACATTATACACAGAAGCTGTATTTATTGTCAGTGTACAGGTAATACAGTGATCACAAGTGACATTATACACAGGAACTCTGTATATAGTGTCACTGTACAGGTAATACAGTGATCACCAGTGATATTATACACAGGAGCTCTGTATATAGTGTCAGTGTACAGGTTATTCAGGGATCACCAGTGATATTCACAGGAGCTCTGTATATAGTGTCAGTGTACACGTAATACAGTGAACACAAATGACATTATACACTGGTGCTCTGTATATAGTGTCAGTGTACAGGTAAGATAGTGATCCCCAGTGACATTATTCACAGGAGCTCTGTATATAGTGTATAGAGTACAGGTAGTACAGTGTACCTCCTGATCCCCAATTCATTATATTTACATGCCCCCTTCACCCCAATTCATTATGTCATTTCTTCTCTCTCTCCCACCCCCACTCTATATTTATTATCAACTGCTCTCCCCCTCCCTCAAATCATCATAATTTGCTCTCCCCCACTCTCAATTTATCATTATATGCTGCCCCCAACCTCAATTCATTATCATTTGCTGTCTCCCACCCTCTTCTCTCAAGTCTTCATCATTTGCTCGCCCCACCCTCAATTTATCATTATTTGCTGCCACCACCTTAATTCACCATTTGCTCTCACCCACCCTCAATATAGCATAATTTGCTCTCCCCTACCCTCAGTTTATCATTATCTGCTGAACCCTCCCCAGTTCATCATCGTTTGCTCTCCCCTACCTTCAATTCATCATCATTTACTGTCCCCATCATCCAATCTCAATACATTTATTCTCCTCCACCCTCAAGTCATCATTATTTGCTTTCCCCACCTTCCCACGCTCAAGCTCAAGTCATCATCATTTGCTGTTCTCCACCCCTCCTTCAATTCATCATTTGCTCTCTTCACACTCCACCTTCAATACATCAGTTGCTGACCCCCGTCCCCCACCCTCAATTTATCATTTGCTCCCCCCACACCTATTTAATTCATTTTAGGGAAAAAAATAAAAGTTTTTCATACTTATCTCTCATACAATCCACTGCAGCTCCACAAGTGGACTGGTATCCTCACTCGTACATGCCATTGCTTACGCGATGACATCATAGCGTAGGCACTGTCTCCAGCGCATTCCCTTGGAGCTGTGTAGCCATTCTGTTTTGACGGCAGTGGAGCTCCAGGAAAGCTCTCAGCGCAGAGATGTGCATTATTATACCTTGGGGCCAGGTGAGCAGAAGCAAAAGAGGGGGCCCGGACTGGGTCTGAGCTCCCCACTTTGCTTTTACTCACCGGGACCAATACACCAGTAAGGGCAGTAATGAGCTGCTGGCAGCCCTGCAGACGCACATCTACTCCCCTCAAATCATAGCTGGGGTGAAGGCAAGAAGCTCATGAGTCTAAAACACACATTGATGTGACCCTTATCGACATTTGGTTAACTAGCTGTGAGTAACAGCAGCGGTATTTCATCTATTCCAATAAAACTGGAAATAGAAGCTTCATTCTGCAGTCACATGGCGGAATCTTTTGCAACATACTGTTCTGCTGCCTCTTTATCTCACGGTGGCTGTAAATAGTTGTCAGCATATTGCAAACAGATGCACATTATTTCTGACAATATTTAAAAACAGCCTGTGATGTGTTTGCATGTCAGGAAGTCACATTACAGAGCATGCTGTCTGCAAACGTCTGTAGCTGCAATCGGGGTCATCCATGTGTCAATGGTAGATCTTACAACATCTAGTATCACTCAATGCTTATCTCATTATCTCACTGCTGGCAATTCATGTATATGGCAGAGCAGGGTGGATGCAACACTGCGAGGCTTCAAAGTGGTTTTCAGAAAGGGTCGGTATAATCATGAAGGTTCTTGACGAAGAGTGTCTAAAACTCAAAACGCGTAGATCTATGAAGTATGTTTCTTATATGGATTTTATCTACACCTGGATGGATGGATGTCACCTATTTTCACTTGAATGGCAATTTGCACTATTAATGGACATTTGAGCTCGTGAAGCTGGATCATTATCTTCATTTAGTTCATTCAGTTTAGTTTCCTGATAGAAATTGAATGAAGGCGAGCTGGATTTATTTTATGTCATACCAAAATCAATCCTCAAGACCTATCTAATACTGGAAACATTCCACAAAACCTGCCGTATACCAGGAATACTCTATAAGACTCGCCATTTATCAAGAAGACCTCAAAAGATCTGCCATTTACCAATGACACCATACAAAACTAACTGTATACCAGGAGAACCCCATAAGACTCTCCATATACAAGACCTTCCATATAGCAGAGACACCCCACAAGACCAGCTCTATATAAGGAACACACCTGAAGACCTTCCACCTTAGCCACCAAAATTTTGCCTTATCAAAGTTGCTCAGAACCAAAACCTAGCGCTTATCCATTTTTACAACATTATACTTCCAGTAACGTTAATTTTAAGAAATGATTATTGACTTACTGCCAAAGAGATCTCCCCCTTGACAAGTGCCAATGTCACCAGATAATCAGTGTTATTAACTTCATCAGTGGTTTTATTTTCGTCTTCTTTCCTTTGAATGTAACTTCAAATATGGTATATTTTCAGGTCTCGGAACTTCTTCAAGATGTAACCACTAATCTCTGTTTGTTGTTAGCATAGTATCTGTTTCTTAGTAAGCTGAGCAAGCCATGGATCAGCGTGTAAGACGATGCCAAACCGCAAAGACGCTGAATGGAATGTTGAAGAATCTGAAAATGTCTTAATACCTACAGTATAAAATTATGCATCTTTGGAAATAGAACACAGCTTTTATGTCTTCTCCTCTTAAGGAAATGCTTGTTTCCTGAACGTTGGTCATTTTCCCCAATTTTCTTCTCTCCTTGGCATTCTCAGATGAGATCACTTTGTTGGGGGTGACAAAAGCAAGTTACTAAAGGAAATTTTGGTTTCTCAATATTAATTTTCTTCATTAATAAGTTTTATTAAAACCAGCAGAGCTAGAGACCTTGTTACAACATCACGGATGGTGGTCCATATGGCAGATGTGGCCTTCCAAGGTTCAAGTCAACTTCCTAAGAGTGCACATAATTTTTTTTCAAAATATTTGGCCCATCAAAGGATGGTTCTAAAATAATGTAAAAAAGTAACGACACCTCATGTAAACTTTTTTTAAGTTGTTTGTTTCTCATTCACTCAGTATAGATAGAAAATGCCAGATAGACTCGGCAAGCTCAACCTGAGAGTAGAAGCTTTTGCATGGACACCTTATACTAAATCTGGATCTATACAGAACGATTTCTAAGAAGCACAGAATTTATTCATGGACCTCTAGAAAGCTTCCACCACTCTTGATGTCAAAACACTTGAGTATACAATCAGAATGACGCAGCACACCATAAATTCATATGAGACATGTGCCAGAATGAATTTGTCATCTGGAGCATTTAGAGCTTTGATTTAAATTAAAATTAAGAAGTGTGTGAGGGACTGGTTTAGGCCTCCTGTGCTGGGAGCCATGTTACCATATACAACAGCTGAACCTGCTTTTCTGCTCAGCCACACTCAGGTGGCACAAATATCAGCTTCGTAGACTACTATTGTTGAAACATTTAAGGATAGTAACACAGGTATTTGACTGAAAGTAAGTGCAGGCCTGCTGGTCTGGGGGCCCTACAGCTACATTCAACACACATGAAGGAGACCAAACTTGGAGTAAAAATATTTTTAAAAATTAGGGTCAGACACCAGGAAAAGTGGCATCAATTGACCCACAGTAGAAATTTTATAATGGCACAGCATGGATAAATGGGATAGAGCCTGACCCACTATTTCTATCTTAAAAATTGATCAGTAAGAGGTGGATGAGTGACAGGTGTAAGCCTGGTGCTCTGACAACCTTTCCACTAAAGGCAACTCACCAGATGGAGACCCAACTTGGAGTCTCCACATTTCAAAAAAATGTTTCACACACCAATAAAATGGCATCAATTTCCCCAGAGTGGAAACAGTATAATGGGGACTCTGAGACTCCTGACACTACAGGCAACACACAACAGGGAGACCCGAATAAGAGTATCCATTTACCAAAAATTTGGCTTGTCATGATTAATCAGGAGGCAAAAGGTGAAGGAATAGGAGAAATGTCAGGTGCTTTAAAAAAAAGGCAAATTGTAAAAGTAACAGTTGTGGACACACCTTCTGATTGTTGCACCACCAAGGCACTTGTTAGCAACATCATCAGCAGTAGCAACAGCAGCCACAGAAGCCACAACAAAGGTGTCACATACTGCAATAATGCGAGATCAATGAAGCAAAGTGAAAACTACACCATCGCCTAGTCTGCCCAGTCTGCGACTGGGGTGCAAAAGTCATTGGTAATCAATGACGTTTGCATCGTGATGAAAGTTATGGATTCTACACTTTTTGGGGTTCAGCCAGATGCGCTTATCCATCAGAACACCACCAGCAGCACTGAAGACACATTCTGAGAGAACTCTGGCTGCCGTGCATGACAAAACCTACAAGGCGTGACTGGTGAGCTCAGGCCACTCTTCCATTTTTGAAGACCAAAATGCAAAAGGGTCCAAATCCCCCCAGTGGCATTCATATTGAGTTAGAGGTACTCCTGCACCATCCTCTCCAGTCGTTCACAACGTGTCAGACTTTTACGCTGTTCTTCTGCAGCACGGGGTGGTCTAAAAAATCTGTAAAATGAGTCAAAGAAATTGCTTCTGCCTCCTACACTGCTGCTGCTGATAATGTTTTTGTGTTGATGACGTGATGTTCCCGGGGAAGGAAGTCTAGAACTGTGATGCACACTGTGTGCCTCACTGCTGTCTTGGAGAAAACCACTCTTAAGATTGTCTACAAGAGTCTGGTACCATTAGCCCTTTGGATCACTGTAATGCATTCTCATCTGCTTCCTCTTCATCTGGGACCACCATCTCCTCCCTTAGACTCCACATCCCCA
The DNA here is from genome assembly GCA_033576555.1 of Oophaga sylvatica. Taxonomy (NCBI): domain Eukaryota; kingdom Metazoa; phylum Chordata; class Amphibia; order Anura; family Dendrobatidae; genus Oophaga; species Oophaga sylvatica. Next base: position 2,314,758 of record JARQOD010000001.1, on the reverse strand, counting down.
CTGGGTTGGTCCAGGCTACGCAAAATAATATACCACATCAGAGCTCGTCATTACTGCCACAGTCGCTGCAACATGTGCAGAGTGGAATTCCACTGTGTAGGAACATCGCATATCAACCGGTTAACCGGTATGCTGAAAGACCTCTATAGCAATGCAAGTCGATGACCCGCAGGGTGCAAATGGCAAAAGTGATCACACAACGACAGTGCTTTCTTCAGCAGCGCATCCAAGCCGGGATAATGGTGGAGAAATTGGTGTACCACCAGGTTGAGGACGTGAGCCATGCGAGGCTCGTGTGAGGTTTCCCCAGCATAGAGCTGTAAGGGGAGTACAAGGACTAATTTGTGCCCCACTGCCCCTAGCTTATGTATATAAGTCCCTGAGAAGCTGGTACCGTTAATATGTTATATTGTAAAGGTAATGTGTAATTAATATGCTGCTATATTGTAATGTACTTGTGCTCTTGTATTGTAAAGGTATATCTACTGTATAGATAGGGAAAGTGTAGTATTTAGATTAGCCCACTAAGAGGGGGGCACTGTAGGATAGTAATAAGATTAAGACAGGAACTAGTTAAGTTAGGAGGGGCGAACTGTGTAAGATAGAGAGAGCTTACTGAATTTAGCCAGTAGGGCCTGGGAGCCCAGACAGGGCAGTTGTGCCACGCAACGTTTAAGGAAATGGCCCAGCTCGTCCAAGGCCTAAGAGCAATGGTCACCCGTGAGGTGAAGGAACACATGGCAGATCCATCATGGTGGCAGTCAGCTATGTAGGAAGACGCCTGAATGTCTGGGGTGGAATGGAGAGGGAACTCCTAAAGATAGTCAGACTGGTCAGACGGACTGCTACAGTACCGAAGGCAACAGTATGACCCTGCAAAATTCTTAAAGAAGTCAGGGACAGCACAGGGAAAGAAAATGATATGTTTTGTGAATAAATTAGTGCTGTACCTAATTGTGAACTGGACGAGTTGAGAAAAGAACTGAGTAAAATTGTTTGCTTTAAACAATCGAACTTCAGGAACTATTTATAACTATTTATAAATCCAACAACTACCTGCTCTTTATCTTCCTACTCCTACTGATTTCAGGGGACATCTCCCCCAACCCTGGTCCACCATCCCCCAACCTCAATCCCTACCCTACTTCATTTCGAAACCATAATAATCTTGTTAATATTACTTGCACTTCCTCATCTCCTTCTTTCAACTGTGCCCTCTGGAATCCAAGGTCTGCATGCAATAAACTATCTTTCCTGCACAACTACTTTCTGAACAACTCTCTTCATCTGTTGGCCCTCACTGAAACCTGGATTCAGGATTCTGACATGGTCTCCCCTGCTGCCATTTCCTATGGTGGCTTACAGTTCTCCCATTCCCCGAGACCCACAAACAGACATGGTGGTGGAGTTGGCATACTCCTGTCCCCACAATGCACTTTCCAGGTCATCCCCCCAATTCCATCACTCTCATTCCCTTCTTTTGAGGTCCACACCATCAGGCTCTTCCATCCCCTCTCCCTCAGAATAGCGGTCATATATCGGCCCCCAGGCTCATCCACCCAGTTCCTTGACCACTTCTCAGCCTGGCTGCCGCACTTCATGTCCTCAGAACTACCAACCCTTATCCTTGGAGACTTCAACATCCCCATTAACAGTCCTACTTCCACATCTGCATCTCAGCTTCTATCACTAACCACTTCTCTAGGCCTCTCACAGCTTTCAACCTCTGAGACACACAAGGATGGCAACACCCTTGACCTGGTCTTTGTCCGCCTCTGTTCAATTTCCCACCTAAATAACTCACCGCTTCCACTCTCTGACCACAACATTCTCTCCTTCACGCTCACAAATCCTCCACCACCCCAGCGAACTCCTACCTACAGCACATTCAGAAATCTGCAAGCCATTAACCCTCAGACACTTTCAGACTCCCTACACTCTTCGCTGTCCCCAATCTCCTCTTTTTCTTGTCCTAATCTGGCTGTTCATCACTACAATGACACTCTTAGAAGCACCCTTGACCAAGTAGCACGCTCACCCTCAGAACTTCCAAACACACAGTAAAACAGCCCTGGCTCACATTGCAAACTCGACTTCTTCAGCGATGCTCTAGGAGTGCTGAACGCCTCTGGAGAAAAACCCGCACACCAGAAGACTTCATCCACTTTAAATTTATGTTAAGAACTTATAATGCTGCCCTTCACCTCGCCAAACAGACCTACTTCACCACACTGATCTCCTCACTAGCCAACAACCCCAAGAAACTTTTTGACACTTTTCACTCCCTCCTCAGGCCAAAAGCACAAGCCCCTATCACAGACATTTGTGCTGATGACCTGGCCTCCCACTTTATAGAAAAAATAGATACTATCCGTCAGGAAATCTGCTCTCAACCACCAAGTGCTGTGACTCCCATCCCACCCTGCATTTCCCCTGGCTCAATTTCCACATTTGATCCCATCACAGAAGAAGAAGTCTCCAGACTCCTCTCTTCCTCTCGTCCGACTACATGCACTACCGACCCCATCCCCTCACATCTCCTCCAGTCTCTTTCTCCTGTTGTCACAACTCACCTAACTACAATCTTCAATCTCTCACTCTCCTCTGGCATTTTCCCATCCTCCTTCAAACACTCCATCATTACTCCACTACTAAAGAAACCCGCTTTTGACCCTTCCTGCACAAACAACTACAGACCGGTCTCCAATCTCCCCTTCATCTCCAAACTTTTGGAGCGCCTAGTCTACTCCCGTCTCACCCGTTACCTCTCCACTCACTCCCTCCTACACCCTTCACAGTCCGGCTTCCGACCCCTACATTCGACTGAAACTGCACTCATCAAAGTGACCAATGACCTTCTGACAGCAAAACGTAACGGCGACCACTCTTTGCTCATTCTACTCGACCTTTCTGCAGCTTTCGACACGGTTGACCACCGTCTCCTACTGTCCAGGCTCCACTCTCTAGGTATTAAGGACACTGTTCTCTCCTGGTTCTCCTCCTATCTTTCTGACCGCTCCTTCAGTGTTTCGTTCTCTGGCTCCACTTCATCTCCTCTCCCTCTCACTGTCGGTGTACCCCAGGGCTCAGTCCTTGGCCCCCTTCTCTTCTCTCTCTACACCGCCCCAATTGGACAGACCATCAGCAGATTTGGCTTTCAGTACCATCTTTATGCTGATGACACACAATTATACACGTCATCCCCCGACCTTACCCCCGCTGTACTACAGAACGCCACCGACTGTCTGTCCGCAGTCTCCAACATCATGTCTGCTCTCTATCTGAAACTCAACCTCTCCAAAACTGAACTTCTTCTGCTCCCGCCGTCTACTAACCTCCCTAAATCTGACATTTCCCTCTCAGTGGGCGGCACCATAATAACACCCCGGCAGCAGGCTCGCTGTCTGGGTGTTATGTTTGATACCAATCTCTCCTTCACCTCCCATATACAATCTCTTGCCCGCTCTTGCCGCCTACACCTAAAGAACATCTCTAGAATCCGCCCTTTTCTCACCATGGAAACAACAAAAACCCTCACTGTAGCATTGATCCACTCCCGCCTGGACTACTGCAACGCTCTATTACTTGACCTCCCCATTACTCGACTATCCCCTCTCCAGTCCATCCTTAATGCAGCAGCCAGGGTCATCCATCTGGCTAATCGGTACTCGGACGCGTCCGCTCTTCGCCAGTCCTTACACTGGCTGCCCATTCATTATAGGATCCAATTCAAAGTACTTGTTCTCACCCACAAAGCTCTCCACACTGCAGCACCCCCCTACATCTCCTCCCTCATTTCTATCTATCGGCCTAACCGACTGCTGCGCTCTGCAAACGACTTTCGACTAACCTCTGCACTAATCCGTACCTCCCACTCCCGACTCCAAGACTTCTCCCGCGCTGCGCCAATCCTCTGGAATGCTCTATCCCAAGAAATTAGGACTATCCACAATTTGCATGGTTTCAGGCGCTCCCTCAAAACACATCTGTTCAGAGCGGCCTATCACATTCACTAATCAAAGTCATTCTATGTGTAAGTGTGTGTGTGTGTGTAGCCCATTCACTATCTCAATCCATCCCTCACTCCCTTAAGATGGCTGGACCATCATTGTAAATGCACCATTGTATATACACACCTGTATTTTGTATCTCCCCCACCTCATTGTAGATTGTAAGCTCTCACGAGCAGGGTCGACTTATTTTGCTTTAATTACTGTATTGTTAACGTTGTGACTTATGACTTGTGTTTGAAACTGTTAAACTGTAAAGCGCTGCGGAATATGATGGCGCTATATAAATAAAGATTATTATTATTATTATTCAGGAAAGAAATCCCCAGCAGACCAGAGAGGACCCTGATGGATAAGAAAGCGGACAAAAAGGTACGCTACAGTAGGGACATTGTATTCCTGTGGCTGGAGGCCGGGTGTGACAAAGCAGCCGCCATTAGCCACGACTACCCTCCTGGCCCCTGTTTCACTTGGCATAGTGCGGCAGGATCCAGTAACCTTGCAATGTGGAGATGCCGTTTATGTGACTAAGATGCACTGAAGGTGACAGAGAAATGTGAAGATGTTTTTGATACGGCGGGGAAATGTGCTCTGAGTGTGACAGATGCCCTGAACGTGATAAAGCAACGTGAAGATGTCTTGGATGTGACAAAAGAATATGCCTTTAATGTGACTGATACCCTGATTATGACAAAGATGGCGACTATGAATGTGGCTGAAACTGGCGCAAAGGTGAAGGACAACGTACTGCCCAGAAAATGGCGTGAAATTCTGTCTGGCAGAGTCAGCGATCTAAGCTGGAGATGCATGCCCGGTGAACAGTGCCCGCCCATGGTGGGTGCGATGAAAGAAAAGAAAGCCTCGCCCCTGGCAATGGATCCCTGCAGAACAGGCTGAGCAGCCAGAAGTGGCTCCACCCTGGAACGGGTGGGGTACAGAAGAAAACTCCGTGTGCAGCAGTGCGGCACCATTGCAAGATACGGCACTGCCAGCGATGGACCACTCTTGCACACAGTCCTGCGGCAGCATAGGCCGCATTGAGTGGAAATGGCGGCAGGAGGAGGTAAAGACCAGACACGGAAGGCTGAGGGGAGTCGAAGAGGATTACTGAACTGAGGGATTCCCCGTACTTGTGGAGAAGTGGTGCCAGTGGCTGCCGGAGCCTGAATGACATCATCCCGAACAAGAGAAGGCCAGTGAACTGGAAACAGAGACTGCCCCAGAGGAGCTCATGCTGGAAGTCAAGGGATCTGAGCTGGAGTGCGCAGCTCCTGTGGTGGAAGGATCTGATGGTCGCAGAGCGATTGCGGACGGGAGGCCGAGGCAGGAAGTGGTGAGTGAGCTTTGGTCCCGGTCCCCAGAACCTGAGCCCATGCCCGGTCCCGCTCCGTTCCTTGGCCCGTCACAGTACCAGCTGGAAGCGGAGGGCCCTTTACCAACCCCCGGCCATGCCGCATGGATCACAGGTGTCATTGAGCACAAGAAGCAGCAGGAGAAAGAGGTATGGGCAGAGCTGCGCTGACCAGAAGAGGACACTATGGCTCGACGTCGTACAAGCAGGCAGCTGCATTACACGGACACCAACCGTGAGTATGGATTTATTCATGAGGTGGGCACCAACGCTAAGGTATACGTGAATGCCGCCTCAAATAAGTACGGAAGGCCCCTGATGTAAGGAGATTGGGTCTCCTTTTTCAAAGAGGATAGCCATTGGGGGTATTTTGCGGTGGCTGTCACACTATGCCAGGAGGATAACCTGGAACTGTACAATGTAAAATCATTGTTCTCAGCAGCACATCGCCCTGTGAAAACTGCAGATATGCTGCTGATAACATGATACTGTATGGGGATCTATTAGTGATCTATTAGTGATTGTTCTGTCCCCATCATTGATCCTCATCCAGTGGAAAGAGGCCGGGAAACTAGTGTTGAACGATTTCAATATTGTCAATCACACTCATTTAGTGTCCTGAACTCAGCACATGTAAATACAACCGAAATGCTTCTGTGTGATGTGCAAAATGTTAGCATTTGGGGCCCCATTTTAAAGTTTGCCTAGGGCCCCACTTTGCCTAAAACCGGCCCTGACAGTACGGAGGTGGGGAAGATTCTCTCTGCTATGTTGGAACGTGTGTCTCATTAAAGGAGAGGTTGAGGATGCTGGTGGAGGCTCTAGAGATGGTGGAGGAGGCAGAAATAAAGGAGGAAGTGTTAGATACAGAAGTTTGTCCCACAAGACTTGAGAATTTCAAGACTTGTGGAGCAGCCCCTTCCCCACCTGCCCCCGCAGCCACCTGAATCACCAAGTGTCCAGTCAGCGAGATGTAGCGTCCCTGGCCATGCTTGCTCATCCAAGTGTCAGTGGTGAAATGCACCCTGACAGACATAGATTTTTTCAAGGAACAGGTGATGTTGCTGACATAGTGCAGACACAGCTCTCTTAGAGAAGTAATGGCGATTGGACAGTTGCTACCGTGGGACTGCAACGGCCATCAGCTCTTGGAAACCGTCTGTATCTACCAGGTGGAAAGGCAACATTTCCGTGGCCAACAGATTGGAGAAGGTGAAGTTCAAGCTCTTGGCTTTCGAATGTGTAGAAGGAAAAAATCTTTTACACGACCACAACTGCAGGACCGAGGGCTGGCTGCTGCGCTGAGAGAAGGTGGTGTAGGGTGTAGATGACAAACTGCTGGACTGTGAGTGAGTTGCAGGCTGAGATGTTATGGTGGATTGAGAAAGATGTGGTGTGCTCGGTGTCTGACAATGGTCAAAAACAGTTGGCATGTCCATTTTTGTATCACCTGACAGGCTCTCACTCGCCCCGACAGTAAAGGGTAAACAAGTGGAGGTTCTGCGGCTGCAGACCTGTGTGAGAACAACTGGCACAGTTATGGAGGAGGAAGAAGCCACAGATGCGGTTGATGGGGCAGCCGGTCGCTGGCGAGGCCGGCTAAGCCACATATAAGCGCAGTGAGATTCCAAGACTAACACATGTTGATACATGTGACGATTCATACATGAAGTAGTCAAATTATTGGAATTTTTGCATCTTCTGAGTCTTTTTTTTACAAAGTTAGCAGATAACGTGAGTTGGGTCATTCTATGCTTTCTCAAAAAAGGACCAGGCTAGGCAACCCTTGCTGCCTCTGCGAACTGTAGACCCGTGACCAGTGTTGGCCACAGCCAGAGTTGTCTGAGGATGCAGTGCTTGTCGTGGTTGCATAACTAACAAAAGCATTAGTGGATATGCGATCATTTACCGATCTGTGACCGAATTTTGCCGACTTTGAGGAAAATGCTCGGGAACCTGAACACGAATCCAGATGCGCAACGTTCGTGCCGAATTTGAGATTGGCGAACATTTTCCAAACAAGTTCATCCATCTCTAGTGATGAAATTTGTAATGAGTTTTATTCAATAGTTTTACTTAACTCCAATTAATGTGTCCATATGTTTATTAAAAAAAAGATCCTCATTTTTCCTATGACAGAATTTAGGACAAAAGTGTCATGTTTCAGTTTCTCACTGATATTTTCAGTCTTCAGGTCTCTTTCTTTGACAATTTTAACTTGAAACTATATTCACCGTACTATGCCAGAGAAAGTCCCGATCTGAGGAACATGTGTCTGAGAAGATGGTTCAACCAAGGTGAAGTTGGCACCATGGTTTTTTTTGATACTCTGTGTACAGTAAGTTCTGTACCTAATAGAGGTGATTTCTAGCTTCCCGCAGCTCTTCTTCAGTGATTATATGTAAGGACTTTATCTTCAGATTTTTCACTCTAATTAATTGCATTTTTTCTTTGTTTTCGTGCCATTTTGAGGCTTCAGAATCAGAACAAGTTTCTCATAAAGTGATAATCTCAAGTTGCAATGTTTTCAATTTACAGCAATTGTTCCAGAATGAATTATGATTGTACATTGGGGCACACTAATCTTTATCACAACATTGATTAAAGTGATCCTGCGAGCTGGATTGGACAGCAAGAATCAGACCCCGGCTCACTATGTTTAGTTGGGCATGTGTTACACTGAAACGTTGTGGTAAGCACCCTGACTGCTTCTCTGGGCCCTCAAACTTCCACCATGTATTTATTGCTACCTGTATACACTTTTGATTTTTTTACTGAATACTTTGCGAGCCAAAATGCAATTTTATAAGTGCAATGGAGATATGGTAGTTATTACATGACTAGTCACAGGGGCATTTTTTCAGTAAGCTGAGTGTTTGCACAACAACTTCATCGGTGCATAGCGTATACCCAGGGAGATAACAGTAACACATGTTACAGTAAAGTTTCTCCTTGTGTAGAGCATCAAGTTGGCACCAAATCATGTGGCAAGGCTTTTAAAAAGGGAAATGTAAAGTTTTAACTAGATTGTAGACTTTGTTAAATCAAAGGAGGCAAAAAGGAAGAACCAGCACCAGGTGATTTCCAGAAAAATTAAAATTTTGTCTTTTTATTTAATCCATTGCTTGTAAAAAGTTCAAAACATACGTGTCATTAAATGTCAAGGGGCAAACATCCCCTGCACACCTGACGCGTTTCGGACTTTATGTAATTACTCATAGGTAGAGTTGAGTGAAACAGGTGGGTCAGATTCATAAGTCGCCGGCTTTCGCCAAAGTCGGGTTTCGCCGAGCAAAGGCTGACCATAGTGTGAGGTCAGCCAAGCATTCGGTAAAACAAGCGCCAAAGTCGGTTTTCCCATAATGCTTGCAGGCGCCTTTTTTCAGCCAATGAGCAAGGACGTACACTGTGGGCAACGAGATAACATGGGCAGCGTCCACCATCATCTTAGAGAAGGGCATTGCAGTGATTGGCTTGCTTCTGTGTGTGACTCCGGAAATAAATACTGAGATTTAAATTTACCCCTACACCGTATAAAGCTGTACGCTTCTGATACAGTACCGTTTTTCTGCTTTTTGTATTAAGGTCAAATCCATACTGAGAGAGCGTCTGTGTGTGACTCCGGAAATATATACGGAGATTTACATTTTCCCCTTCACCGTATACAGCCGTATGCTACTGATACAGTACCGTTTTTCTGCCTTTTGTATTACAGTCAAATCCATACTGAGAGAGCATCTGTGTGTGACTCAGGAAATATATACGGAGATTTACATTTTCCCCTTCAATGTATACAGCTGTACGCTTCTGATACAGTACTGTTTTTTTCTGCCTTTTGTATTACGGTCAAATCCATACTGAGAGAGCGTCTGTGTGTGACTCCGGAAATATATACGGAGATTTACATTTTCCCCTTCACCGTATACAGCTGTACGCTTCTCATACAGTACTGTTTTTCTGCCTTTAGTATTAAGGTCAAATCCATACTGAGAGAGCATCTGTGTGTTACTCCGGAAATATATACAGAGATTTACATTTTTTCTTACACCGTATAAAGCTGTACGCTTCTGATACAGTACCGTTTTTTGGCTTTTTGTATTAAGGTCAAATCCATACTGGGAGAGCGTCTGTGTGTGACTCCGGAAATAAATACTGAGATTTAAATTTATCCCCACACCGTATAAAGCTTTAAGCTTCTGATACAGTACCATGTTTCTGCTTTTTGTATTAAGGTCAAATCCATACTGAGAGAGCGTCTGTGTATGACTCCGGAATTAAATACTGAGATTTAAATTTACCCCTACACCGTATAAAGCTTTACGCTTCTGATATAGTACCATGTTTCTGCTTTTTGTATTAAGGTCAAATCCATACTGAGAGAGCGTCTGTGTGTGACTCCGGAAATATATACTGAGATTTAAATTTACCCCTACACCGTATAAAGCTGTACGCTTCTGATATAGTACCATTTTTCTGCTTTTTGTATTAAGGTCAAATCCATACTGAGAGAGCGTCTGTGTGTGACTCCAGAAATATATACGGAGATTTACATTTTTTCTTACACCGTATAAAGCTCTACGCTTCTGATACAGTACCATTTTTCGGCTTTTTGTATTAAGGTCAAATCCATACTGGAAGAGCGTCTGTGTGTGACTTCGGAAATAAATACTGAGATTTAAATTTATCCCTACAACTTATAAAGCTTTACGCTTCTGATACAGTACCATGTTTCTGCTTTTTGTATTAAGGTCAAATCCATACTGAGAGAGCGTCTGTGTGTGACTCTGGAAATTTATACTGAGATTTAAATTTACCCCTGCACCGTATAAAGCTGTACGCTTCTGATATAGTACCATTTTTCTGCTTTTTGTATTAAGGTCAAATCCATACTGAGAGAGCGTCTGTGTGTGACTCCGGAAATATATATGGAAATTTACATTTTTCCCTACACCGTATAAAGATGTACGCTTCTGATACAGTACCATGTTTCTGCTTTTTGTATTAAGGTCAAATCCATACTGAGAGAGCGTCTGTGTGTGACTCCGGAAATATATACTGAGATTTAAATTTACCCCTACACCGTATAAAGCTGTACGCTTCTGATATAGTACCATTTTTCTGCTTTTTGTATTAAGGTCAAATCCATACTGAGAGAGCGTCTGTGTTTGACTCCGGAAATATATACGGAAATTACATTTTTCCCTACACTGTATAAAGTTGTACGCTTCTGATACAGTACCATGTTTCTGCTTTTTGTATTAAGGTCAAATCCATACTGAGAGAGCGTCTGTGTGTGACTCCGGAAATATATACTGAGATTTAAATTTACCCCTACACCGTATAAAGCTGTACGCTTCTGATACAGTACCATGTTTCTGCTTTTTGTATTAAGGTCAAATCCATACTGAGAGAGCATCTGTGTGTGACTCCGGAAATATATACGGAGATTTACATTTTTTCTTACACTGTATAAAGCTCTTTGCTACTGATACAGTACCGTTTTTTGGATTTTTGTATTAAGGTCAAATCCATACTGGGAGAGCGTCTGTGTGTGACTCCGGAAATAAATACTGAGATTTAAATTTATCCCTACACCGTATAAAGCTTTAAGCTTCTGATACAGTACCATGTTTCTGCTTTTTGTATTAAGGTCAAATCCATACTGAGAGAGCGTCTGTGTGTGACTCCGGAAATATATACTGAGATTTAAATTTACCCCTACACCGTATAAAGCTGTACGCTTCTGATATAGTACCATTTTTCTGCTTTTTGTATTAAGATCAAATCCATACTGAGAGAGCATCTGTGTGTGACTCCGGAAATATATATGGAAATGTACATTTTTCCCTACACCGTATAAAGATGTACGCTTCTGATACAGTACCGTTTTTCTGCTTTTTGTATTAAGGTCAAATCCATACTGAGAGAGCGTCTGTGTGTGACTCCGGAAATATATACGGAGATTTAAATTTTCCCCTACACTGTATACAGCTGTACGCTCCTCATAAAGTACCATATATCTGCTGGTATTTTTGGTACATTTTCCCAAACATGATGAAGTATGGTGGAAGAGGCCACGGACGTTGTGGGGGGGCTAGCTGTTACTGATGTTGGTGGTGGTGCATCTGCTGGTAGTGCCAAAATCACAATAGCACCTAAGGCAGGAGGTGTTGAGCCTGCGTCATCGTCTGGCTCCAGAAGGCCTGGAAGGCTCCCTTTTCTGGGAGTAGGTAACCGCTTTAAAGCCGGAGCATCAGGAACAGGTTTTGGCTTTCATTGCCAAAACAGCCTCCAGATCTATCGCCTCCTCTTCTGAAGTTTCAAAAACTGCAAGCACTGAGTCGTCAGTGCAGGCTCCTGGTCAGGAACAACACCTTTCCTTGTGTCCTTCACCCCCACCAAAAGTCAGGATGCGGCAGGCCACACTTCAGATTACTCCCTGGAGCTCTTTTCACATACCATGCCTGGGTTATCAAGTGAAATCCTGAATTCCCCAGTCCAAGATGAATATGACATGGAATGCACTGATGCACAGCCACTGCTATTTGATTCTGCTGGTACATTCACCCAGAGCACTGCATTGCCCTCACAGTCTACTGAGCCAGAATCTGACCCTGATGAAACTCAGGTGCCCCTTCCCGCATACTATACCACCTTACTCGGTGACACAGAGGAAGGTGCAGATGAAATTGAAGAGGAGGTGATGGATGACCCAGTTGTTGACCCGGATTGGCATTGATTGGAGGAAGTGGGTGCCACTGGCAATAGCTCAGAACAGGAGGAGGAGCTGCAGCAGGCATCGACATCCCAGGTGCGGTTATCTGGCAGGCCCCTAGCTGTCCAAAAATGTGTTAAAAAAACAAAAAGAGTTGCAGGACAGCTTGGCCAGATGGTCAAATTAGCACAGCGTGCAAGCCCTGAAAAGTTTTCCCATAGTAGGTAGAGTGCAGTGTGGCACTTTTTTGACCAAAATCCTATTGATGAGGCAAAGGTTATCTGTAAGAAGTGTGGAAGGACCTTTAGCCGAGGGAAAAAACTCTGAAATTTGAATACCTGTTGCATAGACTTGCCATTCACTTGCAAGTGTGGACGGACTACAAAACCTCAGGTAGCACATGTGCACCTGCTCCAACTGAAGGTAGCCAGCAACGCTACATCGCTTCCTCCACTGTAAGCCCACCGATTAGCACACCAAACCAGTCAGGGAATCCCAATGGTTTTCCAACGAAAGACTGCATCTAGGCCATCACCACCACCACCACCATCACCATCACCAACCCCCTCTCAGTCCGCCATGTCCACTGCTACTTGCACCATATGCAGCTCCCAAGTCCAGCTCATCCTAGCAGACACTCTGAGTAGGGCAAGAAAGTACTCATCCGCGTACACTGGCTTTGAACGCCTACATTGCCAAACTGATCTCATTAGAGATGATACCCTTCCATTTGGTTGAAAGCGCAAGGTTCTGAGAGCTCATGGCCTACTCTGTCCCATGCTATGACCTACCCAGTCGGCACTTCTTTGCTAGAAAAGCCATCCCTGCCCTCCACCTGCATGTGAAAGACCACATTGCCCATGCACTCAAACAATCAGTTAGTGGAAAGGTGCACCTCACAACAGATGCATGGGCCAGTAGGCATGGCCAGGGCCATTACGTGTCCATCACTGCGCACTGGATTAATGTGGTGGATGCAGGGTCCACAGGGGACAGCGGCGGTGGGGCAGTGCTGCCTTGCCCACGGTATAGGCAACAGTTGGCTGTAGGCGTTCGACCCTCCTCCAGAAGCGAAAGCTCGTCGACAGAGCACAGTCACACGAGCACTCCATCCGCAGCTGCTAGTGTGCACATGAGGTGTCACACTATCGAACAGCTAGTGGTAAGCGTCAGCAGGCTGTTTTAAAGATGATGTCTTTGGGCGACAACAGACACACCGCGGAGGTACTGGCCGACTACTTGCAGCGAGAAACTGAGTCATGGCTGGGCAGTCTACATCTTGAGCCAGGCTAGGTAGTCAGTGATAACGGCCGTAATTTTGTGGCGGCCATAGCCCTGGCAAAACTCAGACACATACCTTGCCTAGCTCACACCTTGAACCTGGTGGTGCAGTGTTTCATAAATAATTATTCGGCGTTACCAGCCCTGCTCTATAAGGTGCAAAGACTGTGCTCGCACATCCGTCGCTCGCCCGTAGACTCCAGTCGTATGCAGAGGCTGCAGCGATCGCTTCACCTCCCCAAGCACCGCCTAATCATAGACGTTTGAAACATAGTGGAACTCCACCATGCACATGGTTGAGAGGCTGTGCGAACAGAGGCAGGCTGTAATGCATTTGTGGAGGATACACGGGCAGGCAGTTTGAGGGCAGACATGGAGTTGTCGGGTGTGCAGTGGTCAAAGCTGAAAGACCTCCGTAAAGTCCTTCAGTGTTTTGAGGAATGCACACGGCTGATAAGCGCAGACGACGCCATCATAAGCATGCCAACTTTTCTTCCCCATTGACTTGCATTGGGGTCAGGTCGAGTTCCAGTCGGACCTTCGACTTTTTCCGATAGTCGGCCGATTTCGTTCGACTCGACTTTTGATAAAGTCGGGTGGTCTGAAACCTGACTCGACCCTCCCGGAGGCAAAGTCGCTCATCTCTACTCATAGGCACTCATAGGCAACTGTTTACAAGCAAATAAAAAGACAAAATTTGAATTTTTATGGGAATCACCTGGTGCTGGTTCTTCCTCATTGCCTGCATTTACAAGTGGACTCCAGCCACATTGAACCTGGCACCCGTGGTCCTGTGATACTTTGGTGAGCACTGACATAATCCTTTTCCCCTTTTCCTATGTTGATTTTTGTTAAAAAAAAATCACTATTTGTTGACTAAACCCTAAAGATGAACCCATTGAGTTAGCCGATATTGGTTGAAATGGCAAACCACCTGATGTTTACAGAGGCTACCAACCCTTCTCCAACAGATGTAAGGGGAGAAAACGATTGGGCAGTTGGAATTTCAATGATTGATCCTTTTGTTTTCATTGGGGGTAAGCAGCTGCCAGAGGAGTCTGGTTACAGCTTTTGACAGAGCCAATCATTTCTATAGGGAATTAGGAAGATATAGATGTCTGCTGACCAATAATTATCTCACATGTATGGGTCTCTCTGGAGAGGTAGATGTCTGCTGATGCAACAGTTTTCTCACATGTATGGGTGCGTCTGGAGAGGTAGCTGTCTGCTTATCCAACAGTTTTCTCACATGTATGGGTGTGTCTGGAGAGGTAGCTGTCTGCCGATCCAACAGTTCTCTCACATGTATGGGTGTGTCTGGAGAGGTAGATGTCTGCTTACCCAACAGTTCTCTCACATGTATGGGTGTGTCCGGACAGGTAGCTGTCTGCCAATTCAACACTTGACCAACAGTTCTCTCACGTGTGTGGGTCTGTCTGGAGAGGTAGATGTCTGCTTACCCAACAGTTCTCTCACATGTATGGATGTGTCTGGAGAGGTAGCTGTCTGCCAATTCAACACGTGACCAACAGTTAGCTCATGTGTATGGGTCTGTCTGGAGAGGTAGATGTCTGCTTACCCAACAGTTCTCTCACATGTATGGATGTGTCCGGAGAGGTAGCTGTGTGCCAATTCAACACTTGACCAACAGTTCTTTTACATGTATGGGTCTGTCTGGAGAGGTAGATGTCTGCTTATCCAACAGTTCTCTCATATGTATGGGTGTGTCCGGACAGGTAGCTGTCTGCCTATTCAACACTTGACCAACAGTTATCTCACGTGTATGGGTCTGTCTGGAGAGGTAGATGTCTGCTTACCCAACAGTTCTCTCACATGTATGGATGTGTCCGGAGAGGTAGCTGTGTGCCAATTCAACACTTGACCAACAGTTCTCTCACGTGTATGGGTCTGTCTGGAGAGGTAGATGTCTGATTACCCAACAGTTCTCTCACATGTATGGATGTGTCCGGAGAGGTAGCTGTGTGCCAATTCAACACTTGACCAACAGTTCTCTCACGTGTATGGGTCTGTGTTGTGAATGGGTTTGAGATGAGTTCTGAGCAGAGGCTCCCTCTGGTGGTTACAAGCGGTGCTAGTGAAGATTGTGAGGACTGGGAATCAGGTGTTACTGACTGGTCTTATATAAGGGAGTCATTTTCCCATCAGGGTTGCCGGTGATCAATTGTTCTGGTCTGAATCCTTCATTCCAGTTTCCCTTGTAGCCTGCTGTGTGGTGTCTGCATCTCCTGCTAACAGATAAGACTTTTTCTTCTTTTGTGTTTGTGCTATATTTTTGCATTTTGTCCTGCACTTCTTTGGGGGCCTTCAGGGTCCCCTCCGGGGGCTTCTGCCCTCTCAGTTTAGTTCAGCCACTGAGTTTTGTTCTTTTGCTTTTTCCAGTTTTTTCAGTGGCTGCTGTTTTGATTTTGTTACACCAGAGAACTAATTTAGGTGGTAGAGGTCGTGTGATCTCAGGTGATTTTGAAATTAGTAGAGTTGGTGTTTTTCAGGGTTTTCTGGGATTGCAGTAAGTACCCTTCCTATCCTTTTCTATTTAGAAAGTTTGGGCCCCAGCGTTTGCTCATACTATTTTCTTTCTGTGTCAGTGTTTCTTCTTGTCTAACCGCCATTACATGTTTGGGGGCTTTCTATTATCTTTGGGGTTCTGCTCCGGGGCAGATAGCTTTCCTATTTCTATCTTTAGGTGTAGTTAGTTTCTCAGGCTGTGACGAGGCGTCTAGGACCAACGTAGGAACGCTCCACGGCTGCCTCTAGTTGTGGTGGTTAGTCAGGGTACTGCAATCTCATAGATTCCAACTGCTCTGGTGTATTGCCTTTTTTACCTGCACTCCTCAGCTACCGAAACATAACAGTATCACCGGCCTAAAGATTGAAAATTGTATGGTACTCACAGAAGGGAAAAAATATTGTGAAAGAAAAAAGGTTGTCAGAGTTGTCAGAGATATTTTTCTGTTTGTTGCATTTTTTTTTTCCCTCTGTATCTCTGGGTGCTGGGGAGGATCTTTTCTCCCAATGGAGTTTGCACAGTTGTCTGGCCGTGTGGATCAGCTTGCCACTGAGGTTCAGAGTATTGCTGCATATCTTGCTAGGTTGCCTGTTGTGGAACCTAGGATCCCCATGCCAGATTTGTTTTTAGGGGATCGAGCTAAGTTTCAGAATTTCAAAAATAATTGTAAATTGTTTTTTGCCTTAAAATCTAAGTCCTCAGGAAACGCAGCGCAGCAGGTTCAAATTATCATCTCTCTCCTGCGCGGCGATCCTCAGGATTGGGCTTTTTCCCTGATACCTGGGGATCCTGTTTTGAGTGATGTTGATGCGTTTTTTCAGGCTTTGGGGTTATTGTACGATGAGCCTAATGTCACTGATCAAGCTGAAAAAGCCTTGTTGGCATTAAATCAGGGGCTTGATGACGCTGAGTTATACTGTCAGAGATTCCGTAGGTGGGCAGTCCTGACCAAATGGAATGACGACGCTTTGGCGGCCCTTTTCCGGAAGGGTCTGTCAGATAATGTAAAGGATGTTATGGTGGGATTCCCTGTCCCCTCTGGTCTCAATGATTCTATGTCATTAGCGATTCAAATTGACAGACGTTTGGGTGAGCGGAGAAGTATGCGTGGAATGGTGTTGCCTTGTGAACCAGCTTCTGAACCCATGCAGTGTGATAGAGTGGTGTCTGGGGCACAGCGTCATGAGTTTCGAAAGCGCAATGGGTTATGTTTCTACTGTGGTGATGCCTCTCATGCTATTTCAGTCTGCCCTAAGCGGGGAAGACGTTTTGCACGCTCAGTTGTCTTGGGTAGTGTTCAGACTAAGTTTTTATTAACTGTCACTCTGATATGCTCTCTGTCCTCATTTTCTGCTCAGGCTTTCGTTGATTCTGGAGCAGCTATTAACCTGATGGATTATGATTTTGCTAAACGTTGTGGGTTTCCCTTGATACCCCTACAGAAGTCTATTCCCCTACTGGGGATCGATTCTACCCCTTTGGCTGAGAATAAACCCCAGTTTTCTACTCAGGTGATAATGAGGGTTGAACCTGATCACCAGGAGTGCTGCAAATTTTTGGTTCTATATAATCTGCATGACATTATCGTGCTGGGTTTCCCTTGGTTACAGTCTCATAATCCTGTTTTGGATTGGAAATCTGTGTCTGTAACCAGTTGGGGCTGCCAATGTATTAATACCAACACTCCTGTTTTTTCTGCCTCCCCCCAGGCTCAGGATGTTCCTGACTTTTTGATTGATTTTTCTGATGTGTTTAGCGAAAGTAAATCTGCATCCTTGCCTCCCCATAGGAGCTATGACTGCGCTATTGAATTAGTGCCGGGTAGTAAATTCCCTAAAGGTCGCCTTTTTAACTTGTCTGTACCTGAACATGACGCTATGCGGTCTTATATCAAGGAATCATTGGAGAAGGGTCATATCAGACCATCCTCTTCACCTTAGGTGCGGTTTTTTCTTTGTGGCCAAAAAAGATGGTTCATTAAGGCCGTGTATTGATTATCGTCTCTTGAACAATATTACTGTGAAATATCAATACCCGTTACCCTTGATTTCTGACCTGTTTTCCAGGGTGAAAAACGCTACTTGGTTTACCAAGCTTGACCTCAGGGGGGCGTATAACCTTATTCGCATTAAGCACGGGGATGAATGGAAGACGGCATTCAATACCCCTGAAGGGCATTTTGAGTACCTAGTGATGCCCTTTGGGCTCACTAATGCTCCTTCTGTCTTCCAGTCCTTCATGAATGACATTTTCAGGGATTTGTGGACAAATTTCTGATTGTTTATTTGGATGATATCTTGATTTTTTCTAATGACTGGGACTCTCATGTGAAACATGTTCGAACTGTATTCCAGATTTTGAGAGAGAATGCTCTGTATGTGAAGGGATCAAAGTGTCTTTTTGGCGTACAGAGGATCTCATTTCTGGGATTCATTTTGTCCCCATCTGTTATTGAAATGGACCCGGTCAAGGTTCAGGCCATCTGTGATTGGGTCCAACCTACTTCATTAAAGGCTCTTCAGAGATTTTTGGGTTTTGCCAATTTTTATCGTAAATTTATTGGTAATTTCTCGGTTATTGTTAAACCATTAACTGATTTGACCAGAAAGGGTTCTGATGTGGTGAATTGGCCTCCTGAGGCAGTCTCTGCATTTCAGGAACTTAAGCAGAGATTCACTTCTGCTCCTGTTCTACGGCAGCCTGATGTTTCTCTGCCATTTCAGGTGGAGGTTGATGCCTCTGAAATTGGGGCAGGTGCCGTTTTGTCCCAAAAAGATCCAGAGACCTCTAAAAGTAACCCTTGTGCCTTTTTCTCTCGAAAATTTTCTCCTACTGAACGTAATTATGATGTGGGTAATCGGGAGTTATTGGCCATGAAGTGGGCTTTTGAAGAGTGGAGACATTGGCTGGAGGGAGCCAAACATCAGGTGGTGGTCCTTATGGACCATAAGAATCTGGTCTATCTGGAATCTGCCAAGCGACTCAATCCTAGACAGGCCAGGTGGGCCTTGTTTTTCACACGTTTTAATTTTGTGGTTTCCTTTCTTCCTGGCACTAAGAATGTTAAGGCGGATGCCCTCTCGAGGAGTTTCCTTGCGGACTCTCCTGAGTTATCTGATCCTTCTGTTATTTTGAAAGAGGGTGTAGTTCTTTCCGCCATCTCGCCCAATTTGAGACTTGCTCTGGAGGGGTGTCAGGAGGATAGGCCCGAGCGCTGCCCTGTTGGAAAATTGTTTGTCCCGGACCAATGGAAAAAGAGTGTGATGTCTGAGATTCATTGTTCCGCGTTGGCTGGGCATCCCGGAGTTTTTGGTACCAGAGACTTGGTTAGTCGGTCCTTTTGGTGGCCTACCTTGTCTCGTGATGTCAGGGAATTTGTGCAGTCCTGCGGGACTTGCTCTCGCTCCAAGCCTTGCTCTCGCTCTAGTGGTTTGTTGATGCCATTGCCTGTGCCCAAGAGACCATGGACCCATATCTCTATGGATTTCATTTCCGATCTTCCTGTTTCTCAGAGAATGACCACCATCTGGGTAATTTGTGATAGGTTTTCCAAAATGATACATCTTGTGCCATTACCTAAGTTGCCTTCCTCCTCTGAATTGGTGCCGTTGTTCCTTCAGCACGTGGTTCGTTTACACGGCATTCCTGAGAACATTGTGTCTGACAGAGGAGTCCAGTTTGTTTCCAGATTTTGGAGGACTTTTTGTTCTAAACTGGGTGTTCAATTGTCTTTCTCCTCGGCATTTCATCCTCAGACCAATGGTCAAACTGAGAGAACAAACCAGACATTGGAGACTTATCTAAGATGCTTTGTGTCTGCTGATCAGGATGACTGGGTCTCTTTTTTGCCTTTGGCTGAGTTTGTTCTTAATAATAGGGCTAGCTCTGCCACTTTGATGTCTCCGTTTTTCTGTAATTCTGGGTTTCACCCTTGATTTTCTTCAGGACAGACGGAGGCTTCTGTCTGTCCAGGTGTTGACTCTGTTGTGGAGCGTATGCAACAGATTTGGGACCAGGTAGTGGAGAGGTTGTCCCTCTCTTAGGAGAAGGCCCAGCGGTTTGCTAACCAGCATAGGACTGATGGTCCTCGGTTTAAAGTGGGGGACTTGGTCTGGTTGTCCTCAAAGAATATTCCTATGAGAGTAGCATCTCCTAAATTTAAGCCTAGGTTCATTGGACCTTATAAGATCATGGAGATTATTAATCCTGTTTCTTTTCGTTTGCTTCTTCCAGGGACATTTAAGATCCATAACGTGTTCCACATGTCCTTGTTGAAGAGGTTTGTTGAGCCAGTGGTTCCTGCTGCTGTGCCTCCTGACCCTGTTTTGGTTGAGGGCAATCTGGAGTATGTGGTTGAGAAAATATTGGATTCTCGTTTTTCTAGACGGAAACTCCAGTATTTGGTTAAATAGAGAGGTTATGGTCAGGAAGACAATTCTTGGGTGTTTGCTTCGGACATCCATGCTAGGAGACTTATCCGTGCGTATCATAGAACTCATCCTGACCGACCTGGTTGCTCAAATGAGGGTTCGGTGACCCCTCCTCAAGGGGGGGGGGTACTGTTGTGAATGGGTTTGAGATGAGTTCTGAGCAGAGGCTCCCTCTGGTGGTTACAAGCGGTGCTAGTGAAGATTGTGAGGACTGGGAATCAGGTGTTACTGACTGGTCTTATATAAGGGAGTCATTTTCCCATCAGGGTTGCCGGTGATCAATTGTTCTGGTCTGAATCCTTCATTCCAGTTTCCCTTGTAGCCTGCTGTGTCGTGTCTGCATCTCCTGCTAACAGATAAGACTTTTTCTTCTTTTGTGTTTGTGCTATATTTTTGCATTTTGTCCTGCACTTCTTTGGGGGCCTTCAGGGTCCCCTCCGGGGGCTTCTGCCCTCTCAGTTTAGTTCAGCCACTGAGTTTTGTTCTTTTGCTTTTTCCAGTTTTTTCAGTGGCTGCTGTTTTGATTTTGTTACACCAGAGAACTAATTTAGGTGGTAGAGGTCGTGTGATCTCAGGTGATTTTGAAATTAGTAGAGTTGGTGCTTTTCAGGGTTTTCTGGGATTGCAGTAAGTACCCTTACTATCCTTTTCTATTTAGATAGTTTGGGCCCCAGCGTTTGCTCATACTATTTTCTTTCTGTGTCAGTATTTCCTCTTGTCTAACCGCCATTACATGTTTGGGGGCTTTCTATTATCTTTGGGGTTCTGCTCCGGGGCAGATAGCTTTCCTATTTCTATCTTTAGGTGTAGTTAGTTTCTCAGGCTGTGACGAGGCGTCTAGGACCAACGTAGGAACGCTCCACGGCTGCCTCTAGTTGTGGTGGTTAGTCAGGGTACTGCAATCTCATAGATTCCAACTGCTCTGGTGTATTGCCTTTTTTACCTGCACTCCTCAGCTACCGAAACATAACAGGTCTGTCTGGAGAGGTAGATGTCTGCTTATCCAACAGTTCTCTCACATGTATGGGTGTGTCCAGACAGGTAGCTGTCTGCCTATTCAACACTTGACCAACAGTTATCTCACGTGTATGGGTCTGTCTGGAGAGGTAGATGTCTGCTTACCCAACAGTTCTCTCACATGTATGGATGTGGCCGGAGAGGTAGCTGTGTGCCAATTCAACACTTGACCAACAGTTCTCTCACGTGCATGGGTCTGTCTGGAGAGGTAGATGTCTGCTTACCCAACAGTTCTCTCACATGTATGGATGTGTCCGGAGAGGTAGCTGTGTGCCAATTCAACACTTGACCAACAGTTCTCTCACGTGTATGGGTCTGTCTGGAGAGGTAGATGTCTGCTGATCCAACAGTTCTCTCACATGTATGGATGTGTCCAGACAGGTAGCTGTCTGCCTATTCAACACTTGACCAACAGTTATCTCATGTGTATGGGTCTGTCTGGAGAGGTAGCTGTCTGCTGATCTAATGATTGACCAATGCTTCACAGTATCTCAACAGCAAATTGTCTCTTTGGAGAGGAAGAGGACTAGAAGTCTAGTACCACCTATAGGAAGTAGCGATCCTAAAAGTCAATATCGACCCTTTAACGAGCCTTGTCACATGACTTAAGATAAAAACCAAATCCAAAGTATCTCAAGAGTATAGCCAATTAATGGCCTGTTTGGACTAATATATTTAAGGCAACATCAGCGTAACAATCGGTCATCAAGTTGTTGTTTGGTCAGCCTTGAGTCAACCTTCATCCTGCATTATCTAATATCTATGACCATCATGAGACTGTAATCGATATCAACCAGCAGACTGTTGATCCACCACGTGTAAAGAATGATGGAAACAATATTAGGAGTGATTCCAATTCCAAAGTATACTCTACGTGTTATGATTAAACTCGGTTGTAGTCATTATCTTTAATTACCAAGAAATGACCTTAGAGGTGACGAGCATCGCGCGCCTCACATCAATTATCATTTTCAATATTTTCTCAGGGCAGAATAAAAATATTCTTCTTTATCTTGTTTTCCTGGAATTTCGAGATGAACTTGGACTGAGCTTCCACTTGGACCGACGCCACCGGCTTACTGAGTTGCCTGGCAATAAAAAGCAAGACGACTAATAAAAAGATGGTGTTTTCTGAAAATATGCGTGTTATTTGTAGACGATGTTTTTTAAATCACAGAGATGTTCGTTCTTCCTTCTGCCAAATGCGTCCAACGCAAATGGATCTTTGGATTTACTTGTGGGTGCGCTGATTGTATAAGAATGCAATATTAATGGATTCGGAGCCTTCCGCGTGAGCGAGGGCTCTTAGAGAGTCAGGGCATGACAATCAGGTAGAGGCAAAGAGAAACAATAGGATTACTGAGCATCAATCCTTTTCCAGTACATGAGCCAAAAATGGAGGTTTATCCACTTGGTTCTTAAAGCCAGAGATCAAATGATTGCTTTCCATAGGATTTCGATGGGAACAGTGTGTGACAGAGCAATGACTGGGGCTGAACGAGCCGCATTGGAAGAGCCCTTTGCTTTTACGACATGCTCGTATTTACTTGGACATGAGCAGTGAGTGCGCCTCTAATGTACAAGGAGCCACATAAGACTTTAGAAGCCTTGCTCTCACACTTAATAAAAATGGGTTTCCAACAGTTCTCACAAACAACAGTAGCTTCCAGTTTTAATATAAGCTGAGCCAAATTTTTATACTCTTTGTGCAATGGGATTTTCCCATATGAACCCTCCCTATTTTAGAGTAGCAGAACCTGGTAAGATTTCCCCAGTGCAGAATTTCTTCTACGGATCTTACGGCTCGAGTTTTCTCAGACCAGACACACTGACTCCAGTCCTCAGTCCCTTTGACATCAGCCAATAGCGTTTTTTCTTAAGCAAATCGAGGATACATAGCATTTTCCCCATTTCCACTTAAGTCTATATTATGTTTCTCTCTACTGGGAGCTCATTAAATTCAATATTAATGTCTGCATGCAGGAGATGGGGTTTTAATAATATAGAAAAAGCTGGACATTTGTACAAAGGATAAGGATGAATTTATAATGCAAAGCGTTCGGCTCCTCGGTACAATTTTTTTTACCAAAAAAATAGCAAACATTTTCCAATATTAATATAAATTGCAACTTTTTTTGTTTCACAGTTCCAGTGCTTTTGCTTATTGGTTGAATGTCTCTATATCCCTGGTGTGGGAGCTATCTGTCCTGACTCCGGAGTGTTATGAATGTGCTAGAGATGGTTTCTGAGCAGAGGCTCCCTCTGGTGGTTACAGACAGTACTGAACCTTTCAGCGAGGAGTGGCAATCTGGGTTCACTGACTGGTCTGATATAAGGGAGGTTCCCTCCCATGATGGTTGCCGGTGATCAATTGTTCTTGTCTCAATTGTGGTTCCTGGTTCATTTGGAAGTTTGCTGGAGTCTTGCCTGCATCTCCTGCTTTCAGATAAGATATTTTTGCTTTTCTTTTTGTGCTTGCTTTTTGCATTGTTTTCTGCACTTTTGTGGAGGTCAGCCAGGTCCCCTCCTGGGGCCTGAGCTCCTCACAGTTTATCTGCAGCCACTGTTATTTGCTCATTTGCTTTTTCCTGTTTTTTCAGCGGCTGCGGCTTGGTTTTTGTTCACACTGAGATCTGACTTAGTGGGTGGCGAGATCGTGTGATCTCAGTATTTTTGTAATCAGAATTGTTGGATTTTTGTAGGGTTTTCTGGGTTGCAGAAAGTAATCTCTCCTGTCCTATCCTATTTAGTCAGCTTGTGGCCCCAGTGTTTGCTCAGTCTATTTTCTGCCTATGTTTGTATTTTCATCTTGTCTAACCGCCATTATATGTTTGGGGGCTTCCTGTTTTCTTTGGGGATCTGCTCCGGGGCAGATAGCTTTCATCTTTCTGCCTTTAGGTGTAGTTATCTCTCAGCTGTGACGAGGCGTCTAGGATCAACGTAGGAACGCTCCATGGCTACCTTTAGTTGTGTCGTTAGTTTAGGAATCTGCAACCCATCAGTTACCAACATCTCAGGTGTTCAGCTGCCCTGCTGTTGTTCCTGTCCTCCTCAGCTACCGAAACACAACACCGGAGCTTGTTTCGCCAAGTGCTCTGTGTTTTCAGTGAGGAAGAAGCTGCCAGACATCTCTGACAGTGGCTTAGCCCGCCAATACAAAAAGAACAGGAGTCCAATAATTGGACATGCCAGATCCTTTTCTCCTCAACATCATCTATCAGGAGAGTTGGTAGAACCTCATACACATTAGACTCTTGTGAGAGCCCGCCGATATCAGTGGGTTTTGCCGATGTTAGTCTAATGTGCATAGACTTCTTAAGTGAGAAGTCTATTTTTTGCGAGTGTTGATCCTTTCTACTTGGTGCCAGTATCAACCCCAATAGTAGGAGCCAAGATGTCTGGCCTCTTAGCCGGAAGGTGCTGCCTGAACAGCTTATATTTATTGGCATTAGATACCAAATAGATTTATCACTGTGCACATGGTGACACAGATAGAACTACAATAAGAGATCTATTGCCTCATCAGATGGTCGACATATCCAGTCACTTTGGGTCATAAAAGAGCCACGAGACGGGTGACATGTCGAGTCATTTAGGGCCATAAAAGAGCCACATAGTAAAGCTTTGACCTAGGTAACGGTCTCACGACAGATTACTATTAAGCATTAGACGCTATAGCAGATGCTGTAATGTATGTAGTACAGTTCATATAGCGTCTTGTGCTTGGGTGCGATGAAAACACAGGAGTCACAGGTTTGATATAGAAAAGTCCTGTATTACTTCATACAAGTTGGCAGAAATAGTCACACAGTTTGCAGACACAGAAACAGGAGACACAGCAGGCCAGAGTAATCCAAGCTCAGCAATCACTCTCCAATACAGATTCAGGATCTTCTTCTCTGTTACCGTAAGTCCATGCAAACGTGGGTCTTTCAAAGAGCAGGGTTCAGAGTCCACAAGTGCTTCAGAGTTCCTCAGTAGGAATAGCTGGAGTACAAGGTCCAAGGCTTACAGGAGTCAAGTCACAGGTTCACTGCAGGCTAGATTCTGAAGCACTGATTGCTCAGCTGTGGCTGCTTAAGAAGCAAAGGAGAGAATCAGGGCGGGAACATGCAAGCTGGAAACTCCATTTTGACTGAGGGCAAGATAGCTGCAGCAAGACAGAAAGTAAAATGGCTGACGAACAAACTGAGTTTCAGGAATATATACATAGAACCTTACAGATGCCTTGACCGGCCAAGGTCACCAATGGACCTCTAAACATTTCATGAGGGTATTTTAATGAACTAATCGAGTTTAAATGTTCATTTATTTGTATATATGCAGTATATATTCATTTTGATTGTGAACTCCAAAATATAAGACTGGAAGACGAGTCGAGTGTCTCGGTCTTGTGATAGGGTTGCACATGAGGACTTGTCTTGGGTTGTCCTAGCTTAGCGTGCCTCTATGTGGATTGATTGACATAAATATTTTGCCATGTGTCTGATTTCCGTTATTTTCTTAGAAGGACAGCTCGGCACATGAAACAAAACCCAAACAATGAGTTCACCATTCACCTGCATGAGGTGCTGCTGATGTGTTTGGAAAGCTGATAAAGGAATCTGATTTCTGCTCATGAATGATTTTCCATTTTTTTGGCCAACGCTTCTGTCACTTTTATGTGGTGTGATTAGAGTAGACCCCCTCGGAGGTCTTACACTTGTGTTTGGTGCCAGACAATTCTTATTTTTTAGTCCTTTCTCCAAATCATAAGATTTCCGAGGTGAAATGAAGCTATTACTTTACAACAACCAAAGCTGGTGCCTATATGCTTGGTAAGAGGGATGAAAATGGATCCACTGCCCTCTCACAAAAAGTTCTAATATTATATCAACCCCATGGTTATGTCCAGGACTGTCATATTCTTTACAGGCTACTGTGGGTTACTGTTGACCTTGTTTCAGTGGAAATAATAACTGGTTTCCAAAGTTATGTTGGTCCAGGAGTTGGTCCTTGGAAATTTCCTGTGGCATTATGAATCTAGCAGTGGAGGTGAGGTCCTCCAAAGAGTAATAAAGCTGCAGCCTCTAATTAAGTCGATCCCAGGTGGAGACGATCAGCTCACCTGAACCAGAGAACCACCATTAGAATAAGGAAAGGATAGGCACAGCAGAAATGAGACTAAGCTTATTCTCGACTGCTTGTAAGGAGATAATTGTCTGTGATAGATGAGAAGTAGCTACATGACTATATTCTGAAAGATCCTACACAAGTGTAAATAGAAGTGACACACGAGAGACAGCTCAAAGACTGATGTCTGTGTTTGAAGGACTGATAGAGTTTTCAATGTGCTACTGATATTGAGATACAAAAACTGCTGAAGAGTAATGGAAGGAAGATCTGCTGAAGAAAATGCCAGCAGCCTGACACAAGTGGCTGGAAATTGTCATAAGAACCAAAGGTCTGCCTCAATTTAAATTAACCAGTTCCCTTCTTAAAGACTGTGGGATCCATAAAGCTCAATGTTCTCTTGTGAGTAAAGTTCTTCAGCTGCCTTCTGCTTACTCCTTTATCCCTCCATCATCTCTGAGTTGGTATCACCAAGCACCATAAAATCTGAATTATATTTAGTAGGGCACGTCATACAACATCTCAACTTATTAGGGGCAATTGTTCAAACACACACACCCCTTGAAGCCTCATACATGCTTGTGGAGTGCATTATTTATGACTTCTTCTAAAGATGTCTAAACCAGAAGGTAGTTATCACCAGTGTTTCATTCTTACAGAATGTGCCAACGCTCAATGTTAGGTCTCAGGGCGGAACTATCGTGGAAGCAGGGGAAGCAGCTGCCACAGGGCCCGGGCTAGAAGGGGGCCCGTCCCTGCTGCAGCTGCTTCACCTACCACCACGGTAGTTCCGCAAGCTGCCATGAGCGTACCATACTCTGAGAGAGTTGCCGGCTGCAGTGTAGCAGGGGCGCAGTCACACACACTGTGACACCACTCACCGCCCCTACACCCCGACATCATCAGCTCCCAGAAACTGACCATGTACCGGAGTCTACAGAGAGACTACAGTCTGGCCCCATACCTGGAGAAACTCCCGGACCCCAGAGACCGCCAGATCCTGAGCCGGTATAGACTCAGCGCCCACAGTCTGGCCATCGACACAGGCAGAGCTACAAGCCCAGGGAGGAAAGACTATGCCACCACTGTGACCAGGAGGCCATAGAGGACGAAACCCACTTCCTGCTACACTGCTCCAAATACTCAGCAGTGAGGGACACTCATTTCAGGAGACTCTCACATCTCTTCCCGGATTTCATCACCATGAAGGAGGAAGAGAAAACATATATCTTGCTGGGGGAAGAAGAGAGAGCAGCGGAGATAGCAGCGCGGTATGTGAGCGGTATGTGAGCGAATGTCATAGACTGCGAGAAAGAGAACTATGATATGCCATAGACTTCTATAGCCCCCACCCCGGATCTGCACCTACCCAACATCCCTATGCCATGGACTTCTATAGCCCCCATCCCGGATCTGCGCCCCCATCACCCCTCCCTAAGCCATGGACTTCCACAACCCCTACCCTAGATCTGCCCCTACCCAACATCCCTATCCCTATTCCCTTTTGTACACTTGCTTTGGCAAAACTAATGTGTATTTAGTCCTGCCAATAAAGCTTCTTTGAATTTGAATTTGAATTTGAATTAGTCAGCAGCAGAGCATCAGATCCCTCCCCTCCAGCAGCGTCACAGCTCTCAGACTGTGGAGAGCCATGGAGGGGCGGGGATAAATGTCGGGGGTGGAGCCACAGACAAGCAGGGAGAAGGAGGCAAAAAGGAAAGAAAAACAAGAGTGGGAGAGAGAAAAGGTGAAAGAAGACAGAAAACACAAGAGAGGCAAGACACAGGTGAGAAGAGGATATAGATAGATATAGATAGATATATATAGATATATAGCTATACATACTGTATATATATGCTATATATACTGTCAGTCGCCAGCGAGTGCGTTCTTCAGCTGCATGGAGGGAGTTTCACCGCAGGAGCGCGGCCAGGTAAGAAGAACTTGTTTATTTATTTTTTTTTTTATTGAGAGCGGCGATCCTGGGGGCCCGGGGCAGACTGTGAGACATGGGGCAGAATGCTGGACACGGGGGGGCAGAATGCTGGACACGGGGGGGCAGAATGCTGGACATGGGGGGCAGAATGCTGGACACGGGGGGGCAGAATGCTGGACACAGGGGGGCAGAATGCTGGACACGGGGGGGCAGAATGCTGGACATGGGGGGCAGAATGCTGGACACGGGGGGGCAGAATGCTGGACACGGGGGGGCAGAATGCTGGACACGGGGGGGCAGAATGCTGGACACGGGGGGACAATGCTGGACACGGGGGGGCAGAATGCTGGACACAGGGGGGCAGAATGCTGGACACGGGGGGGTAGAATGCTGGACCACGGGGGGCAGAATGCTGGACACGGGAGAATGCTGGACACGGGGCAGAATGCTGGACACGGGGGGCAGAATGCTGGACAACGGGGGGGCAGAATGCTGGACACGGGGGGACAATGCTGGACACGGGGGCAGAATGCTGGACCTTGGGGCAGAATGCTGGACACAGGGGGGCAGAATGCTGGACACGGGGGGGCAGAATGCTGGACACGGGGGGCAGAAAGCTGGACACGGGGGGGCAGAATGCTGGACACGGGGGGGCAGAATGCTGGACATTGGGACAGAATGCTGGACACGGGGGGGCAGAATGCTGGACACGGGGGCAGAATGCTGGACACGGGGGACAGAATGCTGGACACGGGGGGACAGAATTCTGGACACGGGAGAATGCTGGACACGGGGTGGCAGAATGCTGGACATTGGGACAGAATGCTGGCACGGGGGGGCAGAATGCTGGTCACGGGGGGGCAGAATGCTGGACATTGGGACAGAATGCTGGACACGGGGGGGCAGAATGCTGGACACGGGGGGCAGAATGCTGGACATTGGACATAATGCTGGACACGAGGGGGCAGAATGCTGGACAACGGGGGGCAGAATGCTGGACACAGGGGCAGAATGCTGGACACGGGGGGGCAGAATGCTGGACCACGGGGGGCAGAATGCTGGACACGGGGGCGGAATGCTGGACACGGGGGCAGAATGCTGACACGGGGGGCAGAATGCTGGACTTTGGAGCAGAATGCTGGACACGGGGGGCAGAATGCTGGACACGGGGGGGCAGAATGCTGGACACGGGGGGGCAGAATGCTGGACATTGGGACAGAATGCTGGACACGGGGGGCAGAATGCTGGACAACGGGGGGCAGAATGCTGGACACGGGGGGCAGAATGCTGGACACGGGGGGGTCAGAATGCTGGACCACGGGGGCAGAATGCTGGACACGGGGGAACAGAATTCTGGACACGGGAGAAATGCTGGACACGGGGGCAGAATGCTGGACACGGGGGGGCAGAATGCTGGACAACGGGGGGCAGAATGCTGGACATTGGGACAGAATGCTGGACACGGGGGGCAGAATGCTGGACACGAGGGGGCAGAATGCTGGACACGGGGGGCAGAATGCTGGACATTGGGACAGAATGCTGGACACGGGGGGCAGAATGCTGGACACGGGGGCAGAATGCTGGACACGGGGGGGCAGAATGCTGGACATTGGGACAGAATGCTGGACACGGGGGGGCAGAATGCTGGACATTGGGACAGAATGCTGGACACAGGGGGGAGAATGCTGGAAACGGGGGGCTGAATGCTGGACACGGGGGGCAGAATGCTGGACACGGGGGGGCAGAATGCTGGACACGGGGGACAGAATGCTGGACAAGACGGGATGGGGGCAGAATGCTGGACATGGGGGGGCAGAATGCTGGACACGGGGGGGGGTAGAATGCTGGACACGGGGGGCAGAATGCTGAACATTGGGACAGAATGCTGGACATGAGGGGGCAGAATGCTGGACACGGGGGGCAGAATGCTGACATTGGGACAGAATGCTGGACATGAGGGGGCAGAATGCTGGACGCGGGGGGGCAGAATGCTGGACATTGGGACAGAATGCTGGACACGGGGGCAGAATGCTGGACACGGGGGCAGAATGCTGGACACGGGGGGGCAGAATGCTGGACAATGGGACAGAATGCTGGACACAGGGGGGAGAATGCTGGAAACGGGGGGCTGAATGCTGGACACGGGGGGCAGAATGCTGGACACGGGGGCAGAATGCTGGACACGGGGACAGAATGCTGGACACGGGGGGGCAGAATGCTGGACATATGGGACAGAATGCTGGACACGGGGGGTAGAATGCTGGACACGGGAGGCAGAATGCTGGACACGGGGGCAGAATGCTGAACATTGGGACAGAATGCTGGACATGAGGGGGCAGAATGCTGGACGCGGGGGGGCAGAATGCTGGACATTGGGACAGAATGCTGGACACGGGGGGCAGAATGCTGGACACGGGGCAGAATGCTGGACACGGGGGGCAGAATGCTGGACATGGGGGGCAGAATGCTGGACTTGGGGGCAGAATGCTGGACATGGGGGCAGAATGCTGGACACGGGGGGACACGGGGGCAGAATGCTGGACACGGGGGACAGAATGCTGGACACGGGGACAGAATGCTGGACATGGGAGAATGCTGGACACGGGGCAGAATGCTGGACACGGGAGGCAGAATGCTGGACACGGGGGGCAGAATGCTGGACTTTGGAGCAGAATGCTGGACACGGGGGGCAGAATGCTGGACACGGGGTGACAGAATGCTGGACACGGGGGACAGAATGCTGGACATGGGGAGAATGCTGGACACGGGGGCAGAATGCTGGACACGGGAGGGCAGAATGCTGGACACGGGGGGCAGAATGCTGGACATGGGGGGGCAGAATGCTGACATGGGGGCAGAATGCTGGACACGGGGGGCAGAATGCTGGACACGGGGGGCAGAATGCTGGACACAGGGGCAGAATGCTGGACACGGGGGGCAGAATGCTGGACACGGGGGGCAAATGCTGGACATTGGGACAGAATGCTGGACATGGGGGGCAGAATGCTGGACACGGGGGCAGAATGCTGGACAGGGGGGCAGAATGCTGGACCACGGGGGGCAGAATGCTGGACACGGGGGGGCAGAATGCTGGACACGGGGGGCAGAATGCTGGACATGGGGGGCAGAATGCTGGACACGGGGGGGGGTAGAATGCTGGACACGGGGGGCAGAATGCTGAACATTGGGACAGAATGCTGGACATGAGGGGGCAGAATGCTGGACACGGGGGGGCAGAATGCTGAACATTGGGACAGAATGCTGGACATGAGGGGGCAGAATGCTGGACGCGGGGGGGCAGAATGCTGGACATTGGGACAGAATGCTGGACACGGGGGCAGAATGCTGGACACGGGGGCAGAATGCTGGACACGGGGGGGCAGAATGCTGGACATTGGGACAGAATGCTGGACACAGGGGGGGAGAATGCTGGAAACGGGGGGCTGAATGCTGGACACGGGGGGGCAGAATGCTGGACACGGGGGGCAGAATGCTGGACACGGGGGACAGAATGCTGGACACGGGGGGGGCAGAATGCTGGACATTGGGACAGAATGCTGGACACCGGGGGGTAGAATGCTGGACACGGAGGGCAGAATGCTGGACACGGGGGGCAGAATGCTGAACATTGGGACAGAATGCTGGACATGAGGGGGCAGAATGCTGGACGCGGGGGGCAGAATGCTGGACATTGGGACAGAATGCTGGACACGGGGGGCAGAATGCTGGACACGGGGGCAGAATGCTGGACACGGGGGCAGAATGCTGGACATGGGGGGCAGAGTGCTGGACTTTGGGGCAGAATGCTGGACATGGGGGCAGAATGCTGGACACGGGGGGGCAGAATGCTGGACTTTGGGGCAGAATGCTGGACACGGGGGGGCAGAATGCTGGACACACGGGGGGCAGAATGCTGGACACGGGGGGCAGAATGCTGATACACGGGGGGGCAGAATGCTGGACACGGGGGGGGCAGATGCTGGACATGAGGGGGCAGAATGCTTGACATGAGGGGCAGAATGCTGGACACGGGGGGCAGAATGCTGGACACGGTGGGGCAGAATGCTGGACACGGGGGGGCAGAGTGCTGGACATTGGGGGGCAGAATGCTGGACATTGGGGACAGAATGCTGGACACGGGGGGCAGAATGCTGGACACGGGGGGCAGAATACTGGACATTGGGACAGAATGCTGGACACGAGGGGGCAGAATGCTGGACACGGGGGGGGCAGAATGCTGGACATTGGGACAGAATGCTGGACACGGGGGCAGAATGCTGGACATTGGGACAGAATGCTGGACATGGGGGGCAGAATGCTGGACACGGGGGGCAGAATGCTGGACACGGGGGGCAGAATGCTGGACTTTGGGGCAGAATGCTTGACACGGGGGCAGAATGCTGGACACGGGGGGCAGAATGCTGGACACGGAGGGTAGAATGCTGGACACTGGGGGCAGAATGCTGGACACGGGGGGCAGAATGCTGGACACGGGGGGCAGAATGCTGGACATGGGGGCAGAATGCTGGACACGGGGGGCAGAATGCTGGACACGGGGGGCAGAATGCTGGACTTTGGGGCAGAATGCTTGACACGGGGGCAGAATGCTGGACATGGGGGGCAGAGTGCTGGACTTTGGGGCAGAATGCTGGACACGGGGGGCAGAATGCTGGACACGGGGGGCAGAATGCTGGACACGGGGGGCAGAATGCTGGACACGGGGGGCAGAATGCTGGACACGGGGGGCAGAATGCTGGACACGGAGGGTAGAATGCTGGACACTGGGGGCAGAATGCTGGACACGGGGGCAGAATGCTGGACACGGGGGGCAGAATGCTGGACACGGGGGTAGAATGCTGGACACTGGGGGAAGAATGCTGGCCCCGGGGGCCAGAATGCTGGACACAGTGGCAGAATGCTGGACACGATGGCAGGATGCTGGACACGGGGGGCAGAATGCTGGACAAGGGTCAGAATGCGAGACACAGGGGGCAGCATGCTGGACATGGGGGCAGAATGCTGGACACGGGGGGCAGAATGCTGGACACGGGGCAGAATGCCGGACACGAGGGGCAGAATGCTGGACACGGGGGGCAGAATGCTGGACACGGGGGGCAGAATGCTGGACACGGGGGGCAGAATGCTGGACACGGAGGGTAGAATGCTGGACACTGGGGGCAGAATGCTGGACACGGGGGGCAGAATGCTGGACACGGGGGGCAGAATGCTGGACACGGAGGGTAGAATGCTGGACACTGGGGGCAGAATGCTGGACACGGGGGGCAGAATGCTATACAAGGGTCAGAATGCGAGACACAGGGGGCAGAATGCTGGACATGGGGGCAGAATGCTGGACACGGGGGGGCAGAATGCTGGACACGGGGCAGAATGCCGGACACGGGGCAGAATGCGAGACACAGGGGGCAGAATGGAGATACGGGGCATGACTGGAGACACTGGGGGCATGACTGGAGACACTGGGGGCATGACTGGAGACACTGGGGGCATGACTGGAGACACTGGGGGCATGACTGGAGACACTGGGGCATGACTGGAGACACTGGGGGCATGACTGGAGACACTGGGGGCATGACTGGAGACACTGGGGGCATGACTGGAGACACTGGGGGCAGGATTGGAGACAGATGGGGCAGGATGGGGGGATCATATGGGGCAGAAAAAGCGGAGTTGCGCCAATATGTGCACTGATGAGGATGAAATGATATGGATTGGCAAGGCTGCAGTGATGGGCAGTGCAGGCTGTATGTCTCTGTGTGGACAGTTTTATTGCTGGTATATTGTTTTTGTAGCGCTGTATATATATTGGTATTTTACTAATAGCAATTTGGAATCCCTAGGAAATAATGATATCAAGAAAGAGAAAAATTGCTTCACTTGTGACAAATATGGAACCGAACATTGACCATCTCATTAGCCAAAAGCAGAAAAGCAGGCCCGTAGTTCCCATTGAAATACCAGTAAGTTTGTTGATTTTTATCTTTACTTGTTCTTTATTTTAAAGTATTGTATTTGATCCTGTTTTGTTTTTTTTTTTACTTCAAAATAAGAGTGTAGTATATGGTGTATACAGGGTCATATACATCGTGTGCGGTATATAGAGTGTAGTATATGGTGTATACAGGTCATACACATCGTGTGCGGTATATAGAGTGTAGTATATGGTGTATACAGGGTCATATACATCGTGTGCGGTATATAGAGTGTAGTATATGGTGTATACAGGTCATACACATCGTGTGCGGTATATAGAGTGTAGTATATGGTGTATACAGGTCATACACATCGTGTGCGGTATATAGAGTGTAGTATATGGTGTATACAGGGTCATACACATCGTGTGCGGTATATAGAGTGTAGTATATGGTGTATACAGGGTCATACACATCGTGTGCGGTATATAGAGTGTAGTATATGGTGTATACAGGGTCATACACATCGTGTGCGGTATATAGAGTGTAGTATATGGTGTATACAGGGTCATACACATCGTGTGCGGTATATAGAGTGTAGTATATGGTGTATACAGGTCATACACATCGTGTGCGGTATATAGAGTGTAGTATATGGTGTATACAGGGTCATACACATCGTGTGCGGTATATAGAGTGTAGTATATGGTGTATACAGGGTCATACACATCGTGTGCGGTATATAGAGTGTAGTATATGGTGTATACAGGTCATACACATCGTGTGCGGTATATAGAGTGTAGTATATGGTGTATACAGGTCATACACATCGTGTGCGGTATATAGAGTGTAGTATATGGTGTATACAGGTCATACACATCGTGTGCGGTATATAGAGTGTAGTATATGGTGTATACAGGGTCATACACATCGTGTGCGGTATATAGAGTGTAGTATATGGTGTATACAGGTCATACACATCGTGTGCGGTATATAGTGTAGTATATGGTGTATACAGGGTCATACACATCGTGTGCGGTATATAGAGTGTAGTATATGGTGTATACAGGTCATACACATCGTGTGCGGTATATAGAGTGTAGTATATGGTGTATACAGGTCATACACATCGTGTGCGGTATATAGAGTGTAGTATATGGTGTATACAGGGTCATACACATCGTGTGCGGTATATAGAGTGTAGTAATGGTGTATACAGGTCATACACATCGTGTGCGGTATATAGAGTGTAGTATATGGTGTATACAGGTCATACACATCGTGTGCGGTATATAGAGTGTAGTATATGGTGTATACAGGTCATACACATCGTGTGCGGTATATAGAGTGTAGTATATGGTGTATACAGGTCATACACATCGTGTGCGGTATATAGAGTGTAGTATATGGTGTATACAGGTCATACACATCGTGTGCGGTATATAGAGTGTAGTATATGGTGTATACAGGTCATACACATCGTGTGCGGTATATAGAGTGTAGTATATGGTGTATACAGGGTCATACACATCGTGTGCGGTATATAGAGTGTAGTATATGGTGTATACAGGGTCATACACATCGTGTGCGGTATATAGAGTGTAGTATATGGTGTATACAGGTCATACACATCGTGTGCGGTATATAGAGTGTAGTATATGGTGTATACAGGGTCATACACATCGTGTGCGGTATATAGAGTGTAGTATATGGTGTATACAGGGTCATACACATCGTGTGCGGTATATAGAGTGTAGTATATGGTGTATACAGGTCATACACATCGTGTGCGGTATATAGAGTGTAGTATATGGTGTATACAGGTCATACACATCGTGTGCGGTATATAGAGTGTAGTATATGGTGTATACAGGGTCATACACATCGTGTGCGGTATATAGAGTGTAGTATATGGTGTATACAGGGTCATACACATCTGGCGTTATGAGTGTATATATGGTGTATACAGGTATACACATCGTGGTATATAGAGTGTAGTATATGGTGTATACAGGGTCATACACATCGTGTCGTATGGTGAGTTATTGTATAAGGTCTAAGTGTGGGTATATGGTGTATATAGGGTCATACACATACAGTGTGCGGTATATAGAGTGTAGTATATGGTGTATACAGGTCATACACATCGTGTGCGGTATATAGAGTGTAGTATATGGTGTATACAGTTCATACACATCGTGTGCGGTATATAGAGTGTAGTATATGGTGTATACAGGGTCATACACATCGTGTGCGGTATATAGAGTGTAGTTATGGTGTATACGGGGTCATACACATCGTGTGCGGTATATAGAGTGTAGTATATGGTGTATACAGGTTCATACACATCGTGTGCGGTATATAGAGTGTAGTATATGGTGTATACAGGTCATACACATCGTGTGCGGTATATAGAGTGTAGTATATGGTGTATACAGGGTCATACACATCGTGTGCGGTATATAGAGTGTAGTATATGGTGTGTACAGGGTCATACACATCGTGTGCGGTATATAGAGTGTAGTATATGGTGTATACAGGTCATACACATCGTGTGCGGTATATAGAGTGTAGTGTATGGTGTATACAGGTCATACACATCGTGTGCGGTATATAGAGTGTAGTATATGGTGTATACAGGTCATACACATCGTGTGCGGTATATAGAGTGTAGTATATGGTGTATACAGGTCATACACATCGTGTGCGGTATATAGAGTGTAGTATATGGTGTGTATACAGGGTCATACACATCGTGTGCGGTATATAGAGTGTATGTGTTATACGGTCATACACATGTGTGCGGTATTAGAGTGTAGTTATGGTGTATACAGGTCATACACATCGTGTGCGGTATATAGAGTGTAGTATATGGTGTATACAGGTCATACACATCGTGTGCGGTATATAGAGTGTATATACACTGCTGTATTATACTTTTCATATACAGGTTATAATGCCTCTTATTCTTTGTATAGAGGTGAGTGTGCCATGTATAATATATGGTATATACAGTGTAGTGTCGCATACACTGCTGTATTATACAATATACAACAGTTCTAATGCTCCATACCTAATATGCAGTATAATGTACAGTGTATATGATGTCACCTGTATAAGATGCGACATTGGCTTGCCCCCCCCCCTAGTTTTGATCCTGGGTACGCCCATGTAAGCTGCCGGTGGTGTGAGTCTGATATGGGGCCCGCCGCCACCTCCGGCGCCGCTATGAGAGGAGGTGGGACGAGCCCCGAGCAGTCCGGCACTTCCGCGTCATGTGACGTGGGGGCGTGCGCGCGCTCTCACGTCACATGCAAGGCTGGCGTGGTGGACGTCGGAGCGTGGAGGACGGAGCGGCGCGCGGAGCAGAAGAGCTGGAGGACGCAGTCACCTGAGGATTGGCAGATTGGTAAGTATGCTTGCTGAGTCTGACTCTCTTTTACAGGGACGCGGCAGCCGCAGCTTCCCGTCCCGGCACTTGAAGAGAGGGGGGAGAGCGGAGGGGGGAGGTGTGAGTGTATCAGGGGCCTCAGGCCCCAGGACACAGCGAGCCACATTAGAGGCCCCAGGAAGCAGCAGGCCCCTAATGGGGCCCTAGAAAACAGCAGGCCCCATTAGGGGCCTAGGTCCAAAGGAAGCAGCAGGCCCCATTAGGGGCCTATGTCCAAAGAAAACTGCAGGCCCCATTAGGGCCTAGGGCCCCAGGAAACTGCTGAATAAGGTAATTATGTTGCATTATTCTTGTGAAGAAGAAATTTGTAATCTAGCCCGTAAATTGCTTTAAAAATTGATTATTTATTCAGTAGAACAAAAGTACGGTATACAGAACAATCTTAGATTATTCTGTATACCGGACTGTTGTTTTACTGAATAAATCATCCGTTTTGAAAGCAATTTGCAGGCTGGATTACAAGTTTCTTCACATATTTACTCTGGAGAAAGCCTACCTTCATCACTACCTCAGTTGCTTCCTGGGAGTTGGTTCTTTTCTGTTATTTCACTATCATTACTCCAAAAACCTCTAATTTTGGATAATAAAGGTATCTTTCTTAACACAACTTGGGTAGACCGGGATTGGCAACGCGCGCGGGGGGGGGCCCCATTGTGAAGTTTGCTGTGGGGCCCTGCCGTTCCTAGTTACGCCCCTGGTCATGTACACAATCACATTACAGATCTGATTTATTATCTGATGCACATTGTCTGCTATGGGATCCTACGCTACAATATTCCAACAATGATAATTGCAAGTTGTATGTTGTAATCTCGATGAGTCTGTATCACAAAGGTATGAGGTGACTGAACACAGAGAGCCCAGGGTTTTATAACACTCAATCAGCATGTGTATGACAAAGTTAAAATGTATAAATATATATATATATATATATATATATATACATATAAGCAGATGGATGTGTAAAATAAATTGATAGAGAAATAGATATATAATGATCCAGATAATCATTCCTATAGTTACTTTTTACTGTGTGATTACACGTGTCCTAGAATGCCCCCCGCTCCCACCACATAGTATACAGTAAGTCCACTCATAAGTGTGTAAGGGCTCGGAGATTTCCTGTGCCATAAGCCATTTGTTAAAGGTCTACATGGGATTAATATTAGAAGTGACTCGGATAGAAAGCTTTGATTTTGGGTTAAATATTTGAAAAACAAGCTGACTCCAATTATTAGATAAGTTCAAAGAGAAATGTCTCTAAGATGGCAGATTACCCTGCTGCAGGAATCAGATGCATTGCTAATAGTCTTCAGAAATATCATCCTCAATAATGGGGAACACATGTCTCCTTCCATTTATAGACCCTGGTTATTGTGTGCAGATCAGTGCAATCAAAGTATCAGCCAAAGGCTTCTATTGACATCTGCCTTTTGGTAGCGCTACCTTCTGGTGCTTCCACCTAATATCTCCACCTCCTAGTACTGCTACCTACTGGTACCGCCACCTAATATCTCCACCTCCTACTACTGCTACCTACTGGTACCGCCGCCTAATATCTCCACCTCCTACTACTGCTACCTACTGGTACCGCCACCTAATATCTCCACCTCCTACTACTGCTACCTACTGGTACCGCCACCTAATATCTCCACCTCCTACTACTGCTACCTACTGGTACCGCCACTAATATCTCCACCTCCTACTACTGCTACCTACTGGTACCGCCACCTAATATCTCCACCTCCTACTACTGCTACCTACTGGTATCGCCACCTAATATCTCCACCTCATGGCACCACTACATACTGGTACCTCCATCTAATATCTCCACCTCCTACTACTGCTACCTACTGGTACCGCCACCTAATATCTCCACCTCCTACTACTGCTACCTACTGGTACCGCCACCTAAAATCTCCACCTCCTACTACTGCTACCTACTGGTACCGCCACCTAATATCTCCACCTCCTACTACTGCTACCTACTGGTACCACCACCTAATATCTCCACCTCCTACTACTGCTACCTACTGGTACCGCCACCTAATATCTCCACCTCCTACTACTGCTACCTACTGGTACCGCCACCTAATATCTCCACCTCCTACTACTGCTACCTACTGGTACCGCCACCTAATATCTCCACCTCCTACTACTACTACCTACTGGTACCTACACCTAATATCTCCACCTCATGGCACCAATACCTACTGGTACCTCCACCTAATATCTCCACCTCCTAGTACTGATACCTACTGGTACCTCCACCTAATATCTCCACCTCCTAGTACTGCTAGCTACTGGTACCGCCACCTAATATCTCCACCTCCTAGTACTGCTACCTACTGGTACCTCCACCTAATATCTCCACCTCCTTGTACTGCTACCTACTGGTACCTCCACCTAATATCTCCACCTCCTAGTACTGCTACCTACTGGTACCACCACCTAATATCTCCACCTCCTAGTACTGCTATCTACTGGTACCGCCACCTAATATCTCCACCTCATGGCACCACTACCTACTGGTACCTCCACCTAATATCTCCACCTCCTGGCATCACTACCTACTGGTACCTCCACCTAATATCTCCATCTCCTGGTACTGCTATCTACTAGTACCTCCACCTAATATCTCCACCTCCTGGCACTACTACTTACTGATACCTACACCTAATATCTCCACCTCCTGGCACTACTACTTACTGGTACCTACACCTAATATCTTCACCTCCTGGTACCATTACTTACTGGTACCGCCATCTAATATCTTCACCTCCTGGTACCACTACTTACTGGTACCTCCACCTAATATCTCCACCTCCTGGCATCACTACCTACTGGTACCTCCACCTAATATCTCCACCTCCTGGCATCACTACCTACTGGTACCTCCACCTAATATCTCCACCTCCTGGCACCCACATTTCTTGCCATGTTTTCCTCCTTCTGTTATCTCTACCAGCTTCTACTAGCAGATCCTTGTCCCTCCACCCTCTGTACCTTCACCTCCTAATATCTCTCTCCT
The DNA here is from genome assembly GCA_033576555.1 of Oophaga sylvatica. Classification (NCBI taxonomy): domain Eukaryota; kingdom Metazoa; phylum Chordata; class Amphibia; order Anura; family Dendrobatidae; genus Oophaga; species Oophaga sylvatica. The sequence continues at coordinate 2,273,967 of JARQOD010000001.1, read as the reverse complement.
AATGCCTATTGCTTTCACTTCTTGCTACCTCTGTGATTTCCACATCATGATTAGTGATGAGCAAACCCGTGTAAGTTTGGGTTTGGCAAGTTAGGTCGAACTTGAGTTAAAAGTTCGGTTCAGGTCCAAACCCTATAGAAATCTATGGGGACCTGAACTTTGGTGCTGTAAAATGGTTGTAAAATGGTCGTAGTAAGGACTTGTGAGTTGTAAAAGAAAAATGACTAAAATCCCTCAAATTAGTCAATGAACATTGAGTTAATTAGTTGACCCAACAGGCTGGATAGAATCAATAGAATCTTGTGAGGCTAGAGAACACACAATCCAAAATCAATATATGTCAATGTAGACGATTTTTATCAATGTCATGTATAAATATCCATCCATTCATTGAAACCCACCCAGAGTTAAATCACATTAGTAATAAAGGCAGACGGCTGTGAACTACTGCTATTATTCTGGGAAGGGGCCAATATCCATAAAGATTCCCAGCCTATTAATATCATCTCACAGCTGTTTGTTTAGCCTTTACTGGTTATTAAAAATGGGGACCCCCAAAAATTACATAGTATCCTCCCTATTTTTAATAACCAGCAAAGGCTAAGCAAACAGCTGTGGGCTGAACTTAATAGGCTGGGAAGGGGAAATGTATATTCCCCCCAGACTAATAACACCAGGCCTCAGCTGTCCCAGAAATGGCGCATCGATTAGATGCGCCATTTTTATTGCTTACCCTCGGTTTGGCCCATTTGCCCTGGTGCATTGGCAAACAGAATAATAATTTAAGGGTTTTATGTTAGCTGTGTAGTGTCCGCTGACATGAAGCCCAGATGTTAGTAATGGAGAGATGCCTATCAAATACCCAAATTACTAACCCCTGTAGTCAAAAGTAATAAATACGCAAACATACATACAGAAAAGTCCTGTCATTGTACAAATCATTTCAACTGGCAATTACCCTCTTTAACCCATTTATTGACATAAAAATAAAAAATCAAAGTAATCTTTAACTGTCCGCCGTTAATCCATAATGATGAGGTCCCACGGCGATCCCTTACTCTGCTACAGCTGGATGGTATGGTGAACGGTGACACCAGTAATGTGACCACTAGGGTTGAGCATTCCGATACCGAAACCCGGTTCCGATACCTGAAATCCAATGTAAGTCTATGGGAACAAAATATCGGAATATTTTTAATTCCGATATTTTGTTCCCATAGACTTACATTGGATTTCAGGTATCGGAACCGGGTTTCGGTATCGGAATGCTCAACCCTAGTGACCACTCACCGCGCCAGCCGGAACACACCGAGCTTAGCATGAGCACGCGGCTGCAGTGACGAGCGGTGACGTAATTAAGGTTACAGCAGGTCACAGGCCCAGAGGCTAGTAACAGAGAGGCATCTATTACTAACCCAATGAGTTAACAGTAAAATACACACACACAGAAAAGAACATTTTATTTGAATTAACACTCCCCCCACATTCCCTGGTTTACCCACTTGTTAATAAAAAAAAATCTCCACAGATCTGACAGCATCCAACTAGGTCTCATATCGTGCACCGATTTTCTCATGGACTATCACGTCCATCAGTAACGTCATCGCCCGTGAGCCATGACACCCGTGAGAAATGACATTGCATACGCTCTGCAGTCTCGTTCTCACGGTTACATCATCACTGTGAGCCAGGACCACGAGAGCGAGACTGTAGAGGTTTATTTTTCCAGTTCCAGTTCGGGTTTGCTCATCCTGACTCCTGATACCTGCACCTCCTTTTACCTTCTGCTCCTAATGCCTCCAGCTTATGTTACCACCACATCCTACCACCACCTCCTGTGTATTACCCCCAATTTATGGTACTTCAACCAATGTCCTTTGACCTGTTGTAAAGCTTTAACAATGCCATCTTTTCACTGAGCTGCTCTAGGCCCAGAACATTGTGGAGCCCAGTCCAACTGAACAATGAAGATTTATATACAGTACCTCCAGGTTTAAATTTTTCTTCTATGAAGCTATGGACATGATACTACTTAAGACACTCAGTGCCATCAGCAGTGACCTTTGCAAGTATTGTTCCAAGCAAAAATCCATATAGATCCCCTTCCTACAAGACATTTGAGTTTGGTCCTCACCAACCAACAAGGATCACAAGACAGTTGCCCGGATTCATCAAGACCAGTAGAGTTCACGCCAGTCTTGAAGAGGGGATGTTTTGGAGTCAGATGCTTCGGATTCAATAAGAGTTGCACATCTTTTAATAAATCAGGTGAGCCTGAAAAGTGCTGTGCACCTCTATGTGCGTCTAACAACAAATTTCACTTTAGTCATGGAGTAAATTATCTGGCAAAATACAGCACGTCATCAATTAGACAATCTTTGTTATCATGCCCCTTTCCTTTCCTGCTTTGCCCATTTTTGAGGAGCTTACTAAAACTTGGTGAAACTGGCGTGGAAATTTTTCAAACCGTTTTATGCCAGAATCCTACCGTAATTGCTTTGATGAATCAGGGTTAATGTGCTTTTGATCTTTTGATCAAGTTTTCTTTTACCTTATTTGCTAACACTGTGTGGCTTCTTAGTATGGAGACCTTACATGTCCTTGGAGCGGTCCATTCATTGACCCACATTTATTTTCTGGAAACATCACTAGAAGAGTTGCTTAACCCATTTAAAATAAAGAAATAAATGAGCCCAGAGTTTAAAAAAACAAAAAAGAAAAATTCTGTTTGCACTGCTTCTCTGTAGCTGCGCAGGGGTCTCCCTCAGTCTCCTTGCTTCCCGTTCCAAGGGTTTAGCACTTGACTGCTGCAGCCCCTCAACAGCAAGAAGACTTACAGGGGACCCTGAGTGAATGGGATAGATATAACCTAGGTCACTGGCCACCTCTGCAGTGTATCAGCATTGGTCGCTCTTCTAGGCAAACAGTGCAGTGCTTGAAAGTTCTTCATTATAGAGCTTGCAGGAGCCTTGTGAAGCTCCTCAGATCTCTTTGGTGCCCATGCACTCTTCCAATGCTGCAGAGTTTGCAGCAGGAGAGATAACAAATCTCAGGTCAGTGGTGCAACTATTCCGGTAGCCTGAACTGTCAATCTTCAGTAGCAAGCAGGAAGCGGGCAGGCAGGGGAGTGGTGTGCTCCTGATGACTGAATATGAGGAACAAGCAGGAAGCAGGGAGGCAGGGGAACAGTGTGCTCCTGATGACTGAATATGAAGAGCAAGCAGGAAGTGGGAAGGCAGGGGAACGGTGTGCTCCTGATGACTGAATATGAAGAGCAAGCAGGAAGCGGGAAGGCAGGGGAGCGGTGTGCTCCTGATGACTGAATATTAGGGGGAGGAAGTGGGAGGCAGGGGAGTGGTGTGCTCCTGATGACTGATTATGAGGAACAAGCAGGAAGCAGGGAGGCAGGGGAATGGTGTGCTCCTGATGACTGAATATGAAGAGCAAGCAGGAAGCGGGAAGGCAGGGGAGTGTTGTGCTCCTGATGACTGTGTAGGGCGGAAGACTGGGCTGCAGGTGCCTGCATCATGCTGGGTCTGGAACTGCTGAGACTGCGTCCCATGTTACCCGGGGGGAAAGAATAGGGAAGAGGACAGGCCCCATGACCCGGGAAGAGGGGGCGTGTCTAAGCCAAGCAGTGAGGAGAAAGCGCGAGTGAGTGAGTTTCCCCCTGGCAGCGAGTACAGAGGCAGGCGTACAACGCGCTACGCAGTATGAGAGACAGCGCAGGGTGGAACTGCGGCAAAGCTTTCGCGTACAGACCCCTGAGACAGTAAGAGCGCCGAGCACCCGGCTAAGCAGAGGAACGAGAGCCTGGTGCAGAACCCTGAGGTGCGTCCTCCATTGCTGATAGACGCACAGTGACACCCATGTGGGAGAGAGACTACTGGAGCGATCCTCACTTCGGCTGGCTTACAGAGCAGCGCACGCCGAGCAGAGCCGTGTAGAGCAGCCATTCAGGTGACAGCTGCTGCTCAGAGAGACACGTGCCACGAGGAACCTTGTGGAGAGCTTTACTCTTTTGCTCTGCAGTTAAACGGACTAGGGGCTCAGCGGAAGGTACCGGAGACCGACCGCAGCTGCCAGAAAACTGACAATCTTTTAAAGGACCCCCTCTGTGGAGATCTTCCCGGCCGTTGCCGTTGCTACAATCCCTGTTGGATCATCTGCGGAGGAGGAACATAAAGGACACGATAAGTTGATAATTGGACTGCTACTATTCTGCATTTGCTTTTCTTTGCATTAACCCCTTAATCATCTTTCTCCCTGCGAGGAGTTAACCCCCTGTTAATTAAACTGTTAAATTTGTTAACCCTTGCTCTGCCTCCTGTCTGTCACTGCATCCCGCAACCAGCTTACAACTAAATATGAGGAGCAAGCAGGCAGCGGGGAGGCAGGGGAGCGGTGTGCTCCTGATGACTGAATATAAGGACGAGGAATCGGGGAGGCAGGGGAGCGGTGTGTTCCTGATGACTGAATATGAGGAACAAGCAGGAAGCGGGGAGGCAGGGGAGTGGTGTGCTCCTGATGATTGAATATAAGGAGGAGGAAGCGGGGAGGCAGGGGAGCGGTGTGCTCCTGATGACTGAAAATTAGGAAGAGGAAGCGGGGAGGCAGGGGAGTGGTGTGCTCCTGATGACTGAATATGAGGAGCAAGCAGGAAGCGAGGAGGCAGGAGAGTGGTGTGCTCCTGATGACTGAATATTGGGAACAAGCAGGAAGCGGGGAGGCAGGAGAGTGGTGTGCTCCTGATGACTGAATATGGGGAACAAGCAGGAAGTGGGGAGGCAGAGGAGTGGTGTGCTCCTGATGACTGAATATGAGGAGCGAGCAGGAAGGGGGAGGCAGGAGAGTGGTGTGCTCCTGATGACTGAATATGAGGAGCGAGCAGGGAGACAGGGGAGCAGTGTGCTCCTGATGACTGAATATGAGACAACCTCTTTAAAGTTGGTCTCAACTAGTGTCATTCAGCAGAGGATATGTCTGGCAGATCTAGACCGCCATCCTGCACCATGACAGTACCAGCATAATAATTGTAGTTTCACATGTAGCTCAGAACAATTTACTCCTTTGATGAACTGATATAAAAAACACAACGTAACTGAGATCTGGTGAAATTCCCCTTGACTTTCCCTTTGACTGCCAGATGGGGATGTGATTGTTTTTGTTGGTAACCTCTAATATTTTTCAGATCTTCAGTTTTGATTAATATCCAGAAAATGTATTAATTCCACAAAAACATAATTATTTCCCTCTTCCCTGAGACATCTTAGCGGACAAAGGTTTTCATTGTTCATTCTACACTTTCTGCGGTTTCTACAATTAAGTCTTAAGAACGTACAAAGCTCGCTATGTTTGCTTCTTGGAAGAAATCACTTGTACGTCTTACTGTGACTCAGCCATATGCTTTTAATAGGGTTGATCAGCTCCTATGCGTTGTCATATATCAAGACTTAATAGGTGGTACACATGTAAAGCCCCTTTATGCCAAACACACAGGGGAACAATCAGCCTGCAGCCAAACGTCCTCCCATCCTCCGCTCATTAACTATGGCGGCTGATTAAAATATACCGGCTCCTTCTCAAATAAACAGTAATTACACGGTATGGGTCGCCTAATGCAGCCATTGTGCCCCAGACACTGAATAATACAACCAGGATGGTAAATTTCTCATATCCTGCTGAAATGTAGCTGGAGGTGATGACCGAGCATCACTTCAATATTAATTAAAGGGGTTCTCCACAATTCCTTCTTTAGCTGATTATTAAGGCTTGTGAATGGGACCACCAGCAATCAGCAGTAATGGTCAAAGGAAACCCAAAAAAAAGTGTTTAATATAACTACAGCACCCTCGCAGGAGAAATGAAGAACTACAAGCCTATGATAATCCATGTGTTACTACAGGATCCTCCAAATTCCTCATAAATGGGGCACTTGTGTCTATTATTTTTTTCCAGTGATCCTTGTTCCCTTATAGGGTAATCAGAAACCCCTTTAGTCTGGAGCCAGGGTGTTTCCAGTAATGGGGCAGTACAATCGATATTTCTTGAAAGTCAGATCTGTGTTTGCCACTTTCCTAAAGCAAAACTTAGACTTGAGAATCTATAGGGTTTCCCAACGTATATAAGATGTCTGATATATGTAGTTGAAACTCCATTAAACCACTTATTGGAGGACCCCTTTAATGTTCTAACAAACCAAAATAACATAAAAAATCCTCACCTTCAGATCTGATGAATGCTTCCTTTAAGGCACTCAATCCAAATTTACTGGAAATGACGGGCATCCAAGAGCCTGGTAAAAAAAAAATAAAATAATGTTAGGTTCCCATACAGATGAAGACTTGATTCTAAGAGAGGATTGGCATTAGGATAGGTCCTAGAAATGAGAATCGCCATAATGTGGTTTCCAGGTACACATGAATTGGCCAATTTATGCGCTAAGCATTCTCAATTTTTCATATTTCTAATGCAGTAATGCAATTCAAATTTGATATTTCATATTTGCATGCTATGGCGCTACAGAGCGCTGCCTTTTTTGTTTGAGTGCCCACTGACACAGACATGAACAGTCTATAATTTTAAGGGTCGGTTAATTCTAACATTGAGAGATAGAATATCAAACATAAAATCCAGAAAGTCACATTGTATCAATTATATACATTTATTTGCATTTTGCAGTGAGAAATAAGTATTTGATCCCTCTGGAAACAAGACTTAATACTTGGTGGTAAAACCCTTGTTGGCAGCGCAGCAGTCAGAGGTTTCTTGTAGTTGATGATGAGGTTTGATGTCAGGAGGATTTTGCTCCTCTCCTCTTTGCAGATCATCTCTAAATCATTAAGATTTTGAGGCTGTCACTTGTCAACTCGCAGCTTCATCTCCTCCATAAGTTTTCTATGGGATTAAGATCTGGAGACCGGCTAGACCACTCCATGACCGTAATGTGCTTCTTTTTGAGCCCCTCCTTTGTTGCCTTGGCTGTATGTTTCGGATCATTGTCTTGCTGGAAGACCCAGTCACGACCCATTTTAATGTCCGGGCGGAGGGAAGGAGGTTGTCACTCAGGATTTTACAGTACATGGCTCCATCCATTCTCCCATTGATGCTGTGAAGTAGTCCTGTGCCCATAGCAGAGGAACATCTCCAAAACATAATGTTTCCACCAGGGCCGGCGTAAGCACCCGGCACACCCGGGCAAGTGCCGGGGCCCTGAGCAGGCAGGGGGGCCCACTCGCCGTCGGGCTCCTCGGCGCCCATTAGCGGTGTCAGCGCCGCCACTGGGCCCCCCCCGCCCCGCTTGCTCAGGGCCCCGGCAGCAGCCGGCGCGATTCTCACCTCTCCCCGTGCCTCCGCTGCCGCAGCTCCGAGCTCCAGGGGGCGCCTGTACCGGCGCTTCCTCTCTCACAGCAGCGCCGCTGAATGACGTCATCATTCAGCGGCCGGCTGTGGCAGAGAGCGCGCGGACGCCGGACAGGTGAGATATGTGTGTGTGTGTCTGTGTGTGTGTCTGTATCAGTGTGTGTGTGTGTGTGTGTGTGTGTGCCTGCTGCGTGTGTGTATGTGAGAGAGTGCTGCCTGCGGTGCTGTATGTGTGATGGTAGTGGGGGGGGCAGGCAGTGATGGTGGTGAGGAGGCGATGATGATGATGATGATGATGGGGCGGCAATGATAATGGGAAGGCGATGATGATGATATTAATGGGGAGGCAATGATGATAATAGGGAGGCAATGATGATGATGATGGGCAGGCAATGATGATGATAATAGGGAGTCTTTCCACAGCTCCCTTTCCTGAGCCGTAACAGTGCAGAACGCAGCACAGTGTAGAGGAGAGCTCCATATTCTGTATGGAGCATTACATGTGGTCCAGTATTCTGTATGGAGCATTATATGGGTGATGGGGGGGTGACATCCTGCATGGGGTATTATATGGGTGATGAGGGGGAGACTATGTGGTGCCCATAATATTGTATGGAGGACTGTACTGTCCAGTCTGTACTGTGCGCTGTGAGAATTTGGCGGTTTTTGAGCTATTGTACAATTTGCAATAGATATCAGTCATGTAATGGAAGAAGAGAAGTATTTGGCATTGTACTGTACCTATATTTCTCTGCAGTATCTGTGCATCATGAATCGTGGTCTGTGTTAAGGGGGCCACTGAGACTCTTTCACCCGGGGCCCATAAAAACCTAGAGCCGGCCCTGGTTTCCACCTCCATGCTTGACAGTGGGGATGGTGTTCTTTGGGTCATAGGCAGCATTTCTCTTCCCCCCAAACACGGCGAGTTGAGTTAATGCCACAGAGCTCAATGTTTGTCTCTTCTGACCACAGCACCTTCTCCAATCACTCACAGAATCATCCAGGTGTCATTGGGAAACTTCAGACGGGCCTGCACATGAGCCTTCTTGAGCAGAGGACCTTGCTGGCACTGCAGGATTGTAAACCTTTACGGTGTAATGTGTTACCAATGGTTTTCTTGGTGACTGTGGTCCCAGCTGCCTTGAGATAATTAAGAAGTTCCCTGTGTAGTTTTAGGCTGATCTCTCACCTTCCTCATGATCAAGGATACCCCACGAGGTGAGATTTTGCATGGTGCCCCAGATCGATGTCGATTGACAGTCATTTTGTATTTCTTCCATTTTCTTATTATTGCACCTACAGTTGTCTCCTTCTCACCCAGCGTCTTATGGTTTTGTAGCCTATTCCAGCTTTGTGCAGGTCTATGATCTTGTCCCTGACATCCTTATAAAGCTCTTTGGTCTTGCCCATGGTGTAGAGGTTAGAGTGTGACTGACTGAGTCTGTGGACAGGAGTCTTTTATAAAGGTGACTATGTAAGAGCTGTCTGTAATGCAGGAAACGAGTTGATTAGGAGTCTAACTGGTCTGTAGCAGCCAGAACTCGTAATGGTTGGTAGGGGATCAAATACTTATTTCTCAATGCAAAATGCAGATAAATGTATATAATTTATACAATGTGATTTTCTGGATTTTATTTTTGATATTCTATCTCTCAATTTTAAAATTAACCTCCCCTTAAAATTATAGACTGTTCATGTCTTTGTCAGTGGGCGAACTTACAAAATCAGCAAGGGGTCAAATACTTATTTCCCCCACTGTATATACACAGAAAACTATTATGCCCTTAACAATCAAGTCAACAATAGCTCATTTTCTTCCATTAACATGGAGCTGTTATGGAAAGTATGAATGATCGCCTCAACGATGGCAGTATACGTAGTTGAGGGCACATCGGTGTTTATAGGAGACAATGTCCTCCATCAAGTAGAAGAGCTCTCAATCTTTACTCACATTTTTGGGAGTTCTAAAATTACCAAAGCAAGCATGCGCAAATATTTTTGGACATTTCATAGAAGGGAATGGGGAGTTCGGCACATGCGCGGCCGGCCACCTCTCCGCTCCCAACACTGAAAGGTGAGAGTCCCAGATGTTTCTGGCATCTCCAGAGCAGCAGTCCCAAGTACCAGTCAGATCCTGGCCACTCTTGGGTTTTGTAAGTCCTTTATTCCAGTTCTTCAGTATTTTGAAGGTCATATAGTCAAGTAGAACAAGATGGACGGTAAATGCTACCGTAACCTCTCCGTGACTCGTGTACACAGACCGTAGTAAACTTCAGCCCACATTGCTAAGATTTCTGGAACTTTTTCTCCTCTTTTTGTGTTTCCTAACCACCTCAGAGAGAGTGACAGGAGTTCAGCGCTGCGAATCATGTGGCTGCCATATGTGTTGTGTGAGTCATGTGTTTGCTAAGTTAAGGCTCAGATATGGATGAGACATAGAAAAAGTGGCAAAGACAAATGTCCTAGGTATGATTTACACAAAGCGGAGAGAGGGGTTTACACCGGGGTCATCAGCTGCTGAACACTGGAGATGACATGTTATTCTCCTGCTCCAAGGAAAAGCCCAAAACTGCAAGAACGATGGAGAAGATCTCGCCTCTCGCTTGGAGCACAAGAAGACACCCGCTCTTTATTTGTTTATGTCTTTGGCATAACTCATCAGACATCTTGAATTCATAGTCCCCGGGACGTAGGAAGAATTGAAAAGTTTTCCCACCGTGTAAAAAAAAATCTGCATTGTGTCACTGAGGGGTCAGCTGAACATCCAGGGGACACGCTGTACCTAGGACTCCGCACGGCATAAATATTCATGGTAGCGCTGAATAATTGATTTATACTGGTTCTGTTTAGCATTGAGGGTGTTTGGAAACTCCAGCAGTTTCGGTGTCTGTGTACTTGCTGTCAGTGAATGGAAACATTCTTATAAACGTTACATAGAAGTGAAGGCTCGGAGATAGTCTAACAAGACTTGCTTGAACACGCAACACATTGAGTCGAGAGGGAAATCATTTCACCAGTTCCTCTCTGTCAATGGTAGTGGAATAGGCTTGAAAAAGATGTCCCCTAATAAAAAATCTGATGTTACTGTTAGGTGGACACTGGCTGCCACTAAAATAGGGGCACTGCTATTGTCACTGCGACTCTAATTGCGGTACTCTCATGCAGTTAGGACAAACCACTTCAAATAAGCACACCTTCTCCATTCTCCTCTGGCCCTCACTAAAGCTTTGGGTGATGCATGATATGTAGCCAGTGTTACTCAGCCCCACTCACTAGCCAATTATGGCACAGGAACTTTTCTCTGTTGCCCAAACACTTAGCAACCAAATACATCCACTGACACATGCATAAATATACATGTCCACTGACACATGTGGATCACGGCCAGGGCAGTGGGATACTCGGTACCGGGCCGGTGTATTGAAGGGATGTGTCACAGCGGCGGTGACCCAGTCCATGGCCCTGGGCGTCCAATAAAAGGGGAATATTTACAGGGGATGTTAGAGTTTGTAGTAAGGTATTCGTGATGCCACCTGTGGCATCTGGTCAATGGTGACCAGCGCTGCGATGCAGATCCTCTGGGAAAGATGGTGTGATGCAGCAGAGTTGGTACAGCCTCCCACAGGTGAGGCTATGAGATCCCAGGGCAGGTAGATGTAGTAAAAGGTGGTAATGGTGCTGGGAGATGTAGCTGAGTGTAGTAAGTGACGCAGGAAGAAACTGAGAAACAATCAGCAAGCTGCGGTTTCCAAAGCTTTACTTACAGTTCTGGTGGCCAACAGTACAGATGCCCGCTTGGTACAGTGTCCTCCAGGTGAGGGGCGCAGCAAACCCCCAGGTTCTATATTTGTGTTCCTTTCACTGGCCATCTCACTGTGCTGATTTCCTCGCCTTCTATCCTTCCAGCACCTTCACA
>JARQOD010000001.1:2208108-2262589 GCA_033576555.1 Oophaga sylvatica | reverse complement strand
CCAGCTTATGTTACCACCACATCCTACCACCACCTCCTGTGTATTACCCCAATTTATGGTACTTCAACCAATGTCCTTTGACCTGTTGTAAGCTTTAACAATGCCATCTTTTCACTGAGCTGCTCTAGGCCCAGAACATTGTGGAGCCCAGTCCAACTGAACAATGAAGATTTATATACAGTACCTCCAGGTTTAAATTTTTCTTCTATGAAGCTATGGACATGTTTACTACTTAAGACACTCAGTGCCATCAGCAGTGACCTTTGCAAGTATTGTTTCCACAAAAATCCATATAGATCCCCTTCCTACAAGACATTTGAGTTTGGTCCTCACCAACCAACAAGGATCACAAGACAGTTGCCCGGGATTCATCAAGACCAGTAGAGTTCACGCCAGTCTTGAAGAGGGGATGTTTTGGAGTCAGATGCTTCGGATTCAATAAGAGTTGCACATCTTTTAATAAATCAGGTGAGCCTGAAAAGTGCTGTGCACCTCTATGTGCGTCTAACAACAAATTTCACTTTAGTCATGGAGTAAATTATCTGGCAAAATACAGCACGTCATCAATTAGACAATCTTTGTTATCATGCCCCTTTCCTTTCCTGCTTTGCCCATTTTTGAGGAGCTTACTAAAACTTGGTGAAACTGGCGTGGAAATTTTTCAAACCGTTTTATGCCAGAATCCTACCGTAATTGCTTTGATGAATCAGGGTTAATGTGCTTTTGATCTTTTGATCAAGTTTTCTTTTACCTTATTTGCTAACACTGTGTGGCTTCTTAGTATGGAGACCTTACATGTCCTTGGAGCGGTCCATTCATTGACCCACATTTATTTTTGGGAAACATCACTAGAAGAGTTGCTTAACCCATTTAAAATAAAGAAATAAATGAGCCCAGAGTTTAAAAAAACAAAAAAGAAAAATTCTGTTTGCACTGCTTCTCTGTAGCTGCGCAGGGGTCTCCCTCAGTCTCCTTGCTTCCCGTTCCAAGGGTTTAGCACTTGACTGCTGCAGCCCCTCAACAGCAAGAAGACTTACAGGGGACCCTGAGTGAATGGGATAGATATAACCTAGGTCACTGGCCACCTCTGCAGTGTATCAGCATTGGTCGCTCTTCTAGGCAAACAGTGCAGTGCTTGAAAGTTCTTCATTATAGAGCTTGCAGGAGCCTTGTGAAGCTCCTCAGATCTCTTTGGTGCCCATGCACTCTTCCAATGCTGCAGAGTTTGCAGCAGGAGATAACAAATCTCAGGTCAGTGGTGCAACTTTCCGGTAGCCTGAACTGTCAATCTTCAGTAGCAAGCAGGAAGCGGGCAGGCAGGGGAGTGGTGTGCTCCTGATGACTGAATATGAGGAACAAGCAGGAAGCAGGGAGGCAGGGGAACAGTGTGCTCCTGATGACTGAATATGAAGAGCAAGCAGGAAGTGGGAAGGCAGGGGAACGGTGTGCTCCTGATGACTGATATGAAAGAGCAAGCAGAAGCGGGAAGGCAGGGAGCGGTGTGCTCCTGATGACTGAATATTAGGGGGAGGAAGTGGGAGGCAGGGGAGTGGTGTGCTCCTGATGACTGATTATGAGGAACAAGCAGGAAGCAGGGAGGCAGGGGAATGGTGTGCTCCTGATGACTGAATATGAAGAGCAAGCAGGAAGCGGGAAGGCAGGGGAGTGTTGTGCTCCTGATGACTGTGTAGGGCGGAAGACTGGGCTGCAGGTGCCTGCATCATGCTGGGTCTGGAACTGCTGAGACTGCGTCCCATGTTACCCGGGGGAAAGAATAGGGAAGAGGACAGGCCCCATGACCCGGGAAGAGGGGGCGTGTCTAAGCCAAGCAGTGAGGAGAAAGCGCGAGTGAGTGAGTTTCCCCTGGCAGCGAGTACAGAGGCAGGCGTACAACGCGCTACGCAGTATGAGAGACAGCGCAGGGTGGAACTGCGGCAAAGCTTTCGCGTACAGACCCCTGAGACAGTAAGAGCGCCGAGCACCCGGCTAAGCAGAGGAACGAGAGCCTGGTGCAGAACCCTGAGGTGCGTCCTCCATTGCTGATAGACGCACAGTGACACCCATGTGGGAGAGAGACTACTGGAGCGATCCTCACTTCGGCTGGCTTACAGAGCAGCGCACGCCGAGCAGAGCCGTGTAGAGCAGCCATTCAGGTGACAGCTGCTGCTCAGAGAGACACGTGCCACGAGGAACCTTGTGGAGAGCTTTACTCTTTTGCTCTGCAGTTAAACGGACTAGGGGCTCAGCGGAAGGTACCGGAGACCGACCGCAGCTGCCAGAAAACTGACAATCTTTTAAAGGACCCCCTCTGTGGAGATCTTCCCGGCCGTTGCCGTTGCTACAATCCCTGTTGGATCATCTGCGGAGGAGGAACATAAAGGACACGATAAGTTGATAATTGGACTGCTACTATTCTGCATTTGCTTTTCTTTGCATTAACCCCTTAATCATCTTTCTCCCTGCGAGGAGTTAACCCCCTGTTAATTAAACTGTTAAATTTGTTAACCTTGCTCTGCCTCCTGTCTGTCACTGCATCCCGCAACCAGCTTACAACTAAATTGAGGAGCAAGCAGGCAGCGGGGAGGCAGGGGAGCGGTGTGCTCCTGATGACTGAATATAAGGACGAGGAATCGGGGAGGCAGGGGAGCGGTGTGTTCCTGATGACTGAATATGAGGAACAAGCAGGAAGCGGGAGCAGGGGAGTGGTGTGCTCCTGATGATTGAATATAAGGAGGAGGAAGCGGGGAGGCAGGGGAGCGGTGTGCTCCTGATGACTGAAAATTAGGAAGAGGAAGCGGGGAGGCAGGGAGTGGTGTGCTCCTGATGACTGAATATGAGGAGCAAGCAGGAAGCGAGGAGGCAGGAGAGTGGTGTGCTCCTGATGACTGAATATTGGGAACAAGCAGGAAGCGGGGAGGCAGGAGAGTGGTGTGCTCCTGATGACTGAATATGGGGAACAAGCAGGAAGTGGGGAGGCAGAGGAGTGGTGTGCTCCTGATGACTGAATATGAGGAGCGAGCAGGAAGCGGGGAGGCAGGAGAGTGGTGTGCTCCTGATGACTGAAATGAGGAGCGAGCAGGGAGACAGGGAGCAGTGTGCTCCTGATGACTGAATATGAGACAACCTCTTTAAAGTTGGTCTCAACTAGTGTCATTCAGCAGAGGATATGTCTGGCAGATCTAGACCGCCATCCTGCACCATGACAGTACCAGCATAATAATTGTAGTTTCACATGTAGCTCAGAACAATTTACTCCTTTGATGAACTGATATAAAAAACACAACGTAACTGAGATCTGGTGAAATTCCCCTTGACTTTCCCTTTGACTGCCAGATGGGGATGTGATTGTTTTTGTTGGTAACCTCTAATATTTTTCAGATCTTCAGTTTTGATTAATATCAAAAATGTATTAATTCCACAAAAACATAATTATTTCCCTCTTCCCTGAGACATCTTAGCGGACAAAGGTTTTCATTGTTCATTCTACACTTTCTGCGGTTTTTACAATTAAGTCTTAAGAACGTACAAAGCTCGCTATGTTTGCTTCTTGGAAGAAATCACTTGTACGTCTTACTGTGACTCAGCCATATGCTTTTAATAGGGTTGATCAGCTCCTATGCGTTGTCATATATCAAGACTTAATAGGTGGTACACATGTAAAGCCCCTTTATCCCAAACACACAGGGGAACAATCAGCCTGCAGCCAAACGTCCTCCCATCCTCCGCTCATTAACTATGGCGGCTGATTAAAATATACCGGCTCCTTCTCAAATAAACAGTAATTACACGGTATGGGTCGCCTAATGCAGCCATTGTGCCCCAGACACTGAATAATACAACCAGGATGGTAAATTTCTCATATCCTGCTGAAATGTAGCTGGAGGTGATGACCGAGCATCACTTCAATATTAATTAAAGGGGTTCTCACAATTCCTTCTTTAGCTGATTATTAAGGCTTGTGAATGGGACCACCAGCAATCAGCAGTAATGGTCAAAGGAAACCCAAAAAAAAGTGTTTAATATAACTACAGCACCCTCGCAGGAGAAATGAAGAACTACAAGCCTATGATAATCCATGTGTTACTACAGGATCCTCCAAATTCCTCATAAATGGGGCACTTGTGTCTATTATTTTTTTCCAGTGATCCTTGTTCCCTTATAGGGTAATCAGAAACCCCTTTAGTCTGGAGCCAGGGTGTTTCCAGTAATGGGGCAGTACAATCGATATTTCTTGAAAGTCAGATCTGTGTTTGCCACTTTCCTAAAGCAAAACTTAGACTTGAGAATCTATAGGGTTTCCCAACGTATATAAGATGTCTGATATATGTAGTTGAAACTCCATTAAACCACTTATTGGAGGACCCCTTTAATGTTCTAACAAACCAAAATAACATAAAAAATCCTCACCTTCAGATCTGATGAATGCTTCCTTTAAGGCACTCAATCCAAATTTACTGGAAATGACGGGCATCCAAGAGCCTGGTAAAAAAAAATAAAATAATGTTAGGTTCCCATACAGATGAAGACTTGATTCTAAGAGAGGATTGGCATTAGGATAGGTCCTAGAAATGAGAATCGCCATAATGTGGTTTCCAGGTACACATGAATTGGCCAATTTATGCGCTAAGCATTCTCAATTTTTCATATTTCTAATGCAGTAATGCAATTCAAATTTGATATTTCATATTTGCATGCTATGGCGCTACAGAGCGCTGCCTTTTTTGTTTGAGTGCCCACTGACACAGACATGAACAGTCTATAATTTTAAGGGTCGGTTAATTCTAACATTGAGAGATAGAATATCAAACATAAAATCCAGAAAGTCACATTGTATCAATTATATACATTTATTTGCATTTTGCAGTGAGAAATAAGTATTTGATCCCTCTGGAAACAAGACTTAATACTTGGTGGTAAAACCCTTGTTGGCAGCGCAGCAGTCAGAGGTTTCTTGTAGTTGATGATGAGGTTTGATGTCAGGAGGATTTTGCTCCTCTCCTCTTTGCAGATCATCTCTAAATCATTAAGATTTTGAGGCTGTCACTTGTCAACTCGCAGCTTCATCTCCTCCATAAGTTTTCTATGGGGTTAAGATCTGGAGACCGGCTAGACCACTCCATGACCGTAATGTGCTTCTTTTTGAGCCCCTCCTTTGTTGCCTTGGCTGTATGTTTCGGATCATTGTCTTGCTGGAAGACCCAGTCACGACCCATTTTAATGTCCGGGCGGAGGGAAGGAGGTTGTCACTCAGGATTTTACAGTACATGGCTCCATCCATTCTCCCATTGATGCTGTGAAGTAGTCCTGTGCCCATAGCAGAGGAACATCTCCAAAACATAATGTTTCCACCAGGGCCGGCGTAAGCACCCGGCACACCCGGGCAAGTGCCGGGGCCCTGAGCAGGCAGGGGGGCCCACTCGCCGTCGGCTCCTCGGCGCCCATTAGCGGGGTCAGCGCCGCCACTGGGCCCCCCCCGCCCCGCTTGCTCAGGGCCCCGGCAGCAGCCGGCGCGATTCTCACCTCTCCCCGTGCCTCCGCTGCCGCAGCTCCGAGCTCCAGGGGGCGCCTGTACCGGCGCTTCCTCTCTCACAGCAGCGCCGCTGAATGACGTCATCATTCAGCGGCCGGCTGTGGCAGAGAGCGCGCGGACGCCGGACAGGTGAGATATGTGTGTGTGTGTCTGTGTGTGTGTCTGTATCAGTGTGTGTGTGTGTGTGTGTGTGTGTGCCTGCTGCGTGTGTGTATGTGAGAGAGTGCTGCCTGCGGTGCTGTATGTGTGATGGTAGTGGGGGGGCAGGCAGTGATGGTGGTGAGGAGGCGATGATGATGATGATGATGATGGGGCGGCAATGATAATGGGAAGGCGATGATGATGATATTAATGGGGAGGCAATGATGATAATAGGGAGGCAATGATGATGATGATGGGCAGGCAATGATGATGATAATAGGGAGTCTTTCCACAGCTCCCTTTCCTGAGCCGTAACAGTGCAGAACGCAGCACAGTGTAGAGGAGAGCTCCATATTCTGTATGGAGCATTACATGTGGTCCAGTATTCTGTATGGAGCATTATATGGGTGATGGGGGGGTGACATCCTGCATGGGGTATTATATGGGTGATGAGGGGGAGACTATGTGGTGCCCATAATATTGTATGGAGGACTGTACTGTCCAGTCTGTACTGTGCGCTGTGAGAATTTGGCGGTTTTTGAGCTATTGTACAATTTGCAATAGATATCAGTCATGTAATGGAAGAAGAGAAGTATTTGGCATTGTACTGTACCTATATTTCTCTGCAGTATCTGTGCATCATGAATCGTGGTCTGTGTTAAGGGGGCCACTGAGACTCTTTCACCCGGGGCCCATAAAAACCTAGAGCCGGCCCTGGTTTCCACCTCCATGCTTGACAGTGGGGATGGTGTTCTTTGGGTCATAGGCAGCATTTCTCTTCCCCCCAAACACGGCGAGTTGAGTTAATGCCACAGAGCTCAATGTTTGTCTCTTCTGACCACAGCACCTTCTCCAATCACTCACAGAATCATCCAGGTGTCATTGGGAAACTTCAGACGGGCCTGCACATGAGCCTTCTTGAGCAGAGGACCTTGCTGGCACTGCAGGATTGTAAACCTTTACGGTGTAATGTGTTACCAATGGTTTTCTTGGTGACTGTGGTCCCAGCTGCCTTGAGATAATTAAGAAGTTCCCTGTGTAGTTTTAGGCTGATCTCTCACCTTCCTCATGATCAAGGATACCCCACGAGGTGAGATTTTGCATGGTGCCCCAGATCGATGTCGATTGACAGTCATTTTGTATTTCTTCCATTTTCTTATTATTGCACCTACAGTTGTCTCCTTCTCACCCAGCGTCTTATGGTTTTGTAGCCTATTCCAGCTTTGTGCAGGTCTATGATCTTGTCCCTGACATCCTTATAAAGCTCTTTGGTCTTGCCCATGGTGTAGAGGTTAGAGTGTGACTGACTGAGTCTGTGGACAGGAGTCTTTTATAAAGGTGACTATGTAAGAGCTGTCTGTAATGCAGGAAACGAGTTGATTAGGAGTCTAACTGGTCTGTAGCAGCCAGAACTCGTAATGGTTGGTAGGGGATCAAATACTTATTTCTCAATGCAAAATGCAGATAAATGTATATAATTTATACAATGTGATTTTCTGGATTTTATTTTTGATATTCTATCTCTCAATTTTAAAATTAACCTCCCCTTAAAATTATAGACTGTTCATGTCTTTGTCAGTGGGCGAACTTACAAAATCAGCAAGGGGTCAAATACTTATTTCCCCCACTGTATATACACAGAAAACTATTATGCCCTTAACAATCAAGTCAACAATAGCTCATTTTCTTCCATTAACATGGAGCTGTTATGGAAAGTATGAATGATCGCCTCAACGATGGCAGTATACGTAGTTGAGGGCACATCGGTGTTTATAGGAGACAATGTCCTCCATCAAGTAGAAGAGCTCTCAATCTTTACTCACATTTTTGGGAGTTCTAAAATTACCAAAGCAAGCATGCGCAAATATTTTTGGACATTTCATAGAAGGGAATGGGGAGTTCGGCACATGCGCGGCCGGCCACCTCTCCGCTCCCAACACTGAAAGGTGAGAGTCCCAGATGTTTCTGGCATCTCCAGAGCAGCAGTCCCAAGTACCAGTCAGATCCTGGCCACTCTTGGGTTTTGTAAGTCCTTTATTCCAGTTCTTCAGTATTTTGAAGGTCATATAGTCAAGTAGAACAAGATGGACGGTAAATGCTACCGTAACCTCTCCGTGACTCGTGTACACAGACCGTAGTAAACTTCAGCCCACATTGCTAAGATTTCTGGAACTTTTTCTCCTCTTTTTGTGTTTCCTAACCACCTCAGAGAGAGTGACAGGAGTTCAGCGCTGCGAATCATGTGGCTGCCATATGTGTTGTGTGAGTCATGTGTTTGCTAAGTTAAGGCTCAGATATGGATGAGACATAGAAAAAGTGGCAAAGACAAATGTCCTAGGTATGATTTACACAAAGCGGAGAGAGGGGTTTACACCGGGGTCATCAGCTGCTGAACACTGGAGATGACATGTTATTCTCCTGCTCCAAGGAAAAGCCCAAAACTGCAAGAACGATGGAGAAGATCTCGCCTCTCGCTTGGAGCACAAGAAGACACCCGCTCTTTATTTGTTTATGTCTTTGGCATAACTCATCAGACATCTTGAATTCATAGTCCCCGGGACGTAGGAAGAATTGAAAAGTTTTCCCACCGTGTAAAAATAAAAATCTGCATTGTGTCACTGAGGGGTCAGCTGAACATCCAGGGGACACGCTGTACCTAGGACTCCGCACGGCATAAATATTCATGGTAGCGCTGAATAATTGATTTATACTGGTTCTGTTTAGCATTGAGGGTGTTTGGAAACTCCAGCAGTTTCGGTGTCTGTGTACTTGCTGTCAGTGAATGGAAACATTCTTATAAACGTTACATAGAAGTGAAGGCTCGGAGATAGTCTAACAAGACTTGCTTGAACACGCAACACATTGAGTCGAGAGGGAAATCATTTCACCAGTTCCTCTCTGTCAATGGTAGTGGAATAGGCTTGAAAAAGATGTCCCCTAATAAAAAATCTGATGTTACTGTTAGGTGGACACTGGCTGCCACTAAAATAGGGGCACTGCTATTGTCACTGCGACTCTAATTGCGGTACTCTCATGCAGTTAGGACAAACCACTTCAAATAAGCACACCTTCTCCATTCTCCTCTGGCCCTCACTAAAGCTTTGGGTGATGCATGATATGTAGCCAGTGTTACTCAGCCCCACTCACTAGCCAATTATGGCACAGGAACTTTTCTCTGTTGCCCAAACACTTAGCAACCAAATACATCCACTGACACATGCATAAATATACATGTCCACTGACACATGTGGATCACGGCCAGGGCAGTGGGATACTCGGTACCGGGCCGGTGTATTGAAGGGATGTGTCACAGCGGCGGTGACCCAGTCCATGGCCCTGGGCGTCCAATAAAAGGGGAATATTTACAGGGGATGTTAGAGTTTGTAGTAAGGTATTCGTGATGCCACCTGTGGCATCTGGTCAATGGTGACCAGCGCTGCGATGCAGATCCTCTGGGAAAGATGGTGTGATGCAGCAGAGTTGGTACAGCCTCCCACAGGTGAGGCTATGAGATCCCAGGGCAGGTAGATGTAGTAAAAGGTGGTAATGGTGCTGGGAGATGTAGCTGAGTGTAGTAAGTGACGCAGGAAGAAACTGAGAAACAATCAGCAAGCTGCGGTTTCCAAAGCTTTACTTACAGTTCTGGTGGCCAACAGTACAGATGCCCGCTTGGTACAGTGTCCTCCAGGTGAGGGGCGCAGCAAACCCCCAGGTTCTATATTTGTGTTCCTTTCACTGGCCATCTCACTGTGCTGATTTCCTCGCCTTCTATCCTTCCAGCACCTTCACAAACAGTGTCCCAGATCAGCGGCTGCGAATCCAGTCGGATAAGGACTTACTTCTGCGTTCCTTTGATTCTATATAGCTATCTCTCCGGTGAAGATAATGGTGGTTATTGTCTGTGATCCCTATGTTATCACAGCAGACGACTTGCTAGCTGAGTCATAAAATACTACGCTAGGCTAAAGGGTCGAGTGCTCTCTGCGACCTGGTCCCTCTGCCAACAGACCGGGACTGATGGATGGCTCCTGCTCTCTCCGTATCCCTAGGACCCACTCCTCTCTCACTCCAGAAGCTTCTCTTTCTTTCTGCTTCTTTCTCTCTACTTCTGGACTAAGCTGTTCCAGCTTCTAGTCCCTTCTGAGTCTCTCTCTAGACTCCCGCCTTTTCCACTGCGCCTACCCTCACTGGGAGCTGCTTCTCCACACGTCTTACTTCTTCCTCCTCCCTTTCAGAACTCTCTACACTCTGCCTCATGCTTCCTCAAGTTTCACTCCTCCTTGCTACTTACTACTCCACCCACCCATACACCCTTTCCTATCTCAGCCTGGGATGAGACCATCCTTCCGTAGGGTCCGTCCAGGGTGCCCAACTGTTCTAGTGTGTGTTGGGTGCAGGTGTTAGAGTCCTGGGTAGTGCTCCCTCCTTACCTGAGAGTGAAGTATCACACCTCTTGGTGAGGTGCAATACCTCTGTGGCGACTGAACCCTCAGGGGCGCCACCTACCCCCCCTATTAAACACAGCACATCAGCAGGCTGGAATAAAGTAAAAACAGATGTTACTGGAAACATACAAAATTTTTATGACATGCATGTCAGTAGAAAACAATTTCAAACTCAACTTCCCAGGATGGGAGGCACTTGTTCTTTAACGTTGCATAATAACATTAACCTAGTTGAACAGTGATTTTGGTAGCAACCGCTAACTCTCAAGTTCGCTACCAGGAGTGTGCATAGTTTCCCTACTAGAATACAAAAGTACAAAAATACAAAGACATAAAAAATACCACAGTATTTACATTCAGTTCTCTTCTAGTGCAGACCCCATCCGGGGTGTTTCCTACGTAGCAACCGTTGCTAGGTGGTTCGCTACTGAACTTGGACTTCTCCGTCCCTGTCTACAAAAAGTGCTTCAATTCTCATCTGTCTGTACATATTTACACTAAATGATACTGATTACCAAACTAATTTACACATTATATAAAAGTACTCTTCATAACTCTTCAATATAAAACAAGTCTGTAGCATAAAACACTTCTTAATCCACTTTAAACATATTGTACAAATATAATAACACTTTTATTCATACACAATCATAACTATCATCAAAAGAGGTATAACGCGGATACTGTCCCCGCCGGGGTATCTTCAAGTGCAATAAAACATTCTGATTCAGGTTCAATAAAACTCTTCTTCAGTGCAACATGAGGGACCAGTCACAAACCCTCCACGTAGGCCTTGGGTGGGCTTCAAGGCAGCAACTGGTCTCTTCTGTGGAACACTTCTTCGGCAGCGCCAAACGGGTTTTTGTTCTGATGTCAGTAGTAGTATAGGGTGTCAGCGCACCCTACAGGCTTCAAGTAAAACCAAGATGGAGCACCTAAACATGTGCATAACTATTTACAAGGCAGTCTGGACCAGGCATAGTTCATGGCCTCACAGTTTGTAGAACAGGGATCAAATGAACTGGGCAAAGACCCTACCGGGTCAACTTGTAGGAAAATATGATAGAAAACTATTTACAGTTAAATTAGGCAGTATGGGTTCAGTTCTTTTCAGAAGTAGCACCTGATACTACCTGGTCCTCTTCAGAGAACTCATAGAGTACCTGGGAGCTACCACTTGATGGCTGTGCAAGCACAGGACCATTCCTGTCCACGGGCACATTGCCTAGCACCAGGGTCATCGACTCCACCGCTGGTGTCTGGGTGGCTGGTGTGCACTGGGTTGGTAGGAGTGTCAGAGGCTCCACCAGGGTGTCATCGACTGCAGCAATAATGTCGTCGCCTGTTACCTGCATTTCTTCAGCGCCGGTCTCCTTCCATTGCGACATTGCTGTTAGTTGCGTCTGCAGCTCCTCCACCTCTCCTTCCAGGAGCGCCAGGTCAGCTACCGATGACCGAGTGGAGCCTCTACCTCCCTGGCCGGGGGAGCCTTCTGGTTCCACCCCGCATCCAGCAAGCCTCCGCTCACCGCTCGCCATGGCGTCTTCCTGGAGCTCTGCCTTTTCTTCTGCTTTGTTTCCCGCCGCTGGGCTTCACTCCACCCCCAGGGGCGGTGTCTCTTTCCTTTGCCGCCATACCACACTAGGACGCGAACTCCCCTAGCGGTCGGCCCCGATGTAGTTGCATAGAAATACAGGCAGGGGAAGTCCATGCTGTTTCGCGCTCTTTCTTGGGTACCGCCCACGATGGCATGCCTCACTGTGCACCTCGTGGAGCAGCCATGTCCGCCATCTTTACAGTCCAAATCACACATCAATGGGTTTAATCCTTTGCACATTCTGCTAGGCGCACAGGACCCTTGTTCAAGGGTCGATTTATCCTGTTCGTGACGCCAAAATGGATCGCCCTCCAGGGAGGTTGGGATACTCGGTATCGGGCCGGTGTATTGATGGGATGTATCACAGCGGCGGTGACCTGGTCCGTGGCCCTGGGAGTCCAATAAAAGGGGAATATTTACAGGGATGTTAGAGTTTGTAGTAAGGTATCCGTGACGCCACCTGTGGAATCTGGTCAATGGTGACCAGCGCTGCAAAGCAGATCCTCTGGGAAAGATGGTGTGATGCAGCAGAGTTGGTACAGCATATCACAGGTGAGGCTATGAGATCCCAGGGCAGGTAGATGTAGTAAAAGTTTGTAATGGTGCTGAGAGATGTAGCTGAGTGTAGTAGTTGATGCAGGAAGAAACTGAGAAACAATCAGCGAGCTGCAGTTTCCAAAGCTTTACTCACAGTTCTGGTGGCCAACAGTACAGATGCCCGCTTGGTACAGTGTCCTCCTGGTGAGGGGCGCAGCAAACCCCCAGGTAGATTGGGAAATACCTTTCCAGGACTCCTTTCTATATTTGTGTTCCTTTCTCTGGCCGTCTCACTGTGCTGATTTCCTCACCTTCTATCCTTCCAGCACCTTCACAAACAGTGTCCCAGATCAGCGGCTGCGAATCCTGTCGGACAACGACTTACTTCTGCGTTCCTTTGATTCTATATAGCTGCCTCTCCGGCGAAGATAATGGTGGTTATTGTCTGTGATCCCTATGTTATCACAGCAGTCGACTTGCTAGCTGAGTCATAAAATACTCCACTAAGCTAAGGGTTCGAGTGCCCTCTGCGACCTGGTCCCTCTGCAAACAGATCGGGACCGACGGATGGCTACTGCTCTCTCCGTATCCCTAGGACCTCTTCCTCTCTCACTCCAGAAGCTTCTCTTTCTTTCTGCTTCTTTCTCTCTACTCCTGGACTAAGCTCTTCGAGCTTCTAGTCCCTTCTGAGTCTCTCTCTCCTTTTCCACTGCAGCCTCCCCTCACTGGGAGCTGCTTCTCCACACGTCCTACTCCTTCCTCCTCCAGTTCAGGACTCTCTACACTCTGCCTCGTGCTTCCTCAAGCTTCACTCCTCCTTGCTACTTACTACTCCACCCACCCATACACCTTTTCCTATCTCAGCCTGGGATGAGACCATCCTCCCGTAGGGTCCGTCCAGGGTGCCCAGCTGTTCTAGTGTGTGTTAGGTGCAGGTGTTAGAGTCCTGGGTAGTGCTCCCTCCTTACCTGAGAGTGAAGTATTACACCTCTGGGTGAGGTGCAATACCTCTGTGGCGACTGAACCCTCAGGGGCGCCACACATGCATACACTGACATATGCACTCACACATATCCACTCACACATATCCACTTGCATATGCATATATGCGCATCCACTGACAAAAAAATACTCAAAAGTATTAACTACATACATTCAGTCAAATATTTACTGACTCATATATATACATCTTCACTCACACACGCATACACAGTCATTACCTGACACATGTACACATAGACATTACCTGACACACACATACACAGACATTACCTGACCCATGTATACTTAGACATTACGTGACACATGTATACACAGACATTACCTGACACATGCATATACAGGTGTTACCTGACACATGCATACACAGACATTACCTGACACGTGCATACACAGACATTACCTGACACATCTATACACAGACATTGCCTGACACATGCATACACAGACATTACCTGACACATGTATACTTAGACATTACATGACACATGCATACAAAGACATTACCTGACACATGCTTGCACAGACATTGCCTGACACATGCATACACAGACATTACCTGACACACGCATACACAGACATTACCTGACACATGCATACACAGACATTACCTGACACACACATACACAGACATTGCCTGACACATGCATACACAGACATTATCTCACACATGCATATACATACATTACCTGACACATACATACACAGGCATTATGACGCGCACATGGTACCAGGGCTATGGGATACTCGGCACCGAGCCCATGGAAGTCTATGGGGAATGTCACTGGCAGCACAGCTCGGTCCGTAGCCCTGGGCGCTCATACAAAGGGGGGTATTTACAGGGGATTTTAGTAACAGTTCGTGACGCCACCTGTGGTTTTACCTTCTGCGACTTGAAGTCCAGCAAGGATTCCGGTGTATCTTATTACTAGACGTGAAGTACTAGCAATGCTTCGGACCCCGGTGTCCGGTTAATTAAGTGAAGATGATCTGTCACCTTGGTCACTTGTCCTTCTTTCTCCACTCGCCTGTCGCCCTGCTCTTGCCCTTAACATAAGCACAGGTAGCAGCGGTAGTAGATGTCAGCTTTTCTTCCAGTGCCCACTGACCTGTCCTCAGTTGCCTCGTTGTATTAACTGCAGTAGTTCCCTTCCTTCTTTCCTTCCAAAGACTCTGTCCAGAGTGGCTATCAGGAGCTTCTGTCGACTGATTTCATGCTCGCTCTGAGAGTTACTTTCCACGTTCATAGGGAACACAGGAGCTTGTTCTGAGCTAACTGCTTCAGGTTCAGATGTAACTCTGACTAGGCTAGAGTGATTCTTTCCCACTCGTACTAGCCTCCACTTCAGTATAAGGTGAGCTACAGGAGCTCTGTCAGATCTCAGTCTTATCTCCTCTCCCTCCAAGACTAGAACTGCCCTGTCCTGAGACAGGAAACTAGACTGAATCTCGTCTCTTCTCTCTACTGACTAGAATGACTCACTATTGCTACGTCACACTACTTAAATAATCTAAGTTGCCCTCTGGTGGCAGTGTTGGGAAATGTGTGATGTGAATGAATATCAGGCTTCACAATTATTACCTTATCTGTGCATTTTCCAGGAGACATGTTTACCAAGCGCAGCTGGGCCACACATCCCCCCTAGTTAAAATCAGCACTCCCGGGCTGAAATAGAAAAGAAAAACATTTTTGTTTTGCATATTACATCAACATTTTAAACTCATCCCTTGCGGGAGGTAAGGACTCTTTAACGTTACATTTTGTACAATGGACATTAAAAAAATATCAAAAATACTTTTCAATAAATATATACAGTATAAGACAAGATTCTTGTGGAGGACCCGCACCACAAACCTCCCACGTGGGTCCTGGGTGGGCTGCAGGACTTCTGAGCTGCAGACCTCACTCTAGGCCACACCATACAGGTTTTTCTTCAGAGGTAGTAAAGGCTTTGTGTAAAACCAAGATGGGGCACCGAAGTGCGAACTATTTACAATGAAAGTTTTTGGGCTGGCACAGTCCACAGCCACGCAGTCCTTTGCATGTGAACATATTTTAAGTAGAATCACATTAATTAGTTAACTCTTCTTCACTTTAACTCACTTTACCCAACTGGGGTATTCTATGCAAAATTATGCAATCTATGCAAACATCATCACATTTGGCAAATAACATTATTAAACATTTTTCTCAATATTAATAAAGTGCAAATTCTTTCTTTAACTTTATACAGGTGCAGTAAACCCTGTCTGGGTCCTACTGATTTTCTTCTTTCTTACAGATATCAATGACGTCTTCCACTCCTGGGGCTGGAAGCACGCGGTGCGATCTGGAACGCATCACTAACATGTCATGGCCTGCAATCTGTGTTTGAGTGGCCACAGTCCTTGTTACAATTTTGTGATTTGCTTTGCGACTTCCTGGAGGCCTAACAGGTGCCTCTTCTAAATACAGATTTGGCTCAAAAGAAGTCGCTGTGCTCTGCAGCGTTGCAGAATAAGACGCAGGTGCACGCAGTGGCTCAGTTGGGGTCGCACTTGCAGTATAGGATGCAGTATAGGATGCAGGTGCGCGCAGTGGCTCAGTTGGAGACGCACTAACCTGTTGCGCTGACGGCTGGGTCTCCTCCGGCGTCCCTACCGGGGGACTGCATTCCGCTGCGGCCTCCTGGCCTGGCTGGCACTCCGGAACGAGCAGGGCCTCCTCAGCCTCCTTCTCTCCCGCCGCATCATCGGTGGAGTCGGGATCAGCACTTTTGGAGCCGGCCTCCGGGGATTCTTCAGCCGCTGGCAGTGGTAGCACAGGTAACGGTTGCTTTCCTGGAGGGGAGAGCGCTGCGTCCCACAGCAGCCGCTGTTTCCGGGCACACCATCTTTGCTCTATCTCCTCCATTTCTTCACGGTGTCGGGCCATGTCCCTTAGCACCGCATCCACCTCCATCACTTCTTTCATGGTTTGGTTAGTGTCCCGAACTGGGGACAGCTCCGGTACAGGCAGTAGCTTTTCTGGGGAACGGGGCCTGCGCGCCGCCGCTCCTCCACACAGCACCTCCTGTCCTTCCGCCATCTCTCTCCAGGCCAGACTGTGTTTTCCATCTGGAACAATCTGGTCTCTTCCGTGGAGGCGGGATTTGCGCTTCCTCTTTTTGGCATAGAAAATGAAGAGGAGGCTGATCTCCTTAGCAGTGGGGCAGGCTCTCACATTGTAGTAGCATTTAGAGGGGGCGCCCATTGCTTTCGCGCCACAAGGGGGGGTACGCCCACGAAGGCACGCCCTTCTTCTTCACCAGCGCCTCAGGGCGCGAATATGGCGGCAAAATGGTGGAAAATGGCGCCAAAAATTACAAAAGCTGCACACAGTCTTTTTGCACAAAACAGTCCAAATAGGCACACAGGACTCACATCCAGTAAGCTTCGTATCCTGTTCGTGACGCCAAAGATGACGCGCACATGGTACCAGGGCTATGGGATACTCGGCACCGAGCCCATGGAAGTCTATGGGGAATGTCACTGGCAGCACAGCTCGGTCCGTAGCCCTGGGCGCTCATACAAAGGGGGGTATTTACAGGGGATTTTAGTAACAGTTCGTGACGCCACCTGTGGTTTCTGATCAATTTGACCAGCGCTGCAATATGAATCTTCTGAGGGGATGTTATGGGGCAGCTGGATGTTAAGTCCCCCACAGGTGGGACTGGTCCCTCGAAGTATATGGTGGTGCAGATAATAAGTCAGTCACACACAGTTCAGTCTCTTTCCATACCTTTACTGGTAGATGTTGCAGGTATGTCCCGGGGAGCTGGTCAGGTTGGAGAATGCACATTCAGGGAATTGCTGAGCAGGTTTAAGGCCTCCTTTCCCTTTGTAATGTATGTGAGTCCTAACCTGCGTGAAGTCAGGTTTAACTCCTAATGCAACTCCTACGCCCGGTCGACATTGTGGTAGAGTCTTTTCTGTCTCTGGTACCCAGATGTTGGCAAGAACGAGGTCCTTACTTTTGCAGCGTCCCGCTCAAAGTCCCTGTTCTCCCTGACTCAAGTTACGTATCGGCACTTAGGGCTACCTTCTGCGACTTGAAGTCCAGCAAGGATTCCGGTGTATCTTATTACTAGACGTGAAGTACTAGCAATGCTTCGGACCCCGGTGTCCGGTTAATTAAGTGAAGATGATCTGTCACCTTGGTCACTTGTCCTTCTTTCTCCACTCGCCTGTCGCCCTGCTCTTGCCCTTAACATAAGCACAGGTAGCAGCGGTAGTAGATGTCAGCTTTTCTTCCAGTGCTCACTGACCTGTCCTCAGTTGCCTCGTTGTATTAACTGCAGTAGTTCCCTTCCTTCTTTCCTTCCAAAGACTCTGTCCAGAGTGGCTATCAGGAGCTTCTGTCGACTGGTTTCATGCTCGCTCTGAGAGTTACTTTCCACGTTCATAGGGAACACAGGAGCTTGTTCTGAGCTAACTGCTTCAGGTTCAGATGTAACTCTGACTAGGCTAGAGTGATTCTTTCCCACTCGTACTAGCCTCCACTTCAGTATAAGGTGAGCTACAGGAGCTCTGTCAGATCTCAGTCTTATCTCCTCTCCCTCCAAGACTAGAACTGCCCTGTCCTGAGACAGGGAACTAGACTGAATCTCGTCTCTTCTCTCTACTGA
Source organism: Oophaga sylvatica (assembly GCA_033576555.1). Taxonomy (NCBI): domain Eukaryota; kingdom Metazoa; phylum Chordata; class Amphibia; order Anura; family Dendrobatidae; genus Oophaga; species Oophaga sylvatica. The sequence goes on along the minus strand of JARQOD010000001.1, from coordinate 2,244,694 downwards.
CTAGAATGACTCACTATTGCTACGTCACATACTTAAATAATCTAAGTTGCCCTCTGGTGGCAGTGTTGGGAAATGTGTGATGTGAATGAATATCAGGCTTCACAATTATTACCTTATCTGTGCATTTTCCAGGAGACATGTGTACCAAGTGCAGCTGGGCCACACAATTACCTGACACATGCCTACACAGACATTACCTCACACATGTATACACAGACATTACCTGACACAGGCATACACAGACATTACCTCACACATGCATATACATACATTATCTGACACATGTATACAGAGACATTGCCTGTAAGATACATACACAGACATTGCCTGACACATGCATACACAGACATTATCTCACACATGCATATACATACATTACCTGACACATACATACACAGGCATTACCTGACACATGCCTACACAGACATTACCTCACACATGTATACACAGACATTACCTGACACAGGCATACACAGACATTACCTCACACATGCATATACATACATTATCTGACACATGTATACAGAGACATTGCCTGTAAGATACATACACAGACATTGCCTGACACATGCATACACAGACATTATCTTACACATGCATATACATACATTACCTGACACATACATACTGTTAAGGCTGGCGGAACGCACAAAATAATATAAATAATAAGTGCGTTCGCAGCCCGGGGTCCACCGTGCAGGCGAAGCCCGCTGCTGGCAAAAAGGTGCAAGAAGCAAACTCTGTTATCCCGCAGAGCTGCCAACATAAACGCCGTAATGCGCTGTGGCAATGAGTGCGAACTCTGTTACTCCACAGAGCCGCTAGAAGAGGAGCCGCAACGCTATATGGCGATGTGTGCGCACTCACTAGACACAACTGAGTGGCAAAGAAAACATGATAGGGCGCTGACTAGCGTTGAAAGCGAACCCTGTTACGTCACAGGGCCGCTGAGAAAAAGCACTGTGTCCTGTAAGGCTCTCAGATACACAGTTAAGTGCTAAGCGTACATAAAGCGTGATCATGTGCTAATGTCCTCGCGGGAGTCACCCGCAATCTAAGGCGTCTGAACGCCAGACCCTGAATACGGCAATCAAACTCCTCACCGGTTATGCCGGTAATCTAGGGCATCTAGGACACCGACCCTGACCAGCTACCATACCAAACTCCTCACCGATTAAGTCGGTATTCTAGTGGCTTATTTCAGCCGGGTCCCGATCCACACATACACATGACCACACTGGTGCATAGCATACAATGATTGATGTTAGCGCATGGCGGCCCAGCCATGCTACCCTTTTATAGCAACAGCTACAGGACCTTCCAGGAACAAGGACCAATGAGAAGCTGTTACAAACACACGTAGCTACATGACCTTCCTGGCGGACCAATAGGAGCCGCTGCAGCACCTGAACATGTGACCCCTGATCTCCAATGAGAGATCTCACTCTGGGCATGCTCAGATGGGAAAACGCAGGACTTGTCCCAAAGACGACTGCTCCAGCACTGGCTATAATAGCAGATCCAGGAAAGGCAGCAGCAAGTCACTGCACAGTAGAGGAGTGGGCAAGACGCCTGGACCGACGTCTCTGCTGAGCAGGCTCCACTGTGGCCGGAGAAGAATGGGAGACCGCAGCGGGACGGGTTCGAGACTCCCCTTGTGCAGCAGCGGGAAATCGAACCCTAGCATTACCCCCCCTTCTTTGGGCCTCGCTGCGCTCAAAGGCAGCGATGAGCTGCGGAGCGTGAACATGCTCGGCAGGCTCCCAGGATCTATCCTCAGGCCCATAACCCCTCCAATCCACCAAATAAAATTTTTTGCCTCGTACCACCTTGCACCCAACAATGGCGTTCACCTCATGATCGTCGGTAGATGAACCCCGACGTCCCGGCAGATGACTCGGAAAACCGGGAAATGGCCACGGGTTTCAAGAGGGACACGTGAAAGGTGTCAGTGATACCAAGGCGAGGCGGAAGGGCTAGGCGGTATACCACAGGTTAACCTGCTCGAGGACCTTGAAAGGACCCAGGTATCGGGGTGCCAACTTAGTGGACTCAACTCGCAGCCTGATGTTACGGGCGGAGAGCCACACCATGTCCCCAGGAGCAAATGTTGGAGCGGGGCGCCGATGTGCGTCGGCGGAGGACCTCATCCTCTCCTTGGATGCCTGAATGGCATCCTGGGTACGGTCCCAAATGTCCCGTGCCTCCACAGCCCAGTCTGCCACCCTGGAGTCGGCGGAAGACACAGGCATGGGCACCGGAACCCGCGGATGCTGACCGTAGTTTAGGAAGAATGGAGTCTGTCCGGTGGAATCAGCCACAGCATTGTTTAATGCAAACTCAGCCCATGGTAGCAAGGATGCCCAGTCATCCTGCCTGACCGAGACAAAATGTCGTAGATAGGTGACCAAGGTCTGGTTGGCCCTCTCTACCAACCCATTCGTCTCAGGATGGTACGCTGAAGAGAGATTTAACTCAATACTGAGTAGACGACAAAGCTCTCTCCAGAACCGAGACGCAAACTGGGGACCTCGGTCACTGACAATTTTGTCCGGCATGCCGTGTAGATGAAAGATATGCCTAACGAACAAAGCTGCCAGAGCCCGTGCAGAAGGTAACCGTGGAAGTGGCACCAAATGCACCATTTTGGAAAAATGGTCGGTGATTACCCAAATGATGGTGCAACCTCGAGACTTGGGCAGGCCCACCACAAAGTCCATCCCAACCATCTCCCAGGGCCTGTCTGCCACCGGCAGAGGGTGAAGTAACCCAGCTGGCCGTTGTCGTGGAGACTTATCCTTGGCGCAGGAGACACGCCCGAACATAGTCCCCAACGTCACGGACCATATGCGGCCACCAGTATGTCCTTGCCAACAATTCAGATGTCCTCTTTGCCCCAAAGTGTCCACCCACCTTGGACGAATGTGCCCAAGAGAGTACCTCCGGTCGCAAATTAGTAGGCACGAAAGTCTTGTCAGGGGCACAGACTCTAGCGAAACCGGGGCCACTGTTCTCAGGCTCTCTGTGGGGACGATTAGCCGAGGCTCCTCCACCTCCTCCTCCGAGGACACCACAGAGCAAGAGAGAGTGTCGGCACGAATGTTCTTCTCTCCCGAGAGGAAATGCAGTGTGAAATGAAACCGGGAGAAGAACAAGGACCATCTGGCTTGGCGAGAATTAAGCCGCTGGGCTGTCTGAAGATATACCAGGTTTTTGTGATCCGTGAAGACTTGGAAGGGAAAGCGAGCTCCCTCCAACAGATGTCTCCACTCCGAGAAGGCCAACTTCATTGCTAGCAACTCCCTGTCCCCGATGGAATAATTCCTCTCCGCTGGTGTGAAGGTCTTGGAGAAAAAGAAGCATGGATGCTTCCGACCTTGAGCATCCTTTTGGAAAAGGACTGCTCCAGCTCCAACGGACGAGGCATCCACCTCCAATATAAATGGCTTATCAACATCGGGGCGATGTAGGATGGGAGCTCTAGCGAAATGGGACTTAATAGACGTGAAGGCCTTGGAGACCTCTTCAGACTACAATTTGGGATTAGCTCCCTTTTTGGTGAGGGCAACCACGGGAGCTACCAAAGTTGAGAAGTGAGGGATAAACTGGCGGTAGTAATTAATGAACCCCATAAAGTGCTGCACCGCCTTTAGAGAATGGGGTTCTTGCCAGTCCATCACCGCCTGTAGTTTGGCAGGATCCATAGCCAATCCCTCGGCGGAGATGACATAGCCCAGGAAAGGTAAGGACTCCTGCTCAAACACACATTTCTCCAACTTTGCGTAGAGGGAATTTGCCCGTAGGAGGTCGAAGACTCTGCAAACATCTCTCCGGTGGGAGTCAATATCTGGGGAAAAGATGAGAATATCATCCAGATAGACTACGACTGAGGTGGAGAGCATATCCCGGAAGATGTCATTAACAAAGTCTTGGAAGATGGCTGGGGCGTTACAGAGCCCGAAGGGCATCACCAGATTTTCATAGTGCCCGTCCCTGGTATTAAAAGCCGTCTTCCATTCGTCCCCCTCACGGATGCGAATCAGGTTATAAGCACCCCGCAGATCTAATTTCGTAAATATCCTTGCCCCTCGTAGCCTATCAAATAGCTCAGAAATCAGTGGCAACGGATATTTATTCTTAACAGTGATGGCATTAAGACCCCTGTAATCGATGCATGGACGTAATTCTCCGTTCTTCTTCTGCACGAAGAAGAACCCCGCCCCTGCAGGTGACACTGACTTCCTAATGAATCCTCTCGCCAGGTTCTCCTGGATATATTGGGACATAGCCTCCGTCTCCGGGAGAGAAAGGGGATAGACCCGTCCCCGAGGAGGTTCTGCTCCAGGCAAGAGGTCAATAGGACAGTCGTAGGGACGGTGAGGTGGAAGGACTTCTGCAGCCTTTTTGGAGAATACGTCTGCATATGACCAATAGTAATTAGGAAGAGAAGTAAGATCTGCGGGCATCTCTGTAGTGGCCACCTGAATGCATTCCCTCATACATCTGCCTTTACATGACTCACCCCAACCCAATATCCTCCCAGAGTTCCACTCAATGTGTGGGGAATGGAAATGGAGCCAGGGCATTCCTAACAAGATCTCGTCTATTCCCTCGGGAATGACTAAAAGTGAGATAATCTCTTGATGGGAAAGTGACATTGACAACGTGAAAGGGATGGTCTGATGTGTGATTGGTGAAGGCAGTGTCGACCCATTCACTACTCGAACAGTCACGGGTTTGGCGAGCATCACCAGAGGTATAGAGTGGCGGAGAGCGAAGGTAGAAGACATGAAATTTCCTTCGGCTCCAGAATCCACACAAATCGTGACTGTTAAAGTGGATGAGCCAAAATTGATTGTCCCCCTAAAGGACAACTTGGAGGCGTGTACTGCTGTGTCTAGTGAATCCCCTCCAATGGTTACTAGACGCGGTCGTTTCCCGACCGCCGTGGACATTTGTTAGCATAATGCCCTATTTGTTGGCAAGCATTACAGGTCACAGATACTCGAGCAGCCCGAGACTTAGGTCTCACTCGAGAAATCTCCATGGCCTCAGGGAATCGGACGCCTGAATGGAAGATTCCAGAGGTCTGGCGAAGGTGGGCGCCAGCCGGAACCTCTGCCTACACTGGGCCCGCTCCAACCTCCGCTCGTTAAAACGAAGGTCGATGCGGGTAGATATGGTAATGAGCTCCTCCAGTGTGGCAGGAATCTCCCTGGTGGACAAGGCGTCCTTCACATGGTCTGCCAGTCCCCTCCAGTACACGGGTATAAGGACTTTATCTGGCCAATCCAGCTCAGAGACCAGAGTCCGAAATTGGACGGCAAACTGGCTGACCATGGATGAACCCTGGGTGATAGCCAACAATTGAAGAGCCGTATCGTGGGTGACACGAGGTCCTAAAAAGACCTGTTTAAGAGTGTCCAAGAAGAGAGGAGCACTCTGCACCACACGATCATCGCGCTCCCATAACGGCGTTGCCCACTCCAACGCCCTGCTCGACAAAAGGGATATGATAAAACCCAGTTTTGCCCGCTCCGTGGGATAACGTGCAGCCAGAAGCTCTAGATGTATGGAGCACTGACTGACGAAACCCCGACATTGTTTACTGTCACCGGTAAACTTGTCTGGAAGTGGGAGGCGGGAAATAGTCAGAGCAGGGGTAGCAGAGGACAAACTGGCGGCGGCCACACTAGCAGCCTGAACCGCGACTGCGGTAACATCCACCGCTGAGGTTGTGCGCTCTAGAGTCGCCAACCTACCCTCCAGCTGCTGGATATACCGCTGCAGACGCTGGTCGTCCGCCATTTTACCAGCCAGACCCTGGCGCTAATATTATGTTAAGGCTGGCGGAACGCACAAAATAATATAAATAATAAGTGCGTTCGCAGCCCGGGGTCCACCGTGCAGGTGAAGCCCGCTGCTGGCAAAAAGGCGCAAGAAGCAAACTCTGTTATCCCGCAGAGCTGCCAACATAAACGCCGTAATGCGCTGTGGCAATGAGTGCGAACTCTGTTACTCCACAGAGCCGCTAGAAGAGGAGCCGCAATGCTATATGGCGATGTGTGCGCACTCACTAGACACAACTGAGTGGCAAAGAAAACACGCTAGGGCGCTGACTAGCGTTGAAAGCGAACCCTGTTACGTCACAGGGCCGCTTGAGAAAAAGCACTGTGTCCTGTAAGGCTCTCAGATACACAGTTAAGTGCTAAGCGTACATAAAGCGTGATCATGTGCTAATGTCCTCGCGGGAGTCACCCGCAATCTATGGCGTCTGAACGCCAGGCCCTGAATACGGCAATCAAAACTCCTCACCGGTTATGCCGGTAATCTAGGGCATCTAGGACACCGACCCTGACCAGCTACCATACCAAACTCCTCACCGATTAAGTCGGTATTCTAGTGGCTTATTTCAGCCGGGTCCCGATCCACACACACACATGACCACACTGGCGCATAGCATACAATGATTGATATTAGCGCATGGCGGCCCAGCCATGCTACCCTTTTATAGCAACAGCTACAGGACCTTCCAGGAACAAGGACCAATGAGAAGCTGTTACAAACAAACGTAGCTACATGACCTTCCTGGCGGACCAATAGGAGCCGCTGCAGCACCTGAACATGTGACCCCTGATCTCCAATGAGAGATCTCACTCTGGGCATGCTCAGATGGGAAAACGCAGGACTTGTCCCAAAGACGACTGCTCCAGCACTGGCTATAATAGCAGATCCAGGAAAGGCAGCAGCAAGTCACTGCACAGTAGTGGAGTGGGCAAGACGCCTGGACCGACGTCTCTGCTGAGCAGGCTCCACTGCGGCCGGAGATGAATGGAAGACCGCACAGGACGGGTTCGAGACTCCCCTTGTGCAGCAGTGGGAAATCGAACCCTAGCACATACACAGGCATTACCTGACACAGGCATACACAGACATTACCTCACACATGCATATACATACATTACCTGACACATGTATACAGAGACATTGCCTGTAAGATACATACACAGACATTGCCTGACACATGCATACACAGACATTACCTGACACACGCATACACAGACATTACCTGACACACACAGACATTACCTGACACATGCATACACAGACATTGCCTGACACACACAGACATTGCCTGACACATGCATACACAGACATTATCTCACACATGCATATACATACATTACCTGACACAGGCATACACAGACATTACCTCGCATATACATACATTACCTGACACATGCATACACAGACATTACCTGACACACGCATACACAGACATTACCTGACACACGCATACACAGACATTGCCTGACACATGCATACACAGACATTATCTCATACATACATTACCTGACACATACATACACAGGCATTACCTGACACATGTATACACAGACATTACCTGACACATGCATACACAGGCATTACCTGACACAGACATTACCTCAGACATGCATATACATACATTACCTGACACATGTATACAGAGACATTGCCTGTAAGATACATCCACAGACATTACCTGACACAGACATTACCTCACACATGCATATACAGACATTACCTGACACACGCATACACAGACATTATCATATACATACATTACCTGACACATGCATACACAGACATTACCTGACACATGCATACACAGACATTACCTAACACATGCATACACAGACATTATCATATACATACATTACCTGACACAGGCATTACTGACACATGATATATATACATTACCTGACACATGTATACAGAGACATTGCCTGTAAGATACATACACCGACATTGCCTGACACATGCATACACAGACATTACCTGACACATGTATACTTAGACATTACGTGACACATGTATACACAGACATTACCTGACACATGCATACACAGACATTATCATATACATACATTACCTGACACAGGCATTACCTGACACATTCATATATATACATTACCTGACACATGTATACAGAGACATTGCCTGACACATGTATGCTTAGACATTACCTGACATGTGCATACAGACATTACCTGACACATGTATACTTAGACATTACGTGACACATGTATACACAGACATTACCTGACACATCTATACACAGACATTACGTGACACATGCATACACAGACATTACCTGACACATGTATACTTAGACATTACATGACACATGTATACACAGACATTACCTGACACATGCATATACAGACATTACCTGACACACGCATACACAGACATTATCTGACACATGCATACAAATACATGCCCACTTGCATACAGATAAATACAGTGCCTTGCAATAGTATTCGGCCCCTGGAACTTTTCAACTTTTTCCCACATATCATGCTTCAAACATAAAGATACCAAATGTAATTTTTTGGTGAAGAATCAACAACAAGTGGAGACAATTGTGAAGTTGAACGAAATTTATTGGTTATTTTAAATTTTTGTGGAAATACAAAAACTGAAAAGTGGGGCGTGTAATATTATTCGGCCCCTTTACCTTAATACTTTGTTGCTCCACCTTTTGCTGCGATTACAGCTGCAGTCTCTTGGGGTTTGTCTCTATCAGTATTGTACATTGAGAGACTGAAATTCTCGCCCATTCTTCCTTGGCAAACAGCTCGAGCTCAGTGAGGTTGGATGGAGATCGTTTGTGAACAGCAGTTTTCAGCTCTTTCCACAGATTCTCGGTTGGATTCAGGTCTGGACTGTGACTTGGCCATTCTAACACCTGGATACGTTTATTTGTGAACCATTACATTGTAGATGTTGCTTTATGTTTGGGATCATTCTCTTGTTGGAAGACAAATCTCCGTCCCAGTCTCAGGTCTTTTGCAGACTCCAACAGGTTTTCTTCAAGAATGGTCCTGTATTTGGCTCCATCCATCTTCCCATCAATTTTAACCATCTTCCCTGTCCCTGCTGAAGAAAAGCAGGCCCAAACCATGATGCTGCCACCACCATGTTTCACAGTGGGGATGGTGTGTTCAGGGTGATGAGCTGTGTTGCCTTTACGCCAAACATATCGTTTGGCATTGTTGCCATAAAGTTTGATTTTGGTTTCATCTGACCAGAGCACCTTCTTCCACATGTTGGTGTCTCCCAGGTGGCTTGGTGCAAACTTTAACCCCTTCACCCCCAAGGGTGGTTTGCACGTTAATGACCGGGCCAATTTTTACAATTCTGACCACTGTCTCTTTATGAGGTTATAACTCTGGAACGCTTCAACGGATCTTCGCGATTCTGAGACTGTTTTCTCATGACATATTGTACTTCACGTTAGAAGTAAAATTTCTTCGATATAACTTGCGTTTATTTTTGAAAAAAACGCAAATATGGCGAAAATTTTTAAAATTTTGCAATTTTCAAACTTTGAATTTTTATTCCCTTAAAACAGAGAAATATGTCACATAAAATAGTTAAGAAATAACATTTCCCACATGTCTACTTTACATCAGCACAATTTTGGAACCAAAATTTTTTTTTGTTAGGAAGTTATAAGGGTTAAAAGTTGACCAGCGATTTCTCATTTTTACAACAAAATTTACAAAGCCATTTTTTTTAGGGACCACCTCTCATTTGAAGTCACTTTGAGGGGTCTATATGGCAGAAAATACCCAAAAGTGACACCATTCTAAAAACTGCACCCCTCAAGGTACTCAAAACCACATTCAAGAAGATTATTAACCCTTCAGGTGCTTCACAGGAACTAAAGCAACGTGGAAGGAAAAAATGAATATTTAACTTTTTAGCCACAAAAATGATCTTTTACAAACTTTTTTTTTATTTTCACAAGGGTAAAAGGAGAAAATGGACAGATAAGGTTGTTATGCAATTTCTCCTGAGTACGCCAATACCCAATATGTGGGGGAAAACCACTGTTTGGGCACACGGCAGAGCTCGTAAGGGAAGGAGCGCCGTTTGACTTTTTCAAACTAAAATTGGCTGGAATTGAGATTGGATGCCATGTCGTGTTTGGAGAGCCCCTGATGCGCCTAAACAGTGGAAACCCCCACAAGTGACACCATTTTGGAAACTAGACCCCCTAAGGTACTTATCTAGATCTGTTGTGAGCACTTTGAACTCCCAAGTGTTTCACAAAAGCTTATAATGCCTGGGTGTGAAAAAAAAAAAAAACAATTTTCCACAAAAATGATTTTTTAGTCCCAAATTTTTGAATTTTCCCAAGGAAATTGGACCCCAAAAGTTGTTGTCCAATTTGTCCTGAGTACGCTGATACCCCATATGTGGTGGGGGGGGAACTGTTTGGGTGCACGGCAGGGCTTGGAAAGGAAGTAGTAACGTTTTGGAATGCAGACGTTGATGGGGGTCATGTTCCGTTTGCAGTGCCCCAGATGAGCCTAAACAGTGGAAACCCCCCACAAGTGACCCCATTTTGGAAACTATACCCCCTAAGGAACTTATCTAGATCTTTGGTGAGCACTTTGAACCCCCAAGTGCTTCACACAAGTCTATAATGCCCAGGCATGAAAATAAAAAATCCTATTTTTTTCCCACAAAAATTATCTTTTAGTCACTAATTTTTTATTTTCTCAAGGGTAACAGGAGAAATTGGACCACAAAAGTTGTTGTCCAATTTGTTCTGAGTACGCTGATACCCCATATGTGGGTGGTAACCACTGTTTGGGCGCACGGCAGAGCTCGGAATGGAAGGAGCACCATTTGACTTTTTCCAACCAAAATTGGCTGGAATTGAGATTGGATGCCATGTTGCATTTGGAGAGCCCCTGATGTGCCTAAACAGTGGAAACCCCCCACAAATGACCCCATTTTGGAAACTAGACCCCCTAAGGAACTTTTCTAGATCTTTGGTGAGCAATTTGAACCCCCAAGTGCTTCACACAAGTTTATAACGTAGAGCCGTAAAATTTAAAAATCATATTTTTTCCACAAAAATGATCTTTTCACCCCAATTTTTATTTTTCCAAGGGTAACAAGACTCCAAAAGTTATTGTGCAATTTGTCCTGAGTGCGCTGATACCCCATATGTGGGGGTAAACCACTGTTTGGGTGCATGGCAGAGTGTAATGTATGTAGTACAGTTCATATAGCGTCTTGTGCTTGGGTGCGATGAAAACACAGGAGTCACAGGTTTGATATAGAAAAGTCCTGTATTACTTCATACAAGTTGGCAGAAATAGTCACACAGTTTGCAGACACAGAAACAGGAGACACAGCAGGCCAGAGTAATCCTAGCTCAGCAATCACTCTCCAATACAGATTCAGGATCTTCTTCTCTGTTACCGTAAGTCCATGCAAACGTGGGTCTTTCAAAGAGCAGGGTTCAGAGTCCACAAGTGCTTCAGAGTTCCTCAGTAGGAATAGCTGGAGTACAAGGTCCAAGGCTTACAGGAGTCAAGTCACAGGTTCACTGCAGGCTAGATTCTGAAGCACTGATTGCTCAGCTGTGGCTGCTTAAGAAGCAAAGGAGAGAATCAGGGCGGGAACATGCAAGCTGGAAACTCCATTTTGACTGAGGGCAAGATAGCTGCAGCAAGACAGAAAGTAAAATGGCTAACAAACAAACTGAGTTTCAGGAATATATACATAGAACCTTACATTACTCCCCCCTTAAGGACAACCTCCGGATGACCTCAGACCAGGCTTGTGTGGGTACCTCTGATGAAACTGACGGAGCAAGCGAGGAGCATTAACGTTATTGACCGGTTCCCATGAGTTGTCCTCCACTGGGTAGCCCTGCCATTTAATCAGATATTGTAACTGATTTCTATACAACCTGGAATCTAAAATCCTTTCCACCACAAATTCTTCCTGACCATCGACTAGCACTGGGTCAGGGCAAGGAGAGGAACGTCCAGGAAACGTATTGGGTGTCGCAGCCTTTAGTAGGGATACATGAAAGACAGGGTGGATTCTCATAGTTCTGGGCAGTTGAAGACGACAAGCAACGGCACTTATAATTTTACTGATTTTATAGGGTCCAATGTACTTATGTCCCAACTTAGACGATGGAATCCTTAACTTAAGATTTCTGGTTGACAGCCAGACCAAGTCTCCTACCTTGAAAGCAGGTTTACGAAATTTATCTGCTGCTTTCTTGAACCTTTCTTGAGCCGATTCCAGATTTTCCTTTAGAAGATCCATATTCTTCTGTAAAGACGTGATTCTTTCAGCCACTGCTGGTAAAGGCGTTTCTATGGGAAATCGTGGTAGAATGTTAGGATGATAACCTAGATTAGAGTAAAAAGGAGACTGTTTAGTGGAGGCACTCTGAGAGTTGTTATACGAGAACTCAGCTAATGGAAGTAGATCCACCCAATCATCCTGTAGGTGGCAGATAAAGCAGCGGAGATACTGCTCCAGGGTTTGATTGGTTCGTTCGGTCTGTCCATTAGTCTGGGGATGAAAAGCAGAAGAAAGGTTTACTTTAATGTCCAATGCTGCACAGAAATTTTGCCAAAACCTAGAAGTGAATTGCACCCCTCGATCCGAAATAACCTCATCCGGTACTCCATGTAAGCGAAACACATCTTTAATCATCAAATCTGATGTCTGTTTTGCAGTGGGTAAGCCGACACAAGGGATAAAATGAGCTGCCTTTGTTAGACGGTCAACCACCACTAGAATGGTGTTCTTCCCCTGAGAGGTTGGTAACTCCACAATGAAGTCCATAGAAATGGATCCCCACGGGCGGGACGGGGTGGGAAGAGGCTGTAACAGACCAGTTGGTGAGGAGTGAGGTGTTTTGCATCTTGCACAGACCTCACATGAAGTGACATAATTCAAAACATCCTTCCTGCAAGTGGGCCACCAAAAGAAACGAGAAAGAAATTCCTGTGTCTTTAGAATTCCTCTATGCCCAGCTATCTTGGAATCGTGAATGAGTTGCAATACTCTTAATCTGACTGTTTCAGGAATATACAGACGTTGTCCCTGAATCCACACACCATTCTTAAAGACAAGACTTACGTCCCTTGGGGGTTGTGCCAAAAAGGAATCCGCATGGTATGCTTCCTTGATGTCCTTAAGTAGGTCTTGATTATGAATTACTCCTAGGAATCTAGAGTCAGGAAGAATAGTCTTAGGAGGAGTAATTGGACGTGTCTCTGCTGAGTAAATCCTAGAGAGTGCATCAGCCTTTCCATTGCGCGATCCTGGTCTATAAGAGATGATAAAATTAAATTGGTTTAAGAAAAGATTCCAGCGAGCCTGGCGAGGAGTCAGGCACTTAGCCGACCTGATAAACTCAAGGTTACGATGGTCTGTCAGGACGACTATTTGCTGTGCAGCCCCCTGAAGAAGGTGTCTCCATTCTTTGAAGGCGGCAATAATGGCCAACAACTCTCTATTGCCCACATCGTAGTTCCTCTCAGCCGAAGACAACTGCTGGGAAAAGAAGGCACAGGGATGCAAGACATTCTTCTCACCTGTTCTCTGAGAGAGTATAGCTCCAACGGCACAGTCTGAAGCATCCACCTCTATTATGAAGGCAAGCTCGGGGTTGGGATGTACTAGGATAGGTGCAGTGGTAAATTTATCTTTTAGACGGGAAAATGCTTCCTGGGCTTGGGGAGTCCAGGAAAACCTAGACTCTTTCCGGGTAAGTTGAGTGATAGGTGACACTACCTCAGAGAAATTTCTAATGAAACGTCTATAGAAGTTGGCAAACCCGATGAAGCGCTGTACCTCCTTCACATTTCTAGGACTTGGCCAATCCTTGATGGCTTGGGTTTTGCTTCCATCCATACTAATTCCTTGTGTAGACAGTACATACCCCAGAAATTGAATTTCGGTCCTATGGAATTCACACTTTTCAAGTTTGATGTAAAGATGATTTTGTCTTAGACGTTCCAAGACCATTCTCACATGTCCATGATGTTCCTCTGTGGAGTTAGAAAAAATTAGAATATCATCCAAATAAATTACCACAAATGTATCTAGGAGATCCCTGAAGATGTCATTCACCAAGTGTTGGAAAGTGGCTGGGGCGGTACTCAGACCAAAAGGCATAACTAGATATTCAAAGTGTCCATAGCGTGACCTGAATTCAGTCTTCCATTCATCCCCAGGTCTAATACGGACTAAGTTATAGGCCCCACGAAGATCTAGTTTAGAAAAAATTTTGGCATGTCGCACTCTCTCCAATAACTCAGGGATTAAAGGCAATGGATAACGGTTTCTAATAGTAACCTTATTGAGTTCCCTATAGTCTACGCATGGTCTCAGAGATCCATCTTTCTTCTTTACAAAGAAGATGGGTGCACCTGCAGGAGATGAAGAGGGGCGTATGAAGCCCTTGGCTAGATTTTCATCTATGTAATCCTTTAAAGCCTTTAGCTTGGGCCCCGCCAGGGGTAGATCTTACCAAAAGGTATCTCTGCTCCAGGCAATAATTCAATTGGACAATCATATGGACGGTGAGGAGGAAGCTGGTCAGCGTTCTTCTTGTCACATAAATCCACATAGTCCTGGTATACAGCTGGTAGTTCAGGGACTGACATGATTCCTTTAGGAACAGAGCAAGCTGAAACTTTTGGACTCATCTGTTTCTCTGGAAAGTGTAATTCCTTGGTCTCCCAGTTAATGGTAGGATTCTGAGCCTGCAGCCATGGTAGCCCTAGAATAATGGGAAAGTGGGGAGAAGAGATAAGCATAAAGGACAGTTTTCTTGATGATCTTTACCCATAAGAACCCTCAAAGGCTCTGTTTCCTGATCCACTGGTCCAGAGGTCAGCAGGGAGCCATCCACAGTTTCCATCTGTACTGGAGTAGCCTTCTTCACTGAACGTATTCCCTGTTTCAGAGCAAAGGAGACATCCATAAAATTTCCACTTGCCCCTGAGTCGATCATAGCAGAGCTAGACACCCAAGCTGAGTCAACCCAGAGTTTGATGGAAAGAAAGCAATGAGAATTGTTTTTCTTACAACTCAGCTGGGACACCGCTGAGGAAACTTGAAAAATGGCAGCGTTTACACAGTCAACGTCCTCAGAGGTAACGGAGTTTAAGTCCGAGAAATCAAGATCTGTTGCTGCAGATCTCTCTGGAGCCTGAGGCTCGGACCTGACAGATCCCCTCTCGCAACACTCACAATGAATGAGTGCTGCAGTAGTCTTACGAGAACGGCTGGGGCAGTTTATAATGAAGTGCCCTGACTTACCACAATAGAAACATAGATTCTCCTTAAAACGATGTTCCTTGCGTGCATCACTAACCCGTCGTTGTAAAGAGTCTACCTGCATGGGTTCAGGTTCAGGTTCCCGTGTAATCCTACTCAAAGGTTCCTTAGCTGGAGAGGAAGGTAGGAAAAGGTTAGTACGATTGCTTTCGAACCATCTCTCTTGCCTGCGTTCAGTCAGACGAGTATCAATACGGATGCAGTAGTTAATAAAGTCACCTAACGCAGTGGGAGGGTCGGCACGAGCAAGTTCATCCTTAATCAGTGGAGATAACCCCTTTCGAAAAATAGATTTTTTGGCGGAACTGTCCCAGGTGGTATCAAGGGCCCATCTCCTGAAATCCAAGGCATATTCAGCTACCGAGTGCTTACCTTGGCGCAAAGCTAACATGGCTGCTTCAGCTGTTGCACCTCGATTGGGGTCATCAAACACCTGCCCCATGGCTGAAATAAAATCATCAAGGTGATTCAAACAATCATCCTCAGTCTCAATCAGAGGGTTTGCCCACATTAAAGCCTTGTTGGTAAGCAACATAATTATAGTAAGCACCTTAGATCGTTCAGTGGGAAATTGTGAAGCATGTGCAGAAAAAAAAAGATTGCATTGATTAATAAATCCCTGAATTTCTCACGTTCACCGCCAAAACGAAAAGGGGGCAACTTGGGAATCCCAGCACTCGGGGCTACTGCAGGAGCCTGGACTCGCCCCTCTAGAACCTCAATCCTGGCTCGCAAATCCTGGGTAGTCTGTCCAACCACTTGCAAATTGTGATTATTGAGGTCCTGTAGATTTGTAAAACGGGTCTTTATATTCTGCAAATCTGCAAGGATATTATCAGTCACTCCGCAAAGTTCCTTTATGCGGGCCTCCATTTTCCAGATCTTTTAAGACAGGATTACTGGAAGAAGAGGAGAGAAAAAAAAACAATAGTGTTCACCTGTGGCAACTCTGCGAGAGAAAAAAAAAATTAAGGGAACTGCTCACCTGGAATGGTTGTGAGAAGTCACAACCACTATCATCACAGAAAGTTTCAACCAGACATCTGATATCCAGAGTTACAGCAGACAAAAAAGAGAAAAGAAAGGAAAAAAAAAAAAACAATAATGTTTACCTGTGGTAACACTGCAAAAAGAAAAAACTTAAGGGAATTGCTCACCTGGCATGGTTGTGAGAAGTCACAACCACTGTCATCACAGAAAGTACAACCGGACGTCTGATATCCACAGTACAGCAGACACAGCCTTCCAGACCCAGCAGACACTAACGTTTTGGCTTCAGAATCTTATAATGTATGTAGTACAGTTCATATAGCGTCTTGTGCTTGGGTGCGATGAAAACACAGGAGTCACAGGTTTGATATAGAAAAGTCCTGTATTACTTCATACAAGTTGGCAGAAATAGTCACACAGTTTGCAGACACAGAAACAGGAGACACAGCAGGCCAGAGTAATCCAAGCTCAGCAATCACTCTCCAATACAGATTCAGGATCTTCTTCTCTGTTACCGTAAGTCCATGCAAACGTGGGTCTTTCAAAGAGCAGGGTTCAGAGTCCACAAGTGCTTCAGAGTTCCTCAGTAGGAATAGCTGGAGTACAAGGTCCAAGGCTTACAGGAGTCAAGTCACAGGTTCACTGCAGGCTAGATTCTGAAGCACTGATTGCTCAGCTGTGGCTGCTTAAGAAGCAAAGGAGAGAATCAGGGCGGGAACATGCAAGCTGGAAACTCCATTTTGACTGAGGGCAAGATAGCTGCAGCAAGACAGAAAGTAAAATGGCTGACGAACAAACTGAGTTTCAGGAATATATACATAGAACCTTACACAGAGTTTGGAAGGGAAGGAGCGCCGTCTGACTTTTTCAACGCAGAATTGGCTGGACGCCATGTCGTGTTTGGAGAGCTCCTGATCTGCCTAAACAGTGGAAACCCCCATAAATGACGCCATTTTGGAAACTAGACCCCTCAAGGAACTTATCTAGATGTGTGGTGAGAACTTTTAACCCCCAGGTGTTTCACTAAAGTTTATAACGTACAGCCGTAAAATAAAAAATCTTTTTTTTTTTTTACAAAAATGATTTTTTCGTCCCCAATATTTTATTTTCACAAGGGTAACAGAAGAAATTGGAACCCAAAAGTTGTTGTCCAATTTGTTCTGAGTACGTTGATACCCAATATGTTGGAGAAAACTACTGTATGGGCGCACGTCAGGGCTCGGAAGGGAAGTAGTGACGTTTTGGATTGCAGACTTTGATGGAATGGTCTGGGGGCGTCATGTCGCATTTGGAGAGCCCTGATGCGCCTAAACAGTGGAAACCCCCCACAAGTGACCCCATTTTGGCAAATAGACCCCACAAGGAACTTATCTAGATGTGTGGTGAGCACTTTGAACCCCGAAGTGCTTCACAGAAGTTTATAACGTACAGCCGTAAAAATAAAAAATCTTTTTTTTTTTTACAAAAATGATTTTTTTTGCCCCCAATATTTTATTTTCACAAGGGTAACAGGAGAAATTGGACCCCAAAAGTTGTTGTCCAATTTGTCCTGAGTACGCTGATACCCAATATGTGGGAGAAAACTACTTTATGGGCGCACGTCAGGGCTCGGAAGGGAAGTAGTGACGTTTTGGATTGCAGACTTTGATGGAATGGTCTGGGGGCGTCATGTCGCATTTGGAGAGCCCCTGATGCGCCTAAACAGTGGAAACCCCCACAAGTGACCCCATTTTGGAAAATAGACCCCACAAGGAACTTGTCTAGATGTGTGGTGAGCACTTTGAACCCCGAAGTGCTTCACAGAAGTTTATAACGCACAGCCGTAAAAATAAAAAATCCTTTTTTTTTTTGCAAAAATGATTTTTTTGCCCCAATATTTTATTTTTACAAGGGTAACAGGAGAAATTGGACCCCAAAAGTTGTTGTCCAATTTGTCCTGAGTACGCTGATATCCAATATGTGGGAGAAAACTACTGTATGGGTACACGTTGGGGCTCGGAAGGGAAGTAGTGACGTTTTGGATTGCAGACTTTGATGGAATGGTCTGGGGGCGTCATGTCGCATTTGGAGAGCCCCTGATGCGCCTAAACAGTGGAAATCCCCAACAAGTGACCCTATTTTGGAAAATAGACCCCACAAGGAACTTATCTAGATGTGTGGTGAGCGCTATGAAGCCCCAAGTGCTTCACAGAAGTTTATAATGTACAGCCGTAAAAACAAAAAATATTTTTTTTTTGTACAAAAATTATATTTTCGCCCCCAGTTTTTTATTTTCCCAAGGGTAGCAGAAGAAATAGGACAAATTGCACAATAACTCTTGGGGTCCAGAGTACGCTGATACCCCATATGTGGGGATAAACTACTGTTTGGACGCATGGCAGAGCTGAGAAGTGAAGGAGCACCGTTTGACTTTTTCAACGCAGAATTGGCTGGAATTGAGATCAGACGCCATGTCACATTTGGAGAGCCCCTGATGTGCCTAAACAGCTGAAACCCCCAATTCTAACTCCAACCCTAACCCCAACACACCCCTAACCCTAGTCCCAACCCTAACCACAAACCTAACCCTAACACACCCCTAATCCCAACCCTAACCCTAATCCTAACTTTAGCGCCAACCCTAACCCTAACTTTAGCAGCAACCCTAACTCTAACCCTAATGGGAAAATGGAAATAAATGCTTTTTTTTAATTTTATTATTTTTCCCTTACTAAGGGGGTGATAAAGGGGGGTTTGATTTACTATTTATAGCGGGTTTTTATGATTGGCAGCTGTCACGCTAAAAGACGCTTTTTATTGCAAAAATAGTTTTTGCATCATCACATTTTGAGAGCTATCATTTTTGCATATTTTGGCCCACAGAGTCATGTGAGGTCTTATTTTTTGCAGGACGAGTTGCCGTTTTTATTGGTACCATTTTGAGCACGTGACATTTTTTGATCGCTTTTTATTTCGATTTTTGGGAGGTTAGAATGAACAAAAATCAGCAATTCATGAATTTCTTTTGGGGGAGGCGTTTATACCGTTCCGCGTGTGGTAAAATTGATAGAGCAGTTTTATTCTTCGGGTCAGTACGATTATGGCGATACCTCATTTATATCATTTTTTCATGTTTTGGCGCTTTTATAGAATAAAAACAATTTTATATAAAAAATAATTATTTTTGCATTGCTTTATTCTGCGAGCTATAACTTTTTTATTTTTTCGCTGATGATGCTTTATGATGGCTCGTTTTTTGCGGGACAAGATGACGTTTTCAGCGGTACCATGTTTTTTTATATCGGTCTTTTTGATCGCGTGTTATTCCACTTTTTGTTCGGCGGTATGATGATAAAGCATTGATTTTTTGCTTCGTTTTTTTTTTTTTTTTTTAAGGGGTTCACTAAAGGGGTTAACTAGTGGGACAATTTTATAGGGGGGGTCGTTACGGACGCGGCGATACCAAATATGTGTACTTTTATTTTTTTTTTTTTATTATTTACAGGAAGAAGTGAGTTTATTGGGGAATATTTTTTTTTTTTTAATTTATTTTGGATTTTTTTTTACACATGTTTATTTTTACTTTTTTAACTTTTTTACTTTGTCCCAGGGTGGGACATCACAGTATTTTATCAGATCGCTGGTGTGACAGTGTGCACAGCACTCTGTCACACCAGCGATCGCACAGGCATAGATGCAGGCTTCTCAGTGCCTGCTCTCGGCAGGCACTGAGGTAGCCGCCTCCCTCCAGGACCCCGGCGCCATCTTGGATCCGTGTCCTGGGAGGGAGGAAGCCCTCAGAACAGCGCGATCACATCGCGCTGCTCTGAGGGTCTCAGGGGGGCACGCAGGGAGCCCCCACCCTGCGCGATCCTCCCCTGTGCCCCCAGTACACCGCGATCATGTTTGATCGCGGTGTGCAAGGGGTTAATGTGCCGGGAGCGGTCCGTGACCGCTCCTGACACACAGTCATGGGTGTCAGCTGTGATAATCAGCTGACACTCGGCGGCGATTAGCTGCGCTCCCCTCAGGAGCGCAGCTGATCGCCTATGACGTACTATCCCGTCCCCGGTCATACGGGCCCAGGTACCATGGACGGGATAGTACGTCCGATGGCAGTAAGGGGTTAAACAACACTTTTTATGGATATCTTTGAGAAATGGCTTTCTTCTTGCCACTCTTCCATAAAGGCCAGATTTGTGCAGTGTACGACTGATTGTTGTCCTATGGACAGACTGTGCCACCTCAGCTGTAGATCTCTGCAGTTCATCCAGAGTGATCATGGACCTCTTGGCTGCATCTCTGATCAGTCTTCTCCTTGTTTGAGATGAAAGTTTAGAGGGACGGCTGGGTCTTGGTAGATACTCCTTCCATTTCAATATGATCGCTTGCACAGTGCTCCTTGGGATGTTTAAAGTTTTGGAAATCATTTTGTATCCAAATCTGGCTTTAAACTTCTCCACAACAGTATCACGGACCTGCCTGTTGTGTTCCTTGGTCTTCATGATGCTCTCTGTGCTTCAAACAGAACCCTGAGACTATCATAGAGCAGGTGCATTTATATGGAGACTTGATTACACACAGGTGGATTATATTTATCATCCGTAGTCATTTAGGACAACATTGGATCATTCAGAGATCCACAATAAACTTCTGGAGTGAGTTTGCTGCACTGAAAGTAAAGGGGCCAAATAATATTGCACGCCCCACTTTTCAGTTTTTGTATTTCCACAAAAATTTAAAATAACCAATACATTTCGTTCAACTTCACAATTGTGTCCCACTTGTTGATTCTTCACCAAAAATTTACATTTGGTATCTTTATGTTTGAAGGATGATATGTGGGAAAAGGTTGAAAAGTTCCAGGGGGCCGAATACTATCGCAAGTCATTGTATCTACTGATACATGCACTTACACATTAGCTGATACATTAGTACACATACCTGCACACGTATATTTATACATGAACTGACATACAGATGTGACCTTATACACAAAAACTTGTAAAGAAAGGTTCCAGTCTTAGAGATATTTTCATAAAGTAACTGGAATAGACATGACTTGTCATCAGATAGAGTTGAGCTAAAAAATGTAAATATCTATTTAATTGAGCTCTGCTGATTTCTTCCAGCTCAAATACTTCTCTTTCGTCCCTTCAACACACAGAGCTCTGTGCTCAATCAACAGTAATTTATAACAATCGCAGCTCTCATCCAATTGGCTCCGAGCGGCCATTGTTTGCCTTCTATGACTCTTGCATAATTTTCCAAATCAGATGTTTAAAAGTATAAGATGCAATCACAGTATGTCGAGAAAATCTCAACAGCAGATCTGAGATGGAGCGCCAAGAAACAGTTCTATGTAATAAGCTTCACGAGCATCAGGCCTGCGGTACAAACACAATATGACAGGTCCTTGTGCCTACCAAGATGTCTCCAGTCCTTCCAAAGTTTTAATCACCAACTCATGTCATAAAGATGTAAAGATAATACAAAATGTGACTTACTGGGGAAACAGTGTTAAGTTATTGAATACAACAAGCCAAATTATCATCATTTTCTTCTTTTATGGAGGTTTTTTTTTTACATGAAATGACTCTGATTATGAAGCAAAACCACTCCACATGAAAACTGTGAAAACCGTCCCATCACATTCAACGCTGTCCTCACACTTATAAAAGGGTCCTCCTACACATTACCCCTTGAGTACCAATCTGTGCCTGTAAGGACAGGGAAATTGAGTCTGCCTCTCTGTTACAGATATTAAGTACTCCGATGTTATTTCCAGCCAGACCTCAATGTTGGCCTGGACTCCTTAAAATTACTGTTTGCTTTGTTCATTTCTATGAATGACCCTGTTGTGGTGGCGATATCACCTTGTTACCATGTAAAATAATATCTGATGTTATAACACACAGCCTTGCTTATGAAAGAAGAAGCTGTGCAGTAGCCTGGAATGTCTGCATCATAGCTAGCTATAAGTGAGGGTGAGCAGGACTTCCAGTGTGCTGGCCCAGGGCTATAGACACGGCCATTGAAGAGTGGAGGAGACCAGTCCACCTGTCTCAGAGTACCACCACAGGAAAAAAGAATGAGGACTACCACCACAGTAGGAAGCAAAGAGGCTTTTTCTTGTGAGCAAAGAGTGCATACCCTGACATGGTGAAGATTAGTTGCTATACACCATGTTCCAAATTATTATGCAAATTGGTTTTAAGTGTCATAGCGTTTTGTTTTTTTTTTGCAAATGAAACCCATTGATGGTATTGTGTCTCAGGGTTCTTTGGATCACTGAAATCTCAGATACTTGTGATAATTAGTTTGCCATGTGTTAGGGTTTGAGTTCCCGCTGCTGCACAAGGGGAATCTCGAGCCATTCCTGCTGCGGTCCCCCATCCGTCTCCGGCCGAAGTGGGGCCTGCTCAGCAGAGACATCGGTCCCAGCGTCTTGCTCGGTCTAATGCTGTGCAGAGACTTACTGCTGCCTCTCCTGGATCTGCTATTATAGCCAGTGCTGGAGCAGACGTCTTTAGGACAAATTCCTGCATTTCCCTTCGGAGCATGCCCAGAGTAAGATCTCTCATTGGAGATCAGGGGTCACATGCTCAGGTACTGCAGCAGCTCCTATTGGTCTGCCAGGAAGGTCCTGAAACCACTTGTGTTCTAGAGCAGTTTCCTATTGGTCCTTATCTGGCAGGCCCTGTAGTTGCTACTATAAAAGGGTGGCATGGCTGGGCCGCCATGCGCTAGTATCAAATCTGTTACGTGCTTGTGCCAGTGTGGTCATGTATGCATGTGGTTAGGTCTGGCTGAAATAAGCCCCTAGAATACCGGCACCTCCGGTGAGGAGATTGTATGCACGTGTTCAGGGCTTGGCTGAAAACGCCATTAGAATATCGGCTACTCCGGTGAGGAGATTGCTTGATTGCGTTGCTGTCTGCGTCATCACGGACTGCAATCCGCACAGCAGTTATCTGTGTTCCCTGTGAGTCTAACAGGACATAGTCTTTTTCTCAGCGGCTGTGACCCAACAGGGTTCGCTTTATAACGCTGGTTCAGCGCCCTAGCGTTTTACTTTGCGGCTCACTGAAGTTAAGTGAGTTTGCACTTATCGCCATATAGCGCTGTGGCATTCCCGTTAGCGGCTCTGGGGATTAATAGAGTTCACACTAACTGCCACAGCGTGCTACGGCGTTTATTTTAGCGACTCTGCGGGATAACAGAGTTTGCTACTTACGCCATTTTACAAGCGCGGGCTTCGCCTGCACGGTGGACCCCGGGCTGCGAACGCACCTCTTTAATATATCTATTAGGTGCGTTCCGCAGACCCTAACACCATGTGAGCCCAATAAAAGGAAAACTGGATGTTCCACACTATTAAGCAGGCCAGAGTTTTTTCAGTAACATGGGAAAGAAAAAGGATCTTAGTTATCATGTTTTTTGAAAAAAAAAATGAGAAAGCCATCCCACCACTCCACTGTGACCGTAATTGGGACAGTCCTAACTCTAAAATTAAAAACCTGACCGTTTGTGAAGTGACATGCATGAGGATGAGTGCCGAGAAGGACTGGGTCCAGCTAGTGGACACACAGCCGAGGAAGCTCACATTAATATAATGCCCTGCTCAAAGGAAAGGCGGCCATACCTTTATATGCATATGGAGCAGACAGACTGAAGACAACCCAAAGGTATAAACTGGGATATAAACTGGTGCGCATGCAGCATGTAAGCGCACGTTCACACTGGACACTGAACAGAAAAAAACAAACAGAAACATAAGGATTAAATGCCCTGCAGTAACTAAATAAACAGCAAAGTGTTAGAGTTCCCGCTGCTGCACAAGGGGAGTCTCAAACCAGTCCCACTGCGGTCTCCCATTCATCTCCAGCCGCAGTGGAGCCTGCTCATTAGAGACGTAGGTCCCAGCATCTTGCCCATTCCAGTACTGTGCAGAGACTTGCTGCTGCCTCTCCTGGATCTGCTATTATAGCCAGTGCTGGAGCAGACGTCTTTGGAACAAAGTCCTGCGTTTCCCCTTCTGAGCATGCCCAGGGTGAGATCTCTCATTGGAGATTGGGGTCACGTGCTCAGGTACTTCAGCAGCTCCTATTGGTCCGCCAGGAAGGTCCTGTGACCACTGGTGTTCTGGAACGGTTTCATTGGTCCTTGTTTCTGGCAGGTCCTGTAGCTGTTACTATAAAAGGGTGGCATGGCTGAGCCGCCATGCACTAGTATCAACCATTATATGCTTTGCGCCAGTGTGGTCATGCGTGTGTGTGGATAGGGACCCGGCTGAAATAAGCCCCTAGATTACCGGCATAACCGGTGAGGAGTTTGATTGCCGTATTCAGGGTCTGGCGTTCAGACGCCATAGATTGCGGGTGACTCCCGCGAGGACATTAGCGCATGATCACATTCTATGTTCGCTTAGCATTTAACTGTGTACCTGGGTGCCTAACAGGACACAGAACTTTTTCTCAGCGGCTCTGTGATGTAACAGGGTTCGCTTTCAACGCTAGACAGCGCCCTAGCGTGTTTACTTTGTGACTCAGTTGTGTTTAGTGAGTTCGCACATATCGCCATATAGCGCTGCGGCACTCCTTCTAGCGGCTCTGTGGAATAACAGAGTTCGCACATATTGCCACAGCGCGTTACGGCGTTTATTTTGGTGACTCTGCGGGATAACAGAGTTTGCTTCTCGCGCCATTTTACCAGCAGCAGGCTCCGTCTGCACGGTGGACCCTGGGCTGCGAACGCACCTCTCTACATCAAAAATTTGGTGCGTTCCGCAGACCCTTACATAATACTAGCGCCAGGGTCTGGCTGGTAAAATGGCGGATGACCAGCGTCTGCAGCGGTATATCCAGCAGCTGGAGGGTAGGTTGGCGACTCTAGAGCGCACAACCTCAGCTGTGGATGTTACCGCAGTCGCGGTTCAGGCTGCTAGTGTGGCCGCCGCCAGTTTGTCCTCTGCCACCCCTGCTCCGACTATTTCCCGCCTCCCACTTCCAGACAAGTTTACCGGTGACAGTAAACAATGTCGGGGTTTCGTCAGTCAGTGCTCCATACATCTAGAGCTTCTGGCTGCACGTTTTCCCACGGAGCGGGCGAAAGTGGGTTTTATCATTTCCCTCTTGTCGGGCAGGGCGTTGGAGTGGGCAATGCCGTTGTGGGAGCGCGATGATCGTGTGGTGCAGAGTGCTCCTCTCTTCTTGGACACTCTGAAACAGGTCTTTTTAGGACCTCGCGTCACCCACGATACGGCTCTTCAACTGTTGGCTATCACCCAGGGTTCATCCATGGTCAGCCAGTTTGCCGTCCAATTTCGGACTCTGGTCTCTGAGCTGGACTGGCCAGATAAAGTCCTTATACCTGTGTACTGGAGGGGACTGGCAGACCATGTGAAGGACGCCTTGTCCACCAGGGAGATTCCTGCCACACTGGAGGAGCTCATTACCATATCCACCCGCATCGACCTCCGTTTTAACGAGCGGAGGTTGGAGCGGGCCCAGTGTAGGCAGAGGTTCCGGCTGGCACCCACCTTCACCAGACCTCTTGAATCTTCCATTCAGGCGTCTGATTCCCCTGAGGCCATGGAGATTTCTCGAGTGAGACCTAAGTCTCGGGCCGCTCGAGTATCTGTGATTTGTAATGCTTGCCAACAAATAGGGCATTTTGCTAATAAATGTCCACGGCGGTCGGGAAAACGACCGCGTCTAGTAACCATTGGAGGGGGTTCACTAGACACAGCAGTACACGCCTCCAAGTTGTCCTTTAGGGGACAATCAATTTTGGCTCATCCGCTTTAACAGTCACGCTTTGTGTGGATTCTGGAGCCGAAGTAGTGAATGGGTCGACACTGCCTTCACCAATCACACATCAGACCATCCCTTTCATGTTGTCAATGTCCCCTTCCCATCAGGAGATTATCTCACTTCTGGTCATTCCCGAGGGAATAGACGAGATTTTGTTAGGGATGCCCTGGCTCCGTTTCCACTCCCCACACATTGAGTGGAACTCTGGGAGGATATTGGGTTGGGGTGAGTCATGTAAAGGCAGATGTATGAGGGAATGCATTCAGGTGGCCACTACAGAGATGCCCGCAGATCTTACTTCACTTCCTAAATACTATTGGTCATATGCAGACGTATTCTCCAAAAAGGCTGCAGAAGTCCTTCCACCTCACCGTCCTTATGACTGTCCTATTGACCTCTTGCCTGGAGCAGAACCTCCTCGGGGACGGGTCTATCCCCTTTCTCTCCCGGAGACGGAGGCTATGTCCCAATATATTCAGGAGAACCTGGCAAGAGGATTCATTAGGAAGTCAGTGTCACCTGCAAGGGCAGGGTTCTTCTTCGTGCAGAAGAAGAACGGAGAATTACGTCCATGCATCGATTACAGGGGTCTTAATGCCATAACCGTTAAGAATAAATACCCGTTGCCACTGATTTCTGAGCTATTTGATAGGCTATGGGGGGCAAGGATATTTACGAAATTAGATCTGCGGGGTGCTTATAACCTGATTCGCATCCGTGAGGGGGATGAATGGAAGACGGCTTTTAATACCAGGGACGGGCACTATGAATATCTGGTGATGCCTTCGGGCTCTGTAATGCCCCAGCCGTCTTCCAAGACTTTGTTAATGACATCTTCCGGGATATGCTCTCCACCTCAGTCGTAGTCTATCTGGATGATATTCTCATCTTTTCCCCGGATATTGACTCCCACCGGAGAGATGTCTGCAGAGTCTTTGACCTCTTACGGGCAAATTCCCTCTACGCAAAGTTGGAGAAATGTGTGTTTGAACAGGAGTCCTTACCTTTCCTGGGCTATATCATTTCCGCCCAGGGATTGGCTATGGATCCTGCCAAACTACAGGCGGTGATGGACTGGCAAGAACCCCATTCTTTGAAGGCGGTGCAGCGCTTTATGGGGTTCATTAATTACTACCGCCAGTTTATCCCTCACTTCTCAACTTTGGTAGCTCCCGTGGTTGCCCTCACCAAAAAGGGAGCAAATCCCAAATTGTGGTCTGAAGAGGTCTCCAAGGCCTTCACTTCTATTAAGTCCCATTTCGCTAGCGCTCCCATCCTACATCGCCCCGATGTTGATAAGCCATTTATATTGGAGGTGGATGCCTCGTCCGTTGGTGCTGGAGCAGTCCTCTTCCAAAAGGATGCTCAAGGTCGGAAGCATCCATGCTTCTTTTTCTCCAAGACCTTCACACCAGCGGAGAGGAATTATTCCATCGGGGACAGGGAGTTGCTAGCAATGAAGTTGGCCTTCTCAGAGTGGAGACATCTGTTGGAAGGGGCTCGCTTTCCCTTCCAAGTCTTCACGGACCACAAAAATCTGGTGTATTTACAGACTGCCCAGCGGCTAAATTCCCGTCAGGCCAGATGGTCCTTGTTTTTCTCCCGATTTCACTTCACCCTCCATTTTCTGTTGGGAGAGAAGAACATTCGGGCTGACACTCTCTCTCGCTCCGTTGTGTCTTCTGAGGAGGAGGAGGGGGAGCCACTGCTTATTGTCCCTTCTGGGAGCCTGAGAACTGTAGCTCCGGTCTCGCTAGAGTCTGTCCCTCCAGGCAAGACCTTTGTACCATCTAATTTGCGACCGGAGGTTCTCTCTAGGGCCCATTCGTCCAGAGTGGGTGGACATTTTGGGAGAAAAAGGACATTTGAGCTACTCGCGAGGACATACTGGTGGCCGCATATGGTCCGGGACGTTGGAGATTATATTCGGGCATGTGTCTCCTGTGCCAAAAATAAGTCCCTCGTCAACGACCAGCTGGGTTACTTTACCCATTGCCAGTGGCAGACAGGCCTTGGGAAATGGTCAGGATGGACTTTGTGGTAGGCTTGCCCAAATCTCGTGGGTGTACCATCATATGGGTTATCACCGATCACTTCTCTAAAATGGTGCACTTGGTGCCGCTACCCCGGTTACCTTCTGCAGGATATCCTTAAGGACAAAAATGTCCAGGAAGGATGGGACATCTTGAAAAATGAGATTCTCAAAGCACAATCGTTAACAATTCCGAAAAGAGAGAAGAATGAGAAGCATTTAAGGAAACCAGGATGGATGAACACAGAACTTAAACACATGCTAAAAAGGAAGAAAGAAATGTTTATCAAATGGAAAGAGGGAGGCATATCTAAAGAAGAATATAATGCTGTCTGCAGAACCTGCAGGGCACAAATCAGATTATCTAAAGCTGACAATGAATTAAGACTTGCAAGAGATGTCAAAAGCAACAAAAAAGGATTTTGGGGATACGTCAAAAGTAAAAAAAAAAGTCAAAGATGCTATAGGATTTTTACAGGATGAAAATGATGAAATGGTAAGAAAGGATGTTGAGAAGGCTGAACTTTTAAATTCTTATTTTGCATCTGTTTTCTCTCAGAAAGGAAATGTAACACTTAACTGATCTTCACTGTCCTATTAAAGGAATAGAAGAATCCAGGATATCTATAAACAGAAAGACAGTGAGGAAACACTTAGCTAACCTAAATGAATTCAAGTCTCCAGGTCCAGATGAATTACACCCCAGAGTACTGAAGGAGATAGCAGAAGAAATTCTTGAACCACTGTCCATAATCTTTGAAAATTCTTGGAGAACAGGAGAAGTCCCAGAAGACTGGAGAAGAGCAAATGTTGTTCCTATCTTCAAAAAGGGGAAGAAGGTGGACCCAGGGAACTACAGGCCGGTGAGTCTGACTTCTATACCAGGAAAGATCTTTGAACAAATTATTAAAGAACATGTATGCAAGTACCTGGATAAGAATGAAGTGATTAAACAGAGTCAGCATGGGTTTGTAACTAATAAGTCATGTCAGACTAACTTAATTTCCTTCTATGACAGAATCACTGACTGGGTAGATCAGGGAAATGCTGCAGATATAGTATATCTTGACTTCAGCAAAGCATTTGACAAAGTATCTCACACAATCCGTATTGAAAAAATGACTAAGTATGGAATGGACAAGGCAACTGTTAGGTGGATTCATAACTGGCTTAGTGATCGGACTCAAAGAGTGGTCGTAAATGGCTGCACATCCAGTTGGAAGAATGTCTCAAGTGGGGTACCACAAGGCTCTGTTTTGGGCCCTGTATTGTTCAACATCTTTATCAATGATTTAGATGAAGGAATTGAGGGTAAACTGATCAAATTTGCTGATGACATAAAGCTAGGAGGGGTAGCTAATACTGGCATCTATGGTAGAGACACTACATGTGTTTTGGACTGACTATGGATGGCAAAGTTAGCACTCCTTCAACCTTGGGGAAATGTAAGAAGGTGTTCATGTACAATATTAGTTCTACTTACAAAACTAAGCATGCTCAGTATATTGCACTTGAACTAAATGTTTTATATACATCAATAAATTAGATGATGCAATATGTCTTGCACTGTCTCGTGTGGTCCTGAAGTAATGTATTCAGAGCAACAATGTAATGTTCTCCAAAAAAAGGGATGAGTCTATAAACTGCTGTATTTTGGCAAGTAGGTTATGTGTAGAAAGGGAGTAAAAGTCTCTCGTGACAGCAATGACCTGTGGAGAGACCTGGGGCTGCAGGTTGTCCTTGTGTAACCAAGATGAGTGGTTGTCAACCTGACTGCTATAAGAGAGTGCAGCTTGAGCCTGGAATAGGGGTGGGTAAAAGTCTTATCATCCCTGCTATGCAGGTGAGACTGGAAAACTAGAAGGAATGACCACTGACTACAAGGTGTCCAGTGTTACCTGGTTGTGCCACAGCAATTTATATCATACAGCTGAGCATCAAGGACTGCAACCACTAAGCGGACTGCCCATTAGAAACTGTAACCATCAAGCTACGTCCCTTAATTGTAACTTTTGTGTTTTGCTACCATTAGGTGTAAAGTTTCATGTTTATTTCCCCAGGACTGAGGCTGTCGTTATTATTCTACTATCCTTGAGAAGAGTGTTACTTTAGAGTCAGAGGTCAAACCCAAAACTGACCCTCTTACACACTCTTCTATAAAACTCTGTTCTGATGGGCACCCTACACCTTCCGCTGTGCACCGTTCAGTGTATGAACCTAATCTATCTCAGTCCTCACCTCATAACACTGCCTGTCATGGTCATCCCTATCATTAGATCATCACATGGATAGATCTCTACACCTTAGTACATTCATCTCATGAAATAATGGTGAGGCCTTTTCTCCATCCATTATGTAATATCCTGAAATTCCCGTATTTGCTTTTGATTTCAGAGTATGCAGTACATTCAGAGTGGGAGGGCAGAAAAACCCTTGCCATGTAATATTTACCGTAGGTTTTTCAATCTTATTTCTATAGCGTACTTACTGATTCAGCTGTGACAATCTCAAGAACCAAACCACCAAGTGGAGTTTTGGCAGATCCCCTCTAAAACAGGAGACGCCTGTGGCCTTTGGAGATTGCCTTGGGCAGGACACAAATGATCAGACTGTAAGGTACTACTATTTTAGAATATGGGGTTTTCTGGATAACAAATTTAGAATTGTGCTCTAATACATGCATATTAGATAAATATTGGAATGTCAATAATTTCATTTTATGACTTTCATTCTATCATTTTATTTAAGATTTAATGAAAGCTATGTACAGTATGGGTCATATACACAGGGACGGCCATGTTTCTGGCTGTAGTAGACTTTGCATTGGCTAAGGCTTTCTTCGTGACTTTGCTAGACTCATTATTTCCAGTCTTCGGGCCAACGTTGCTTTGTTATGTTGATACAGTATGATGATTTTCATATGCGGTAGCTGAATACAGAAGTTTTGTTGGCGATCTACGGTGTTCTGTTATCTCTCCTGACTTTACTAGCACAAGATCTGTATCCCACTTCCTCACATAAATCAGAGGCCAAAATTTCAGGATCCACGTAGAAGATTTCGAGCTTGACGACTATAATGATGGTAAAGTTCTTACTTTTTTTAATAAAAAATAAATAAATGAAAACGAACAATAAATGTTTTTGGAGAATGAAAAGTCCAAAGTGGGTGTGTCCTTCTCCATATATTGTGGCACACCTTCCTTACCCAGTCTCTTCCCGACTTCTCTCGAGTTGTGCCAACCACACTACGGTATCTCCTCCACACCTCTTCTCCACTTTCTGATCCTATGATGGGTTTTGCAACCCAAATTTTTCTTCCTGTGACTTAAATACTGAAAAAACACCCATGAGCAGCTAGGAATTGGCTCTTTAAGTAGTTTATCGACAAATGTAATTTTGCATGTTCCATTCTAGATTTAGTTATGACGTATACTCTAAGTAGAATAGAGGACAAAACATATGAACCTGAAGGTGTGGATGAAACGGCTATGGAAACATGGTGGCACACTGACTAGTTCTATAACTGTGTCCAGTTCTGGACACCACATTTTAAAATAGACATTGAAAAAATGGAGCAAGTTCAGAGAAGAGCAACTAGGATGGTGAGCGGACTGCAATGTATGTCCTACGAGGAACGGTTAAAGGATCTGGGAATGTTTAGCTCACAAAAAAGAAGGCTAAGAGGAGACTTAATAGCCGTCTACAAATATCTGAAGGGCTGTCACAGTGTTGAGGGATCATCATTATTCTCATTTGCACATGGAAACATGAGAAGCAATGGAAGGAAACTAAAAGGGAGAAGATACAGATTAGATATTAGAAAAACACTGGCAGTGAGGGTGATCAATGAGTGGAACAGGCTGCCATGAGAGGTGGTGAGTTCTCCTTCAATGGAAGTCTTCACACAGAGGCTGGACAGACAGCTGTCTGAGATGGTTTAGTGACTCCTGCTTCGAGCAGGGGGTTGGACACCAGGATCCTGGAGGTCCCTTCCAGCTCTAACATTCTAGGATTCTATGATTATGTAGCAATATTCTGTGTTAATTAACTTTTCCATGATCGGGAAACAATTGTCCACAATGTTATAAAATAATAAATGACCAAGTACTCATCTGTTTATGTCCCTGCAGTTTCAGTTCTACTGCCTTTGCCTTTACGGTCAATCAGTTAGCTTCAATGACGTGCCTTCCTTCATTCAGAACCGCCGCAGTAAATCCACTGACACCAACAATGCCACAGACGCCAATGATTGGCTGCAGTGGTCACATGTACCAGATGGCACATCTTCTGTTATAGTCATGGAAAGCACCATCAGTGACAGGGGAATTACTAGATAATAAACCAGATTATGCAATAATTGGAACACAATAAGAAAGAGCTGTAATAATTACCACAAAAGTGAAATAAAAAGTCCCAATAAGAGTCCAAAATATCACACATGTGAAGCCTATTTATCAATTTTCTTTGGAGCAGTGTTGGAGCATAAAGTCTACCAAGATCTCTGCAGTAGACAAAATCTAAAAGCAAACATAAGGTGAAGCATTCACTAGATAAAAACTTGGACCCTAATTCATTAAGACTGGCATTTCTTATGCAGGAGTAAGTTCTGTTGAACTTGTTAAGCGGTGAACGCCACTTAATGGATTTGTAGCATCATATCAGTGCGCCCCGCCAGAAATTAAACCCATGCAGCTGAATTTGATGGACAGGGGTAGCAACGGCCCATCCCGCCCCACCTCTGCTCCACCTTAGCCCATTTTAACAGACATGCTTAAAACTAGTGTGAAAGTTCTGTAAGTAGCAACTATTCAAAGTTTTTGATGCCAGTTTTCTGGCATAAGCGCTTTGATGTATTGGCCTCTTTTAGGGATGGGCGAACCCGTGGATGTTCGAGTCTGGCGGGTTCAGCCTAAGATGTAAAAAAAAGTTTGGCTTGGATACCAGAACATTGCCTAAACTCGAATCCGGACCCCATACAGATTAATGGAGGGCTCGAACATCTGTTGTTTCCCACACTGTTATCTGCGTGATAGCATGGGAATCATGGGCTCTGATCTGTGGTAAGATCGTTACTGCCGGTCAGAGCCCTGCTGTTCCCATGCTGTCAGATAATAGCATGTGAGCCAGCAGATGTGACCAGTGGTAAAAATGCTGCCACTGGTCAAAGGTGTCTGCTGATAAGAATACTACTCTCATCATCCTACATCTGCTCTCGCTGATAGCAGTGAGAGCAGGCGAGGCTGATGAGCGTGATCATCAGCCATTACCTGTGCAATAAATAAATACATTTTAAAAAAAATGGGGTGGGTTCCCCTTTATTTTTGATAACCAGCGCATCTAAAGCTGCAACCCCCCAGCTGTCCGTTTTATATTGGCTGGTTATCAAAAATAGATGTGTCCCCATGCCATATTTTTTAATTAATTAAATAAAGAATTAAAAAACGGCTTGGGGTCTGCCAATTTTTGACAACCAGCACACTAGTCGGTGAGCTGGTGCTTGTATGCACTGCTGCAGCACTGCCAGAGAGGTGTCAGCTGTAGCCAACTTGCGCAAATGGGTGCTGACGTGGCGTACCTTAACCAGAATCTCTGGCATATCTGGGTATGTTTTCAGAAACCGCTGAACTACCAAGTTGAGCACATGTGCCAAGCATGGTACGTATGTGAGCTTGCCAAGCTTCACAGCTGCCACCAGGTTACGCCCATTCTTACACACGACCATGCATTGTTGGAGGTTCAGCGGCAAAAAACACAGGTCGGTCTGGTCTGTTACTCCTTTAAGTAACTGCCGAGGTGTGCAGTTTGTCTCCTAGACAAATTCGCTTCAGCAGAGCCTGTTGCTGCTCCTCCGAGGCACTGCTGAAGAGCTCCAAGCCTCACACAGGGAGACAAAGTGGCTGGTGACCTAGTACTGAGTGATAGCAAGTAGAGAAAGCAAGTCGACAGCACTCTCAGGAAGAGGGGCGCACGTACCAGGTCCAAGGAACCAACTTGGAGAAGACGTATCAAGGCAGGAAGAACAGCGCTCCATCCAGGTGAGTATTGTAGAAAAAAGCTTTATTCAGGCCATCACAAAAACACAACGTTTCGACCTAAAGCGGTCTTTTTCAAGTGTGAAAAAGACCGCTTTAGGTCGAAACGTTGTGTTTTTGTGATGGCCTGAAATAAAGCTTTTTTCTACAATACTCACCTGGATGGAGCGCTGTTCTTCCTGCCTTGACTAGTACTGAGTGATGGCTTCCACCTTGAGTTAGCAGAAATTTTCCATATCTACCAGCCTAACTGGCAACATGTCCACAGCAGGCAGCCTGGAAATGTGCCTGTTTAGCATTTGGGCCTGTGGGTGGCTGGGAAGTTTCTTTTTTGGGGTAGGCCTGGGGTAGGGACAGTTGAATGCTGTGGTGGGATAAGGATTTGAAAGAAGATAAGTCATTTTGATGATGGTAAGTCAGAATGTGCATGGATATGTGCTGGCCAGGAGGTATCTGCACCAGTGTTTTGGACAGGGGATTGAGAAGAACCTAGCATAGGGCAACAGGCATTCGGCCCTCCGAATTGGATGCTTAGATGACATGTGCCTGATCTTGTTGGCGATGGTTGGGTTCTTAGTGATCAGACCCTACTGATCTTGGTATGGCACAAGTTGTAAATGGCCATTTTGTTACTCTCAGAACTCTCTTTAAAAAAAAGTCCCAAACTGGGGGACACCTAACTCTTTGATGGAGACATACATGAATGCCAGTGCCCTGTGGAACAGTTTCCCACTTTGTCCCTCTGGTCACCCCACTTCCTCTTCCTGTCTGTTTTGGTGCTGCTGATCTCTCAATGTTAGCATTGCTGACCTCACGCTGCATACCACCTACCCAGATTGGGTCGGTGACTTCGTCATCCACCACCTCGTCTTCCACCACCGCACCCTGATCCTCCTGATTTTGTGACTTAACAGCAAGACTTAGCAGCAACTGTCTCATCATCATCCTCCTTAATCCAAAGTTCCCCACCATCATGTTCTTGTGGCCATGGCTGCTCCAAGGCTTGTGCATCACTAAACAGCATGTCTTCCTGTCCCTCTTGGAGCATGCAGTTTGAGAGGCCACAATCAAGAAATGATGTAAAGAGTTCCTCAGAGTGTCCTATTGTGGGATCACTGGTCTCCTGAGACTCAACATGTTGAGAGGAAGGAGGATCATGGTGAAGATTAAATGATCCAGGCTTTAGGCTGGTGAGACTGGACCGTGTGGAAGACCTGGTGGTGCTGCCAAGCCTGCTGGAAGCATTATCTGCTATCCTACCGACGACCTGTTCGCACTGGTCTGGCTTCAGAAATGGTGTACCTTGTCTCCTTGCAAAGTGGTACAGGAACCTATGTGTTATGGATAGTCATGTTTTTTGTGCTTCAGCAACAGGCATGGTCACACTGCCCCACATCCTCGGGATCTGCATGCACCATCATCAACGCTTCCACTTCCCCGTACCTTAACGCATACATACGCATTTTGCTAGGTCTTTTTAAACCAAATTTCTTCTTAATAAAAGAAAACAATGTTCCCTGCACAATAAAGCATTTTTTATATTTTACTTCACATAAATATAAAAGTAAGAACAAAAAAAGGTAGGTGAAAATTTAATTCAATCCAAAAAATGTTTAATTTTTCTTTTTTATAGAAACAGAAATTACCCAGCCCACATAAAACTGTTTGTCTGGAAAAGAAAATTACAATATTTTTAAAAACTGTTTTCAGTTTTAGGATCACAGAAAAAGTTCCAAAACCATGTAACCTGCTGGTGAGAAAGAAAGCCCACAAATTTTTTTTAAAACTTTTTTTTCGTTTTTGAGATTACAAAATGTTCATGACCCCGTAAACTGTATGGCTGAGAAATGAAAAACCCACTTAACTTTAAAAGCTTTTTCTCAGTTTTAGAGTTTTCAGAAATATTCACAGACCATGTAACACTATATTCTGAAAATGGAAAACCCACAAAAATTTTAAAAGTTTTCTAGTTTTGATACCCCAAAAATGTTTCCAGACTCATAACACGTATGGCTCGAAATTCAAGCCTACAAAATTTTGAAAAATTTTTTTTTCGTTTTTGAGATCACAGAAATATTAAAAAGTCCCCAAAACTTTAGGTCGAAATGTAAGCCTACAAAATTTTTTTAAAAAATTTTTTTTCGTTTTAGGATCAAGAAATTCCCCAAACCCAAAAACTGTAGAAATAAAGGGACCTACAAAAATTTGAAAAACTTTTTCCCTTTGTTTAGAGATCACAGAAATGTTCCAAGCCATATAAACGTAGGTTTAGAAAAAGGAAAAATACAAAAAAATAAAAACTTTTTCTCAGTTTTATAGATAAAAATATTACCCACACTAGGAAATAGTGTGTGGCCCGGTTTTTGTACCCAGAAAAAAAAGTTTTAAAATATTTTGGGTGTTTTATAAAACACTTAAATTTTTGATGGATCAAAATATATTCTTTTTTAAAAAGCTCCCCCAAAAAACCACAGCTTTATTTGCCAACATGTACAGGCCTAACCCTGTCCAGATGGATTCTGTTTCTCCCCGCACCTTTCGACTCTCTCTCCTTAGTTAAATCAAAAAGGGTTTTG
>JARQOD010000001.1:2160570-2208008 GCA_033576555.1 Oophaga sylvatica | reverse complement strand
TTACATTACTGATCCTGAGTTACATCCTGTATTATACTCCAGAGCTGCACTCACTATTCTGCTGGTGCAGTCACTGTGTACATACATTACATTACTGATCCTGAGTTACATCCTGTATTATACCCCAGAGCTGCACTCACTATTCTGCTGGTGTAGTCACTGTGTACATACATTACATTACTGATCCTGAGTTACATCCTGTATTATACTCCAGAGCTGCACTCACTATTTTGCTTGTGTAGTCACTGTGTACATACATTACATTACTGATCCTGAGTTACATCCTGTATTATACTCCAGAGCTGCACTCACTATTCTGCTGGTGCAGTCACTGTGTACATACATTACATTACTGATCCTGAGTTACATCCTGTATTATACTCCAGAGCTGCACTCACTATTCTGCTGGTACAGTCACTGTGTACATACATTACATTACTGATCCTGAGTTACATCCTGTATTATACCCCAGAGCTGCACTCACTATTCTGCTGGTGCAGTCACTGTGTACATACATTACATTACTGATCCTGAGTTACATCCTGTATTATACTCCAGCGCTGCACTCACTATTTTGCTGGTGCAGTCACTGTGTACATACATTACATTACTGATCCTGAGTTACATCCTGTATTATACTCCAGAGCTGCACTCACTATTCTGCTGGTGCAGTCACTGTGTACATACATTACATTACTGATCCTGAGTTACATCCTGTATTATACTCCAGAGCTGCACTCACTATTCTGCTGGTGCAGTCACTGTGTACATACATTACATTACTGATCCTGAGTTACATCCTGTATTATACTCCAGAGCTGCACTCACTATTCTGCTGGTGCAGTCACTGTGTACATACATTACATTACTGATCCTGAGTTATATCCTGTATTATACCCCAGAGCTGCACTCACTATTCTGCTGGTGCAGTCACTCTGTACATACATTACATTACTGATCCTGAGTTATATCCTGTATTATACCCCAGAGCTGCACTCACTATTCTGCTGGTGCAGTCACTCTGTACATACATTACATTACTGATCCTGAGTTACATCCTGTATTATACTCCAGAGCTGCACTCACTATTCTGCTGGTGCAGTCACTGTGTACATACATTACTGATCCTGAGTTACATCCTCTATTATACTCCAGAGCTGCACTCACTATTCTGCTGGTGTAGTCACTGTGTACATACATTGTCAGCAGCAGCCCACCACCAGGAAAAGGAGATGACCAGACTAGGCACACTAAAAGAAAAGCCCCTCCAGAGGAGAGCGGCCCTACCTGTGCCCAGTCTCTCATACTCCAGAGAGCACACCTTCACCAGTTCACCGAGTATGGTCCTAAACACGTCGTCCACTGGGAGAATTGTCGTTGCGTCGATGCTAAGCACCGTGCATTCCCAATGTAATACCTATCCACTGCACTAACTAGAAATCAGGTGCAGCAGTCCCGAACCACCAATGTCTCCAAATGCTTCTTAGGCCCCTTCTACATAGAAGAGACCGGCCAGCCAAGACCAGCCAATGGAGTCGCCCACCCTGTTGTACATCTCTGTGTTGAAGGGACAACGAAGCAGGAAATGTTCTATGCTTTCCAGCATGGTACCACAATGCTCCCGAGGACATTTCCTGTCCTCAGAGCTCCTACACTTCAGATTGTCCCTCACACACAGGTTACCATGGAAGCAGCGCCAAGTCCCAAAACTTTGAGGGGATCCTGATAGAATTCAAAAGATGCAAACCCACCCCAAGATCCCGACTTGGGCAATTCCTGATTGCTAGAGGACTCTGAAAATGGGTCAACAGAACCCTATTGTCAAGGAGTTTCCTTGGCAGAGTCCTAATCTCCCACATTCACAGAACCCACCGGCGAATTACCTTCAGAACCAAGGAAGCGTAAGCCGGAAGATGTCCATGCGGTGTGCGAAGATCCTTCACTTGCCCTCCTGTCTCCCTTTCCTCAAAGAAAGCCTGAAACCATCCCTACAGGAGAATACCAACGGAGGAGCCCTCTCTTTCCAGAGGTTTGCAATATTGATCTTAATGAAGGTTTCCACAAGGAATACCACAGGGTTGACCATACCCAACCCTCCAAGTCTCCTTGTATGGTAAGTAACCTCCCTCTTGACCAGGTTCAGTCTATTCCCCCATAACAGTTGGAACAACAAACTGTAGACCCAAGTCCAGAGAGACTCTGGCAAGATGCACACACTGCCCAGATAAATCAGTAAAGGGAGCAGGTAAGTTTTGATCAGATTTATCCTTTCCCTTAGGGTCAAAAACCATCCCTTCCATTGGTTCACCTTCTGAGTGGCTATCTCTAGCCTGCTGTCCCAATTTTGTTTGGGGTAATTCCCCTGGCCAAATTCGATGCCAAGGACTTTTGTAGAGACTTTCGGTCTTGGAAGGGTGTCCAGGAGATCAAAACCAGGATCTCCTCCTACCAGCCAGAGACTTATCCAGGTTGATCTTGGACCCGGATGCCTCAGAGTATCGATCTACCTCTGACATCATCCACCCTGCCAACAAAAACAGTGACATCATCGGCATATGCCACTGCCCGCAGAGTGGCTTCCGGTGCTGCCCGGTCCATCCCGATCCCGGCCAACGGTCCACGATCCACCATCCTAAGAAGTGGGTCAATTGCAAACACATACATCAGCGGGCACAAGGGACAACCCTGGCAAACCCCAGATCCAACCTCAAAAGAGCTGCCAATCCAACTGTTCACAAGCGGGAAACTCTCTGCCCCACCGTACAAGGTCTTAAGCCAATCAACAAACCCCCCTACGGCAGGTCATATCTCAGAAGGACAGTCCAGAGATAATCGTGATTAACCCAATCAAATATTTTTGCCTGGTCCAGTGACATCATGTACCCCTTCCAGTGACCAGCCCTACCCTGATCCACTGCCTCCCGTGCACCGAGCACAGCACGGCATGGAACAGAGCAGGAGTTGGGGTGCAAATTTCACCAGCAGATTAAACAGCACCTTTGCCAGAACCTTCCTGTCTGCATTGAGAAGCGCCAATTCTCAATGCAAGATGGGTCCTTAACCTTTGACAAGATGACCAGGGCAGACCTCCTCATTGAATTTGGCAGAGTGCCCGTGGAAAGACACTCATTGAACCTCAGTCAATAGGGGAACCAAAGCGTCCTTAAAGGTCTTATAGAACTCAGATGTTAAGCCATCTGGACATGGCGATTTTTTATTTATTTTTTTTTTTTTTGGGCAAGCCCTTCAATCGCCAAATTAACTTCCTCTTCCCTGATCATCTCTGTCAAAACATCAAGAGAGGGGTGCACCCCTGGTTCTGGAACGTCTTCAGCCAGGAAAGCCGACATCTCATCCCACTCAAGATCCCTCTTTCCCAAGGGGTGCACGTAGAAGGATCTGACAACCTCCAGGCTCCCTGATCTGGATCGCCTCAAGGACCCCGTAGTGTCGACCAGTCCTGTAACCACTTTACTATTCACTGACATCTTGCAGTTTTTGTAAGGGTCGGGCAAACTGTACTTCCTGTAATCCCTCTCAAAAACCAAAGAAGCATGTTGTCATGGGTGTATCGCCACGAGGATCGTCGCGATTACACACTCTGACTTCTCACAGCTGAGTTGCTGTTTCTTTGTGTTTGGTAATGAGGGAGTTAATTTTACCTAGCTCTTTGCTAAGACTAGGTCCAGCCTCGCCCGGCTGCTTTTGATTATGTTCTAATTAGATTCCTTCATATACCTGCCAGTCTGCTTGTTAGATGCCGGTGAAAGCATTCATGTAGTCTAGCAGACTGGATCGGTTCTGAGAATAGTTAAGCTAAGAGTTCCTTAGTTGTTTTTACTCTTACAGCTTATAGTTTATCTCTGAGACCTTAGGTGTTCCTACTGTGTGTGAGTGTTGTATGTAAGACTTTATTTACTTTATTTCTTGTCTGTCTTGTATGTCTTTCTGTTCATTAACCGTTACCTGTTCATTCCCTTTGGTGGTAATCAGGGTCCTTCTTAGGACTAGATTACAGTTAGCAGGGATTGATAGGAGACAGGGTTTACGCTGGTGGCCTGGACCTCTGTACCTTTAACAGTACCTCCAGGTAGAGGGATTAGTTAGGACCCCAGTGTAGGGTCAGCATAGACCCCGGTCACCCTCTAGCCGGAGACAGCGTATAACGGATTCCGTATTGACCCACTGGACATTCTGTCAGGTAATTCTATGTTATCATATATCTATGCGCATGTTATATAGTATGTTGCCCATTTGATATAGATTACTTACATCACATATATATATATCTGCTATACAGCGTGACATTTTCACCGGCCCATACTAAAGATTCTCCCCAGCTGTCATGGATCCAGTAGCCCAGCTGGCCCGGCAGTTGCAGGGGTTGTCCATGGAGTTTGCAGACATTAAGTCCAAGGTTTTGTCCCCCCCGGAGCAAACCAGATCTGAACCTAAGGTTGCTCTCCCGGACAGGTTCACTGGTGGGCGGGACAAATTTTTTACTTTCCGGGAGGCATGTAAATTGTACTTTCGGCTGCGGCCTCGGTCATCTGGGAGTGAAGAGCAGAGGGTGGGAATTGTTATCTCACTCTTACAAGGGGACCCTCAAGCTTGGGCGTTCTCCATTCCTCCAGGCTCCCCAGATCTCCAGTCAGTGGATCGATTTTTTACTGCCCTGGGTCTGGTATATGATGATCCGGATCGAGTTTCCCTTGCTGAAGCAAAGTTACGTAAAATACGGCAAGGAAATCGTCCAGCGGAGGAATATTCTTCTGAGTTCCGTAGATGGGCAACAGATACTCAGTGGAATGACCCAGCTCTTAGGAGCCAGTTTTGTCAAGGGTTGTCTGACAAATTAAAGGATGTGTTGGCTCAGTATGATTCTCCTCCATCACTGGAGGCTGCTATGGCCCTCGCTATTCGCATTGATAGACGAATTCGGGGAAGACGCGAGGTAACTCCGCCTCCCGTGATGACTCCACCTACTACTAAAGTCCCTTATACTGAGGTTCCCCTGGTCTGTTCTGAGGAACCCATGCAGTTGGGAGGGACATCTTTTTGTAGGAGGGAATCGGCGGTGCGCCGCAAGACTAGAAGGTGTTTCTTTTGCGGGAGAGAGGGACATTTTGTTGGGGGGTGTCCATCCCGGGCCTCTTTGAGCAAAGGAGTTAACTTGGGAGTGTGTATTTCGTCCCCAAATCCCTCTCAGTTTCTCGTGCCTGCGGAGGTGGTGATTGGTACTAGAACTGAGAGGATTTCTGTTTTTCTTGATAGTGGGTCCGGGGCTAATCTGGTGGACGCTCGGTTTGCCCAGGTGCATGGTATGCAACTGAGTGTATTGGCCAAACCGGTCCCTATAGTCTCTATTGATTCTAGACCTCTCGGTCAAGGTAGCTTGGTACAAGCTGTTCATAACATAGATCTTCGAGTAGGGGCAATACATAAAGAGCAATTGTCTTGTTATGTGTTGGAGGGTCTACCTACTCCTATTGTGTTGGGACTTCCTTGGTTGGCTAAACATAACCCAGTGATTGATTGGCAATCCAGAAAGATAAGCCAGTGGGGTGAATTTTGCAGGAATAATTGCATGAGCACGGTCATCGGTGCGGTTGTGCCTAGGACTTTGTCTCCTTTTCTGGAGGACTTTGGGGAGATGTTCTCAGAGGAGGGGTGTAAAGAGTTACCTCCTCATCGCGCATATGACTGCTCAATAAAGTTGCTTCCTGATGCTTTATCTCGTACTTTCCCAGGGGCCGGGAAGACGGATGATCCGGTTCCTATTCCTCAGGAGGGAGTTGTAGTGT
Source organism: Oophaga sylvatica (assembly GCA_033576555.1). Taxonomy (NCBI): domain Eukaryota; kingdom Metazoa; phylum Chordata; class Amphibia; order Anura; family Dendrobatidae; genus Oophaga; species Oophaga sylvatica. Next base: position 2,202,204 of record JARQOD010000001.1, on the reverse strand, counting down.
CAGCTGTATGCTCTGAGCTTGAGGGGGAGGTATTGGGGGCTCAGGGAGACGCCCCTGTGGGACTTCCAGGGAAACTGATAGTTCCAGATCGGTTAAGACTGAAGGTTACGGGGAACCGTTACAAACGGATGGCTGATAGGGGGAGAGTTTCTGGTCTAGATCTGAAGGTGAACGATCTGGTTTGGTTGTCTACCAGGAATATAAAACTTAAAGTTTCCTCCTGGAGGTTGGGTCCCAGATTCATCGGGCCGTACAGGATCAGTTCCATAATTAATCCTGTGGCATTTCGTCTGGACCTCCCTCCTACGTTTAAAATTCATAATGTGTTTCACAAGTCATTACTTAAAAAGTATGTGGCACCAGTCATACCGTCACCTCTACCTCCTCCTTCAGTGGTGGTCAATGATAACGTGGAATTTCATGGGTCGAAAATCATTGACTCACGTCTCAGTCGCCGATCCCTTCAGTACTTGGTTCATTGGAGGGGGTATGGTCCTGAGGAGAGGACGTGGGTCCCTGCGTCTGATGTTAACGCAGATCGATTGGTTCGGACCTTTCACACAACTCACCCGGGCAGACCTGGCCCTGAGGGTCCGGAGTCCCCTCATAGAGGGGGGGGTACTGTCATGAGTGTATCGCCACGAGGATCGTCGCGATTACACACTCTGACTTCTCACAGCTGAGTTGCTGTTTCTTTGTGTTTGGTAATGAGGGAGTTAATTTTACCTAGCTCTTTGCTAAGACTAGGTCCAGCCTCGCCCGGCTGCTTTTGATTATGTTCTAATTAGATTCCTTCTTATACCTGCCAGTCTGCTTGTTAGATGCCGGTGAAAGCATTCATGTAGTCTAGCAGACTGGATCGGTTCTGAGAATATTTAAGCTAAGAGTTCCTTAGTTGTTTTTACTCTTACAGCTTATAGTTTATCTCTGAGACCTTAGGTGTTCCTACTGTGTGTGAGTGTTGTATGTAAGACTTTATTTACTTTATTTCTTGTCTGTCTTGTATGTCTTTCTGTTCATTAACCGTTACCTGTTCATTCCCTTTGGTGGTAATCAGGGTCCTTCTTAGGACTAGATTACAGTTGGCAGGGATTGATAGGAGACAGGGTTTACGCTGGTGGCCTGGACCTCTGTACCTTTAACAGTACCTCCAGGTAGAGGGATTAGTCAGCACCCCAGTTTAGGGTCAGCATAGACCCCGGTCACCCTCTAGCCGGAGACAGCGTATAACGGATTCCGTATTGACCCACTGGACATTCTGTCAGGTAATTCTATGTTATCATATATCTATGCGCATGTTATATAGTATGTTGCCCATTTGATATAGATTACTTACATCACATATATATATATCTGCTATACAGCGTGACACATGTCTATCGTACTGACACCTCATAAGCAAAGATTTCACTCTGGAGATCTCTTTGCGGCTAACTCCAGTTGAGACGAGATGCGCGAGTTTCCTCCTCAGACCCTGATGCAGGCTGTACCTGCTCAGACTCCTGAGGCTTGAGAGCTGGAGGAAGAATCTTGCCTCCCTTTTCTTGAACATCTCCCACCACTCTGACTTATTACTACAAAGATCCGGTAAGGGTACCTGGCTCTGAAAAAAATCCTCAAAAGGACTGTCTTTTCTCCGCTTCTTCCAAGAGAGATGAATTGAGTCTCCAAAAGCCTCTTCCCATCCAGAGGGTCTCTGTAACATTCAGAGAAAACAAAATAAAACAGTGGTCGGAGAACTCCACCTCAACAACAGACACTGCAGAAGAGATAGCTTCCTCCTTTAAATAATACCTACTTATTTTGGACCTACAGTTACCGCTATGATAGGTGAACCCTCGTGGCCTGGGGTGTGCCGTATGTGGACATCCACCAGGCGAGCCTCACTAGCTATACTATTAAGGGCGACGCTAACATAAGTCAGCTTGCCTGTTGAACCTCCTCTATCTTGGGGCCTCATGACAGTTTTGAAGTCCCCTCCAAAGCCAACCTGCCGACTTGTAAAAAGGTAGGTTTTGACCCTCATAAAGAGACACTTCCGGTCCCACTTAGATTGGGGACCACAGATGTTAATGTGCCTGAGTACTTGTCCCTCCATGAGGACATCTAAGATCAGGCACCTCCCCATTCCTAACTCAATAACCCGTCGGCATTCCACCATTGCGGTAAAAAGGACCACCACTCTGCTATATGGCTCGGCCACAAGAGACCAATAGGAGGGCCCAAGTCTCCACTCCCTCTTAGCTTTAAACACGTCTGCCATGTTTGTTAGCCTGGTCTCTTGCAAAAAGAAAATGTCAGCCTCAACCCGGCTGAGAAAATCAAAGGCCGCAAATCTGGCTGTATTTCACTTTATGCTGGCGACATTAATGGGTGCCAGCGTCAACGGAGTGGGTACCGCCATCATTGGTGATTGATTGCGTTAGATGGCTTTCTTCTTCCCACTTCCCTTATTCTCTGCCGCAGAGGAGGAATCCTTCCCCCTCTTTAATGACACGGAGGTGTCCATTCCCGCGTGTTTTTTCTTTTTATCGTCCTCGTCTCTGGACTCTGGGCCAGTCCCTCCTTCCAAGTTACAATACATTCCCAGAAGAAAGAGACTCGGCCCCCCCTGTAAGCCCTGCCGAATCCGGAACCTCACCGTCAGCTTCCTCCTCAGAGGAAGAGATGTTCTCAAGAGCTTGGAACCGTTTAGAAAGACCAACCAGATTGGAATCAGTTTTTCCTTCCTTAGGTACCTTGGTCAGAGCAGGAGAAGATGTTATATCTCCCTTCTTTCTCTTCTTTTTGGTGCCGAGCTTACGCTTGTTCTCTAGCCACTGCCTATTATCCTCATCCATACTTTCATAATGGGAGGATTCGGAGGCAGTGGCGCTTTCCTCCCTGTGGATCATCCTGACCTCCTCATCCAACTCATCGTCCCTCAGGGCCTCAGCAGCAAGACTGGCATCCAGGACAGGGGCCACCTCAGTCGCCCGGGGCTTGCCCAGCTCCCTCTCCTGTCTGCGCTTGTCTAGACGCCTCAGCTGGGCAGGCGTCTTTTTATTGCTTTTCCTCCTGGCCCCTCAGCTCCCTCACCCCTGCTAGTCCCTTCCCCAGCAGAATCAGCTTTCTCCAATCGGGGTCATGACTGCATTAGCGAAGGAGCGAGGACAACGGCTGAATGGGTGACATAAGTCACCACACATGTGGCACCTAATCTTCACACAAGATGCAGCAAGATGGCCGAAATCCCCACACAATGCACATTTCTGCACAGTGCAGTTTGCACTGAAGTGTGTGGTGTCACCGCACCTGTAACAGAGCTTCGGTTGCCCCTGGTAGAAGACCTGGATACGATCCCTACCAAGGAAGGCAGATGATGGAATGTGGGCAACCGTACCACCTGAACGCTTAAGGTTTTCCATAAAAGTCCAGGCCCCTGACCAGATACCAAACTCGTCATTGTTTTCTTTGGCATCTCTACCACCTCTCCATATCGGCCAAGCCACGTCATGATGTCATAACAAGAAAGCGACTCATTACAAGTCATCACAGTCACTTTCTTGACTTGGTTTTGGTGAGACACCGCCTCACTACCATGCTTTGTAATCTCCATTTGCATCGGATCCACAGTAGAACCAGGGCTGGGTTGGGCAATGGGGCTTGTACAGCGAGCAGACCCTGTAGCTGACTTAGGGGATACAGGTAGGCGGGCATACCGGTTCCTGCAGCTTTGGCTTTGTCTTCTTTGCCTTTTTCTTCTGGCACCCAGGTGCCTCCTCTGGTAAATCATCACCAATATGGAAGTTTTGAATGCATACTGGGGACTCCAGGAGCTTAATTTCCACCATTAGAGCCCCTCCCTGGCCGCTGTTGTCACTGTCCTCCCAAGAGCCAGCAGAACAGGGACAAGATGTCAATGTCGCCTGTCCTGCAGGGAGCTCGCTGCACGTGGCCTGCGGGTGACTTTGCAGGCTGCCAGCTGGAGTTTTCTTCTGGTCATCATCCTCATCATCATCATCATCCACCTGGCTCTCAGGCTGCGGCCCCATCTGCCTTTGCTCTCTGTTATCAGACATATCTCTGACTCTGTCTTCATTGAGCAGTTTTTCTTTAAATGGTCAACTTTTTTATCTAATGAAAGCTTTCCTCACCTCCAGCTCCTTAATTTTAACCTTAAGTCTATTTGCTTCCACCTGGAATTGGGTCTTCCTGGGTTTGGAGGCACCTGCAGCTTTGCGCTTGTGCAGCGCAGCTCCTCCCGGAGCCTCCTGATGGTCTTGCTCGCCTCTTCATACTCACGGAGGTGGCTCATGACCCGGGAGCCACCTTGCACGCCGCTAGCAGGCTTCTCCTCCATGTTGGAAGACTTGTGGTTTCTCTGGGTCTCTGCAGACTTGGGGGGAGTAAGAGCCACATTGCTGCGACTCCTGGTGGAGCACCTCACCCTGAGTCCTCTGATGTGCAGGCCGGTTGCCGGTTTCTCCTGCTCCCCGCCGGCCTGGCTCGGGAAACAGAAGCCTGGGACTTGGCTCCTTCACTTATCCCAGGAACCCCACTCCCCCCATGGGTAGGAGAGAGAGCAGGTCCTTGGGTGGAGAGGTGGTGGTTCTCTGGAGTTCAGGAGCACACAGCAGGTTCAGTGTCAACCGCACCAACAATCACCACAGCGAGCAACAGCTGAATAGAGCTGCACTCAATATTCTTCTGGTGCAGTCACTGTGTGCATACATTACATTACTGATCCTGAGTTACATCCTGTATTATACTCCAGAGCTGCACTCCATTTGCTGGATGCAGGTCACTTGGTACTTATTCTCATTCAGATCCTGAGTTCATTCACTGATAATTATACACCAGAGACTGACTCACTATTCTGCTGGTGCAGTCACTGTGTACATACATTACATTACTGATCCTGAGTTACCATCCTGCATTATACCCAGAGCTGCACTCACTATTCTGCTGTGCAGTACAGTGTACATACATTACATTACTGATCCTGAGTTACATCCTGTATTATTACTCCAGAGCTGCACTCACTTTCTGCTGGTGCAGTCACTGTGTACATACATTACATTACTGATCCTGAGTTACCTCCTGTCATTATACCCCAGAGCTGCACTCACTATTCTGCTTGTGCAGTTACAGTGTACATACATTACATTACTGATCCTGAGTTACATCCTGTATTATACTCCAGAGCTGCACTCACTATTCTGCTGGTGCAGTCACTGTGTACATACATTACATTACTGATCCTGAGTTACATCCTGTATTATACCCAGAGCTGCACTCACTATTCTGCTGGTGCAGTCACTGTGTACATACATTACATTACTGATCCTGAGTTACCTCCTGTATTATACTCCAGAGCTGCACTCACTATTCTGCTGGTGCAGTCACTGTGTACATACATTACATTACTGTTCCTGAGTTACATCCTGTATTATACTCCAGAGCTGCACTCACTATTCTGCTGGTGCAGTCACTGTGTACATACATTACATTACTGATCCTGAGTTACATCCTGTATTATACTCCAGAGCTGCACTCACTATTCTGCTGGTGCAGTCACTGTGTACATACATTACATTACTGATCCTGAGTTACATCCTGTATTATACTCCAGAGCTGCACTCACTATTCTGCTGGTGCAGTCACTGTGTCAACATACATTACTGATCCTGAGTTACATCCTGTATTATACCCAGAGCTGCACTCACTATTCTGCTGGTGCAGTCACTGTGTTACATACATTACTGATCCTGAGTTAATCCTGTATTATACTCCAGAGCTGCACTCACTATTCTGCTGGTGCAGTCACTGTGTACATACATACATACTGATCCTGAGTTACATCCTGTATTATACCCCAGAGCTGCACTCACTACTCTGCTGGTGCAGTCACTGTGTACATACATTACATTACTGATCCTGAGTTATATCCTGTATTATACCCCAGAGCTGCACTCACTATTCTGCTGGTGCAGTCACTGTGTACATACATTACATTACTGATCCTGAGTTACTCCTGTATTATACCCAGAGCTGCACTCACTACTCTGCTGGTGCAGTCACTGTGTACATACATTACATTACTGATCCTGAGTTATATCCTGTATTATACTCCAGAGCTGCACTCACTATTCTGCTGGTGCAGTCACTGTGTACATACATTACATTACTGATCCTGAGTTACATCCTGTATTATACCCCAGAGCTGCACTCACTATTCTGCTGGTGCAGTCACTGTGTACATACATTACATTACTGATCCTGAGTTACATCCTGTATTATACCCCAGAGCTGCACTCACTATTCTGCTGGTGCAGTTACTGTGTACATACATTACATTACTGATCCTGGACTGATCTGAATTTCAACTTATCACAGACGTAAATACAAAGAAATAGAGAATATACAGCATATGGTTTATAGACTACACTAAGAAAACAAGCTCTAAGATAGCAAGGCATAATATTTGAGGTAGCATCGCTTTGATCTACAGAATTTCACATGCAGCTCTGGAGTGAAATACAGAATGTAACTCAGGATCTGAACATTGCTTATTTCTGTTGGATTCATATTGGATATTTAAGTAAAATCATTTGTATTAAAATTGGGGCATAAGTAGAAACAGTAAGACACTATAGTCCTCTGTGGGCGATATAACACTGAGGCTGTAATAAAAAATGCAATAATAAAATAATAATAATAATAAGGCAGTGTGTGCATGAGCCTTTAAGGTTGAAATCATTCCCTGATCTGCTCTTTGGACTGACACGGTCACAGACGCCTCCATGTCCACGAGCTGTGTTCACTGTGAACCTCTCCCTGGCTCTGCTCCATCTACAGGAATGACAGAATAACAAACGTTCACTTTGGATCCAAGGAAACAAATTCCGCAGTTTTTTCTTGTTTGTCAGTGAAGAATTTCATCCAGAACACAACAGTCTCCAAGATGCAGGCGACATTCCGCTCGGTCAAGGCCGGGGCACGGGTTCATTGAGTTAGCGGTTGGCGTGAAGTGTGCGCTGTTTATTCTGGGTCCGTAGAATACAAATATGTGTTTGTAAGCACATTTACAAACAATAGGAGCATATCTTCAACATCCGCAGGGAGCAGGCGAGCAGCTCTGTGGACATTCAAGGACTGGGGGGGAGAAGCAAGAAAGTCAAGCCACAATCGGCACAATGGCATGTCTCTACCTGTCCACCATAGTCCTAATCTACCCTGAACCAGGTCTCAATATCACAGGACTGCATATTCATCTTTATCTCCTTGGGTCCCAAAGTACTCAAACATCTAAACCATAGGAATACCAGAATTCACCCACAGGACCTTTGTTCCTCAACTTTCGTTTTGGTTCCATTAACATCCACATACAAGGGTTTTCCACCTCTTTTTCAAATAGAGCTTGAAGGAGCAGAACATTGTAAAACATCTTTCTGAACCGCGACTGACCTGTAGTCATTTGACCACTGAGGTCGCTGATTGACTGCTGGGTCAGGCTTCATGTGGATGGGACATCATCATTTCCGATGAGATCTTGTCCATTAGGGGTGGTAGTAAGTGGGACTGTGGACATTAACAGAGTGAGAGTTGGTCACAACAAGATAAGATCCACTCTATTTGGTGTAATCTGCGTGTTAATTTCAGCACAATCTAAAGTATTGTTTCCTTATTGGTTGCAGTAGACTCCAGGTCATGCTGTGTGCTTAATGGTTGCAGTAGACTCTAGGTGTTGCTGTGTGCTTAATGGTTGCAGTAGACTCTAGGTGTTGCTGTGTGCTTAATGGTTGCAGTAGACTCTAGGTGTTGCTTTGTGCTTAATGGTTGCAGTAGACTCTAGGTGTTGCTTTGTGCTTAATGGTTGCAGTAGACTCTAGGTGTTGCTCTGTGCTTAATGGTTGCAATAGACTCTAGGTGTTGCTTTGTGCTTAATGGTTGCAGTAGACTCTAGGTGTTGCTTTGTGCTTAATGGTTGCAGTAGACTCTAGGTGTTGCTCTGTGCTTATTGGTTGCAGTTGACTCTAGGTGTTGCTCTGTGCTTAATGGTTGCAATAGACTCTAGGTGTTGCTTTGTGCTTAATGGTTGCAGTAGACTCTAGGTGTTGCTTTGTGCTTAATGGTTGCAGTAGACTCTAGGTGTTGCTCTGTGCTTATTGGTTGCAGTTGACTCTAGGTGTTGCTCTGTACTTAATGGTTGCAATAGACTCTAGGTGTTGCTTTGTGCTTAATGGTTGCAGTAGACTCTAGGTGTTGCTTTGTGCTTAATGGTTGCAGTAGACTCTAGGTGTTGCTCTGTGCTTAATGGTTGCAGTAGACTCTAGGTGTTGCTGTGTGCTTAATGGTTGCAGTAGACTCTAGGTGTTGCTGTGTGCTTAATGGTTGCAGTAGACTCTAGGTGTTGCTTTGTGCTTAATGGTTGCAGTAGACTCTAGGTGTTGCTTTGTGCTTAATGGTTGCAGTAGACTCTAGGTGTTGCTCTGTGCTTAATGGTTGCAATAGACTCTAGGTGTTTCTGTGTTCTTAATGGTTGCAGTAGACTCTAGGTGTTTCTGTGTGCTTATTGGTTGCAGTAGACTCTAGGTGTTTCTGTGTGCTTATTGGTTGCAGTAGACTCTAGGTGTTTCTGTGTGCTTATTGGTTGCAGTAGACTCTAGGTGTTGCTCTGTGCTTATTGGTTGCAGTTGACTCTAGGTGTTGATCTGTGCTTATTGGTTGCAGTAGACTCTAGGTGTTGCTGTGTGCTTATTGGTTGCAGTAGACTCCAGGTGTTGCTGTGTGCTGTGCTTATTGGTTGCAGTAGACTCTAGGTGTTGCTGTGTGCTGTGCTTATTGGTTGCAGTAGACTCTAGGTGTTGCTGTGTGCTGTGCTTATTGGTTGCAGTAGACTCTAGGTGTTGCTGTGTGCTTATTGCTTGCAGTAGACTCTAGGTGTTGCTCTGTGCTTATTGGTTGCAGTTGACTCTAGGTGTTGATCTGTGCTTATTGGTTGCAGTAGACTCTAGGTGTTGCTGTGTGCTTATTGGTTGCAGTAGACTCCAGGTGTTGCTGTGTGCTGTGCTTATTGGTTGCAGTAGACTCTAGGTGTTGCTGTGTGCTGTGCTTATTGGTTGCAGTAGACTCTAGGTGTTGCTGTGTGCTTATTGGTAACAGTAGACTCTAGGTGTTGCTCTGTGCTTATTGCTTGCAGTAGACTCTAGGTGTTGCTCTGTGCTTATTGGTTGCAGTAGACTCTAGGTGTTGCTATGTGCTTATTGGTTGCTGTATACTCTAGGTGGGGCTGTGTGCTTAATGGTTGCAATGAACTCTAGGTGTTGCTGTGTGCTGTGCTTATTGGTTGCAGTAGACTCTAAGTGTGCTGTGTGCTTAATGGTTGCAGTAGACTCTAGGTGTTGTTGTGTGCTTATTGGTTGCAGTAAACTCTAGGTGTTGGTGTCTGCTTGCTGGTCGCAGTAGACTCTAGATGTTCCAGTAGACTCTAGGTGGTGCTGTGTGATTATTATAGATTGCAGTAGACTCTAGGTCTTGCGGTGTGCTTATTGGTTGCAATAGAGAAAAAGCTGTGCAATAGGTCTTCAGGAAGCCCAGTACTTGGGGAACGTGATTGGCCGTGGGGTTATCAAATCCCAAAGAAACAAATTGAGGCCTTTCCAAATTGGCGCCGGCCTCTTATAAGAAAACAGGTAGGAGTATTCCTTGACTTCATTGGATATTATCAACAATTTAGACCTAATTTTGCCAGATTGGTACCCTTGACCGATCTCTTAAAGGGAAGGAAATTGGTCATGGTTTGGTGGAACCCTCAGATGAGTAAGCATTCCAATCCATGAGGTTGGCATTGCTTGGACAGCCAGTCCTCACAAGCCCCAACTTCAAGAAAGGCTTTATCATGCAAACGGCCACCTCTGAGGTAGGCCTAGAAGGGGTTCTGTCACAGGAGGTGAACAGAGAAGAACATCCGGTCACCTGCTTGAGTAGGAAACTTACCCCAGCAGAGAAAAATTATAGCTTAGTGGAGAAAGAGTGCTTGGCCATTAGGTTGGCCTTGGAGTCTCTGCATTATTATTTACTCAGGGGACAGTTTTGTTTGGTAAAGGACCATTCTACCCTGGTCTGGATGAAAAATGCCATGGAGAGGAATGCTCAAGTCACCAGATGGTTTCTGTCTTTGCAGAACTTTAGCTTCTCAGTGGAACATTGAGCTGGGAAGGTGCAAGGAAATGCAGATGTCCTGTCACGGGCATCCTGTTTGGTAAAAGTTGTTCAACCCCCCAAGTTTAAACAGAGGGGGGGTTATGAGGGTAATCCTTTACAAGGGTCATTATGTGTCCATCAGAATGTGCATAGAAGAATACCAAACCTGCTGGAGAGCATTGTAATTACAGCCATGGCTGTGGTTACAATGCAAAATAAAAGAGAGTTTGGATTTAGTCAAAGTATTTAACCAAGTCAAATTTGAGAAAACCTGATATTGGCTTCTATTTTTGGAGAGATCTGTAGGGTGGTAGTGGGGAGGATCTCTCCCTCCACTCTGGGTCTTAGGAGTGGCCCATGTCCACGATTCCCATTTAAACTTTAACTTAAAGCTTGGGTGTGTCAGTTTTCTTGGTTTGCAAGCATCAGAGCCGGAGCTCTGTGTAGGACAGGTCTGTGTGAGATTAAATACAGGCCAGAGAAAGCAAAGCCAATGATTCCCCCATGAGTGATACTGTGGTGCAGTCGCCCACGGAAAACGGCTGATACGGACGTTCCAGCGGCGAACCGGAGGATAAAAGTTCTGGATTTAGTTTGTAAGTTTGAAAATAATGATGTTTATGTTGAATTTTCTTGGGTCACTGACTAATTACCGCATGGACGAGAAATTCACATGTATACAAACAAAAAATGCACATACATTTATACCAATATATACACACACTGCCAGTACATACACATGAATATACACACACTGTATATACATACACACTGCACATAAATACACAGCCATATATACATACACTTTACATGTATACACATGAGTGTTTCAAGTGGGGTACCACAGGGCTCTGTCCTGGCCCCCGTGTTACAAGTGGGGTACCACAGGGCTCTGTCCTGGCCCCAGTGTTACAAGTGGGGTACCACAAGGCTCTGTCCTGGCCTCAATGTTGTTCAACATTTTTATAAATGAGCTAGATAAGGGAACTGAAGGTAAACTGATCAAATTTGCAGACAAATCAAAGCTAGGAGGGATAGCTAAAACTAGAGAAGACAGAGAAAGGATTCAGAAGGCTCTAGATAAGCTTGAACAGTAGGCAGTGACTAATAGAATGGTATTTAACAGGGAGAAATGCAAGATTCTACATCTGGGCAAGAAAAACTAAAATGACATCTACAGAATGGGAGGAATAGAACTAAGCAACAGCACGTGTAAAAAAGACTTGGATAAACTAATGGATCACAGACTGTACATGAGTCAACAGTGTGATGCAGCAACAAAAAGGCAAACACATGGATGTATTAAAAGAAGCATAGAGCCTAGATCACGTGAAGTAATTTTCCCCCTCTACTCCTCCTTGGTCAGGCTTCATCTGGATTACTGTGTCCACTTCTAGACACCACATTTTAACTGGAGCAAGTTCAAAAAAGAGCTACCAAGATGGTGAACGGACTGCAAAGTATGTCCTACAAGGAATTGTTAAAGGATCTTGGAATGTTTAGCTTGCTAAAAATAAGGCTAAGAGGAGACTTAATAGCTGTGTACAAATATCTGAAGGGCTGTCACACTGTAGAGCGATCATCCTTACTCTAATTTGCTCATGGAAACATGAGAAGCAATGGAAGGAAACTAAAAGGGAGAAGATACAGATTAGATATTAGAAAAACTTTTTGATGGGAGTGATGGGGAGAAGGCAATGATGGTGGTGATGGGGCGAAGGTAATGATGGGGGTAATGGGGAGAAGGCAATGATGGGGTGATGGGGAGAAGGCAATGATGGGGTGATGGACAAGGCAATGATGGAAGTGATGGGGAAGGCAATGATGGGGGTGATGGGGAGAAGGCAATGATGGAGGTGATGGAGAAAGTAATGATGGGAGTGATGGGGAGAAGGCAATGATGGGGGTGATGGGGAGAAGGCAATGATGGGAGTGATGGGGAGAAGGCAATGATGAGGTGATGGGGAGAAGGCAATGATGGGAGTGATGGGGAGAAGGCAATGATGGGGGTAATGGGGAGAAGGCGATGATGGGGTGATGTCGAAGGCAATGATGGGGTGGTAGGGGAGAAGGCAATGATTGAGGTGGTGGAAAGGGCAATGATGGGGTGGTGGGAAGAATGCAGTGATGGTGGTGGTGGTGGAAAGGGCAATAATGGGGGTGGTGGGGGAGGAGGAAATGATGGAGGTGGAATGGGCAAGGATGGGATGGCAGGGGAGAGAGCAAAGATAGTGGTGGGTAGAAGGTAATGATGGAAGTGGTGAAGAGGGCAATGATGGGGTGGGGGAGAGGACAATAATGGGATGTGGGGGAGGAGGACAATGAGAGGTGTGGGGATTGGGATGGGAAGAAGGGGGACTTATAATGGCCTTAGGAACAGGGGGTGGTCGAGAAAGACATTATCACTTATTATGTCTAACACAGTCCCTTAGTATATAGTGTACTCACTTATTATGTCTAACACAGTCCCTTAGTATATAGTGTACTCACTTACTATGTCTAACACAGTCCCTTAGTATATAGTGTACGTACTTATTATGTATAACACAGTCCCTTAGCATATAGTTTACTCACTAATTCTCTATAATGCCATCCTTAGTTACATAGTTTCATCTTTTATTATGTATAACACCGTCCCTTATTACGTACCATCCTCTCTAGTTATATATAAAATGCCTTCTCTTATTATATAGCTTCCTCTGCTGTTATGTATAGTGCTGTCTCTTACATAGTGTATTCTTGTTAATTTTGTTATTCACAACGACCTCTTTTATTACATAGTCCCTCTCTTTTAAGATATAAAATGACTGCTGATCGAGGAGTCGGTGACCAGATTACCAGCCCATCAGCCCCTCCATTAGAAAGGAAGCTTTCTCGTACTCCACCAGCCATCATTGCATTATACAGCTAACAAGAGAGGAGGGTATGTAATAAAAAACAGGGCTCTATATAATCCAATATGTAAGGGACGGTGCTGTACATAACAAGAGAGGGCACTGTATAATAGGTGACGGCAATATACATAATAAAGGAGACTATGTAATATATATATATATATGTAGCTTTGTCGCCATAAAAGGAAGGAGGCCCAGACACATTTCTTGCACAGGGGCCCCAAGCTGTCAGTGTCCGCCCCTGCATACACGCGTATATACATACTGCACATACACATGTATATACCCACACACTGCACATATATACACATGTATATACCAACACTGCACATATACATTGTGAAGAACCCGCACTTTGCCACCTCGCCTGACGACACTATTACGTCAGAGGGATCACGCAGCATAATCTCCGCACATGCACCACTGTGATGTTCTGCACCCCGTGGGGACACGTAAGGTCAGCTTGGCACAGTTTTACACAGACACCCCCTGTCCACATGAGCTCAGGGAGGCACAGGGAGTGAGACAAGGTAGCCCATGCAGCCGCTGACATGACACCACACTCGCTCACAACCCTGACAGGCTGAGAGGCCCCTTTCACTATCACCAGTAAAACAGAGTGCTGCCAGCCCAGTAGGACTGCCACCAGTTCCTCGTGAGATATAAGCCTGGTCTGGTAGTGGGAATATATCAGCCAGAAGACATCCCTGATAGCAAGTGACGATAAAACTGAGAACACGGATGGATTTGTGAATCAAGATAAAACAGCAAGAAAAAAGTATTTAGTCGCCACCAATTGTGCAAGTTCTCCCCCTATAAAGATGAGAGAGGCCTGTAATTGGCATCATAGGTAGACCACAACTATGGGAGTCACAATGAGAAAACAAATCCAGAAGATCATCTTGTCTGATTTGGGAAGATTTATTTTGCAAATTATGGTGGAAAATAAGTATTTGGTCATTAACGAAAGTTCATCTCAATATTTTGTTATATATCCTTTGTTGGCAATGACAGAGGTCAGACGTTTTCTGTAAGTCTTCACAAGGTTGGCACACACTGTTGGTGGTATGTTGGCCCATTCCTCCATGCAGATCTCCTCTAGAGCAGTGATGTTTTGGGCCTGTCGCTGCGCAACACGGATTTTCAAATCCCTCCAAAGGTTTTCTATCGGGTTGAGATCTGGAGACTGACTAGGCCACTCCAGGACCTTCATATGCTTCTTACGAAGCCGCTCCTTCATTGCCCTGGTGGTGTGCTTGGGAACATTATCATGCTAATATTTCCTTGCCCCGGAAAATCCTGCTTGCCTTGGACGACTTCCGGGGCAAGGAAATACTAGCGCATGCGCTGTAGAAATTTTATGCTTTGCCCACTGCTGGGCAAAGCATACTGCGCATGCGCCGGCAGAATTTTGAATTGCGCAATTGCGGGAAACTAACGCCGCCTGTGGTATTCACAGACGGCGATACGAAACATATGACGAGGAGCGGAGGTGGGGGAGGACATGAAAACCGCCGCCCTCCTGACCTGACTGCAGTGATTGACACGTTCAATCACCAACTTTACAAAGGTATTTTGCTATGAAAATGGGGGTATCATGATATATGATACCCACCGTTAGCTTAGTTATGGGACGCTCTATTCAGCAATATCTTTACTTGATATGGTATTTTTGGGGTGACAGATTCCCTTTAAACAACAGAATATAACTCCAAGTAAATCAAACTTCTGTGAAATCAGACTGTCCACTTAGGAAGCGACACTGACTGACAATCAATTTCACATGCTGTTGTGCAAATGGAATAGACAACAGATGGAAATTATTGGCAATTATCAAGACCCCCTCAATAAAGGAGTGGTTCCGCAGGTGGGGACCACAGACCACATCTCAGTACCAATGCTTTCTGGCTGATATTTTGGTCACTTTTGAATGTTGGTTGTTCTTTCACACTTGTGGTAGCATGAGACGGACTCTACAACCCACACAATGGCTCAGGTAGTGCAGCTCATCCAGGATGGCACATCAATGCGAGCTGTGGCAAGAAGGTTTGCTGTGTTTGTCAGCGTAGTGTCCAGAGGCTGGATGCGCTACTGGCAGACAGGCCAGTACACCAGGAGACGTGGAGCGGGTCGTAGGTGGGCAGCAACCCAGCAGCAGGACCGCTACCTCCGCCTTTGTGCAAGGAGGAACAGGAGGAGCACTGCCAGAGCCCTGCAAAATGACCTCCAGCAGGCCACAAATGTGCATATTTCTGCACAAACAGTTAGAAACCGACTCCATGAGGATGGTCTGAGTGCACGACATCACAGATGGGGTTGTGCTTACAGCCCAACACCATGCAGGACGCTTGGCATTTGCCACAGAACACCAGGATTGGCAAATTCGCCACTGGCGCCCTGTGCTCTTCACAGATGAAAGCAGGTTCACACTGAGCATATATGACAGACGTGACAGAGTCTGGAGACGCCGTGGAGAACAATCTGCTGCCTGCAACATCCTTCTACATGACCAGTTTGGCACTGGGTCAGTAATGGTGTGGGGTGACATTTCTTTGGAGGTCTGCACAGCCCTCCATGTTCTCGCCAGAGGTAGCCTGACTGCCATTATGTACCGAGATGAGATCCTCAGACCCCTTGTGAGACGACAATTCCAGACCTCATGTGGCTGGAGTGTGTCAGCAGTTCCTGCAAGATGGAGGCACTGAAACTATGGACTGGCCCGCCCATTGCCCAGACCTGAATCCGATTGAGCACATCTGGGACATCATGTCTCGCTCCATCCGCCAATGGCACGTTGCACCGCAGACTGTCCAGGAGTTGGCCGATGCTTTAGTCCAGGTCTGGGAGGAGATCCCACAGGAGGCCATCTGCCGCCTCATCAGGAACATGCCCAGGCATTGTAGGGAGGTCATACAGGCACAGGGAGGTCATACAGGCACGTGGAGTCCACACACACTACTGAGCATCATTTTGACTTGTTTTAAGGACATTACATTCCACTTTAATTTTGTGGGTGACTCCAAATCCAGGCCTCCATTGGTTAATAAATTTGATTTCCATTGATATTTTTGTGTGATTTTGTTGTCAGCACATTCAACTTTGTACAGAACAAAGTATTCAATGAGAATATTTCATTCATTCAGATCTAGGATGTGTTACTTGAGTGTTCCCTTTATTTTTTTGAGCAGTGTATATACACGAAATCCTCAAAATATAAGTAAAACATAAACTATGCGGCACTCACCATGGCGTGTTTACAGAAAGTCTTTTATTGCAAGTTGTTGTTATATATTTCATCGCCTTAAGGCACACTAGACAATACTCTTTATACACAATGGTTATACATATACAATGGTCAGATATGCAAATACAGGTGAAGTACAAAAGATATAAGCAGATTAGTCATGCCAGTTTGATGTTCGACCTCGTGTGTTGGGCTGCATGGAGGGTTGGGGGTCCCATTCCTTCCAGCACATTACTCGACATAGTCAACCCTTTAGAAGTGAACAGCAAGCATGACAAAGACAGAGAGAGAGAGTACATGGCCTTACACAAGCCTTTATTCTCTTGTTCGATACACGCTTTTTGACCATGGGATAGGCCCAATCCCACTCCCCTGGGTGTGCACAGCCAAAACTCCCAAAATCTATGAAGGATCATAATTTCCCAACGGTAGGCAATAGGGCAGCAGTTCTGATGTCAACAGATATGGCTGGGCCCACTTAACGCTTGGAGACTAAACATGGCTTCACTACCTGGCTTCTAATATGCCTTCATTTGAAAAGGAATATCCCATGCACCACTGAGTGTCCTGTGTAGACTTTGTACAACTCTCCACTCGGTTGTAAAAAAAACTGCAAACAATTCATGAATAGTGTTGAGCATTCCGATACCGCAAGTATCGGGTATCGGCCGATATTCGCTGTATCGGAATTCCGATACTTAGTTCCGATATTTTTCCTATATCGTATACCGGAATCGGAAGTTCCCATAATTCTTTGAGAGGCAATGTGATTTTAGTCAGCCAATGAGGAATCTTATGAAGTGTGGGCACATCCTGTAATGCTGCGGTCATCTTAACTAATGGCATGGCTGTGATTGGCTGCTGAAATGATGTCAGAATGCACTATAAAAGGCGCCGCCGCCATTTTAGCGTCACTGTGCTGTGAACTCAGTTAGGGACAGAACGCTGCTCTGCTGACTCTCAGGGACAGTTAGAGATTGCGATTTAGTGTACTGTGCTTTAGGCAGGCTAGTTTACCAACCGCTGTGTAAAGCTTCCTTTTGCCTTGCAGTGTTGTTTTAACAGCTCTGTGCAAGGTGTGTGTGAGAGTGCAGGTGACGCTGCAGTTTGCTCTGCATCCACCGCTGTTTGTAGGCATCTGCACGTGTCACTCACTGACTCTTTTTTTTATTTTATTTTGTGGAATTGGTGCAGCTCCATTCAATAGAAATTAACAGTGATCTATTAGTGTGACGCGCTTCCATCCGTATACAATACATTGGTTGCAAACACTATAGAAGTACAGAAAGGAGCCTTTCACAGATAGTGAACAGTTGTGTGCAGTGTTCACTGTAGTCTGTGAGCTTTTCATTTTTTGAGTGCAGATTACGCTCCAGTTAGTTCTTCAACCACTGCTGGTTGTAGTCTGCTGAGCGTGTGTCACTGCCTCATCCTTCACATTTTTCTCAAATTGGTGCTGCTCCATTATATTTGAAAAAAATCTAATCTATTAGTGTGACGCGCTTCCATCCGTATACAATACATTGGTTGCAAACACTATAGAAGTACACAAAGGGGCCTTTCACAGCTACTGAACAGTTGTCTGCAGTGTTCACTGCAGTCTCTGAGGAATAACCACACTTAGGCCTTATAACTTTTCTGACTTTCTTTATCAATCTACCAAGATGAAGAAGGCAGGGAGTAAGGCACGTGGTCGTGGCCGTGGAGTTTCAGCAGGGAGAGGACGTGGGATTCTGTGGCTGCTGCCGCACCCAGTGACACAGCATCCACCAGTTTTCCCCGTGAGCGTTCCTTTATGCGCACTTTTGTAGGAGCTCGGCGTACCCCCCTGCTGCGGGAAGAACAAATTGAAGCCGTTGTTGGTTGGATGGCAGCCAATGCATCGACTTCAATTGCTTCCACCTCCTCTCAGGACCACAGCACTGTTGAACAACCATCTGTCTCTTCACCGCCTGCCAAATTGCCCAGGCATTCAGAGAGCTCTGTAAAGGAGCCAGCTGAGTCTCTGCTTCTGTTCTCAGAATCTGTTGGCTTGCAAACAGGGGCCCAGCCAAGCAGCATTCTGGAATGTGAAGAAGAGGCAGTATGCAGTGATGCGCAACAGCTGTGTCTCTCTGAATGTGAAGAGGCGGGTGAGCCAGTGCCGATGGTCAGCACACCGCAGAACGCATCTGATGATGATGAGACTCAGGTGCCAGTTTCTGTTGAGCATGGTGCTGGCCAGACCACCCAACAGCAGCAGGTGTTGGAAGAGGGTAGTGGAGATGATGAGGTCCAAGACCCAACATGGCGTGAGGAACAGGAAGGTGGTGGTAGCAGCTCTGAGGAAGAGATTGCCCCAACGGTCCAAACAGTAGGGAGAGGTAGGCTGCAGACTCGGTTGCCTGTAGCCTCCAGTTTGGCACCCGTTCGTAGCAGTTCTCTTCCAACAGCCAAAACGGGCGCTCCCAGGACTTGCACTGCGTGGTCCTTTTTTGACACACTTGCAGATGATATTTGCTATGTCAAATGCAAGCTGTGTAATCAAAAAGTAAAAAGAGGTAAAAGTGTCAGTAACCTTAATACCACAAATATGTGGAAACATGTGCGGTCAAAGCACGTGGTTGAGTTACAAAGACACACTGGAGATGTAGGCCAACCTACAGCAGCACCTACATCTTCAGCTCGTGTTGGAGCCTCTTCCTCCAGCTCACACACAGCTGGTTCGGCTTCCTCACAGGATCGCCATGGAAGAACCTCTGTCACTGTTGTCCAGAGACCCAGTGTTATTCCACCCACAGCTGCAAGTTCCCTGTCATCCTCACACTCCCAGGCCACAAAACAGCCATCGGTAGCACAGGCATGGGATAAAAGACGGCCATACTCGGCAAACCATCCACGAGCACAGGCTCTGAATGCTGGCATTGCAAAACTCCTGTCCCTTGAAATGCTGTCATTCAGGCTGGTGGAGACTGACAGTTTCCGTAACTTAATGGCATTGGCAGTCCCACAATACAATGTGCCCAGCCGATTTTATTTCAGCAGGCAAGCCGTCCCTGGTCTGCAAAAGCATGTTGAGGAAAAATTAAACATGCGCTACTAAACGCCGTCAGTAGCAAGGTCCACCTGACCACCGATGCGTGGACCAGTACCCATGGCCAGGGACGATACCTTTCCCTCACTGCCCATTGGGTCAATGTTGTGGAGCCGGGTACAGATCTTGCGAGTGGCGCTGTACGTGTTCTGCCAACTCCAAGGATTGCAGGAATCCAGTCTGTCCACATTGACTCCTCCTCCTACTCCAGTTCCTCAGAATCATCGCTGCAGGAGCCGTCACGGTCTACCTCCACATGGACCCGTGAACGCTTACCTGTTGCGACCGATATGAGCACAGCCGTGGCCAAACGTCAACAGGCCGTCCTGAAATTAATTCCCATGGGAATCGAAGCCACACAGCGCAGGAGCTCTGGAATGCCATCAAGCAGGAGAGCGACGTGTGGTTTTTGCCAGCGAATCTCCAGCCAGGCTTGGTAGTGTGTGACAATGGCCGAAATCTGGTGGCAGCTCTGGGCCTTGGCAACCTCACTCACATACCATGTCTGGCACATGTGCTCAACTTGGTCGTGCAGAGTTTTTTGAGGGACTATCCGGATCTTGATGCACTGCTGCACAAGGTCCGCCTAGAGTGCGCTCACTTGCGACGTTCCAGCATGGCCAGATCGCGCATTGCAGCTCTGCAACACAGATTTCGCCTTCCTGAACATCGCATCATATGTGACGTACCCACCAGGTGGAATTCCACGTTACATATGTTGGAGCGGTTGTGTGAGCAGCAGCCAGCAGTAATGGAGTATCAGCTGCATCAGGCGCAATCAACTCGCAATTTGCGCCGTTCACACTTCACCACTACTGAGTGGGCCTCTATGAAGGACATCTGCCACGTTTTGCGTGCGTTTGATGAGTCAACGCGGATGGCGAGTGCAGATGATGCACTAGTCAGCCTGACTGTCCCCCTTATCTGCCTGCTTCAAAAAACACTGCAAGCACTAAGGGATGAGGTTTTGGAAGAGGTGGAGGATGAGGAGTCACAAATTCCATCACCTTCTGGACAGTCAGCGCAACGTGGTTCCTCACAAAGGGCTGGGCAGGGCTCACTTTGTGAGGAGGATGAGGAGGAGTCAATGGAGGAGGAAGACATCGCTCCAGAGGGAGGTACACAACGCTCTAGTCAGTATGTAGAGCGAGGGTGGGGTGATGCAGAGCAGGCAGAGATGACGCCTCTTGCAGGGGACAGCGTTTCTTGGCCAGTTGGGAGTCTGCAGCACATGGTTGATTTCATGCTGCAGTGCCTGAGAAACGACCGCCGCATCGCCCACATTCTCACCACGTCTGATTATTGGGTGTACACCCTCCTAGACCCTCGCTACCGGGACAACTTACAAAGCCTCATCACATCCGTTGAACCGGGAGCGTAAAATGCGGGAGTACCAAGACACACTGGTGCCATCCATAATGTTCTCCATTCCAGCCCAGAGCACTGCTGCTGCTACTGCTTTACAAAGCAGCTCTGTGCGTCGAGGCAGTGGAGACAGCTCTGCAACAAGAGAGGAGCACAAGCAGCGCCTCTGCACAGGGCAAGACCAGTATGTTCCAAATGTGGCGAAGTTTTGTGGCAGCGCCACAAATGTCTACACCATCCGAGACGGCTCCAGTCAGCAGGAGGCAACGTTTCCGTAAGATGGTGACAGACTACATGTCTTTCCCTCTCAGTGTACTCCCAGATGGCTCTTCCCCATTCAAGTTTTGGGTCTCTAAGCTGGATACATGGCCAGAGCTTAGCCAGTATGCATTGGAGGTGCTGGCTTGCCCTGCTGCCAGTGTATTATCGGAGCGCGTCTTTAGTGCTGCAGGTGGTGTACTAACAGACCGTCGCATGCGACTATCCTCCGATAATGTAGACCGGCTTACTTTTCTGAAAATGAACAAGGCATGGATCTCGCCAGAATTTGTCTGTCCGTTTTCAGATTAAATAACTGGTTCGCAACGTTATCCATGTCTCCTGTTATGTTCATCTTTCTACCACCTGAACTCTACTCCCTGGCTACAACACTGCCAGTTGCTGCTCAGAAGTGTCGTGTCCACAGACCAATACACAAGCTATAGTGTTAGTGGGGTTCAGTAACGCCAGCTGTTCCCCTGCTGTGTGTCCGGCAAGAAGTCTCCTGTTCCCTACACATGCACAGAAAAACCATGTGGAACATGCTCCAAATAGGGAAGAGCCGTCACCCTGATTGTTATGCTTAAAACAGGAAATTGTGAAGTTTTCCAGGCCTAGAATGATAAATTTTTATAACAAATATGGACAAATAATAATTTGTCATCACAGCGCATATCTGCACATGTCTATTAGAAATGGTAACAAAAACTAAAACATAGTGTTCACTTTTTGAAATTAATGCATAAAAGTACATTTCATACTTATCAATTAATGCTTTTTAAGGAACTTTATCTGTACCTGTAAGATAATGCAGTCAATGGATGTACGAATCATAAAATCCTCATCATCATCATCACGAGTTTTATTTATGACAGACATTATAAAATACACATACTGATGCCAACTGTAACTTCACACACCATATATGAAATGGCCAGCATCTAAACCTGGTAATAATGTGCAATAATAAATTATTACATCTAGAAAGTGCATCATGCATACTGACAATAGGTAGTTATACCTGCAAGTGCTGTTGAAACAAGCACAACAGATATAAATTAATAATGGTATATAGGTATCACAGTGCATAGTTACTCATGGACAATGTCGATGTAATACTGTACCTCAATAAAGTCAGCGTCAACCATTATGCTTGTTAGTCTTGTAGATTGTTAAAGAGGGAACGTGCTTTTTTTGTTGGTCATAGGTGGAGTATTAGACAGTAAATGATTACTGCTGTCGTATTTTTGGCGTCCCTAGGGCACAATAACGCTGCGTAACGTCACATTTTATAGAGTCATCTAATTGACACACGCTACCCTACCCTACGCGTGACAGTAGGAAGGTAGTGTTGACGGATAAAGCCTTGCGCAACCAGACATGCTTTTACCCTCTTCAACACTGTACAAGCAAAAAATGCATGATTGCAGCCGCAGACTTTATTGACGTACAGTATAACATCGCCATTACCCATCAGAGGCTGTCCACTGTCTGATACAGACATAGAATATACCTTTGCTATCCGTAGCCTTTTTTCACCTACACTTGCAGGCACACACTTAAATTGTGACAATGCATAATGTTTTTTTAAATGGTTATTTTTTATCGTACATTATTGCGTCATCACATTGATGAGTCCATGCTGGACATGTCATACATGCTGTACAAAGTAACGATTTTATTAACTTAAATAATTGAAATGTCTGTGACTGTCACATATAAATTGCAATGATGATGATGATGTGACTATTACAAAATCCATTGTCTTCACTATGTTATGGTTTAACATAGCGTTCCTTAAGCATTATTCATAAATACAAAAATGGACTTTTATTCTTAAATTTACAACACTATATTTTGTAACCAATTTTTTGGGTGGTGTGTTGTTCCATTTCTTGTTGGCATGTGCATATATGCGTTTATATTTGCAGGGTCTTTATTTTTATTCTTGAAGTTAGGAAACATGTGTATCTTCGTACCGTGTTAGCCAGTAGATAGAAAAATATTTAGACTTGAGAGTCCGCAGTGGTTGATACCTTTTAATGGATAACTGAAAAGATGGTAACAAATTGCAAGCTTTCGAGGCTACTCACGTCTCTTCATCAGGCAAAGACTAAAACAAAAAATGAAGCATCACATATTTCTATACACAACAGGACACAGGAATAGTGCAATAGGTAAGACAAGTAAGTCACGTGTAGCAGAACTGTCATTATGACAGAGGGATGAACATAAATATTGGAACAGTTCCTAGATAAGGATAGAAAGTTTTATTGCCCTCTGATTGGGGTCTGGTTTTGTGTTTTCATGCCCCTGGAAGGGCAGAGACGCAGATTCCTTAATTGATATAGAATGACATAAATCCGTGTGATCTATTCATTCCATCACTAAGAGTGTCAAAGGTCATGATGAGCTTATATTCTGAAACCTTTGTATCTTTCTCATATTTGAAGTTATATTTTAATACCAGTAATTCCATATCCATCATGCTATGACCGGGCATACAAAAGTGTTTTGCCACAGGTAAATCCATTATTTTTTCTCTTATTGTGTGGCGCTGATAATTCATCCTTGTTCTCATTTTTTGGCCGGTCTCCCCTCACTTGTCCCTCCCTCACTTGTCTTACCTATTCCTGTGTCCTGTTGTGTGTAGAAATATGTGATTCTTCATTTTTTGTTTTAGTCTTAGCCTGATGAAGAGACCTGAGTAGTCTCGAAAGCTTGGAATTTGTTACCATCTTTTCAGTTAGCCATTAAACGGTATCAACCACTGAGGACTCTCAAGTCTAAATATTTTTCTATTCTTGGAATTGAAATTCATCATTTTATTGTCCTAGTAAAACTTCATTTATTCTTGTTTGAAGTACATACATTTGCAATGGCCACGTAACAAGGCAATAACTCAATATTTTATGCCTACACCCTCCTTGACCCTGGGCTTCAACACCGCCAGTTGCTGCTCAGAAGTGTTAGATGCACAGATGAAAACAATCGCTGATGTGTTTGTGGGGTTCAGTAACGCCTGCTGTTCCCCTGCTGTGTGTCTGGCAAAAATTACTGCTGCTAACTACAACTTCAACTTCAAAACATCTCATACAAGGCCTCTGCCTACACCCTCCTTGACCCTGGGCTTCAACACCGCCAGTTGCTGCTCAGAAGTGTTAGATGCACAGATGAAAACAATCGCTGATGTGTTTGTGGGGTTCAGTAACGCCTGCTGTTCCCCTGCTGTGTGTCTGGCAAAAATTACTGCTGCTAACTACAACTTCAACTTCAAACATCTCATACAAGGCCTCTGCCTACACCCTCCTTGACCCTGGGCTTCAACACCGCCAGTTGCTGCTCAGAAGTGTTAGATGCACAGATGAAAACAATCGCTGATGTGTTTGTGGGGTTCAGTAACGCCTGCTGTTCCCCTGCTGTGTGTCCGGCAAAAATTACTGCTAGCTACCTACACATGGTGAAAAAAGCATGACATGTCAAAGTGTCTAGTGCTACACATAGATATGAGGCTACACCCTGATTTCTAAGCTGTAAACATTTGAAACGTCAGCTTTAAAACCATAAAATGATTAGTCTTTGTCACAAATCTGTAACAAAATAATTGTGACATATTATTTCAGATATGCACATGTCGAAAACAAATGCTAACACAAAAGCCTACTTATGCTATAGGATACTGATGGTCAACCTTGTCACTCCATAGCTTAGACAAATCCAACTCACATCATGACTCAAATGCTGCAATGTTGGAAGTGCATAATGTGGGTTGAACTTTGACAACAGCTGCAGTGCGAAGGTTAGACTTCAGTGTTCTTGGCTTTTAAATAAAAGCATACAAGTAAATATAATAATCCAATGTTGATTAAGGGACGTGATGTACACCTGTAATATTGTGCAAACAATGCATGTAGGAATAGTCCTCTTCAACATTACTTATATTTGTGCATTTTAAAAAATACATATTAATTAGAAAGTTAACAGCCCATATCATAAAGGTCCTTCATGTAAACATGATAATCGCTAACAAAAATCATGCATTACCTTGTTAAAGTCAATAGTGCATAGTCACAATAGCAAAATATATACCTGTAAGTGGTGCTGAAAGAACGACAACTGATAGAATAGGTGAATGATATCTATTTATCAGACTGAATAGCGACACCTGTACAATGTCGATATAATACTGTACCTTAACAAAACAGCTGTGTCACACCTCACACTCGTTTTTCTTGTAGCTTGTTATGTAATAGGGCACATGCGTGTATGTTTCATCATAGGTGCATGTTTACTGAGTAAAGCAGTCATGACAACGCCTTTGTGTTGTCGGTACGCTTGCGATGATGAACGATGCGCACCGTGAATGTTAGTCTGCGTCATAAGACGCACAGACGCTCCAATACCCAACGCGTCACAGCAGGAAGCCAGTCTGTGCGTCCAAACAAAGGCGCAACCATACATGCACGTAACCTTTTATAAAGCTATATAAAAAAAAGGATGTAGTAGTAACGCACACTTTATTGAGGTACAGTATTACATCGCCATTCAACATCTGTGGCTATGCAGTCTCATCTATATATACCTTATCTATCCGTTGTCATGCTTGCAAGTCCACAGTCAGGCATAAATAGCTGTTTTGACTATGCACTATGCACTTTTTAAAGTTTTTGTTTGTTAATATAAATGATTGGCACATATTATCAGTATTACATGATGGAAATTTTAGATATTTTTAAAAAACTTTTTAGTGATATTATTCACCAAATGTAAACTTTTATGAATGTCAAAGATAACTTGTAATGCTGATTATGTTTTTAAGTCAGCCATTCATTGTCATACACAATAGAAATGGTGTACATACTGTTACTTAGCCATCATTAATGGATTCTGATATGTACTTGTATGCTTTTATTTAAACCATATAGCAGATTATTAACCTATTTTAATTGTGGTTTGCATTGCTTTTCAACATGTTAATGTATGCGTTTATGTTTGTAAATTATTAATTTACATATATTTTTTTAAGTAAAATCATCATCTTATGGTACTAAAGGTTATATTTCTCTTGTTTGGAGTATAGACATTTTTAATTGACACGTAACAAGGAAAATACTTGATCTAGTATTTAAACATCCTCCTTGACCCTGGGCTCCAACACCGCCAGTTGTTGCTCGGAAGTGCTGTTAGCACAGTCAACACTTGCTCCTGTGTTACTGGGGTTCAGTAATGTCAGCTGTTCCCCTGCTGTGTGAACGGCAAAAAGTCCTGCTGCCTCCACCCTGTTCTCTTCTCATCCCTGGGCTTCACACCGCCAGTTGTTGCCTGGAAGTGCTGTTAGCACAGTCAACACTTGCTCCTGTGTTACTGGGGTTCAGTAATGTCAGCTGTTCCCCTGCTGTGTGAACGGCAAAAAGTCCTGCTGCCTCCAACCGGTTCTCTTCTCATCCCTGGGCTCCAACACCGCCAGTTGTTGCCTGGAAGTGCTGTTAGCACAGTCAACACTTGCTCCTGTGTTACTGGGGTTCAGTAATGTCAGCTGTTCCCCTGCTGTGTGAACGGCAAAAAGTCCTGCTGCCTCCAACTGTTTGTTTCCATCCCTGGGCTCCAACACCACATTGTTGCCTGGAAGTGCTGTTAGCACAGTCAACACTTGCTCCTGTGTTACTGGGGTTCAGTAATGTCATGCTGTTCCCTGCTTGTGAACGGCAAAAAGTCTTGCTGCCTCAACCTGGTTTGCTTCTCATCCCTGGCTCACACGCAGTTTTGTTGCTCGAATGTAGTTTAGCACAGTCAACACTTTGCTCTTGTTGGTTACTGGGTTCAGTATGTCACTGTTGCCTCTGCTTGTATTGAACGGCAAAAAGCCGTGCCTCCACCTGTATTCTCTCTATCCCTGGGCTCCAACACCGCCAGTTGTTGCTCGGAAGTGCTGTTAGCACAGTCAACACTTGCTCCTGTGTTACTGGGGTTCAGTAATGTCAGCTGTTCCCCTGCTGTGTGAACGGCAAAAAGTCCTGCTGCCTCCACCCTGTTTCTTCTCATCCCTGGGCTCAACACCGCCAGTTGTTGCCTGGAAGTGCTGTTAGCACAGTCAACACTTGCTCCTGTGTTACTGGGGTTCAGTAATGTCAGCTGTTCCCCTGCTGTGTGAACGGCAAAAAGTCCTGCTGCCTCCAACCGGTTCTCTTCTCATCCTGGGCTCCAACACCGACAGTTGTTGCCTGGAAGTGCTGTTAGCACAGTCAACACTTGCTCCTGTGTTTACTGGGGTTCAGTAATGTCAGCTGTTCCCCTGCTGTTGAACGGCAAAAAGTCCTGCTGCCTCCAACCAGTTCTCTTCTCATCCCTGGGCTCCAACACCGACAGTTGTTGCCGAAGTGCTGTTAGCACAGTCAACACTTGCTCCTGTGTTACTGGGGTTCAGTAATGTCAGCTGTTCCCCTGCTGTGTGAACGGCAAAAAGTCCTGCTGCCTCCACCCTGTTCTCTTCTCATCCCTGGGCTTCAACACCGCCAGTTGTTGCCTGGAAGTGCTGTTAGCACAGTCAACACTTGCTCCTGTGTTACTGGGGTTCAGTAATGTCAGCTGTTCCCCTGCTGTGTGAACGGCAAAAAGTCCTGCTGCCTCCACCCTGTTGTCTTCTCATCCCTGGGCTCCAACACCGCCAGTTGTTGCCTGGAAGTGCTGTTAGCACAGTCAACACTTGCTCCTGTGTTACTGGGTTCAGTAATGTCAGCTGTTCCCCTGCTGTGTGAACGGCAAAAAGTCCTGCTGCCTCCACCCTGTTCTTCTCATCCCTGGGCTCCAACACCGCCAGTTGTTGCCTGGAAGTGCTGTTAGCACAGTCAACACTTGCTCCTGTGTTACTGGGGTTCAGTAATGTCAGCTGTTCCCCTGCTGTGTGAACGGCAAAAAGTCCTGCTGCCTCCAACCGGTTCTCTTCTCATCCCTGGGCTCCAACACCGACAGTTGTTGCCTGGAAGTGCTGTTAGCACAGTCAACACTTGCTCCTGTGTTACTGGGGTTCAGTAATGTCAGCTGTTCCCCTGCTGTAGTGAACGGCAAAAAGTCCTGCTGCCTCCACCCTGTTCTCTTCTCATCCCTGGGCTCCAACACCGCCAGTTGTTGCTCGAAGTGCTGTTAGCACAGTCAACACTTGCTCCTGTGTTACTGGGGTTCAGTAATGTCAGCTGTTCCCCTGCTGTGTGAACGGCAAAAAGTCCTGCTGCCTCCACCCTGTTCTTTTCTCATCCCTGGGCTTCAACACCGCCAGTTGTTGCCTGGAAGTGCTGTTAGCACAGTCAACACTTGCTCCTGTGTTACTGGGGTTCAGTAATGTCAGCTGTTCCCCTGCTGTGTGAACGGCAAAAAGTCCTGCTGCCTCCACCTGTTTCTTCTCATCCCTGGGCTCCAACACCGCCAGTTGTTGCTCGGAAGTGCTGTTAGCACAGTCAACACTTGCTCCTGTGTTACTGGGTTCAGTAATGTCAGCTGTTCCCTGCTAGTGTAACGGCAAAAAGTCCTGCCTCCACCCTGTTCTTTCTCATCCTGGCTCAACACCGCATGTTGCCGGAAGTGCTGTTAGCACAGTCAACACTTGCTCCTGTGTTCTGGGTTCAGTAATGTCAGCTGTTCCCTGCTGTGTGAACGGCAAAAAAGTCTGTCCGCCTCCAACCGGTTCTCTTCTCATCCCTGGGCTCCAACACCGACAGTTGTTGCCTGGAAGTGCTGTTAGCACAGTCAACACTTGCTCCTGTGTTACTGGGGTTCAGTAATGTCAGCTGTTCCCCTGCTGTGTGAACGGCAAAAAGTCCTGCTGCCTCCACCCTGTTCTCTTCTCATCCCTGGGCTTCAACACCGCCAGTTGTTGCCTGGAAGTGCTGTTAGCACAGTCAACACTTGCTCCTGTGTTACTGGGGTTCAGTAATGTCAGCTGTTCCCCTGCTGTGTGAACGGCAAAAAGTCCTGCTGCCTCCACCCTGTTGTCTTCTCATCCCTGGGCTCCAACACCGCCAGTTGTTGCCTGGAAGTGCTGTTAGCACAGTCAACACTTGCTCCTGTGTTACTGGGGTTCAGTAATGTCAGCTGTTCCCCTGCTGTGTGAACGGCAAAAAGTCCTGCTGCCTCCAACCGGTTCTCTTCTCATCCCTGGGCTCCAACACCGACAGTTGTTGCTCGGAAGTGTCATTGGCACGTGTACTCACTCCTGCCCAGACTGGTTACAGCACGCCATCTGTTTCCTGTCAGTGTAAACGTCACTTAGCCTCCAATAAGTTGTCCTGTCGTGTTGCGGTCGGGTTACCCGACTCTATGGTGCCTGGAGTTTAGGTGCTTCCTATGTGTGCTGCGGGATATGCAAATAAAGGCTGTTTCCGTTGTGACAATAGGACAATCACCCACTGTAGTACTGTGGATTCGGTAACTGCGGCCGGCTCGCGGCCTGTCAACTTAAATTTCCATGGGTACCTTCTGCTACCCGTCCGGGTTCCAGTACCGTCAGCTGGTTCTCCGCAGTGCCTTTGGCCTAGGTGCCTCCATCTCGGTATCCGAGTTCCAGCAACGTCTGCTGGTCCTTGGTAGTGCTTTGGAGCACAGGTACCTCCTGCTTGTAACCATGCCAGTAACTCAGCTGTCCCTGTGTCTTGGCTCTTTTCCTTCTGCGCCCTCCGGTGTCAGACAGTCAATGTCCTCTTCTTGATTGGTTTGTACCTTCTGCTACCCGTCCGGGTTCCAGTACCGTCAGCTGGTTCTCCGCAGTGCCTTTGGCCTAGGTGCCTCCATCTCGGTATCCGAGTTCTAGCAACGTCTGCTGGTCCTTGGTAGTGCTTTGGAGCACAGGTACCTCCTGCTTAGTAACCGTGTCCCAGTAACGTCAGCTGGTCCTCGGTTGTGCCATTGGCTCTTTTCCTTCTGCTGCCCCTCCGGGTTCCAGCACAGTCAGCTGGTCCTCGTTACTTGCATTGGCTCTTGTACCTTGTGCTACATTTACAAATTGAAGATTTTTTCAATGTTTTTTTGGGAAATCACTCTGGATCTCCAACAATGAAGACGACAACCCTGATGACCACCCCGAAGAAGATGACCACCACAAGGACGACGAGCATCAAGCCAACCAGCCTAAACACCATCACAAAGAAGAAATAAAAGATTACCAAACAGGACTAAGAAGGTTAAGACAAACTACAAGATACAGAACAAGAGACTTAAGAACAATAAGCAGAAGATCAAAAAGCAGAAGAACATGAAGTATAAGACCAAAATGAAGAGCAAAATATATGCTCTAAATTATAAGCAGAAGAAGACTAAGCAGTGTATGGGGGTGAGTCCGTTCCTCCTCGTGGTGCCCCTGGAAAATGCCTGCTGCTGCAGGCTAAACTGAACACGGACAAATACTGTTGTAATTTAAATCTTTTGTGACAGCAAGAACGGAAGGATGAAAAATTCATACTTTGACAGATTACAAGTACAGGAATCTCTGTCACAAATAAGAATATGATGAAGAAGATGAAGTACAATATGAATAAGAATAATAGTTTAATAAGAAGAATATTAGTAATGTTAACAATAAGATGAATAGCAAGAAGTTTAAGAAGAAGATAAAGAAGGTGAAGATGAAGAATAATTTGATGAAAAAGATGATGATGCTGAAGATTATGAAGGAGAAAGTGTGTCAAAAGTTAAAAAGGTGAAGAGCATGGAAGTTGTGAAATATACATATTTGCCAAAATAGAAAAAAAGTTAACAACATTGTCAATTTCTTTGTCAATCCGAACATCTTTAAAAAAAAAAATATTTATGCTATTCCATTTGATTGGGTTAAACATGTATGCCTTTAATGTCTCCTCAACCTTCCCCAATACATTCTGTTGTGAATGGGTTTGAGATGAGTTCTGAGCAGAGGCTCCCTCTGGTGGTTACAAGCGGTACTAGTGAAGATTGTGAGGACTGGGAATCAGGTGTTACTGACTGGTCTTATATAAGGGAGTCATTTTCCCATCAGGGTTGCCGGTGATCAATTGTTCTGGTCTGAATCCTTCATTCCAGTTTCCCTTGTAGCCTGCTGTGTCGTGTCTGCATCTCCTGCTACCAGATAAGAATTTTTCTTCTTTTGTGTTGTTGCTATATTTTTGTATTTTGTCATGCACTTCTTTGGGGCCTTCTGGGTCCCCTCCGGGGGCTTCTGCCTTCTCAGTTTAGTTCAGCCACTGAGTTTTGTTCTTTTGCTTTTTCCAGTTTTTTCAGTGGCTGCTGTTTTGATTTTGTTACACCAGAGAGCTAATTTAGGTGGTAGAGGTCGTGTGATCTCAGGTGATTTTGAAATTAGTAGAGTTGGTGTTTTTCAGGGTTTTCTGGGATTGCAGTAAGTACCCTTCCTGTCCTTTTCTATTTAGATAGTTTTGGCCCCAGCGTTTGCTCATTCTATTTTCTTTCTGTGTCAGTATTTCCTCTTGTCTAACCGCTATTACATGTTTGGGGGCTTTCTTTTGTCTTTGGGGTTCTGCTCCGGGGCAGATGGCTTTCCTATTTCTATCTTTGGGTGTGGTTAGTTTCTCGGGCTGTGACGAGGCGTCTGGGACCAACGTGGGAACGCTCCATGGCTGCCTCTAGTTGTGGTGGTTAGTCAGGGTACTGCAATCCCATAGATTCCAACTGCTCTGGTGTATTGCCTTTTTTACCTGCACTCCTCAGCTACCGAAACATAACAGTATCACCGGCCTAAAAATTGAAAATTGTATGGTACTCACAGAAGGGAAAAAATATTGTGATAGAAAAAAGGTTGTCAGAGTTGTCAGAGATATTTTTCTGTTTGTTGCATTTTTTTTTTTTTCCCTCTGTATCTCTGGGTGCTGGGGAGGATCTTTTCTCCCAATGGAGTTTGCACAGTTGTCTGGCCGTGTGGATCAGCTTGCCACTGAGGTTCGGAGTATTGCTGCATATCTTGCTAGGTTGCCTGTTGTGGAACCTAGGATCCCCATGCCAGATTTGTTTTAGGGGATCGAGCTAAGTTTCAGAATTTCAAAAATAATTGTAAATTGTTTTTTGCCTTAAAATCTAAGTCCTCAGGAAACGCAGCGCAGCAGGTTCAAATTATCATCTCTCTCCTGCGCGACGATCCTCAGGATTGGGCTTTTTCCCTGATACCTGGGGATCCTGTTTTGAGTGATGTTGATGCGTTTTTTCAGGCTTTGGGGTTATTGTACGATGAGCCTAATGTCACTGATCAAGCTGAGAAAGCCTTGTTGGCATTAAATCAGGGGCTTGATGACGCTGAGTTATACTGTCAGAGATTCCGTAGGTGGGCAGTCCTGACCAAATGGAATGACGACGCTTTGGCGGCCCTTTTCCGGAAGGGTCTGTCGGATAATGTAAAGGATGTTATGGTGGGATTCCCTGTCCCCTCTGGTCTCAATGATTCTATGTCATTAGCGATTCAAATTGACAGACGTTTGCGTGAGCGGAGAAGTATGCGTGGAGTGGTGTTGCCTTGTGAGCCAGCTTCTGAGCCCATGCAGTGTGATGGAGTGGTGTCTGGGGCACAGCGTCATGAGTTTCGAAAGCGCAATGGGTTATGTTTCTACTGTGGTGATGCCTCTCATGCTATTTCAGTCTGCCCTAAGCGGGGAAGACGTTTTGCACGCTCAGTTGTCTTGGGTAGTGTTCAGACTAAGTTTTTATTAACTGTCACTCTGATATGCTCTCTGTCCTCATTTTCTGCTCAGGCTTTCGTTGATTCTGGAGCAGCTATTAACCTGATGGATTATGATTTTGCTAAACGTTGTGGGTTTCCCTTGATACCCCTACAGAAGTCTATTCCCCTACTGGGGATCGATTCTACCCCTTTGGCTGAGAATAAACCCCAGTTTTCTACTCAGGTGATAATGAGGGTTGAACCTGATCACCAGGAGTGCTGCAAATTTTTGGTTCTATATAATCTGCATGACATTATCGTGCTGGGTTTCCCTTGGTTACAGTCTCATAATCCTGTTTTGGATTGGAAATCTGTGTCTGTAACCAGTTGGGGCTGCCAATGTGTTAATACCAACACTCCTGTTTTTTCTGCCTCCCCCCAAGCTCAGGATGTTCCTGACTTTTTGTTTGATTTTTCTGATGTGTTTAGCGAAAGTAAATCTGCATCCTTGCCTCCCCATAGGAGCTATGACTGCGCTATTGAATTAGTGCCGGGTAGTAAATTCCCTAAAGGTCGCCTTTTTAACTTGTCTGTACCTGAACATGACGCTATGCGGTCTTATATCAAGGAATCATTGGAGAAGGGTCATATCAGACCATCCTCTTCACCCTTAGGTGCCGGTTTTTTCTTTGTGGCCAAAAAAGATGGTTCATTAAGGCCGTGTATTGATTATCGTCTCTTGAACAATATTACTGTGAAATATCAATACCCGTTACCCTTGATTTCTGACCTGTTTTCCAGGGTGAAAAACGCTACTTGGTTTACCAAGCTTGACCTCAGGGGGGCGTATAACCTTATTCGCATTAAGCACGGGGATGAATGGAAGACGGCATTCAATACCCCTGAAGGGCATTTTGAGTACCTAGTGATGCCCTTTGGGCTCACTAATGCCCCTTCCGTCTTCCAGTCCTTCATGAATGACATTTTCAGGGATTTTGTGGACAAATTTCTGATTGTTTATTTGGATGATATCTTGATTTTTTCTAATGACTGGGACTCTCATGTGAAACATGTTCGGACTGTGTTCCAGATTTTGAGGGATAATGCTCTGTATGTGAAGGGATCAAAGTGTCTTTTTGGCGTACAGAAGATCTCATTTCTGGGATTCATTTTGTCCCCATCTCTTATTGAAATTGACCCGGTCAAGGTTCAGGCCATCTGTGATTGGGTCCAACCTACTTCATTAAAGGCTCTTCAGAGATTTTTGGGTTTTGCCAATTTTTATCGTAAATTTATTGGTAATTTCTCGGTTATTGTTAAACCATTAACTGATTTGACCAGAAAGGGTTCTGATGTGGTGAATTGGCCTCCTGAGGCAGTCTCTGCATTTCAGGAACTTAAGCAGAGATTCACTTCTGCTCCTGTTCTACGGCAGCCTGATGTTTTCTCTGCCATTTCAGGTGGAGGTTGATGCCTCTGAAATTGGGGCAGGTGCCGTTTTGTCCCAAAAAGATCCAGAGACCTCTAAAAGTAACCCTTGTGCCTTTTTCTCTCGAAAATTTTCTCCTACTGAACGTAATTATGACGTGGGTAATCGGGAGTTATTGGCCATGAAGTGGGCTTTTGAAGAGTGGAGACATTGGCTGGAGGGAGCCAAACATCAGGTGGTGGTCCTTACGGACCATAAGAATCTGGTCTATCTGGAATCTGCCAAGCGACTCAATCCTAGACAGGCCAGGTGGGCCTTGTTTTTCACACGTTTTAATTTTGTGGTTTCCTTTCTTCCTGGCACTAAGAATGTTAAGGCGGATGCCCTCTCGAGGAGTTTCCTTGCGGACTCTCCTGAGTTATCTGATCCTTCTGTTATTTTGAAAGAGGGTGTAGTTCTTTCCGCCATCTCGCCCAATTTGAGACTTGCTCTGGAGGGGTGTCAGGAGGATAGGCCCGAGCGCTGCCCTGTTGGAAAATTGTTTGTCCCGGACCAATGGAAAAAGAGTGTGATGTCTGAGATTCATTGTTCCGCATTGGCTGGGCATCCCGGAATTTTTGGTACCAGAGACTTGGTTAGTCGGTCCTTTTGGTGGCCTACCTTGTCTCGCGATGTCAGGGAATTTGTGCAGTCCTGCGGGACTTGCTCTCGCTCCAAGCCTTGCTCTCGCTCTAGTGTTTTTTGATGCCATTGCCTGTGCCCAAGAGACCATGGACCCATATCTCTATGGATTTCATTTCCGATCTTCCTGTTTCTCAGAGAATGACCACCATCTGGGTAATTTGTGATAGGTTTTCCAAAATGATACATCTTGTGCCATTACCTAAGTTGCCTTCCTCCTCTGAATTGGTGCCGTTGTTTCTTCAGCACGTGGTTCGTTTACACGGCATTCCTGAGAACATTGTGTCTGACAGAGGAGTCCAGTTTGTTTCCAGATTTTGGAGGACTTTTTGTTCTAAACTGGGTGTTCAATTGTCTTTCTCCTCGGCATTTCATCCTCAGACCAATGGTCAAACTGAGAGAACAAACCAGACATTAGAGACTTATCTAAGATGCTTTGTGTCTGCTGATCAGGATGACTGGGTCTCTTTTTTGCCTTTGGCTGAGTTTGCTCTTAATAATAGGGCTAGCTCTGCCACTTTGATGTCTCCGTTTTTCTGTAATTCTGGTTTTCACCCTCGATTTTCTTCAGGACAGACGGAAGCTTCTGTCTGTCCAGGTGTTGACTCTGTTGTTGAGCGTATGCAACAGATTTGGGACCAGGTAGTGGAGAGGTTGTCCCTCTCTCAGGAGAAGGCCCAGCGGTTTGCTAACCGGCATAGGACTGATGGTCCTCGGTTTAAAGTGGGGGACTTGGTCTGGTTGTCCTCAAAGAATATTCCTATGAGAGTAGCATCTCCTAAATTTAAGCCTAGGTTCATTGGACCTTATAAGATCACGGAGATTATTAATCCTGTTTCTTTTCGTTTGCTTCTTCCAGGGACATTTAAGATCCATAACGTGTTCCACAAGTCCTTGTTGAAGAGGTTTGTTGAGCCAGTGGTTCCTGCTACTGTGCCTCCTGACCCTGTTTTGGTTGAGGGCAATCTGGAGTATGTGGTTGAGAAAATATTGGATTCTCGTTTTTCTAGACGAAGACTCCAGTATTTGGTTAAATGGAGAGGTTATGGTCAGGAAGACAATTCTTGGGTGTTTGCTTCGGACATCCATGCTAGGAGACTTATCCGTGCGTATCATAGAACTCATCCTGACCGACCTGGTTGCTCAAATGAGGGTTCGGTGACCCCTCCTCAAGGGGGGGGTACTGTTGTGAATGGGTTTGAGATGAGTTCTGAGCAGAGGCTCCCTCTGGTGGTTACAAGCGGTACTAGTGAAGATTGTGAGGACTGGGAATCAGGTGTTACTGACTGGTCTTATATAAGGGAGTCATTTTCCCATCAGGGTTGCCGGTGATCAATTGTTCTGGTCTGAATCCTTCATTCCAGTTTCCCTTGTAGCCTGCTGTGTCGTGTCTGCATCTCCTGCTACCAGATAAGAATTTTTCTTCTTTTGTGTTGTTGCTATATTTTTGCATTTTGTCCTGCACTTCTTTGGGGCCTTCTGGGTCCCCTCCGGGGCTTCTGCCTTCTCAGTTTAGTTCAGCCACTGAGTTTTGTTCTTTTGCTTTTTCCAGTTTTTTCAGTGGCTGCTGTTTTGATTTTGTTACACCAGAGAGCTAATTTAGGTGGTAGAGGTCGTGTGATCTCAGGTGATTTTGAAATTAGTAGAGTTGGTGTTTTTCAGGGTTTTCTGGGATTGCAGTAAGTACCCTTCCTGTCCTTTTCTATTTAGATAGTTTTGGCCCCAGCGTTTGCTCATTCTATTTTCTTTCTGTGTCAGTATTTCCTCTTGTCTAACCGCCATTACATGTTTGGGGGCTTTCTATTGTCTTTGGGGTTCTGCTCCGGGGCAGATGGCTTTCCTATTTCTATCTTTGGGTGTGGTTAGTTTCTCGGGCTGTGACGAGGCGTCTGGGACCAACGTGGGAACGCTCCACGGCTGCCTCTAGTTGTGGTGGTTAGTCAGGGTACTGCAATCCCATAGATTCCAACTGCTCTGGTGTATTGCCTTTTTTACCTGCACTCCTCAGCTACCGAAACATAACAACATTCTACATTACTCTTTGTTGTTTTCCTTCATGTACAATTAACCAACAAGGCAAGAATGGGGTTTTTTTAATTCCGATATTTTGTTCCCATAGACTTACATTGGATTTCCGGTATCGGTATCGGGTATCGCCGATATTTTTTGGGTATCGGCGATACCATTCCGATTCCGATACTTTTGGATATCGGAAAGTATCGCTCAACTCTATTCATGAATCCAAGGCACCGGGTAGTATAATTCAAAAGAGTTTTATTTGCACCAGTGTACACATAAAAAATGGACATTCAATGTTTACATATGTACACTTAGTTTTTGGCTTGAAAAAGGCCCTTTGTGGCTGAAACATCGCATGTCTGTTTTTTATGTGTACACTGGTGTCAATACACCTCTTTTGAAGGTCACTACCCAGTGCCTTGGATTCTCGGATTGCTTCTAGTAGCCGTTCTGCGTAACTCCCCACCCTGGGGTGATAGAATGGATCGAGATCCTGGAAGGCGTTCGGCCAACTCCAGAGATCTTGAAAATGTAACCAGTGTGTGGCTAGGACATACCATAACTCCATATTCTCCTTAAATCTCCTTATGAAATTCTACTTGACTGGAGGACTTTTGAATGAAGCAGTAACACAGCGTGGGCTCCACAGGTGGTCAACCTGTATGATCCTGGATGCTATCTGGTGGGGCTAGACCACCAGCTGAGCCAGGTGTCCTGTTTCAGCTACACATGCTGCCATTAAATCCCCCCATTTTCTTCACACACATGTAAATACTCACACACTGTACACACATACACATGTATATAAACACTCATCATACACAAACACATGTGGATACACACACTGCACATATATACCAATCTGTCTCCTATTCAGTTTCTCTAAACTCCTATAGACAAAGGATCTTTGGTGACACCATGGTCACATGCCCATGATGTTAACATTGATCCTTAAGCTGTCACGGGGCAGTAGTGGGAAAACAGGGGACGAGGAACCTGATCTCCTGAACTACCCCTCAGGCTAAGGGAGTGCCCTGTCTTTCCTTAATTTGAGGGGTACCCTTGAAAGTAGGGAGGCCCAAGTCACCAACCTGTCCCTATCTCCTGTTCAGCCCTGAGCTAAACCACCAATCCCCACCCCAGGAGATGAGACAGGGAATAAAGTAAACTGCACCAATTCAACAAAAGAAAATAAAAGACAGACACCACAGGGAATGGGGAACAAAAATACAACACTTATCTTTCTCTGCTGCAATGCACTGCACAGCAGAGTAAGGCACCTGCTCAAAAGTATTCAGCTGCAGCAGCACTACACCAGAAAGCTCCTGACTCCAGGTCGGTTGATCTCCAAAAGTACCTGTATAACCAATAGTCAGCTGATACATCAGGTGACCTTTTAAGGATGGTGGGAGTGGTCACCACCCACATCAGCAGAGCTAGCAGCTATGCAATTACACCAGCAGGCCACCGGGGGAAAAAACAGACATTAACCCCCGATGGCCTGAAAGAAAAAAAAGTTTTAAAATGAAAAGCCAGATCTGCCACAGATCCAAAAATGGATCGTGACATAAGCAGTCTTAACCTTGGAACATAAACAAAGAGGGCCTCTAAGAGATTGGGGGTCCTGGACTGTGGCCCCTATCCCCTAACACTGGCCCTGTCTTACAGCATAACTTGTATCACTAAATCACAGACAATTACTAGAGAGATAGCAGTGAACGCTTTTTCCTTAAGCAAACACATTAGTAAGACATAATAAAGCTTATGGTGCTTCCTTTACAGAGGCTAATTAGAAAAAAGTCAAACAGAGGGTGCCAATACACAGTCAATTAAAGTACCAAAGGACAAAATGAGACCAGTTCCAGAATAAAATTAGGTTAAAATCAAAAGGTCATAGGTTTACCATGAAGAAATAAGGTTCAGCCACTCTGAGTTTAGTCATCTGGCATCCTGGTAAAACTGTTTTATGGTCAAAAGAGAGCAAAA
Source organism: Oophaga sylvatica (assembly GCA_033576555.1). Taxonomy (NCBI): domain Eukaryota; kingdom Metazoa; phylum Chordata; class Amphibia; order Anura; family Dendrobatidae; genus Oophaga; species Oophaga sylvatica. The sequence continues at coordinate 2,163,438 of JARQOD010000001.1, read as the reverse complement.
GTCTAGAATTATTTCCATTCAAGAAAGATTTTTTATTTTTTACAGCTTAGAAATAAAGATTCTCAGGCCCTTGATCCAATGGACATGTTGAAAGTCCATGAATGGCAGATCCGAGCTCTGTGAATCTTCTGCTACTTTCTGGAATCCCTGGTGTCTTTTCCATTTAGTAGACCAGTTGTAAAACCATGCATGAGTTGCATCAAGATAATGTTTTTCTGGACCTACTGATCCGAAAAGACACCAGGGAAGCCAGCATTTAGTAGGATCTTCCGAGGGCTCTGGTCCTACTGATTTCCAATATATCGATTCAATCAGGGTCCTGCCAATCTTTTTGCTCAATTCTAGCTTGTGCCCTTCAAGTCACAAGAATTTAGTAATTACCTTCCATAATTCTCAAATGAATTCTATATTACGCTGGCCTGGCTGATATGAACTAGCTTGCAAATGGTAAAACAGTAAAAGTCAAGTTATAAAGTGCAAAACTCGAGAGTGGCCAAGCTGATGAGTGGGCAACGGACTGTTACCCAAGAAGAAGTTAGTGTGTGTAGCTTCTCCGGGTGACCAGCAGATATCTTCATATGTCCCCAGCAGATTTGATTGCAATCGATTCTCCAAAATGTCAATCAGTTTGATTTGCTAATCATTTTCAATGCTGAATGGTTTCTTTTCTATAAATTGATATTTGAGACTAAAATAGGGTGAATGGAGATTTTCTATATTTTATTGCCAGACTTTCAGGAAAAAAAAAATCAAAGTTGCACAATCAACTGCAGAAAAACAAGATCCCAGACAGGTTCCGAGTCCATGACAAACATAGCGGAGTAGACAAAAACAATGATGATGGAGAGTGCGGGGCAGAGAATGTGGGGCCCCCAATAGGTTCTACATTGGGGGGTAAATTACTGGCTATTAAGCATTCACGAGCGGTGTCACCTGTGGTGTAAGAATGCAGGAGAGATGTCCCGCGCTGACCCCATGCGGACAGGCCTCCTCCACTGTTTATTTTCATTGCCTGGTCTTTATTTTGGAATATAGGAGCAGAGGACAGGCCAATTGTAGTGGGAGATATTGCTCAGCACTTTCTACTATTACTGAACGCATTTTAACTCTTTCTAGAAATTAGATGTGAGAACAAATTATATAACATCCTCCTTTGGGTTCTTGTGTAAGTCACCATGACAAATGACCCAAAGAAGGACATAAGCCTAACACCTTGCAAGGGACAAATTGGTAGGTCTACCCCATCTACCACAGGGTCAAAATTTAAGCCTTCGCTACACGGCTCAGAAAATGTGGAAACTTGTGCAAAAAGATGAGCGGATCCGGTATTCGTGAATTTAATGGCCCTTATTAAGTTCTGGGTCTGGAGAGATCCCACAACATAATAAATGAAATCTGTAAGAAATAATTAAAATCCTTATACTCACCTCACGGTTCACCTCGCCGCCACCCATTCGGTCCACATTGCATCTTTGGATTGGTGTCGGCAAAGCTGAAATCCCAGGTCTCAGTCGCTAGGTAGAGGCTTTGCTAAGCCCTGAAGGCGTTCAGCGCAATTTCGTGACATACTCCAGTCCAAAGATGCAACGAGGACCAGACGCGTGGCGGTGAGGAGCGGAGGGGTCAAAAAAGTGTATTTACACCTTTTTTCATTTATTTTATGGTTCAGAAACATGGCAGCCGGCAGCCGTGCGGACGTGAATTACAAAAATTCTGCATTTTAGCGAATGTGGATTTTTGTAAAATTTGAGAAGAATTTAATTACACTCAAATTGACTTGCTGCTCAAAATGGCGAGCAGAAAAGAGAAAAGTGGTCATGTCTCTGGGTCTATAGGATAGTGGCTAGGGCACTGGTGGACACAGAAAAGGCCCCTGTGCAGGAAAAATGTATGGGCTGGGCCCTTGCAGTACTATAGTACAATTTGTTTCTAACCTTTTCTGGGTGCTTCTTGATGCATGTTTAGGATCATCGTCATGCTGGAAGACCCATGACCTAGAACGCAAACCCAGCTTTCTGACACTGGGCACTACATTGCCACCCAAAATCCTTTGGTAGTCTTCAGATTTCATTATGCCTTGTACAAAATCAAGGTACCGAGTGTCAGAGACAGAAAAACAACCCCAAAACATCTTTGAACCTCCACCATATTTGACTGTAGGTACTGTGTTCTTTTCGTTATGGGCCTCATTCCGTTTTTAGTAAATAGTAGAATGATGTGCTGTACCAAAAAGGTCTATTTTGGTCTCATCTGTCCACAAGACGCTTTCCCAAAAGGATTTTGGCTTACGTACATTTTGGCAAACTGCAGTCTAGATTTTTTTATGTCTCCATGTCAGCAGTGGGGTCCTCCTGGGGTCTCCTGCCATAGCATTTTATTTCATACTAATGTCGATGGATAGTTGAGTCTGCTTATTCACCATCCGGACTATCCTACATTAAAACCTTTCAACTTTTCTCTGCTTTCCAAGGAGATTAGCTACAGTGCCATGGGTTGTAAACTTCTTGATTATGTTGCGTACTGTGGACAAAGGAACAACAAGATCTCTGGAGATGGACTTGTATCTTGAGATTGTTGATATTGTTCATCGATTTTAGTTCTCAATTCCTCAGACAGTTCTCTTCTCCTCTTTCTGTTCGCCATGCTTATTGTGGCACACACAGACACACAATGCAAAGATTGAGTCAACTTCTTTTTTAATTGGTTTCAGGTGAGATTTTTAAATTGCCGACACCTGTTACTTGCCACAGGTGAGTGTGAGCGAGCATCACATGCTTGGAACAAAGATGTTTGTCTGCAATTTTGGAAAGGTGCCAACAATTATATATGGACTATGTTTAGGGTTTTGTGTGAAATTATGTCCAATTT
>JARQOD010000001.1:2134573-2160470 GCA_033576555.1 Oophaga sylvatica | reverse complement strand
CTGACCCAGTTTGGGGAAAAACCCCCGAGAAAACGAGTATACTCGCTCACCCATTATTAATAATTTTATGCGGCCCCCAACACTTTTATAAAAACCCAAATGGCCCTGGGCAAAAAAAGGGTTTCCCCCACCCCCTGCCAAAAGGGGTATCTTATTAATTTGTTTTATTTTTATAAATTAAAAATTTCATTGTCTTTCCCAGGACCTTTGATTACTTTTGATGGGAAATTTTAACCTTCTAGGACCTTCAATCTATCATGTAAATTGTAGTTCAAATTTCATTGGTCTTTGACTGGGAATTAAAGGGCTGCATGTTTTACATATGTATAGGGGAAAACCTTTTATGAAGGGTCAAAGATCGAAAAAAGGGGTTGCTGTATGTGGCTTCCCCACATGGAGCAAATTTAAACCCCTTTGTGGTTTTTTATCGAATGGACGAATAAAATTTTTTGGGAATTTTTAAGGAGCTGGAAAAAAATTTTTTTTTTTCTCAAAGTGCATATTCCGACTTTAATGAGCGTGCCCCATTGGGGACCGCGCAGGAAGGAGCCCGGGATCGGGGGAGAAGCGGGGGGCTTTCAGAGACCGCGGGACGGAGAGGTGAGTATAATCCGACACCCCGCTCCCCCTCCCCCGCCGACCCCGTATATGACCCGCGTATAAGCCGAGAGGGGGACTTTCAGCCCTAAAAAATGGGCTGAAAATCTCGGCTTAAACATGGGTATATACGGTATATTATGGTGGTATAAAAAACTCCAAAAAACTTTTGACATTTTTTTTCTGGATTCAATTAGTCATCTATATAGTTTAACATGTTCTTTGTAAATTTACGGTGGTTTAAAAACCACTTGGCCTGCTACAGCAATGGACACTGCAGACTCTCACACAGCACGCTTCCACACAGATCTCCTCTATCCAGATGACTGATGAAGGTCTGGTATTGACCAAAACGTCTCTTAATTTTCTGGAATTTCTTCATTCAATAAATAAGTTATTGAATACACGTATACGAGTGCCAAGTATTTCTACATCACATAGGGCCTGCTACAGTTGACCATATTTTTTGGTTCCAAAAAGTTACTATTGTCATCCATACAGTTTAACCTACTTCGTGTAAAATTACGGTGGTTTAAAATTATTAAAAACTGCTTGACCTGCTACAGTTGAATACATTTTGGGGTTCATTAAAAATAGTTTTTTCAATTAATAAAGGAAACTTGATTTCCAGAGACCTAGCAAAATGCGTAAGGAGTGCGTAACGGGATGGGGAAGTGGAAGTTCTGATGATGGTGCACGCAGATGCTGAGGACATGGGACAAGTGTGACTATGCCTGTTGCTGGAGCATAAGAAACACTTTCATTCACGACACATGGATTCAAGTCTCATTTTGCAGGCCGGCACAGGACACCACTTCTCAAGACACACTAGTGCGAACAGTTGGTCGGTTGGATAGCAGATAATGTTTCCAGCACCAACCAGTCTTCAACACGATGTTGAGTCCCAGGAGACCAGTGATCCCACACTAGGACACTCCGAGGAGCTCTTTACAACATAATTTCTTGATTGTGTCCTCTCACCCTGCATGTGCCAAAAGGGACAGGAGGAGATGCTATGTAGTGATGCATAAAACTTAGAGCAGCCATGGTCACAAGAAGATGATGGTGGGGAATGGAAAATTTTGTCTAAGGAGGTAAATGCTCATACTGATAAGTCAGGTTGTTGTTCATTTACCAATTCAGGAGGACCAGGGTGTGGCGATGGAAGACAAGGTGGTAAATGGTTAAGTCACTGACCCAAACTGGGTAGCTGGCATGCACAGCGAGACAGCAACGCTGAGGGGGATGAATTGCCAGCACCGAAACAGGCAGGAAGAGGCAGTGGAGTAACCAGATGGAGAAGGCAGGCACCAACACTCATAAATTTCTCCATCTAAGAGTTAAGTGTTCCTTAGTCTGGGACTTTTTTAAAGAGTTCTGAGACAAATAAATGGTCATTTGCAACTTATGCCATGCCAAGATCAACAGGGGCCTGACCACTAGGAGCATAACCACCACCAGCATGATGAGGCACATGTCATCTAAGCACCCGACTCGGTGGGCCGAACCCCTGGCTCCACGATGAATGTCAGCGGGTGGCACCTCTGCCTCTTCCCCTGTGCTAGTGTCACAGGTTTATCACAACAGAGAAGGGCCAGAAGAACCCAAATTTGACGTACTCCTGCATTGATCAAAAGAACTTCTCCTTCATATCAAATAGTGCAGGTTTCTGTTAGCAGTGCAGGGATTGAACTGTTCAGCTTGAGTCTCTGAAGATTCCCTGCTTGGATGATCTCAGCTGTTCAGTATTGGCCACTCCCCTCTCCTGTATATACTGGCACCTGGAAAATTGGATTGCCAGCATTAGTTTCATACTGGCTGGTATGGAGTTGTGGAGATGGTTGTTGTAGAGGCGTTTTGAGTATTGCTTTGTGACTGTTGCTTGGTGTTTCGGCTGCTTGCAAGCCCTCATCCTCTACTATTTAGTTTTCCTTTCATTTTTCCCTGGTGTTCATCTCTGTTGTTTGTGAGTGAATATTTGTATGATTGGCATTTTCATTTATTCCTGTATGTCCTCCCTTGTTAGTCTGATTTGAGTATTGTCATGATCCCAGTGCAGGGTTGACCTGCACGCTAGGGGTTAAGGTTTTGATCCCAGTGCAAGCTCTTACCTGCACACCTGGGGCTTATTATTGTGGCCTCTCCTTGGTTCAGGGAGAGCTTCTTATAGCCCTGGGAAGCTCCAATCCCCATCAGTTATACTTTTGCCCTTGGCAGAGTGTGTTGACCCTGAGTGTGTTTGTGCTGTGTTCTGGTTTGCCTGATACTTTGGTTTTGACTCGGTCTGATCTCTGGATACTGCTTGTTGGATTCTGTTTCTGTACCTTCGCTGTCTGTTTGGTTTTGACCTCTGCCTGGCCCCGACTATCCGTTCTGTCTCATCCTTGGTACTGCACTGTCTTCTCGTGCTTTGACCTTGGCTTGTTCAGATTTACTTCTGTCTGTGCCCCTGGGTAACTTTGTCCCGTAGTTACCTTTCTAGGAGTTTTCCCTCAGCTTCTAGCTCCCTGGAGCTGAAGCCACACCCCTCACTGTCAGGTGATTCAGGCCCTGAAACCATCTCTCTCCTGCCTTGCTCACCCTGCGTTCCTAGAAGCCTGAAGCTTTCTTCTGCACTCGTCTTCCGGGAGATTGCACTGGTGAGTTCTCTTGCAATCCTCCCCGTGATATTATAACTGACCACTAAGTTTTTTTTTTTTTTGCTTTTTTTGCTTCACGGCTGTGTTTGGGGCGCAGGTTGTGCAGAGAGTTATGGATCCCATACAGTCGCTGTCCGAACAGATGAAAAATCTGAGTCAGATGTTTCAGGATTTATCTCTGGAACAGCAAGCGCTGTCGTGCTCACAGCGGCAGGTTTCTGAGACTGTGCAGGGGCTTTATCTACTGGTTCTCTGAGGCTATGGCGAGTGATGTTGCGCTGGTGTCCTTAGAACCACCTGTTAAACTGCCTGACTTCTTTTCTGGGAACAAAAAGAAGTTTAGGATCTTCATGGAGGGTTGCAAACTTTTCTTTAGTTTGAGACCACAGTCCTCTGGGGATGAAAGTGAGAGGGTAGGGGTCATCATGTCTTTATTAAGAGGGTCCCCACAAGCATGGGCATTTTCCCTTCCTCCCACTGCCCCTGAGAGAGTGTCAGTGAATGCATTCTTTGAGGCCCTCGGGCACATATACGATGAGCCTGACCGATTGCGATTGGCAGAGGACATGGTGATGAGTGTCTGTCAGGGGAAGCACTCGGCCGAGTGGTTTTGTACTGAGTTCCGCCGCTGGGCTGCAGAGATTTCTTGGGAGGACGCCGCCCTCCGAGGACTATTTCGCAGAGGCTTGTCCGAGCGGTTGCAGGATGCCTTGGCGTTACACCCCCCACCTAACTCTCTCGAGGACGCCATGACCCAGGCCGTCCGGATGGACCGCAGGTTGCGGGCCAGGGGGGTGATGCAGGTGGAGACTCCATTGTTCCCCAGTGGAAAAGAGACTGTCTCTGAGCCCATGGATGCGGGCGCTATCACTCTGAAGGAAAAAAAGAGAAAACGCCGTCGGGAAGAACAGTTGTGCTTCTACTGCGGTAAAGCTGGACATTGGAAAAAGGAGTGTCCTGTCTGCCCGTCCTCAACCCGGTCGGCGGGAAACGACTAGGTCTGGGTAGTCAGCGAGGAGACTACTCAGACCCTCAGGTACACTTTTCCTCGTTCTCTAAGATGTTGCTTCATGTGGAACTGTTAGTGGACGGTTATTCTTTTTCCTCTACAGCCTTTGTGGACTGCGGGTCATCCATCAATCTGATTGACTCTCAATTGGTCACATGCTGCAAGATAGGGACAGCTAGGCTTAAGGCTCCGATCAAGGTGGTGGCCATTGACTCCTCCTCCCTCACAAAAGAGGGAATTCTCTTTATGTCTGACTTGTTTTCGCTCAGAGTGGGCGCTGCTCACGAAGAAAAATTAAGTTGTTTAGTTCTGGAAAATCTACCAGCAGGGTTGGTGTTGGGCATGCCCTGGTTACAACGCCATAACCCAGTTATTAACTGGAAAATGGGGGAGATCGTTCAATGGGGGTTTAATGATTCTAAGTTATGTTATGAATCTGCACTGCTGGTTAAACCTGTTAAATCTGTGTCTGTGTCATCTGTCGAGCTGGAAGGTATTCCGGAGTACCTGAAAGACTTCGAAGATGTGTTCTCAGAAGCGAGGCCGAGACGTTGCCGCCACATAGACCCTTTGACTGCGCCATCGAGCTAGTCCCGGGGGCTAAACTACCTAAAGCCCGTCTGTTTAATTTGTCTGGACCTGAGCGCTTAGCTATGAAGAATTATATTGCTGAAAGTCTTCGCAAGGGACACATACGTCCCTCAGTGTCACCTGTGGCGGCGGGGTTCTTTTTTGTGAAGAAAAAAGATGGCGGTCTACGTCCCTGTCTCGACTTTCGTGAACTAAATAAGATTACTGTACGGAATACGTATCCCCTTCCGTTGATTCCTGATTTATGTAACCAACTATCAGGGGCAAAATGGTTCTCTAAATTGGATCTTCGGGGAGCATATAATTTGATAAGGGTCAGGAAGGGGGATGAATGGAAAACTGCGTTCCTCACGTCCGAGGGACTTTTTGAAAATTTAGTCATGCCGTTTGGTCTTACCAATGCTCCCGCCATATTTCAGAATTTCATCAACGTGGTGTTTTCTGATCTCATTGGTCGTTTTGTTGTTATCTACTTAGATGATATTCTGATATATTCCCCCGACAGTCATTCTCATATGAATCATGTACGAACTGTTCTCCAAAGACTTAGGGAAAATCATCTGTTTGCTAAATTGGAGAAGTGTGTGTTTTTTGTTCAAGAATTATCTTTTTTGGGATTGATTGTGTCCTGTGAGGGTTTTCGTATGGACCCCAAGAAGGTGCAGGCCATTGCTAATTGGGTACAACCCCGAGATCTTAAAGGGCTCCAGCGCTTCTTGGGGTTCGCCAATTACTACCGCAAATTTATTCGGGGGTTTTCGCAGGTGGTCAAACCACTCACAGATTTAACATGCAAAGGTGCGGATGTGAAAAATTGGTCCTCGCTCGCAAAAGAGGCCTTTGCTAGTCTGAAAAAATGCTTTATGACTGCTCCGGTGTTGGTACAGCCAGATTCCGTCCAAACCATTTATTGTGGAAGTGGACGCCTCTGAGGTGGTGGTGGGTGCTGTGTTGTCCCAAGGTCCTGCCACTCTGACCAACCTCAGGCCATGTGCTTTTTTTTCCAGGAAATTCTCTGCTGCTGAGAGGAATTACTATGTTGGCAATAGAGAGCTTCTTGCGGTCAAGTTAGCGTTTGAAGAATGGAGGCACTTTTTGGAGGGGGCCAGTCACTCGGTTACTGTGATTACCGACCACAAAAATTTATCATATATTGAGTCTGCTAAGAGACTAACGCCCAGACAGGCCCGTTGGTCACTTTTTTTTCCCGTTTTCAGTTTACTATTACGTTTAGTCCGGGGTCAAAGAATATCAAGGCTGATGCCTTATCTTGCAGTTTTCATCCGGTGTCTCCCCCTGAGCCACCTTCCTCCATTCTTCACCCTGGGGTTGTGTTGGCAGGGGTCTCGTCTGAGTTGGAACAGGAGATTGAGGGGGCCCAGTCTCTGGCCCCTGCTGCCAAGCCAGGGGGTAAGTTGTTTGTCCCAGAGCAGCTTCGGCTTAAACTCCTCCAGGAGTTCCATGAATCCAAGCTCAGTGCTCACCCTGGTATATCTGCCACACGTCGGGCGGTGGCTAGGATCTTTTGGTGGCCTACTCTTAGTTCTGACATAAAAAAAATTGTTTCTGGTTGTGGGGTCTGCGCTCGTTCTAAAAACTCACATAGCCGGCCGGCTGGGGAACTGATGCCCTTGGCAGTTCCCGAAAGGCCATGGACTCACTTGTCCATGGATTTTATTACTAATCTTCCTCCGTCCAAGGGCAATACGGTGGTATGGGTAGTGGTGGACTTTGTCCAGATTGTCTGTACAGCATGTTATCCGGTTGCATGGGGTACCCCTGAATGTGGTGTCTGATCGTGGAGTGCAGTTTGTGGCAAAGTTTTGGCGTGCTTTCTGCAAGAAATTGGGGATGTCTCTGTCTTTTTCGTCTGCATACCATCCTGAGAGCAATGGTCAGACGGAACGCACTAATCAGTCTCTGGGACAGATCCTCAGATGTCTGACTTCTGCAAGACAGAAAGACTGGTGTGATGTACTGCCGTTGGCGGAATTCGCCTTCAATAGTCGGGTGAGCCAATCTACTGGTATGTCTCGTTTCCTGATCAATTATGGTTTTAGTCCTCATTTTGGTGAGTTTTCTCGTTTGGATTCTGGGTGTCCAGGGGCAGAGGGGTCTGTTCAGCGATTAAAGAATACATGGGCGGAGGTCCAGTGGAATATATCCAGGTCTCAAGGCAGGTACAAGTTTTTCGCTGACAGGAAAAGAACACCAGGTCCTATGTTTCGGGTTGGAGAGAAAGTTTGGCTCTCCACGCGAAACATTAAGTTGAAGGTTCCATCAGCCAAATTGGGCCCCAAGTTCATTGGCCCATACAAGATTGTGGAAAAGATCAATCCAGTGGCTTAAGGTTGTGTCTTCCAGTCTTATTCAAGATCCCTAACGTCTTCCATAAATCCCTACTGAAACCTTTTGAGGCAGTCCGGGGGGAGTCCGAGTCCGCTGCTCCTCCTGTTTTGGTGGAGGGACACATGGAATATGAGATTGATCATATTGTTGACTCCAGGTGTATGCAGCGGTCGGTACAGTACCTGGTTCATTGGAAGGGGTATGGACCGGAGGACAGATCCTGGGTGCCGGCCCGTTTGATGCATGCGGATCGCCTGGTTCGGGCTTTCCATGCCAGGTTCCCGGGCAAGCCTGGGGGTCCAGAGGCCCTCCGTTGAGAGGGGGGTACTGTCATGATCCCAGTGCAGGGTTGACCTGCACGCTAGGGGTTAAGGTTTTGATCCCAGTGCAAGCTCTTACCTGCACACCTGGGGCTTATTATTGTGGCCTCTCCTTGGTTCGGCGAGAGCTTCTTATAGCCCTAGGAAGCTCCAATCCCCGTCAGTTATACTTTCGCCCTTGGCAGAGTGTGTTGACCCCTGAGTGTGTTTGTGCTGTGTTCTGGTTTGCCTGATACTTTGGTTTTGACTCAGTCTGATCTCTGGATACTGCTTGTTGGATTCTGTTTCTGTACCTTCGCTGTCTGTTTGGTTTTGACCTCTGCCTCGCCCCGACTATCCGTTCTGTCTCATCCTTGGTACTGTACTGTCTTCTCGTGCTTTGACCTTGGCTTGTTCAGATTTACGTCTCTGTCTGTGCCCCTGGGTAACTTTGTCCCATAGTTACCTTTCTTGGAGTTTTCCCTCAGCTTCTAGCTCCCTGGAGCTGAAGCCACGCCCCTCAACTGTCAGGTGATTCAGGCCCTGAAACCATCTCTCTCCTGCCTTGCTCACCCTGCGTTCCTAGAAGCCTGAAGTTTTCTTCTGCACTTGTCTTCCGGGAAATTGCACTGGTGAGTTCTCTTGCAATCCTCCCCTGATAAGTATATTCTTACACTTTAACTCCCTACTTCCCTGAGCGGAGGAAGGGGGAAAGATAAAAGGCTGATTCAGGAGTTCAGCAAGGTAACCGGCCCTGGCGTCCTCATCATCAGAAGAATGGAGCAGGAATAGCTAGTGCGCCTCGATTGTTAAGGACATGGCAGGAACCCCTGGTCCCAGGTAATCCAATAACAGAGCCATGACAGTTAGGTGCTTTCCAATCTCCTGACCATTACACTGGCACAGATGCCTCCTGCACTTATCCTTGCACATTCTGAGGCACCATCATCAGACACTTCCATATGCTTGTCCCAGCACAACGTTCAGCTGTCCCTACCCCAGACCTTGGAATGAAAAAGAAAGTTCCCAGCCACCCATCCTCAGGCCCAAACACTAAACGGGCAAATTACAAGTTTGCTTGATATGGAAATGTTGCCATTTAGGCTTGTAGACATGGAAGATTTCAGCTGTCCCTCTGTACTCGGTTCCCAGCCGCCACTATTTCTCCTGGTGTGGCGTTCCCACCTTGAACCAGTCCGTTTCCAGTGAAATTACCCATGCCCATACAAACACAGATACTGGAACTGTACACTTAACAACTGAAACGTGGAAAAGCACTTGTGGCTGGGGATGCTACAATTCCCTGACTGCACACTGGATGTACATTGTGAAGTCTGGGGCCGAGTCCCATCTGGAATGGCACATGGGCTATCGACGCTGAGATTGTTTGCCCTACTTCTATCAGGGTTTCCTCCACCTCCTACACCAGTTCATGCACCCCCTTCTTCCCCTCCTTATCATTGATCTCCGATTTGCTACCTCAGCGCACATCATCCACATCAGCCGGAAGCAGTGCAGCACCGCCTCAGCGAAGAGGCAACAGGCTCTGCTGAAGCTAAAATGGGAATAGATCCAGCTTCCAATTGAAATACAAAAATTTATTGCAGATACAGATCCTGGCAGCTTTGAGAAAGAACACTTGTCTGTTCGAAACGCAGTAATCTGCTACAGCATATGCCTGTCTGTCTGTTGATCTCTGTTTTTAATGGATCTGCAATAAATTTTTGTATTTCAATTGGAAGCTGAATCTATTCCCATTTTTTCTTCATTATGTATCCGTGATTACAACACGGGATCCATGCTTCAACACACCACAAGCCAGCACAGGTGAGCTGGTTATTTTCTTTTTCTGTTGAAGCTAATCTGTCTAGGAGACAAACTGTACAACGCGGCAGGGTTATTGAAAGGCATAAGAGACGAGACAGATCTGTGGACGCTGAACCTCTAACCAGGCTTGTTCGTGTGTAATAATGGCTGTAACCAGGTGGTGGCTGTGAAACTTGAAAACCTCACACACGTACCATGCTTGGCCAACGTGCTAAAGTGGTTATTATTATTAATAAGAAAGTGCAGCCTCTCCAGCTGCACTTTCTTTAGGCGGATTCAATCTCTCTCACACACCTCGCCCCAGCAGCAAACGTGGTGGAGGAGTTGGCTTGCTCCTGTCCGATAACTGGGGTTTATTCTCAACCAAAGGGGTAGAATCAATGCCCAGCAAAGGAAAGACTTCCGAAGGGGTATCATGGGAAACCCACAACGTTTGGCAAAGTCAAAATCCATCAGGTTAATAGCTGCTCCTGAATCAACAAAAGCCTGAGCCGAAAATGTGGACATGGAGCAAACCAGGGTAACAGTCAACAGAAATTTAGTCTGAACACTACCCAAAACAACTGAGCACGCAAAACGTCTTCCCCGCTTGGGGCAGACTGAAATAGCATGAGAAGCATCACCACAGTAGAAACATAACCCATTGCGCTTTCTAAACTCATGACGCTGTGCCCCAGAAGTCACTCCATCACACTGCATGGGCTCAGGAGCTGGCTAACAAGGCAACACAATCTCACGCATACCTCTGCGCTCACGCAAACGTCTGTCAATTTGAATAGCTAATGAAATAGAGTCATTGAGACCAGAGGGAACAGGGAATCCCACCATAACATCATTTACAGTCTCTGCCAGAGCCTCATCATTCCATTTAGTAAGGACTGCCCATTTTCGAAATTTCTGACAGTACAGCTCAGCAGCTTCATGAGCCTGATTCAATGCCAACAAGGTTTTTTCTGCTTGATCAATGACATTAGGTTCATCGTACAATAACCCCAGAGACTGAAAAAACACATTAACATCATACAAAACAGGATCCCCAGGTGTCAGGGAAAAAGCCCAATCCTGAGGGTCGCCGCGCAACAGGGAGATGACAATTTAAAACCCGCTGTGCAGCGCTTCCTGAGGACTTAGGCTCCAGGGCAAAAAACAACTTACAGTTAGTTTTAAAATTCAGAAATTTAGACCGATCCCCCAAAAACAAATCTGGCATGGGGATCCCAGGTTCCACAACCGGCAACCTAGTGATATAGGCAGCAATATTCTGAACCTCAGCGCGAGCAGCTCAACACGACCAGACAACTGCACAATCTCCATTGAGGACAAAGAGAAATTCCTCCTCAGCACCCAGGGAGAAAGAGGGAAAAAATGTAACAAGCTGAAAAAAGAAAGAAAAAATTCTGAAAACTCCTTTTTTTTTTTTCCTTTATGCTCACTATCCTTCCCTTCTGTTGAGTACCATAGAATTTTCAGTTTGGCCGGTAATACTGTTAGTTTCGGTAGCTGAGGAGGACAGGAGCAAAAAACGCCAAAGCAGCAAGACACCAGAGAGGCTGGGACCTAATGGGTTACAGATCCCCAAACTAACCGCACAAATAGAAGTAGCAGTGGAGTGTACCTACGGTGATCCTCGATGCCTCGGCATAGCGAGTTAGCTACACCAGTAGATAGAAAGAGGAAAGCTAACTGCCCCGGAGTAGAGACCCCAAAGAAATAGGAAGCCCCCAAACATGTAATGGCGGTCAGACAAGAGGAAACAACGAACACAGACAGAAAATAGAATGAGCAAATGTTGGGGCCCAAATCTGTCTAGAAAGCAAAGTACAGGAGAGAAATTCTGTCTGCAACCCAGAAAAACCCTAACAAAAATACCAGCACTTCTGATTACAAAAAAACCTGAGACCACACGATCTCGACCACCTATATCAGATCTCTGGTGTGACACACAGCAACCCAGCAGTAAAAGTATCACAGGAACAGAGAACAAGTGCAAATACAAAATGAGAACAGGAGGCAGCGCAAGCCCCCAAAGGGGACCCGGCTGAAGTCCAAGGCAAGACTGTAAAAAGCAAGGAAAATCAAACCACAGAAAAAAAAAACAGAAAGTCACTTATCTGAATGATAGCAGGAAAGCAAGCTGAAATTCCAATAAAGACCTGGAAGCAACAATTGATTACCGTCGAGGATCATGGGAGTTCAGCTCACTTATATCAGGCCAGTCAGCCCCACCTGAGACCCATTCCTTAACCCCTTAATGTCCACTGACGTGCACAGTCCGTCATGGCAAGGTGCCAGTTCCGGCACCAGGACGGACTGTGCACGTCATGCCTTTGATCTACCACTGCGTGTAAACACGCAGTGGTAGATCAGTGCCGACAGCTATCATAGACAGCTGACAGGCACGGCAAGCGGTGCGGGGACCTTTGCCGTCGGTCCCCGCACCCACAGCGCTGTGATTGGTCAGTCAATCTGACTGACCAAACACAGCAGCGATCGTGCAGGAGAAGCTGAAATTTCAGCTTCCCCAGCGCGATCAGTGCAGGAGCCGGCGCTGCAGTGGCCAGGCTTCCTGCGCTGACAGCCAGGAGCGGAGCCACCACCGCCCCTGGCTGTTAACCCCCTGACTGCTGCGATCCAGCGCGATAGCAGAGCTCAGGGGGAGGCAGAGGGTCGGGAGCTCCCTCTGCCTCAGATCGGCGCCCTGCAATGTATTTGCAGGGCCCGATCTCTGCCTTGATGACCCAGGGGTTGTCATGACAACCTCCGGGTCATCTACCTACGGGAAGCTACTGTGATCATGTCACAGCAGCTTTCATCATAGGTACAATGCATTGCAATGCTGGAGCATTGCAATGCATTGTAACTGCAATAAAAAGTAAAAAAAGTGAAAGTCCCATAAAGGGACAAGTTAAAAAAAAATCATTTTTTAAAAAAATTGTAAAAAAAATATTAAAAAATAATTTAAAAAAAATCCCCTAAAAAATACACATTTTTATGTAATAAAAAAAATAAAAAACAAAAAAATACACATGTTAGGTATCGCCACGTCCGTAAAAATCCCATCTATAAAAGCGTAACCCTAGTTAACCCTTCAGTGAAAGCCGTAAAAAAAAAACACAAAAAGTAGTAAATTATACTTTTTCCAAGCAGTATCATCACACCGCTTGGAAAAAGTGCAATAACACGCGATCAAAAAGTCAGATATAAATAATCATGGTACCGCTGAAAACGTCATCTTGTCCCGCAAAAAACAAGCTGCTATACAGCATCATCAGCGAAAAAATAAAAAGTTATAGCTCGCGGAATAAACTGATGCAAAAATAATTATTTTTTCTATAAAATTTTTTATTGTGTAAAAAACGCCAAAACATAAAAAAAAAATATATAAATGAGGTAGCGCTGTAATCGTAGTGATCCGAAGAATAAAGCTCCTTTATCAATTTTACCACACGCGGAACGGAGGAAAAAAAAAACAATTCCTGAATTGCTGGTTTTTGTTCATTCTGCTTCCACAAAAATCGGAATAGGAAGCGATCAAAAAACGTTATGTGCCCGAATATGGTACCAATAAATACGTCAGCTCGTCCCGCATAAAATAAGCCCACAGATAACTCTGTCGGCCGAAATATGGAAAAATTATAGCTCTCAAAATACGGCGATGCAAAAATTTCTTACAAAAAATTATTCCAAAAAAAAGCATCTTTTAGAGTGTGACAGAAGCTAAACATGAAAAAAGGATGTAAATCTGGTATCGCTGTAATCGCACAGATCCAAGGAATAAAGTCGCCTAATCACTAATACTGCATGAGGAACGGCGTAAAAAAGAAAACCAATTCTTCACCTTTGGTAGATTTGTTCATTGTGCCTCCCAAAGATCGCAGTAAGGCGATCACAGTGGTTCCCCCCCACATATGGGGTATCAGCGTACTCAGGACAAATTGCACAATAGCTTTTGGGGTCCTATTTCTCCTGTTACCCTTAGAAAAATAAAAATTTGGGGGCAAAAAGGTCATTTTTGTGGAAAAAAATATGATTTTTTTATTTTCACGGCTCTACGTTATAAACTTCTGTGAAGCCCTTGGGGGTTCAAAGTGCTGACCACACATCTAGATAAGTTCCTTGGGGGGTCTAGTTTGCAAAATGGGGTCATTTGTGGGGGGTTTCTACTGTTTAGGCACATCAGGGGCTCTCCAAGCGCGACATGACACCCGCAGACCATTCCATCAAAGTCTGCATTTAAAAACGGTGCTCCTTCCCTTCCGATCTCTGCCATGCGTCAAAATAGTGGTTCCCCCCCCACATATGGGATATCAGCGTACTCAGGACAAATTGCACAATAGCTTTTGGGGTCCTATTTCTCCTGTTACCCTTATAAAAATAAAAATTTGGGGGCAAAAAGATTATTTTTGTGGAAAAAAATATGATTTTTTTATTTTCACGGCTCTACGTTATAAACTTCTGTGAAGCACTTGGGGGTTCAAAGTGCTCACCACACATCTAGATAAGTTCCTTGGGGGGTCTAGTTTCCAAAATGGAGTCACTTGTGGGGGTTTCTACTGTTTAGGCACATCAGGGGCTCTCCAAACGTGACATGAAACCCGCAGACCATTCCATCAAAGTCTGCATTTGAAAAAGGCGCTCCTTCCCTTTCGAGCTCTGCCATGCGTCAAAATAGTGGTTTACCCCCACATATGGGGTATCAGCATACTCAGGACAAATTGCACAATAACTTTTGGGGTCCTGTTACCCTTTGGAAAATAACAATTGGGGGTGGAAAGATCATTTTTGTGGAAAAGATATGATTTTTTAATTTTACGGCTCTACGTTATAACCTTCTGTGAAGCGCTTGGGGGTTAAAAGCTCTCACAACACATTTAGGTAAGTTCCTTGGGGGCTCTAGTTTCCAAAATGGGGTCACTTGTGGGGGGTTTCCACTGTTTAGGCACACAGGGACTCTCCAAACACGACATGGCGTCCAATCTCAATTCCAGCCAAAAAAGTCAAATGGCGCTGTTTCCCTTCCGAGCTCTGCCATGCGCCCAAATAGTGGTTTACCCCCACATATGGGGTATCAGCGTACTCAGGACTAATTGCACAATAACTTTTGGGGTCCTTTTATCCTTTGGAAAATAAAAATTGGGATGAAAAGATCATTTTTGTGGAAAAAATATGATTTTTTAATTTTACGGCTCTACGTTATAACCTTCTGTGAAGCCCTTGGGGGTTAAAAGCTCTCACAACACATTTAGATAAGTTCCTTGGGGGTCCAGTTTCCAAAATGGGGTCACTTGTGGGGGGTTTCCACTGTTTAGGCACACAGGGACTCTCCAAATGCGACATGGCGTCCAATCTCAATTCCAGCCAAAAAAGTCAAATGGCGCTGCTTCCCTTCCGAGCTCTGCCATGCGCCCAAATAGTGGTTTACCCCCACACATGGGGTATCGGTGTACTGAGGAGAAATTGTACAACAAATATTGTGGTTCATTTTCTCCTGATACCCTTGACAAAATTTAAAAAAATTGTGTCGAAAGAAAAATTTTGGGAAAAAAAGTTAAATGTTCATTTTTTCCTTCCACATTGCTTCAATTCTTGTGAAGTACCTAAAGGGTTAATAAACTTCTTGAATGTGGCTTTGAACACGTTGAGGGGTGCAGTTTTTAGAATGGTGTCACTTTTGGGTATTTTCTGTCATATTGACCCCTCAAATTCACTTCAAATATGAGGTGGTCCCTAAAAAAAATGGTTTTGTAAATTTTGTTGGAAAAATGAGAAATTGCTGGTCAACTTTTAACACTTATAACTTCCTAACAAAAAAAAATGTTGGTTCCAAAATTGTGCTGATGTAAAGTAGACATGTGGGAAATGTTATTTATTAACTAATTTTTGTGACATATCTCTCTGATTTAATGGCATAAAAATTAAAAGTTTGAAAATTGCAAAATTTTCAAAATTGTTGCCATATTTCCGTTTTTTTCATAAATAAACGCAAGTTATATTGAAGAAATTTTACCACTATCATGAAGTACAATATGTCACGAGAAAACAGTCTCAGAATCGCCAAGATCCGTAAAAGCGTTCCAGAGTTATAACCTCATAAAGAGACAGTGGTCAGAATTGTAAAAATTGGCCTGGTCTTTAACCTACAAAATGGCTTGGTCATTAAGGGGTTAATTGGTTCAATACCCTGAGCAACCACCGGAGGGAGCCTCAGCTCCGAAGTCATCTCCAACACATTCACAACAGGTAACAGTGAGGAGGTGGAGGCTGAAGAGAAACAGGTGTTTGTTGCAAAAGAGGCTAGTAGCCACACAAGTTTCGTCACGTCTCTCCTACATGGAAGGGCTGAGGAAGGGAATGAGGAGAAAGACATGGTGAAGGAGGATGAAGAGATGCAGAGTAGTCATCATGGTGCAGACAGGGAAGTGTTGGCTGAAGGGAACTTGGCACATAAGGTCGACTATGACCCTCGCATTACATTCATCTTGGCCAAAAAAAAAACAGTACTAGCTGTTCACCCTGCTGGACCCATGCTACAAGTACAACCTTGCATCTCTCATTCTTGGAGTGGAGATGTCTACTAAAATGGTGCTATACCAGAAGGCCATCATGGATAATATGTTAAAAAAAATTCCCATCAGACAGCGCTATCGGCAGGTGGCAAGCTTCCTTGCCAAACTAAGGAGGAGAGGCAGTAGGCAAACACCAGGTACAGCAGAGTTAGGGGTACACTGTAAAAAGCATGGGCCAACTTCATGACACCTTTCCAGCATTCACTCCCTGATGACTCAGTATTTTTGACAAGGCGTCAAAAATTTTTAAAGATGGTCAAGCAATACCTGGCTGGCAAAAAAAACTAGTATTCTACCCAATTCTTCAGAAACCTTCAACTATTGGGTCTCAAAGCTGGATACCTGGCATGAGCTCTCCCTCTAGGCAGGAGGTGGAGTGGAGGTGTTGTGCTGGCCTGCCACTAGAGTCTTCTCTGAGCAGGTTTTTAGCAAGCAGAAAATGCTGACAGGCTCACTCTGATAAAAATGAACAGTCTGGTTTATCCCTTACTTTTCCACACCACCAGATGAAAGTAGCATATAAAGTCTTTTTAATCTTCAAAATTTGAATGAGGTTTGCCAATTGCTGCCTTTTAAGCGTCTATGGAAGACTGGATGACACTACTTATATTTTTTTCCTGGCTTTGCTCTTTGTGCAAAGCCTTTATGAGTGTAGGATTACATCAACTACACTTTCAAAATATTTGAATGTGGCACATAAGTTGTTATCTTCAAGGTTCTTTGGATAACTGGATTACCCTTCTTATAAATTTTTTCCTGGCTTTGCACTGTGTGCAAAGCCTTTATGAGTGTAGAAGTTCCACAACCACAAATTCTTCATTTTTTAATGAGGCACTCCAGTTAATTCCACTGTGAGCAGAACCTTTATGAGTATAGGAGTACCACAACTACACTTTCTTAATATTTTAATGAGGTACTCCAGTTGGTGCCTTCCTGGGTGTATGGATGACCCTACTTCTAATTTTTGGCAGGCTTTGCACTTAGTGCTTAGCCTTTATGAGTCTAAGAGTACTACATAGTAAAATAGTAGCATAGTTAGCAAGGCCAAAAAAACACATTTGTCCATCCAGTTCTGCCTATATTCCGTCAGAATAAATCCCCAGATCTATGTTCTTCTAAAGAACCTAATAACTGTAAGATACAATATTGTGACGCTCCAGGGAGACATCCAGGCCTCTCTTGAACCCCTCGGCTGAGTTTGCCATCACCACCTCCTCAGCCAAGGAATTCCAGATTCTCACTGCCCTAACAGTAAAGAATCCTCTTCTATGTTGATGGAAAAACCATCTCTCCTCCAGACGCAGAGAATGCCCCCTTGTGACCGTCACCTTCCTTGGCATAAACAGATCCTCGGAGAGATATTTGTATTGTCCCCTTATATACTTATACATGTTTATTAAATTGCCCCTCAGTCGTCTTTTTTCTAGACTAAATATTCCTAATTTTGCTAATCTCTCTGGGTATTGTAGTTCCCCCATCCCCTTTATTAATTTTGCTGCCCTCCTTTGTACTCTCTCTAGTTCTATTATATCCTTCCTTAGCACCGGTGCCCAAAACTGTACACAGTCCTCCATGTGCGGTCTAACCAGGGATTTGTACAGAGGCAGTATAATGCTCTCATCATGTGTCTCCAGACCTCTTTTAATGCACCCATGATCCTACAAGACAATTTGAAAAGAATGTGTATGAGGCACTCCTTTATACCTAATACAGGGTATATATGAGTCCCTCCTCCATCAATTTTTTGGCAGTTCGTGTTTCTTTTTTAAACTACATTGAAATTTCCCATTTTTTTTGTGAAGATTTCATTTTTTCTTTTCTTAAATTTTTTTTTACATCTTTTTTAAAATGTTGCCTTATATATACACAAGTCATTTTACAAGAAATAATGTTTCTTAAAATTTTTTTGTCCTGTAAATTCCAATTTCCCGCTTTGAATGTTTTACTGTCAAAAGTGTGAAAAGAGTAAAAGTCTGTCACCATTGTTCTCAGCAGCGATCTGGGAGTCAGAGATGCTTACAGGGGTCTTCCTCATGATGTTCTCTTTACATTCAGCACTTTTTCCTTCCATTTCAACTTCTTCATTGCCCAACCAGACCTCCTTGTAGGGTCTGCTGGAAAAATGTTCAGATTTCCCATTACAGTAAAGATGTATATCTTTGTACCGTGTTAGCCAGTAGATAGAAAAATATTTAGAGTTGAGAGTCCTCAGTGGTTGATAACTTTTAATGGCTAACTGAAAAGATGGTAACAAATTGCAAGCTTTCGAGACTACTCAGGTCTCTTCATCAGGCTGAAGTTCAGCCTGATGAAGAGACCTGAGTAGTCTCGAAAGCTTGCAATTTGTTACCATCTTTTCAGTTAGCCATTAAAAGGTATCAACCACTGAGGACTCTCAACTCTAAATATTTTTCAGATTTCCCATTGACTCCCATTATACTTATTACTCGAAACAAACATCCGAGCATTAGGAATTGCTTGGTTCGAGCAATGAGCATCCGAGAATTTTAGTGCTCACTCATCCCTAGTCTCCAAGTATAATTTCTGGTAGATGAACGATACAGTACCTACATATAGGAAATGTGGTTGTATCATATTCGAGTACACATCTATAAAATGCACAATTCTGCACCACTTTGTTTTATTTAAAGCCCCTCTCTCTCCATTGCTCCAAGCCTTCTGCAATGTTTGTGTACTAGATTCTTCTTTTTTATATCAAAAGAGTATTGTTCTCCCAATGCTTACATCCAAATATTGCAAGTGAGAGAAGCACAGGCATCCCTTTCACATCATATCCCTATGGATAAATGAACACAAGTAGACGTGAATCCCGCCATTGTGAAGGTTTTATGGCTCCAGAAATTCCCAAGTCACCTTTCAGCCCGGAGGTAACACATACAGGACTGTTACTAGAAGAACATGCTTAGGTGTAAAGTTATATGGGTCGCAAATCAGATGTTGGATTTTATGGAACAAATAATAACAAGAAACCTCCCACCAAGCTGAGTGTGCTGGAGGTGTCGATGGACAATGGGCTGGAATTGACGATGATCAGAAGGAACATTCCACCATAATGCCAATACATTTCCATAGAGACATCATGTTGTAATTTTAAAGAATTGAAAAAAAATCTTACTAAATATATTAGAGTACCGGGCACCATGGCTTATAGCTCCAACATTACAAATTATACCTACCAATATTCGTGTCTTCTACTCCCCACATCCACACCGAATGTACCTGTCAGGCAATGCTGATGGCAATACTTGTGGGCTTGGTGGCCATTCCCACTCTATTAACATTTCCTATGTATTGTTTATCCTCTCAGCTTTTGTATGCCTATTTGGATATTACTAGAGCAGAGGAAAAAGATATAGAAGACCACGTCAGTAGTCCATGGCCACTGGTGCAAAGCCCTGGAAGTCTGTTCCTTCTTAATGGAATTGCCATTGCCTTCTAATTAGTAGGGCTGGCGCAATAGTATTGTTGCTGTGTAAAGCTTTCATCATGTCATTTTCTAAAAAATCCCAAGTTACTTTTCAACCCTGAGGTAGTGTGAAAAGCCTGGAGATCCTAGAACCTGAAAAAGACAAGTGACCGGCAAACTTAGAAGAGTGGTTTATTCACATTCCAGGGCAGTATATCCCAACCAACATCCCCTAAGACCTGAGTATTCTTCCAAAATGGTCATTAGATCTCAATTACACTGTAAGACAATACAGCTTCTACAGTCAGGAATCCATGCCAATCTCAGCCAAACGCATCACTTGACCCAGGAATGGAAAAAAGGGTTTCCTGGGAAAGTTCTACCACAAATTTGAGAAACTCTGTTCTAGAGGCTGGGTTTGGCATGTGCCAGATTAATGATGAAGTTCCCAACTCTGACACTTTTTCAAACATTACTAGTAGAGTTGGTGTGGATCGATTCTCAGGATCCAGTCCATTGGTCACGTCAGTGATCTGCGGTCATTGGACTTGAGCCCAGAAAACCCAAACCTGCTAATATCCAAAGTTTTATTATTTTGATTCGCTGGCCTGGAATGAAGTAACATGGGCATGACACCACAATGATCACATCATACTAGGCCGGCTAGTCAAAAGAGGATGCTGTCAGGTATGACGCAGTTCAGCGATCAAAGATTACTGATGTGGCCGTTGGACTGGTCCTGTAAATCAAGTCACAAAACCTCATATGGAATACTATATCCAAGCACACAAAACAGGTGACAGATGGGCAAATGTCAAGTTATAAGAAATGTCCTCCCTCTATCTGAAACTGAACCTGTCAAAAACTGAACGCCTCGTGTTTCCTCCCTCTACTAACCTACCTTTGCCCGACATCGCCATCTCCGTGTGTGGTTCCACCATTACTCCCAGCAACATGCCCGCTGTCTTGGGGTCATACTTGATTCTGAGCTTTCGTTCACCCCCCACATCCGATCACTGGCTCGCTCTAGTTATCTCCATCTCAAAAACATCTCTAGAATTCGACCTTTTCTTACTTTTGACTCTGCAAAAACTCTTACTGTTTCTCTTATTCATTCTCGTCTGGACTATTGTAACGCTCTACTAATCGGTCTCCCTCTTACCAAACTCTCCCTCTCCAATCTGTCCTGAATGCTGCAGCCAGGATCATATTCCTCACCAATCGTTATACCGATGCCTCTACCTTGTGCCAGTCATTACACTGGTTACCCATCCACTACAGAATCCAGTACCCTCACTCACAAAGCACTCCATGGCTCAGCACCACCCTACATCTCCTCCCTCATCTCAGCCTAACATCCTACCCGTGCCCTCCATTCTGCTAATGACCTGAGGTTAGCATCCTCAATAATCAGAACCTCCCACTCCCGTCTCCAAGACTTTTCACGTGCTGCGCCAATTCTTTGGAATGCACTACCCAGGTAAATACGATTAATCCCCACAGTTTTAAGCGTGTACTAAAAACGCATTTGTTCAGACTGGCATACCGCCTCAATGCATTAACCTAACTATCCCTGTTGGCCCATTCAAAAAATTTTCCACCATAATCAGGTACCTCGTATTATGTTCTCACCCCCTTTATGCATTTATTAGCCCTCTGTGTCTGTACTGTTACATATTCAGGCTGATAACCAGTTCATACAGAATTACATGAACACCCGATTCTTACACTATGGCTGGTCCGAACAATGAAAGCAATTGTTGCCATCTACCTTCCGTGTCTCCCCTTTTTCCTCATGGAGTGTAAGCTTGTGAGCAGCAGGGCCCTCATTCCTCTTGGTATCTGTTTTGATCTGTGTTTATTGTGATGCTGTAATGTCTAGTGTCTGTACAAGTCCCCTCTATAATGTAAAGTGCTGCAGAATATGTTGGCGCTATAGAAATAAAATTATTATTATTATTATTATTATGAAGCCTGCAGTGCAAACTGTATAAAGTAACATGTTTATAATGGTTAGAAAACTGACTAAATAAAACTAGGCCCCAGAAGTAGAGCGAGGATAAAGCTTGTGGGCCCCAATATCACACTTACCATATGCCATTTATTGTCTTCCCAGTCACTAGGTCCCCGTTGTGACTGGTACTTCAGGCCCCTAAGGTAATTTTGCTAATATTGCTATGAAATATTAAGAAGTCCTGAGGAGATCATTTGCATATTCCCAGTTCATTCTGGGATAAGTGAAGAGTCTCCGCGAGCCCCAAGAACACTGGGTTTTGGCTGTTGCAGCTGAAAGGAGGACATCAGTAAACCAGGGGAGGAGTCCTGAGGAGATCATTTGCATATTCCCAGTTCATTCTGGGATAAGTGAAGAGTCTCCGCGAGCTCCAAGAACACTGGGTTTTGGCTGTTGCAGCTGAAAGGAGGACATCGGTAAACTGCGCGTCGGGCGGCGCGCGAATTTTGGCACTTTTTTCACCACTGTGATATCTCTTTAACAATAAGAACATGGAAGAGGCTAGGAGCCATGTGGTGAGTTGCATTTCTTGCTACATGTTCACAGATTTACCAGTGGAAAAGCCAAATTTCACATGCCACAAATGCAAGCTTGTGTTCATGTTGGAGGAAAAGTTGCGAAATCTAGAAGAGAGGTTAGCTATATTGAAGATCATTAAGGAAGATGAAGAGTTCTTAGACAAAGCAGAATTATCTCTTCATGGTGCAGAAAGAGAAGAAATTCGACCTGCACCTGAAGAAACAGAGGAATGGAAGCATGTGACCCAGAGAAGCAGGAGGATCGTGAAGCAGTCAGCACCCATACTGCTCAGGAACCAGTACCAGGCTCTCACACAGGAGAATGATGAAGAAATACATCAGGATAAGACTTTGCCCACAAAGAGCAACCTTGTAAGCCCTCAGAGTCCTCCCGAATGGAGAAAGAAAACTGTTGTGATGAAGAAACGGAGAGTTGTGGTCATGGGGGATTCCCTGGTGAGAGGAACAGAGGCCGCTATCTGCAGACCGGATATAACCTCAAGAGAAATGTGCTGTCTTCCAGGTGCAAAAATTAAAGATGTGTCTGACAGGATATCAGGACTCTTCAGACCTAAAGATGACTACCCATTCCTGCTAATACATGTGGGGACAAATGACACCACAAGAAGTGACCTGGAAACCATCTGCAGTGACTTTGAAAACTTAGGTAAGAAAGTGAAAGAACTGGGAGCGCAGGTGGTCTTCTCTTCCATCCTCCCAGTGGATGGCCATGGAACAAGGAGGTGGAAGAAGATTCTGCAGGTGAACAACTGGCTACGTCGATGGTGCCGTCAGCAAGGATTTGGATTTCTGGATCACGGAGTGAATTACCTATACGATGGACTACTTGCTAGAGATGGGGTGCACCTTACGAAGACTGGAAAACATGTATTTGGAAGTCGCCTTGCTACACTCATCAGGAGAGCTTTAAACTAGAACAATGTGGGAAGGGAAGCAAAACGCCAGAAAAAGCCATACACCTGATAAATACTATTGAAAACTCAGCTATTAGAAGTGGAAAGGAAGAACGAAGACAAAACAATCTAAATAATAAAAATATTGGAGGAAGAGAAACCAAGCACAAACTAAAATGTTTTTATACAAATGCACAAAGCATGGGCAACAAACAAGGAGAATTGGAACTACTAACGCAGGAGAAGAAGTATGATGTCATTGGAATCACTGAAACTTGGTGGGACGATACACATGATTGGAATACAAGGCTAGAAGGATACAACTTATTTGCAAGAAACAGACTTGATAAACGAGGAGGAGGTGTCGCATTGTATGTTAGAAAAGCGTATATCTGCACAGAGATTGACGCTTCAGAGACTGGGACTTCTGTGGAAACTGTTTGGGTAAGAATACAAGGACAGAACAATGGAAAGGACACCATTGTAGGCATTTACTACAGGCCGCCTGTGCAAGCTGAAGATATGGATGAACTCTTTATGCATCAAATGGCCAAGTTCTCTAAAAAATATGACATAGTGGTCATGGGAGATTTCAACTATCCAGACATTTGTTGGGAATCTCTCTCAGGCAAAACTAACAGGTCCAGGAAATTCTTATCCTCTCTTGCTGACAACTTTATCTTTCAAAAGGTAGAGGAGAAAACAAGGGGATCTGCTACCTTGGATCTAATCCTTATAAACAGGGAGGAAATGGTTGAGGAGGTAAGAGTGGCTGGGACCTAGGAGGTAGTGACCATGCTATTTTAGAATTTTGGATAACAAGAGGAGGAAGACCTGTGAAGACTCAGACGTCAAGGTTAGATTTCAGAAAGGCAGATTTTAAGGAACTCAGAAAGAGAATTGGAGGGATCCAATGGCAGGATATCCTTAAGGACAAAAATGTCCAGGAAGGATGGGACATCTTGAAAAATGAGATTCTCAAAGCACAATCGTTAACAATTCCAAAAAAGGGAAGAATTTGAAGCATTTAAGGAAACCAGGATGGATGAACACAGAACTTAAATACATGCTAAAAAGGAAGAAAGAAATGTTTATCAAATGGAAAGAGGGAGGCATATCTAAAGAAGAATATAATGCCATCTGCAGAACCTGCAGGACGCAAATCAGATTATCTAAAGCTGACAATGAATTAAGGCTTGCAAGAGATGTCAAAAGCAACAAAAAAGGATTTTGGGGATACGTCAAAAGTAAAAAAAATATCAACGATGCTATAGGATTTTTACAGGATGAAAATGATGAAATAGTAAGAAAGGATGTTGAGAAGGCCGAACTTTTAAATTCCAATTTTGCATCTGTTTTCTCTCAGAAAGGAAATGTAACATCAACTGATCTTCACTGTCCTATTAAAGCAATAGAAGAATCCAGGATATCTATAAACAGAAAGACAGTGAGGAAACACTTAGCTAACCTAAATGAATTCAAGTCTCCAGGTCCAGATGAATTACACCCCAGAATACTGAAGGAGATAGCAGAAGAAATTCTTGAACCACTGTCCATAATCTTTGAAAATTCTTGGAGAACAGGAGAAGTCCCAGAAGACTGGAGAAGAGCAAATGTTGTTCCTGTCGTGACCACGCACCACAATTGTGGGTTACCAGGGCAATGGGGTACTCAGAGCCGAGCCCATGGAAGTCTATGGGGTTGTCACAGGTAGCGGTGGCTCGGTCTGTGGCCCTGGCGGTCAGGCGTAAGTTGGGGGGTATATTTACAGGGGATAGATTTATATACAGTTCGTGACGCCACCTGTAGTTTCCTGATCACTAAGACCAGCGCTGCTGTAGATCTCTGAGGGGATGGTGAGGCAGCTAGATGTCAGGTCCCCTACAGGTGGGACTCTTCCCTCAGGTCGATAATTATGATAGGGTTGTGCAGGGGTGCAATTGAATAACACAGTCTCACACATCAGCGTCTTTCCATACCTTTTACTTCAAGTTGTTCAGGCAGGTCCCAGGGAGGCTGATCCAATGGAGGATGTGTTTCGAGGTAGCAGCTGAACAAGTTAGGGGCCTCCTTTACTTTCAAAATGGTAATGAGTCCAACCAGCATAAAGCGTAGTTCCCTCTATAAACTCCAGCTATTTCAAAGCTGTCTGCCCGGTCAGTTTTGTGGTCGGAGCCTTCCTATGAGAGAGCTGAGTTCCTATTCTTGTCGTGCACGGACTCAAGGTTCTCACTCCCCCTGACCCCAGTTACGTACCGACACTCCAGGGCTGCTTTCTGTTACCTAAGGTCCAGTAAGCCTCTGGTTTTTCTACCACTATGCATGAAGCTATAGTGATCCTTCGGTCCCAGTGACCGGTGACAATGTGCAGGACTTCTCCAATCCTATAGCACGTCTGAATTCCTACCACTGTGCCCTTCGCCTTGTCCGCGCTTGTAGCATAAGCACTCCACACTTCCACGGTTATATAGGTCAATCCCTTTCTTACTTCTTTCCAGAGCTTGTTGACAGAATCTCAGTATTCCTCTAGGCAGGAGCACGTCTCTGAACCTTCACTGTCCTTGGGACAGGAGACTGAAGTGTCCGTAACTCACTCTTCCTTCTCAATAGATGTCTCAGTCTGTCTGTCAGTGGGGCACAGCTCTGACCAGGCTGAGGTGATCTGGCTCACCTTTACTGGCTCCACTTTAAGAACTGCTGACAGGATCTGGCTGAACTTCTTCCTCCCTCCACGTCCAGGCTAGACTCCCCCTCTTGTCCTCTGACAGGAAACTCAACTCACTGAACTCCAGACTAGACTGACTGGATCCTGACTAACTGAGCCCACATATCCTGTGGGTGTGTCTAAGTGTGTGGTGGAGTGAATGTTTATTGAGCATTGAACTGCTACTTCTCCACACATCCTCCAGGGTACTGCGTGTGCCTTCACACCAGGGCTACACATTCCCCCATGGTAAAAGACAGCACTCCCGGGCTGTGAAATACAAAAGACATTTTGGTTATGCATCAACAATGAACATTAACTGTCCCATCCGGGAGGTAAGGATTTCTTGAACGTTGCATTAAAACATTAAATATAGAAAAATACAAAATATTAAATAGACATTTTCATATACATAGATGACAATATTCTTGTGAAGGACCCGC
>JARQOD010000001.1:2103212-2134473 GCA_033576555.1 Oophaga sylvatica | reverse complement strand
TATATAGGCAGATTGAATGGCCCAAGTATTTAGGCAGA
The DNA here is from genome assembly GCA_033576555.1 of Oophaga sylvatica. NCBI lineage: Eukaryota > Metazoa > Chordata > Amphibia > Anura > Dendrobatidae > Oophaga > Oophaga sylvatica. The sequence continues at coordinate 2,134,435 of JARQOD010000001.1, read as the reverse complement.
TTGAGAGGCCATTTGTTATAGCGCAGCTTTGAAGGATATTTTAAATAGGGCAATTGAGAGGCCAAAATTATATATAGGGAGAAATTGAGAGGCCCATTCTAGTATATAGCGCAGCATTGAATGGCCCATAGTATATATAGGGCAGCATTGAGAGGCCCATTCTAGTATATAGCGCAGCATTGAATGGCCCATAGTATATATAATGCAGCATTGAGAGGCCCATAGTATATATAGGGCAGCATTGAATGTCCCATAGTATATATAATGCAGCATTGAATGTCCCATAGTATATATAGGGCAGCATTGAGAGGCCCATTCTAGTATATGGTGCAGCATTGAATGGCCCATAGTATATATAGCGCAGCATTGAATGGCCCATAGTATATATAGCGCAGCATTGAGAGGCCCATTCTAGTATATAGCGCAGCATTGAATGGCCCATAGTATATATAGGGCAGCATTGAGAGGCCCATATTATATATAGGGCAGCATTGAGAGACCCATTCTAGTATATAGCGCAGCATTGAGAGGCCCATAGTATATATAGGGCAGCATTGAGAGGCCCATTCTAGTATATAGCGCAGCATTGAATGGCTCATAGTATATATAGCGCAGCATTGAGAGGCCCATTCTAGTATATAGCGCAGCATTGAGAGACCCATAGTATATATAGGGCAGCATTGAGAGGCCCATATTATATATAGGGCAGCATTGAGAGACCCATTCTAGTATATAGCGCAGCATTGAGAGGCCCATAGTATATATAGGGCAGCATTGAGAGGCCATAGTATATATAGCGCAGCATTGCATGGCCCATAGTATATATAGGGCAGCATTGAGAGGCCCATTCTAGTATATAGCGCAGCATTGAATGGCCCATAGTATATATAGGGCAGCATTGAGAGGCCCATAGTATATATAGGGCAGCATTGAGAGACCCATTCTAGTATATAGCGCAGCATTGAATGGCCCATAGTATATATAGGGCAGCATTGAGAGGCCCATAGTATATATAGGGCAGCATTGAGAGACCCATTCTAGTATATAGCGCAGCATTGAATGGCCCATAGTATATATAGCGCAGCATTGAGAGGCCCATTCTAGTATATAGCGCAGCATTGAGAGGCCCATAGTATATATAGGGCAGCATTGAGAGACCCATTCTAGTATATATAGCGCAGCATTGAATGGCCCATAGTATATATAGGGCAGCATTGAGAGGCCCATAGTATATATAGCGCAGCATTGCATGGCCCATAGTATATATAGGGCAGCATTGAGAGGCCCATTCTAGTATATAGCGCAGCATTGAATGGCCCATAGTATATATAGCGCAGCATTGAGAGGCCCATAGTATATATAGCGCAGCATTGAGAGACCCATTCTAGTATATAGCGCAGCATTGAATGGCCCATAGTATATATAGCGCAGCATTGAGAGGCCCATAGTATATATAGGGCAGCATTGAGAGGCCCATTCTAGTATATAGTGCAGCATTGAATGGCCCATAGTATATATAGGGCAGCATTGAGAGGCCCATAGTATATATAGGGCAGCATTGAGAGGCCCATTCTAGTATATAGCGCAGCATTGAATGGCCCATAGTATATATAGGGCAGCATTGAGAGGCCCATAGTATATATAGCGCAGCATTGAGAGACCCATTCTAGTATATAGCGCAGCATTGAATGGCCCATAGTATATATAGGGCAGCATTGAGAGGCCCATAGTATATATAGGGCAGCATTGAGAGGCCCATAGTATATATAGCGCAGCATTGAGAGGCCCATAGTATATATAGGGCAGCATTGAGAGGCCCATTCTAGTATATAGCGCAGCATTGAGAGGCCCATAGTATATATAGCGCAGCATTGAGAGGCCCATTCTAGTATATAGCGCAGCATTGAGAGGCCCATAGTATATATAGGGCAGCATTGAGAGGCCCATAGTATATATAGGGCAGCATTGAGAGACCCATTCTAGTATATAGCGCAGCATTGAATGGCCCATAGTATATATAGGGCAGCATTGAGAGCAGGGTGGATAAAAATCAATGATTTTTTTAAAAAAATCAAAAAAATCGGATTTTTTTGATTTAAATCGGATTTTTTTGATTTAAATCGGATTTTTTTGATTTAAATCAGATTTTTTTCAATAAACTGCTTTTTGAGGAAAATATTTTACCATCCAAAGGTTCTTCCATCATGAGATAAAGCTGAGTTGTTTAACTCAGTAGAATAAAGGCTGTATATGTGTAACATTCACAATGCCATGCTCTTCCAGAGGTTTCTGTAGGATTAGTGGGCAGTTTCTCTCCTATATTATCACAGACGCTCGCTTTACTTACGCAGTTCTCAAAACTGAATTGGACTCCGCAGAGGTCCCAGCCTCTTCTTCACGGCAAAAATGTTACAACATGAACAGAGTTGAGAAAAAGACCTTAATCCTATTGTTCTACAAACCTATGAATACAGAATCAACCCCTTCAGTGCCAAGTCCAAGAAGTTAGACAATATGTTTCTGATTGTTTGGAGTGGAATAGATCTGCACAACACAAGAAGAATGATTTGAATTTTTGTTCACATGTTATAGCTTTTACTGCCACTTCTTGTAAGTATTCTGCTGTGTGTGCATTTCCTGACGTATCAGTTGTTTGTGCAAGGAAGACTAAGAAAAAAGTAATATAAAAAGTGATTCTAAAAATCTTCATCTACTTGCATGTTAAAGTAGCAAGAACTACTGCGGGTGATCGAGAAATAAAATCTGAAAAATAATTTTAAAATGTTTGGTATTTCCACTTTTAAACACTAGGCAGAGCAGCTGCTGAAATATAAACTGCTAGCTCGTATTGCGACAGTAGTAAATGCAGGCGGGGTCTGATCACGTGTGACTTCTCTCCTCCGTTACTAGGTGTTTGTAATAACAGAGGATGTAGTTTAGGCTCACAGAGCGGAGCCATTGCGGAGCCATTTTGTTGGGGACTGCCAGTGATACTGACAAGTAGGCTGTCACTGAGGATGACCGGCAGCATCTATTCTGTTAGTTCATGCTGCTTGCTGTATTATAAACTGAGCACAGATATGTGGAGAGTATCTCACACTGGGATTATTCACAGCACATGACACACTGCATGTATCTAGATACAGGGCTGAGTGTAGTGTATCGCATTATGGGATTACATACACCGGTCTGGGGCATATCGCGCATGATGAAATTAGATACACCTGTCTGGGGCGTATCGCACATGAAATTAGATATACCGTCTGTAGAAACTTTGATTTAAATCACTGATTTAAATCAAGCCTTACTGATAGTGATTTAAATCATGATTTAAATCGTGATTTAAATCAGATTGATTTAAATCAAATCCACCCTGATTGAGAGGCCCATAGTATATATAGCGCAGCATTGCATGGCCCATAGTATATATAGGGCAGCATTGAGAGGCCCATTCTAGTATATAGGGCAGCATTGAGGCCATAGTATATTAGGGCCGCATTGAGAGGCCCATAGTATATAGGGCAGCATTGAATGGCCCATAGTATATATAGGCAGCATTGAATGGCCCATAGTATATATAGGGCAGCATTGAATGGCCCATAGTATATATAGGGCAGCATTGATGGCATAGTAAATAGGGCAGCATTGAGAGACCCATTCTAGTATATAGCGCAGCATTGAATGGCCCATAGTATATATAGGGCAGCATTGAATGGCCCATAGTATATATAGGGCAGCATTGAGAGGCCCATTCTAGTATATAGCGCAGCATTGAATGGCCCATAGTATATATAGGGCAGCATTGAGAGGCCCATTCTAGTATATAGCGCAGCATTGAGAGGCCCATAGTATATATAGGGCAGCATTGAGAGGCCCATAGTATATATAGGGCAGCATTGAGAGACCCATTCTAGTATATAGGGCAGCATTGAGAGGCCCATAGTATATATAGGGCAGCATTGAGAGACCCATTCTAGTATTATAGCGCAGCATTGAATGGCCCATAGTATATATAGCGCAGCATTGCATGGCCCATAGTATATATAGGGCAGCATTGAGAGGCCCATTCTAGTATATAGGGCAGCATTGAATGGCCCATAGTATATATAGGGCAGCATTGAGAGGCCCATTCTAGTATATAGGGCAGCATTGAATGGCCCATAGTATATATAGGGCAGCATTGAGAGGCCCATTCTAGTATATAGCGCAGCATTGAATGGCCCATAGTATATATAGGGCAGCATTGAGAGGCCCATTCTAGTATATAGGCAGCATTGAATGGCCCATAGTATATATAGGGCAGCATTGAGAGGCCCATTCTAGTATATAGCGCAGCATTGAGAGGCCCATAGTATATATAGGGCAGCATTGAGAGGCCCATAGTATATATAGGGCAGCATTGAGAGGCCCATAGTATATATAGGGCAGCATTGAATGGCCCATAGTATATATAGTGCAGCATTGAGAGACCCATTCTAGTATATAGCGCAGCATTGAATGGCCCATAGTATATATAGGGCAGCATTGCATGGCCCATAGTATATATAGGGCAGCATTGAGAGACCCATTCTAGTATATAGCGCAGCATTGAATGGCCCATAGTATATATAGCGCAGCATTGCATGGCCCATAGTATATATAGGGCAGCATTGAGAGGCCCATTCTAGTATATAGCGCAGCATTGAATGGCCCATAGTATATATAGGGCAGCATTGAGAGACCCATTCTAGTATATAGCGCAGCATTGAGAGGCCCATAGTATATATAGGCAGCATTGAGAGGCCCATAGTATATATAGGGCAGCATTGAGAGGCCCAATTCTAGTATATAGCGCAGCATTGAGAGGCCCATAGTATATATAGGCAGCATTGAATGGCCCATAGTATATATAGCGCAGCATTGAGAGGCCCATAGTATATATAGGGCAGCATTGAGAGGCCCATAGTATATATAGCGCAGCATTGCATGGCCATAGTATATATAGGGCAGCATTGAGGAGCCCATTCTAGTATATAGCGCAGCATTGAATGGCCCATAGTATATATAATGCAGCATTGAATGGCCCATAGTATATATAGGGCAGCATTGAGAGGCCCATTCTAGTATATAGCGCAGCATTGAATGGCCCATAGTATATATAGGGCAGCATTGAGAGGCCCATAGTATATATAGCGCAGCATTGCATGGCCCATAGTATATATAGCGCAGCATTGAGAGGCCCATTCTAGTATATAGCGCAGCATTGAATGGCCCATAGTATATAGGGCAGCATTGAGAGGCCCATTCTAGTATATAGCGCAGCATTGAATGGCCCATAGTATATATAGGGCAGCATTGAGAGGCCCATTCTAGTATATAGCGCAGCATTGAATGGCCCATAGTATATATAGGGCAGCATTGAATGGCCCATAGTATATATAGGGCAGCATTGAAGGCCCATTCTAGTATATAGCGCAGCATTGAATGGCCCATAGTATATATAGGGCAGCATTGAGAGGCCCATTCTAGTATATAGCGCAGCATTGAATGGCCCATAGTATATATAGGCAGCACTGAGAGGCCCATTCTAGTATATAGCGCAGCATTGAATGGCCCATAGTATATATAGGGCAGCATTGAATGGCCCATAGTATATATAGGGCAGCATTGAAAGGCCCATTCTAGTATATAGCGCAGCATTGAATGGCCCATAGTATATATAGGGCAGCATTGAATGGCCCATAGTATATATAGGGCAGCATTGAAAGGCCCATTCTAGTATATAGCGCAGCATTGAATGGCCCATAGTATATAAAGGGCAGCATTGAGAGGCCCATTCTAGTATATAGCGCAGCATTGAGAGGCCCATAGTATATATAGCGCAGCATTGAGAGGCCCATTCTAGTATATAGCGCAGCATTGAGAGGCCCATAGTATATATAGGGCAGCATTGAATGGCCCATAGTATATATAGGGCAACATTGAGAGGCCCATTCTAGTATATAGCGCAGCATTGAATGGCCCATAGTATATATAGCGCAGCATTGAGAGGCCCATTCTAGTATATAGCGCAGCATTGAATGGCCCATAGTATATATAGCGCAGCATTGAGAGGCCCATTCTAGTATAGCGCAGCATTGAGAGGCCCATAGTATATATAGCGCAGCATTGAGAGGCCCATAGTATATATAGCGCAGCATTGAGAGGCCCATTCTAGTATATAGCGCAGCCTTGAATGGCCCATAGTATATATAGGGCAGCATTGAGAGGCCCATTCTAGTATATAGCGCAGCATTGAATGGCCCATAGTATATATAGGGCAGCATTGAATGGCCCATAGTATATATAGCGCAGCATTGAGAGGCCCATAGTATATATAGCGCAGCATTGAGAGGCCCATAGTATTATAGCGCAGCATTGAGAGGCCCATAGTATATATAGGGCAGCATTGAATGGCCCATAGTATATATAGCGCAGCATTGAGAGGCCCATAGTATATATAGGGCAGCATTGAGAGGCCCATTCTAGTATATAGCGCAGCATTGAATGGCCCATAGTATATATAGGGCAGCATTGAGAGGCCCATTCTAGTATATAGCGCAGCATTGAGAGGCCCATAGTATATATAGCGCAGCATTGAGAGGCCCATAGTATATATAGGCAGCATTGAGAGGCCCATAGTATATATAGCGCAGCATTGAATGTCCCATATTATATATAGCGCAGCTTGAATGGCCCATAGTATATATAGGGCAGCATTGAGGGGCCCCATTCTAGTATATAGCGCAGCATTGAATGGCCCATAGTATATATAGCGCAGCATTGAGAGGCCCATTCTAGTATATAGCGCAGCATTGAGAGGCCCATTCTAGTATATAGCGCAGCATTGAATGGCCCATAGTATATATAGGGCAGCATTGAGAGGCCCATTCTAGTATATAGCGCAGCATTGAATGGCCCATAGTATATATAGGGCAGCATTGAGAGGCCCATAGTATATATAGCGCAGCATTGCATGGCCCATAGTATATATAGCGCAGCATTGAGAGGCCCATTCTAGTATATAGCGCAGCATTGAATGGCCCATAGTATATATAGGGCAGCATTGAGAGGCCCATTCTAGTATATAGCGCAGCATTGAATGGCCCATAGTATATATAGGGCAGCATTGAATGGCCCATTCTAGTATATAGCGCAGCATTGAATGGCCCATAGTATATATAGGGCAGCATTGAGAGGCCCATTCTAGTATATAGCGCAGCATTGAATGGCCCATAGTATATATAGGCAGCACTGAGAGGCCCATTCTAGTATATAGCGCAGCATTGAATGGCCCATAGTATATATAGGGCAGCATTGAATGGCCCATAGTATATATAGGGCAGCATTGAAAGGCCCATTCTAGTATATAGCGCAGCATTGAATGGCCCATAGTATATATAGGGCAGCATTGAATGGCCCATAGTATATATAGGGCAGCATTGAAAGGCCCATTCTAGTATATAGCGCAGCATTGAATGGCCCATAGTATATATAGGGCAGCATTGAGAGGCCCATTCTAGTATATAGGGCAACATTGAATGGCCCATAGTATATATAGGGCAGCATTGAATGGCCCATAGTATATATAGGGCAGCATTGAAAGGCCCATTCTAGTATATAGCGCAGCATTGAATGGCCCATAGTATATATAGGGCAACATTGAGAGGCCCATTCTAGTATATAGCGCAGCATTGAATGGCCCATAGTATATATAGCGCAGCATTGAGAGGCCCATTCTAGTATATAGCGCAGCATTGAGAGGCCCATAGTATATATAGCGCAGCATTGAGAGGCCCATAGTATATATAGCGCAGCATTGAGAGGCCCATTCTAGTATATAGCGCAGCATTGAATGGCCCATAGTATATATAGCGCAGCATTGAGAGGCCCATAGTATATAGCGCAGCATTGAATGGCCCATAGTATATATAGGCGCAGATTAGAATGGCCCATAAAGGATATATATAGCGCAGCATTGAGAGGCCCATTTATATATAGCGCAGCATTGAGAGGCCCATAGTATATATAGGGCAGCATTGAGAGGCCCATAGTATATATAGCACAGCATTGAATGGCCCATAGTATATATAATGCAGCATTGAATGGCCCATAGTATATATAGTGGAAATTAGTCGTTGGCACAACTGCTAAAGAGAAAAAGACTGTGGTGCCAGAGTAGGATCCCAATCCGTGCAATGATGCAATATAATCTCGGCACACACTAGTGATATGTGATGATGATTTTAATCAAAAACTAGGAGTACATACAACAAACGTTTCGGTCAGTTATGACCTTCTTCGGTGTACTATAACATAATGAAACAAATGATTAAGTAAAAATTATATGCAAAACAATTTAGTAGAACATAGGGCCTATAAAGAAAGTATATACAAATATGGATTATGAAAATTACATAATATGAGAATAATGTGGAAACATATAATGCTCAGAAACTTCCAATATAGTATACATATGAAGGTATACAGAAAAATATAGAAAAATATACAGAGGAATGGATCGTCCCTCAGAACAAAGATTTACATCAGGTAAAACATATGGTCATACATACCAAATATGTACTAGAAGTCAGGTGCAAGGAGGCAGAGATAATACCTGGTGGAAATGTGATGAGAAAAGTGAGGGGTGCACTGACTATCTTAGTCTAGGAGAAAAGCCACTGTGTAGAAATGAATATTACTTACCCCAAGACACAGAACTGTGTGATGGGTGAAAGAACTGGGGAGGCAAAGGAAATGGCTATAGAAATGCCGTGGGAATAGCCATAAAGAAGCATATAACAGATTAGGACGGCCATACAGATAGGTGCTGGGAATGGTGGTGCTTACCGTTATGGTGCAGGCAGGATGAAGTGTCTTGGACGCGGTATACCACCGCTTGTCAGGGAGCACTGTGAAGCAGCCGGTAGTGGCATATAAAGCCTGGTAAGCATATGGTCCGGACCGGAAGTTCGGTACCGGAAGTGAGGCGGCGTGCGTTCCAGACATGCCGCAAATGCGTTCCAAACACAGGAAGCAGTATGGAGGGTGAATGAGAAGTGCCTGAATATGCAGTGTAGCGTCATACAGTGCTAGTAAATGGTCTAGTAGTGCAGATAGCAGTGTATATAGACAAAGATGATAAGATATAATACTTCAGTCAAGGAGTGAGACTGGTAGTAGTAGTGCTCCCAAGTTCTGTGCCCAAAAAGGAGGTTTTAAATTCATTGTGGCAGATTCTGTGAATAAGAAATAGATGGTCAGTATACGGTAAATAGAGCCAATATATCACATTGAAAATAACTTAAATAAACGATACAATATCATATTCTCTATTTAACCCTTTCGGGTGCAGTGTGTCTAATTGATGAATCCAATAGGCTTCTCTTTTTTTAAGGAGACTGATGCGATCGCCCCCTCGGCGCGGTACATGTACATGTTCAACAACTTGGTATTGGAGTTGCGCTATGTTATGACCAGATGATATAAAATGATTAGGAATGGGAAGAAGAAGATTTTTACATCTAATCGTCGACTTATGTTTGGATATACGGTTTTTTATAGCTTGTGTGGTCTCACCCACGTATAACAAGCCACATGGGCACTTGATGAGATAGACAACAAAGCTGGAATTACACGTGAAAGTAATCTTTTATCTCGTATCTTTTGCCCGTGTGTGGATGATGGAACACGTTGCCTTTAATGATGTTGTTACATTGTAAACATTGAAGACATGGAAATGTCCCGTGCTTGGGATTAGAGAGAAAGCGTTGTCTAGTAGGGGGGTGAGAAGTACCGATGTCGGCTCTGATTAGATGATCTCTTAGGTTTCGCGGTCGACGGAAGCAAGGGAGGAATGGTCTTTGAATTCTTTAATAGATGGGTGTGCGGTACTTAATAGGTGCCAATGGCGGCGTATACTGGTGTGAAGTCGATAGGCTATGGGATGGTAGTCATGTACGAAAGGAATCCTGTCGCTCGTATCTGCTTTGGGCGAAGTAGAGCTCTCTGGGAGGTCAAGTGTATATTCGGGGTAACCTCTAGCGCGAAATTTGTCGCGCATTTCTTCAATGCGTGCATCTTTAGTGGCTGCATTGGAGACGATTCTCTGGACTCGTTTGAGTTGGGATTTGGGAATTGAATCTTTCATTTTTGTTGGGTGGAAGCTTTTGTAGAGCAACAAACTATTGCGATCTGTGGGTTTAGAATATATATCGGAAGAAAGCTTGTTGTTGCTTTCTCTGATAATGCTTACATCCAAGAAATTTATGTTTTCCTTATCAAAGGTCATTGTGAAATCCAATCCTGGCCAGGAGGTGCACAGGAAGGAAAATAAATCATTAAGGGTACTCAGGGAACCACTCCAGATGCAGAAGACGTCATCGATATATCTCTTCCACACGATGGCATGTGTGCGGAAGAGATGGTTGTTATAGATTTTGCTATCTTCATAGTGGGCGACGTAGCAATTAGCATATGGAGGTGCTGCGTTCGAGCCCATTGCGGTCCCCTTGGTCTGTAAATAAAAGTTATCCCCAAAAAGAAAAAAATTTTTGGTCAACAGGATTGTCAGTAATTCGCAACACATGTCAATCTGATCTAGATTGAAGGTAGAAGACTCCAGAAGTCTACGTACTGAGCGTATACCATCCTGATGTGGTATAGAGGTATACAAGTCTTTAATGTGAAAAGTGACTAGAAGGGCCTCCTCGGGAATTTGATCAAGATTATGTATCATATTGAGAAAATCTCCTGTGTCTAGGAGGAAGGAGGGAGATTGTTTAATGAGCGGTGTCAGTATTTTCTCCAAATACTTGGCTATTGGTGAAAAGATAGACTCCGTGGAGGCCACTATAGGTCTCCCAGGAGGATTGGTCAGATTTTTATGTACTTTTGGTAGTACGTAGAAAACTGGAGTAATAGGAAATTTATTTTGGAGGTATTCACCAGTCTTATTGTCAATAGTACCGTTTGAGATGTATTTGGTTAAGGTAGTCTGAATAATAGAATTAATTTCGTTGGTCGGGTCGTGATCTAATTTTTGGTAAATGGAAGTATCATTCAGTTGGCGGTTAACTTCGCTCAAGTACATGGATTTATCTAAAACAACTATGGCACCCCCTTTGTCAGCTGGTTTAACTATAATATTTTTATCCTCCTGTAGATTACGTAATGCCTGTTGGTCGAGGGATGTCATATTGGAGGAAAAAAAATAACTTTTTCTTATTCAGATCTTCTTTGAGATCACAGAATGTATTATGGATGAAGGAGATGAAGGTCTCTACTGCATGAGAACCATAAGGGGGTCTAAACGTACTCTTGTTACGTAGTCCCAGTTGGTGGGCTGACAGGGACATGGAGGGGGTGTCTGTGTTAGTTTTTTCAATATTAGAGAAATATAATTTTAATCTTAGCGATCTATAGAATCGTTGTAAATCCATGTCGAGTTTGAAAGTGTTGTAGCGATAGCTGGGACAAAAGGATAGACCCTTTTGCAGAAGTTGATGTTCTGCTATGCCCAAGTTTTTGGATGAGATGTTAATGACCAGGGGGTTGTTACCTGGGAGCGGGTCACGCGGTTGAATTCTCTGTGAGTGTCTCTTTCCTCGACAGGTCCTCTTCTTCTTGTGGCCCGTCTCCTTTGTCCTAAAAAACGGTTGAGCTGAAAGGGTTTTTCTCGATCCGATCCTGAAGTGGAAGCATCTGTGGAAGATCTGTAGTAGGAGCGTGAGAAGTTCCCAGACGTAGGTAATACTTGCCATTTATAGACCCTTTGGTGTTCGTAATCTTCTGTATCACGGGTGAATTTGTTCCTCTTTCTTGTCTCGGTCTCCCGGCGATGTAGGTTGATGGTATCGTTGATCTTTGTTTTGAGGTTGGCGAATTCCTCTGGTGTGGTGGAGGCAGTAAGTTGATTCTCGATATTGGCGATCTCTTCTTTGCTTTTGATGAGTGATGAGTGCTTTTGCTTTTGATGAGTGTGTGCCGAGATTATATTGCATCATAGTATATATAGGGCAGCATTGAGAGGCCCATTCTAGTATATAGGGCAGCATTGAATGGCCCATAGTATATATAGCGCAGCATTGAGAGGCCCATTCTAGTATATAGCGCAGCATTGAATGGCCCATAGTATATATAGCGCAGCATTGAGAGGCCCATTCTAGTATATAGCGCAGCATTGAATGGCCCATAGTATATATAGGGCAGCATTGAGAGGCCTATTCTAGTATATAGCGCAGCATTGAATGGCCCATAGTATATATAGGGCAGCATTGAGAGGCCCATTCTAGTATATAGCGCAGCATTGAATGGCCCATAGTATATATAGGGCAGCATTGAGAGGCCCATTCTAGTATATAGCGCAGCATTGAATGGCCCATAGTATATATAGCGCAGCATTGAATGGCCCATAGTTGCGCAGCATTGAATGGCCCATAGTATATATAGCGCAGCATTGAGAGGGCCTCTCAATGCTGCCCTATATATACTATGGGCCATTCAATGCTGCGCTATATACTAGAATGGGCCTCTCAATGCTGCGCTATATATACTATGGGCCATTCAATGCTGCGCTATATATACTATGGGCCATTCAATGCTGCGCTATATATACTATGGGCCATTCAATGCTGCATTATATATACTATGGGCCATTCAATGCTGCATTATATATACTATGGGCCTCTCAATGCTGCATTATATATACTATGGGCCTCTCAATGCTGCGCTATATATACTATGGGCCATTCAATGCTGCGCTATATATACTAGAATGGGCCTCTCAATGCTGCCCTATATATACTATGGGCCTCTCAATGCTGCCCTATATACTAGAATGGGCCTCTCAATGCTGCCCTATATATACTATGGGCCATGCAATGCTGCGCTACATACTAGAATGGGCCTCTCAATGCTGCCCTATATATACTATGGGCCATTCAATGCTGCATTATATATACTATGGGCCATTCAATGCTGCATTATATATACTATGGGCCTCTCAATGCTGCGCTATATATACTATGGGCCATTCAATGCTGCGCTATATACTAGAATGGGCCTCTCAATGCTGCCCTATATATACTATGGGCCATTCAATGCTGCGCTATATACTAGAATGGGCCTCTCAATGCTGCCCTATATATACTATGGGCCTCTCAATGCTGCCCTATATACTAGAATGGGCCTCTCAATGCTGCCCTATATATACTATGGGCCATGCAATGCTGCGCTACATACTAGAATGGGCCTCTCAATGCTGCCCTATATATACTATGGGCCATGCAATGCTGCGCTACATACTAGAATGGGCCTCTCAATGCTGCCCTATATATATCTATGGGCCATGCAATGCTGCGCTACATACTAGAATGGGCCTCTCAATGCTGCCCTATATATACTATGGGCCATTCAATGCTGCGCTATATACTAGAATGGGCCTCTCAATGCTGCCCTATATTACTATGGGCCATTCAATGCTGCGCTATATACTAGAATGGGCCTCTCAATGCTGCCCTATATTACTATGGGCCATTCAATGCTGCGCTATATACTAGAATAGGCCTCTCAATGCTGCCCTATATATACTATGGGCCATTCAATGCTGCGCTATATACTAGAATAGGCCTCTCAATGCTGCCCTATATATACTATGGGCCATTCAATGCTGCGCAACTATACTAGAATAGGCCTCTCAATGTTGCCCTATATATTACTATGGGCCATTCAATGCTGCGCTATATACTAGAATGGGCCTCTCAATGCTGCGCTATATATACTATGGGCCATTCAATGCTGCGCTATATACTAGAATGGGCCTCTCAATGCTGCGCTATATATACTATGGGCCATTCAATGCTGCGCTATATACTAGAATGGGCCTCTCAATGCTGCCCTATATTACTATGGGCCATTCAATGCTACTGATGGAATTTGTCAGAAACCACACACTTTATAACACAAACCTGTGCAGAGACTTCAGGATTCTCCATCTGCTTTCACTGTAATATGGCTGGGATTCTTGTAACAGCACACACACCTCTGCCTGCCTGTCTCTAACTCTCTCCTCCAGACAGGGACCGTCACTACAACACACTGAACACAGGGCAGGATGCCAATAGGCAAAGATGGAAGAAGACAGTGCATGGATGAGGACAAGTGAAAGGTGAGCTGTGACTGGCTGCTCTGTGGTCACATGTTCTGCCTTCATTTACATCCTGCTTCTGGATTGGGTGAATGAGATAACACTGTGCTGCTGCCGACTCCTCTCCTACAGTACTTTCAGCAGCAGCTTTCCTCTCTCCCCCTCCAGCACACAGTCTCTCCTGGCTTCTCACCTCCCCCTCCACCACCAGACTGATGTCAGCAGCACAGGGAAGGGAGGAGAGCAGAGAGCAGCCGCGGATGGGCCTATCTCTAACAAGGGGCCTGGAGCTGCAGCTCCATCAGCCCCTACGTTAATCCGGCCCTGGCTGTGATACTTGGGTGTGTATGCAGTTAGGCTAGGTACACATTAGCTTTTCTGTGTGCAGCGTATCGTCTGCATGCGCAAACACATGCCAAAAGGCATGCTTACACTGGTTTTTTTTTATCCGCATCAGCTTACGCACGATGCCAAAAAAAGCTGCATGTGCATGCATTTGTATGCGTTTTGGCATGCGTTTTGAGTTGTTTTTGCTCATGCGTTCAAAATTTCCAGGAGAATTTCCTTGACATAAGCCACTTCCAATGGGCGTGTCTCATGGGAATTCTGTATATAGACCCTTGCACAGATGAAATCCTATTCAGCTGCAAGATGGATCTTGGCATGGAGAGCTTCTATCGTAATCTGGTTTTGGCATTGAAATTGGCTTTTGTCTTTGCTGTGGCTTGTGAAGAAGAAAGAACAAGAGAAAGACGGAGAAGACGTCATCGTCGCTACTGGAAACACCCCATCGTTGAAGTTCAAGAGAGCCGTGAAGCCTACCACTTGTTGTACACCGAGCTGCGTGAAAATCTGGAGAAGTTTTACGACTACACCAGGATGTCTGAACAAAGCTTCAATGACTTGCTGCAACATATCTGAGGATTAGTGTTGAGCGATACGATACCGCAAGTATCGGGTATCGGCCGATATTAGCTCTATCGGCCTTTCGATACTTAGTTCCGATATTTTCGTCTTATCGGATACCGGAATCGGGATTGTCACTGTCACTGTCAGTGTCCGTCGGTCGGGTCTGTCAGGAGTCAGCGGCACTTACCTGGCAGAAGATCTCCGGCGGTCACGGGCTGGACTGCTTCATGGCCGCCATCATCTTTCCCCGGCGGTCACATGCAGTTTCTCGCGATAACTGCAGTGACTGCTGGGTAATCGCGGCCGTAAAGCAGTCAGTCCGATGACGTCACCGCCGGGGAAGCAGGTAATCAGCTGTGCTGCGCCGGGATGTCAGGCTCTGCCTGTCATTCCGATGTAGCAGAGCTGGATCGTCGTGGGACACTCGTTACTATAGACTGCGTCGGACAGGTGGTATACTGTTGGTTTTTTTTTTTCCTTTTTTTACAGGAGATCGATGGCGTCGCAGGAATGAGTGTATAATAAAAGAAATGAAAACTGTGTTGTCTCTTTTATTTCATTAAAATACTTTTTTCTTGCTTTGTCTTTTTTTTATACATTTAATAACTTTGGGATTAATAATGGATCGGTGTCTTATTGACACCTCTCCATTATTAACCGGGCTTATTGTCACCGTGCAATCAACGGTGACATTAACCCCTTATTACCCCACTTGCCACCGCTACAGGGCAGTGGGAAGAGCCGGGTAAAGTGCCACAATTGGCACATCTTTTGATGCGCCAAATGTGGGGCTGCTGTAGCCTGGTATTATCAGGCTGTTGAGGGCCAAAATCCATGGGCCTTGACAGTCTTTTAATACCAGGCCGCAGCAGTCTGCATTTTACTTGGCTGGTTAACAAAAATAGGGGGACCCCTACGCCGTTTTTTTTTCAAGGGGATCCCCTATTTTTGTTAACCAGCCAAGCTAAGCAGACTGCTGTGGCCTGGTATTATCAGGCTTGCAAGGTCCATGGATATTGGATCCTTACCAGCCTGAAAAACCAGGCCTCAGCGGTCTGCTTCATCTGGCTGGTTAACAAAAATAGGGGGGACCCCACACCAATTTTTTTCGAGGGGATCTTCTATTTTTGTTAACCAGCAAAGATAAGCAGACTGCTGTGGCCTGGTATTGTCAGGCTGGCAAGCAGGGTCGGACTGAGCCACCGGGACACCGGAGAAACCTCCGGTGGGCCCCAGCTCCTGCTTGGTGGGCCCTGATTTGAAAGGATAGGTCGCGGGGCAGAGGGGGCGGTGGCCCCGGGCCCCGCGCTCTGAGGGGGCCCACCCGGAGCTACGCTACAGTAACTGTATCGGCGTGCACAGCACGCCGATACAGTTACATTCTGCGGCAGAGCAGGGAGAATCGATCTTACTGCTCTGCCGCCCAGAAGCTATGGGGCCTGAACAGGCGTTGGGGGGGCCCGGTGCCAGCAGTGGGCCCCCCAACCGTCATCGGAGGGTCAGCTGTATCGGCATGGGTACGGTTGGGGCGAGGATATGGGTGTGATTAGCTGTGAAATGGGTGTGGTCGGGGCGTGGCTTAAAATTTGCAGCGACGCGCTATGCGCGCCGCAGCCTTTAACCCTCTTTCCTGTCTTCAAAATTTGGGAGGTACGCTGTATGACCTCCCTACAACTTCTGGGCATGCTCCTGATGAGCGCGACGGATGGTCTCCTGAGGGATCTCCTCCCACACCTGGACTAAAGCATCCACCAACTCCTGGACAGTCTGTGGTGCAACGTGGCATGGCCTAAAATTTGCTGCAGCAGGCACAGCGTGCCACAGCCTTTGTCCCTCTTTCCCTTCTTCAAAGGTTGGGAAGTATGATGGTGGGCCCCAAGAATATATTTTCTCTGGTGGGCCCAAGGTACTCCAGTCCGACGCTGCTGGCAAGGTTCATGTATGTTGGCTCCTTAACAGCCTTAAATACCATGCCTCAGCAGCAGGGGCGTACATAGAAATCATGGGGCCCCATAGCAAAAGTCTGAATGGGCCCCCCCCAAAAAAAACAACCCAGAGCCATTGTAAATGTAAAGTGCCAGCACAGTGAGGGGACACATTAAACAAAAAAATGTATTATGCCCCCATAGATTGTGCCCCCATAGATGCTCCATAGTATAGGCCCTTATGCTGCCGCAGCTGCTGCAACCAAAAAAAAAAAAAAAAGACATACTCACCTTTCGTCGCTGGGGGCCAGGTGCCGGTGTCCTGAGCAGGGGGTGACACCAGGTGCCGATGTCACCGCTCGCTCAGGGCCCCGGCACCTGAGATATTTACCTGTCCTCTCTCCACTGCTGAGTGCCGCTGTCTTCGGGGTCCTCCAGCAGTGAATGATGAGGCAGAGGGCGCGGCGCTCACTAACGACATCATCGCGCCCTCTGACCTGAACATTGCAGCAAGAGGACGCGAGCAACGGTGGAACGGGACAGGTAAATATCCCTTATACTCACCCTTCTGCCGGCGCGGTCTGTGCAGCCCCTGCTCTTCTCCCACGGTCTCCGCCGCCAGTGTTCAGCGGTCACGCGGGACAGCTCATTAAAGTCATGAATATGTGCATACTCATGACTGTAATGAGCGGTACCACCTGACCGCTGAACACAGGCGTCGGAGACCGTGGGAGAAGAGCAGGGGCTGCAGAGACCGCACCAGGAGGGGTGAGTATATAGAAGAGCTGCGCTCCCCCTCCCCCGCCGACCCCCTGGTAGTACTGTGTCAGCACAGCTACCCGACCGTCGAGGGCCCCCTCACCTGTCCGGGCCCCATAGCAGCTGCTTGGTCTGCTTCATTCACGGTACGCCACTGCTCAGCAGTCTGCTTCATCTGGCTGGTTAACAAAAATAGGGGGGACCCGACGCCATTTTTTATTCGAAGGGAACCCCTATTTTTGTTAATCAGTTCCCTCTGACGTCACTGATTGTGTCCCTGGCTGACCTGAAGTGAAAGTGGAAAGCAATCAATTAAGCTTTCCACTTCCTCTCCTGTCAGCCAGGAGAGGAACTCATTCATTTGGGGGTTTACTGTGAGGCTGCAGCATTAGCTGCGGTCCCTGCAGTAAACATTAACCCTTTCTGAAGGATTACACCGTGGGACCTGACTGTGCATGGGATAGGTAAGAATAATTTTGCTTTTTTTATTTTATTTTTATTACAGGAAATGGTTTTTGCAGTCAAATAAAAGATGGTCAAAAACATGTGTCTTTATTTCATTAAAATGATTTTTTATTAAAGTGTGTGTGTTTTATTTTTATTTCATGCAATAGGATTAATAATTGATAGCTGTCTAATTGACAGCTCTCAATTATTAACCTGGCTTAAGGTCACCTTTCAATTGCAATGTGGCTTTAACCCCATATTAACCCATTCGCCACCGCTACAGGGCAATGGGAATAGACGGGCAAAGTGCCAGAAAGGGCGAATCTAATTATAGATTTGTCTTTTCTGGGGTGTCTGGGGGCAGATGTTAGTAGCCAGGGGGGACCAAAAATAATGGGCTATTATTATCTGCCCCCATTCGCTGGCTTTGTCTGTCTGGTTGCGAAAATAGGGCGGGAGCCCACGCATTTTTTTTAAACAATTTTACACCTCATATATATATATATATATATATATACATGTCATTGAATTTGTGACACATATATATATTTATATTTATAGTTCATACACTTCTACATAGTATAATAGCCGCTAATTCAATTGACGGCTTTTGTGAAAATGCAGAACCCGACATGAAATGACACTTGGTGTACATAGGGTTAACCATGTCTTTTCATGTCCTTTGCTATCTGATTTGCACAATTACATCAGTCTATGTGTGCAAAATTTCACACCTGTAGGGGTTAATTAAAGGTGTAAATTCGTAGCAAAAAAGTCCGTTTTTTTTACAACGAATTTACACCTTTAATTAACCCCTACAGGTGTGAAATTTTGCACACATAGACTGATGTAATTGTTTGTGCAAATCAGATTGCAAACGACATGAAAAGACATGGCTAACCCTATGTACACCAAGTGTCATTTCATGTTGGGTGCTTCTGTCTTTACCCGGCAATTGAATCAGAGGATATTTTACTATGTAGAAGTGTATAAACTATACATATATGTATATATATGTCACAATGACATGTATATATATATATATATATATATGTATTCTATGTGTGTATATTTAGTGTTTACAAGGAAATAAAGGTTTTTTTTAGTTGCGATATTTTGTTCCCATAGACTTACATGGGACTTCCGGTATCGGAATCGGATATCGCCGATATTTAGTGATATCGGCGATACCATTCCGATCCGATATTTTTAGATATCGAGCAGTATCGCTCAACACTACTGAGGATCCATCACCAGGCAGGACACACAACTATGTTAAGAAATACCTGCTGAGGAACATCTGTTGGTGACCTTGAGGTACATAATTTTGAAAAAGAATCACATGTCATTATTATTGGTATAAAAGCCATCTACTGATTTTTTTTTCATTTTCTGTTCCGCAGATTCCTGGCTACTGGAGAGACCTTAAGATTTCTACATTTTCAATTCTGGATTGGAGTGTCCACCCTTTCTGGGATAGTTGCAGACACCTGCCGTGCTTTATGTCACGTTCTGTGTGATGAATTCCTCTCCCAAGCCACAACTGAACTCTGGCTGGAAAATGCTGCAAAATTCAAGGACATTTGTAATTTTCCAAACTGTTTTAGGCTGTGGATGGCAAACACATTCGGATTCTGAAACCTGCTGGAAGTGGATCTGAGTATTTCAATTACAAAAAGTACTTTTCGATTGTTCTCATGGCGATTGCAGATGCTGACTGTCGATTTATCGCCATGGACGTTGGCTCATTTGGACGAGCAAATGACTTTCAGACTTTCAAAGACTCTGACATGGGCCAACGTTTGTATAGGATTAATTTCAATTTTCCAACGCCACGACCGCTTCCGAACACTGAAGGACCACCAATGCTGTTTGTTGAGGTTGGGGATGAGGCGTTTAATATGTGTGCCAACCTCATAAAACTATACTCAAGTCTGGACTTTAATCACACAAAAAGGATTTACAACTACCAATAGACAAGGGCACAAAGAACTGTGGAGTGTGCCTTTGGATTGCGGGCATCTAAATGGCTCATTTTGGGAACAGCCATCAATCTAAAAATTGAGACAATTCATGAGTTAGTGAAAGCGTGTGTTGTTTTGCACAATTACATCCTGGTGAAAGAGCGACACCACTTAGAACTTGAGGTAACCTATAGCTAGCATATTGCAGGATTACAAAGATCACCCTCTGAGGACTACAGTGGAAGTTATCCAAATGAGGGTTAACTTTGCTGCTTACTTTGTTTTTGATATTGGACGTGTGGCATGGCAAGACGAAATGGTTTAATCCACTTGTAAGAAAATGTACCTGTATTGTTTGCTGACTTTAGTAATAATAACACCTCCACTGTAACACCCGTTATACAATACACTCATGTGTGCGTTTTCAAATAAAGAGATAAACACAGTGATTGTGAAAACAAAAGATTTTTTAAAAACAAAAATAAAAACAATTTTTAATTTAACAAAAATTAATTTGAAAACAATAAATAAAAATGGGTTTAGGATCGGGCTGGGATGATTGGGTAGGAGTAGGTGAGGAAGTGGTTACAGAGGAAGTGGCAACAAAATGGAGGATTGGGTCATTGGGGAAGAAGACACATTAGGAGTGGAATACAATTTGGAAGGGATAGATACAGAAGGGATAGACACATTGGAAGGGAGAGACACAAGGGAAGGTGTAGACAGATTGGATAACAGAGACACATTGGCAGGGAGGGTGTAGGTGGAGGGTAAATTGTTTTGCTAAATTGACTTTTCACTGTTTTCCCTGGCTTTTGTTTTGGGTGCTGAGTGGGCCCCTTTTTTTTATGTTCCCTCAGCGTTTTTTGGTTTCCATTTCAGAGGTGCTACACTCGGCGGCGTGATGGGTGCTGCAAGCTCGAGGGGAGCTGCACTCGGCTGCGTGGTGGGTGCTGCAAGCTGAAGAGATGCTGCACTTGGCTGCGTGGTGGGTGCTGCAAGCTGGAGGGTTGCATGGTGGGTGCTGAAAGCTGGAGTGGTGCTTCACTCGGCTGCGTGGTGCAGCTGGAAACTGTAGGAGGATAGTTCACTTGCGCTGTCATCAGTTGTTGGTATCCAAGTCCTTGCGGTGCTGGCGTATTCTGCCACTGGTGCTGTGCTGGCCCTTGTTGCCATGTGGAAAACGAAATGTGTGGCAGCTGGTGATATCTTGACTGCAGTTGGGACTGCTGCATAGCCTCGGTGTAAGCAGCCTGACAGGCCTTCATTACATACAGCTGGAGGTCAGGCGGCAGGTTTTCCGACACGCCCCCTCTATTGCGGAAAAAAAATGTCTCGCCGGTCTCTGAAGGTTGGCGTCCAGGCAGTCAAGGCATCTGTGGACTTCCTGGAAAAGTGTGTTCATATGAGTGAACCCACTGTCCAGTTTATCTTCAATCACCTTCATCCCATCCTGGAAGACCGAGCTTTAATGAATAAACTCAAGCATGATTGACCTCTCCCAGGCCCTCTGCCGCTGGTGAGAAGACCCAACAAAACCAGTGGTAGAGGGCTGGGAGAGGGAAAACCTGATGGACCGGCTGCCTGTTCTCCAGCCTGTGAAGTCTGCCTGCTTGCTCCATCGCTGGTGGATGATTGTGACTGTTCGGTGGCTGGTCGATTCAAGGCCGCTCCAACTGAGGACGATCCAGGTTGTGTGGTGCTGCTCCAGTTTCTGTGTGGAAAATAAATAAAAAACATTACTTAAAAGAAATAAAATGGTTTAGATAATAGTAACACAACACAAAAGATACATTCGCTGAGCAACCGCAGGCCTCAGAAAAGACGATGGTATTTATATTTTGAGACCTTTGGAGCAGCACCACTTCAAACCTGAATCTCCACTTTCATATCCTTATTGAAGCGATCCTTCATGAATTGGGGAAGAAAAAAAAAATGAATAAATAAATTGTAAAAAAAGGCACCTACATTTACAAGAAAACAGACGCGTCACACCACATTGCAATACTTACGAAAATCTTTTCTGGCTTGTTGGGTGGCATGGTCCCAATCAGCCAACAGCGATCTGGCCACTTCTTCCCAGAGTCGTCGAATCAATACTGAGTCGGAATGAATGCACAAGAGGAATGAGCTTGTCATTGTCAATCTTGGGTTTGCCTTCCTCATGTTGTGGAACCTATAGATAAAATAAAAAGAAAAAAAATTACAAGTCATATAGTTTTAAAGATACAAAACTGAAACCAAGTTCCATTACAACTCTGATACTGAAAAGATTACTTACATGCTTTCCTCCTCAGGAACTTGAGCCCGACGACCCTGGGAAGATTCATTTCCACTCGACTGCTCCTGCTCTTCCGCACTGTTAGGGTCCTGTAAAGAAAATACATGATTTACAACATGTGTACTGACAGTCAATACATACCAATCAGTATATCAAATGTGATTACATAATCAGTCTCATGTCCAGTCTGGGAAGCATTCTGGTCTTCACTGCAGGACATGTTGGAATTTCAGGCAGCAGTCAAGTGAAATACTAGAAAAGAACAGATAAGAAAAATTTAACTAGAGCCAAAGAAAAAGAAAAATTAAAAACACAATTACAGGCAGTAGTCTAACAGCACAGCAGTCAGGCAGCACAGAACTGAGGCACAAGCACAGCACCAGGACAGCAGTACAACACCGGGACAGCAGCACAACACCGGGATGGCAGCACAACCCTGAGACGGCAGCACAGAAAGACAGGAGAAATCCGGAACAGGAGAAATCCGGAACAGGAGAAATCCAGGACTGGAGAAATCCAGGACTGGAGAAATCCGGGACTGGAGAAATCCAGGACTGGAGAAATCCAGGACAGGAGAAATCCAGGACAGGAGAAATCCAAGAAAGGAGAAATCTGGAACAGGCCTCAATCCAGGACCCCAGCACGGCACAGTCTACAAGGAACAGAAAGAAAAACATAAGTGACGAAGTGTGTGAGACTGGGCAGAGCAACATAGTAATTGAAAAGTCCAGACACTCATACTTACATTAAGCAGCTGAGAGGGCCAGTACCACACCACCAGACAGGAGAAATCCAGGACTGGAGAAATCCAAGACAGGAGAAATCCAAGACAGAAGAAATCCGGAACAGGCCTCAATCCAGGACACTAGCATGGCTAAAGCCCCCGTCACACTTAGCGAGATCGCTAACGAGATTGCTGAAGCGTCACCGATTTTGTGACGCAACAGTGACCTAGCCAGTGATCTCGCTTAGTGTGACACGCAGCGACGACCGGCCCCCCTGCTGGGTATCGCGGATCGTCGTCGAATGGCCTGGACCATTTTTTCATCGTTGGTCTCCCGCTGGCCAGCACGCATCGCTGCGTGTGACAGCGGAGACCAACGATCAGCGAGCTGGTATCCAATGTACACATCGGGTAACTAAGGGCTGCGCAGCGCCTAGTTACCCATTATGTACCCTGGATACCGGCTCCCAGCTTTTGCTGTAGAGCGCTGGGAGCAGGTATCCAGAGTACATATCGGGTAACTAGGTGCCACGCAGCCCTTAGGGCCCCGCCTCACATAGCGAGATCGCTAGCGAGATTGCTGCTGAGTCACAAGTTTTGTGACGCAACAGCGATCTCAGCAGCGATCTCGCTATGTCTGACACGTACCAGCGATCAGGCCCCTGCTGTGAATCGCTGGTCGTGTCAGAAATGCCTGGACTTTTTTTTGATCGCTGGTCTCCCGCTGGCCAGCACGCATCGCTGCGTGTGGCAGGCAGGAGACCAACGATCAGCTGGTAACCAGGTACACATTGGGTTTCCAGGCACCGCGCAGCGCCTGGAACCCCGATGTGTACCTTGGTTACCAGCTCCCTGCATCAGCAGGCTGGTATCCAACGTACACTGCGGGTTACTAAGCGACGTTACCCGCAGTGTTGCTGTCCTGATCGCTGCCTGAACTTCCTGTTTGGCAGCTCAGCAGCGATCATGTAGCGACACACCAGCGATCCTGACAAGTGCATATCGTTGTCGGGATCGCTGGTGCGTCGCTATGTGAGATGTGGCCCTTGGTTACCTGATGTCTACACTGGATACCAGCGTACTCGCTGGTCCTGATCGCTGGTGAGTCTACCCATGTGACAGTGATCAGCTAACGATGTCCCAGCGATCCCATCCAGGTTGGATCGTTGGTGGGATCGCTGGGACATTGAAGAGTGTGACGGGACCCTCAGTCTACAAGGAACAGAAAGAAAAACATGATTGTGTGAGACTGGGCAGAGCAATATATTAATTGAAAAGTCCAGACACTCATACTTACATTAAGCAGCTGAGAGGGCCAGTACCACACCACCAGACAGGAGAAATCCAGGACTGGAGAAATCCAAGACAGGAGAAATCCGGAACAGGGATCCAGGACACCAGCACGGCAATGTCTACAAGGAACAGAAAGCAAAATATAAGTACAGACTGCATTGAGAGACAGACAGACATTTTCAAAGCTTCTATACTTACCTACAGAGTCTTGATATCCCATCCACACAGTGGCGTAGCAACTGTTTGTGGCGCCCGGGGCGGCAAATTTTAGACCACACCCCTAGCCACACCCATTTCACTGGTCACACCCATATCCACGCCCTGACCACACCCACTTAGCGTTGCTGATCACACTGTTTCATAAACAATAATTATAAACACATACCTCTCAACCGTCCCGGTTTCAGCGGGACAGTCCCGATTTCGGGACCCTGTCCGCTGTCCCGGCCAGGCGGTTTACTTTCCGCATTAGAATCGTCCCGGGGACCTCCCACACATTCTGGCAGCCACAAGTCACGTTCCATCGCTGACCTAATTTCCCCAGGATGTGGGGATCTCACCAGCTATGAGGCGCTCCATTCAATACCCGGCTCTCACTGAGCGAGACAGGCAGGATCTGGGGATCTCTTCATCTGTTGAACAGATCCCATGTTGAGATCCCCACATGCTGCTTGTCTCGCTCAGTGAGAGTCGGGTATTGTATGCAGCGGTCCGTACAATACCCGGCTCTCACTCCAACAGATCCAGCGGCTCGATGCGTCGCCGTTCTGAAGACTCTCCCGAGAACGAGTTACAGTACCTGCTGCTGTAAGCTGACCGCCGGAAATGAGGTCAACGGTCATTTCCAGCGTTCAGCTGACTTACAGCACGTCACCTCCGGTGGAACGTGACATGTGGCTGCCAGAACGTGTGGGAGGTCCCCGGGTTTCCGCATGTACGATTCTAATGCGGGAAAGTAAACCTCCCGGCCAGGACAGCGGGACAGGGACCCAGCCCTACACAGATAACAGCATTCGCTCCGTCCCCACGCAGACCCATGCACATAATGGCACCCCTCCTTCCCCCTGCAGCCCCCAAGCACACAGATCCCGCAAGTAACAGGACCCTTGTACATGCCCGGCTCCGCTCTTTGTGGCCCTGTACACACACGGGTCCGCTCCACACACACGGCTTCGCTCCGTACACCTCGTACACACACGGCTTCGCTCCGTACACCTCGTACACACACGGCTTCGCTCCGTACACCTCGTACACACACGGTTTTGCTCCGTACACCTCGTACACACACGGTTTCGCTCCGTACACCTCGTACACACACTGCTTTGCTTTGTACACCTCGTACGTACACCTCCGCTCCGTACACCTCGTACACACACGGCTCCGCTCCGTACACCTTGTACACACATGGCTCCGCTCCATACACCTCGTACACACACGACTCCGCTCCGTACACCTCCGCTCCGTACACCTCCGCTCCGTACACCTCGTACACACACACGGCTCCGCTCCGTACACCTCGTACACACACACGGCTCCGCTCCGTACACCTCGTACACACGGCTCCGCTCCGTACACCTCGTACACACGGCTCCGCTCCGTACACCTCGTACACACGGCTCCGCTCCGTACACCTCATGCACACACAGCTAAGCTACATCCACACTGTAAACCCCTTATGATCCCACATATAAACTTACCATCATCCAGCACCATGACGACCAAAACAGCAGTTTCCTGCACACAGGGGCCTGAAGATCATGTGACACCTAACTCCTCCCCTCCTGTGACCTCATCACAGGTCCTGCTACCACCTTTACAAAGCACAGCACAGCAATGGTAAATGCTGGCTGTGCGAAGTTGGGAGGGCAATGAAGGGGTGCATATGGAATTGCTGCTGCGCCGCCCCCACACACACGTGCCGCCTGGGGCGGACCGCCCCCCCCCACGCTACGCCACTGCATCCACAGTCTTGAGAGTTCTGGACTTCCTGGGTCCACACCCCCTTTTATACACCTGGGATTTGGGAGGTGATGAATCATCAGTGCCTGGACATGCTCAGTCTGAAGTACGCAAGCGTATCAAACGCATCCATGTGCATATCCATGTGTATCAATGCGTTCCCATAGACAGTAATGCGTTGTATTGACGCACTCATCCGCATGCGCATGCCTGCGCATATTTGACGGATCAAAAAATGCTACATGTTGCATTCGAAATGACGCATGAGGAAGCATCCGCACCCAAACTGATGCAAACGAACGTCCCTGCGTACACAATGTTACAGATAGGTACGCAAGACGCATGCGGATCTGTACGCAGACATACGTTGCGCACAAATACGCTAATGTGAACCCAGCCTTAATGCTTATACTATAGTTAGACCACTCATTATATACAGTAGATGGAATGAGCGTCTTACTTTATACATAAAATAAATGACAACCCTCCATAGATGCTTCAGAGCTGGACTGATCTTAGATTTACAAATTCATCACAGAAAAATTCATCTACCCTAAAAGATGAAATATCTGCTCCACCATGAAAGGCTTAGAGAAGTTCCGCTGGCTTCACAGTTTCTGTTTTTCGTAGCATGGATAAATGGAATAATGATTATCTTTGGCCTCTGGCTGCCCCGTTAGCATGGCCTTTACAAGATAATACAGTATGGCAGGTAACCCTCTAATGACCCGTTCTCCCGTCGCTTCTGAAGGAAAAAGACAGCCAGATAGAAAGTAGATAGAAACAATTTAATGACCTCAACTCATTTAGTTTAAAAAACTTTCACAGCTTGAATCCTTCCATGTGAAACAGAGTTAAATTGGAAGTCATGCCGAGGAGCTGCCTAATCAGATGCCTAATGGAAGCAAGCGGGCTTTGAACTGTGCCCCTGCCACTTCTGTAGCCGGTTTAACTATGTCTGTCCGAGATTTGAGCATGAAAGTCGTCTACTGCAAGACAAAAGATTGGTCGGAGGAGCTCATTGCTTAGTCATGCCTGAAGAACCAGCTGGGAGATCAAGTAAGCCACTTGCTCCTCGCTAACCCCATTTGACATGGCACAGCGGTGCCTTAAAGACCTGGCATTATTAGTCTGGGGACATCTCAACACTGTCACGTGACACAATTGCGTCAAAGGTTCACATTCAGGAAAATCTCAATGTAAAAAAATTGCGGGAACGTCTGCAGGGTTAGCATTGTTCAGCTTTATTAGACATTTTTAATTATACTGTTTATGGATTCTACATATTGACATGGACATGTTTGTAGGTGGCACTAACATTATGGTCCTTGGAAGACTTTATGGAACAAAATAGCTTGAGCAGATAATCGAGATCCAGGGTGGTATGTGGAGATGTACTTAAGGGCAATGTTCTATCAGAAACTATCCAAATTGCTGAACCTCCACTAGGAAGAAAACTATTTTAGACTATCCAGTTGATGCTTCCACAGCCATTGCTTCTCTCTCTGTGGATAATGACTGCACCTTTGTCCTATGCCATATTTAATGTCTGTGTATTACACCTGGGACTAAGTGACAGTCTCTAGAGCACCCATTAAGACATGAATGGTCATTGCTCACCAACAATTCATCTTACCGCGCTAATGTATGACCCGGCAATAAAGCTCTAGCAATTTTTGTTTGTGGTTACAACTAGAGATGAGCAACCTTTCAAGATTCGGTTCAGTTCGGCTTGGCGAACATCCAAAATTGACATGGATTCCCCTGTATTTTTGATAATCAGCCAGGCAAAACTGACAGCTGCAGGCTGCAACCCTAAGCTGTCAGCGTTAGCAAGGCTGGTTATCAAGAATAGAGGGGTCCCACACTGTTTTTTTAAATTATTTAAATAATTAAAAAAAAACAACATGGGGTCCCCCCCCATTTTGACAACCAGCTAAGCTGACAGCTGACAGCTGGTGTTCTCAGGCTGGTAAGGGGCCATGGATATTGGCCCCACCAACCGAAAAATAGCAGCCTGCAGTGGTCCAGAAATGGCACTTTGCCCGGCTCTTCCCACTTGCCCTGTGGCTGTAGCAAGTGGGGTTCAAATTTGTAGTGTTGATGTCACCTTTGTATTGTCTGTTGACATCAAGCCTACAGGATAGTAATGGAGAGTTGTCTATAAGACACCCACCCATTACTAATTCTATAGCTATATTGTAAATAAACACTCACCCAGAATAAGGTCCTTTAATTGAAATATTTAAAGAAAGGAAAAAACAGGAAGCGCACTTGTGAAGAACCCAATGATAACTTATTTTAAAATGAAGGTTGACAAGCGGCCTCTCTTCTTTAGAGGTTGTGCACACCTGCGGCAAGGACCTGTGTGGTGGCTGGAGATCACCACAATGCACCGTAGGACCTTCCTGATGAGGTCATGTGACGCAACTTCATGATCCAAAAGGGGGCATGGCCTAGCGGACATCATCGCAGGTCCTCCTGCCTCACTGAAAAGCAAAAGGGGGTCGCTGCCATGATTATATTGGCGATCCAACTCAAGAAGCCGTGGATATGAAGCCAACGGAAGCAGCTCCTGCCGCGTACCCTCACAAGGGATGTGAAAATGAAAGCAAAAAAACATGCGATCTTTAGGAGCACTAAGGCAAGAAGGGAGACAATTTAAAATGATAAAAACAAACTTTTTATTGCTGATAAAAATTGCTCTGCAACCCACAACGCTTTTCAAAAGCATCCTAGTATCTTCAGGTGGCAGAGCAATTTTTATCAGCAACAAAAGGCTTGTTTTTATTATTTTAAATTGTCTCCCTTCTTGCCTTAGCACTCCTTAAGACCACTGTCATGATCCAGTCCGGAGTTTGTTTTTTGCTATCTTCTCTCTGGACTGGTCATGTGGAGGTTAATCCCCTCTGCCTCATCTTGGAGCTGGCTGGGCTATTTCAGTTCTCTGCAACCTGCGGGCCAGCGTCAATATAGTTCATGCTTCTAGGCTAGAACATCTGACCCGTATACCCTTGTGATCCTTCTGCCTCTGACTTCCCGCACAGTGTATGACTCGGCCTGATCTCTGAACCCGTCTTTTGTTTTCCATTCCTGCTACCGCGTTCCCCAACTGGTTTTGACTCTCTGGCTAGTACCCCGACTACGTCTTACGTCTCACGTTTTGGATACCACGTTCCCGCTAGGCTCTGACTTCTGGCTTGTCTCTGACTTCATGCTTTACTGTGACCTTTGAAACTTCTGCTCCATACAGTGTATTACTCGACTTGTTTGACCACTCTTTCGTTACCTGTTACACCTGTACTGCTGCTCGGTGTTGTTACGCGGTGTTTGTGCAACCTCTATTCCCTCACTAGCACCCCCTGGTGGAGGTTGCGCTACACTGCACTGCAGCAGCATTACATTATAGCTGACCACACATTTAAAGGGGATTTTGCTTTTTTTTCTCTGGTCATGGATCCGCTTTGTAACTTGGTGGATCAAGTGTCCAGTTTGACACAGATGATGCAGGATTTTTCGGTGGAACATTGGGCCTTGCCACGTCTCAAACTCACAAAAAAGCTGACGGAGACTGTTAAGGCTGTGCAGGAAACCACCGCTCATGCTGTTAGTCGACCTGGTGACTCAGTAGATGTTGTTTTGCACTCTCGCGAACCCTCGGTTAAGCTCTCTGACACTTTTTCTGGCGAAAAAGATAAGTTTCGTACATTCAGGGAGAGTTGTAAATTATTGTTGTCCCTTAGACCTCGTTCGTCTGGGAATGAGACTCAGCGGGTAGGGATTATTATCTCCTTACTTAGGGAGGGTCCCCAATCTTGGGCTTTCTCGCTGCCCCCTACTGCCCCTGAATGGATGTCGGTAGATAGGTTCTTTGAGACCCAGGACTTATCTATGATGAACCGAACCATGTCAGAATGGCAGAGGACACTATTATGGGTCTGGGTCAGGGAAAGTGCTCAGCTGAGTGGTACAGCTCCGAGTTCCGTTGATGGTCCACTGAGGTGTCCTGGGATAACTCCGCGCTGAGATGTCAGTTCATGAATGGACTGTTGAATTACCTGAAGGACGCTCTGGCTCTTCATCCACCTCCAGGCTCATTGGAGGAAGCTATGACTCAGGCTATCTGTATGGATCGGAGGCTGCGGGAGAGAGGTGTTGCACAGCGAGAGCTTCCATTGCTCCCTGCTGGTCCTGTTGTTCTGCCTCCATCTGAACCTTTGGAGGTGGGGGCAGCCAACCTTGAGGAGAAGGAGAGGAGACGGCAGCGTGAAGGAAAGCTGTGTTTTTTCTGTGGAGATCCCGGACATTGGAAAAAGGACTGCCCTTCCTGCCCTTTGACTAACAAGCGGCTGAGTCTGGGTGATTGTCGTGGAAGTCACCCAGTCTCTCAGGTACCTTTTTCTGCATTTTCTAAAATTTTGCTGGAAGTGGAACTTTGTTGTGGGAGTGGCTCTGTGCCACTTTGGCCTTCGTGGATTGCTGGTCGTCCATGAACTTTATTGACTCTGACTTGGTGTCCAAGTTTAAATTAGGGACAGTTAGACTGGAGACTCCTATTCATGTTGTTGCCATTGACAAAACACCACTGGCTAAAAATGTCATCAAATTTGTTTCAGAGGAGTTTCTCCTTAAAGAGAGTCCCTTGCACCAGGAATGTATTTCATGTTTTGTTATGGATAATCTGCCTGCAGACTGGTGTTGGGGTTTCCTGGTTGCAGTTGCATAATCCTGTGATAAACTGAGAATCTCGGGACATTGTTAAATGGGGTCCCAATTGTGCTAAGAAATGTCTTGTTTC
>JARQOD010000001.1:2060608-2103112 GCA_033576555.1 Oophaga sylvatica | reverse complement strand
TTGTGAGACCATATGCTGGTGCGGTTGGCCCTGGGTTCCTCCTAATGCAGGACAATGCCAGACCTCATGTGGCTGGAGTGTGTCCGCAGATCCTGCAAGATGAAGGCATTGAAGCTATGGACTGACCCGCCCGTTCCCCAGACCTGAATCCGATTGAACACATCTGGGACATCATGTCTCGCTCCATCCACTAACGTCGCGTTGCACCACAGACTGTCCACGAGTTGGCGGATGCTTTAGTCCAGGTCTGAGAGGAGATCCCTCAGGAGACCATCCGCCTCTCATCAGGAGCATGCCCAGGCGTTGTAAAGTAGGGAGGTCATACAGGCACAGGGAGGTCATACAGGCACGTGGAGGCCACACACACTACTGAGCATCATTTTGACTTGTTTCAAGGACATTACATTCCACTTTAATTTTGTGAGTGACTCCAAATCCAGGCCTCCATTGGTTAATAAATTTGATTTCCATTGATGATTTTTGTGTGATTATGTTGTCAGCACATTCAACTTTGTACAGAACAAAGTATTCAATGAGAATATTTCATTCATTCAGATCTAGGATGTGTTATTTGAGCGTTCCCTTTATTTTTGAGCGGTGTATACAGTACAGACCAAAAGTTTGGACACGCCTTCTCATTCAAAGATTTTTCTGTATTTTCATGACTATGAAAATTGTACATTCACACTGAAGGCATCAAAACTATGAATTAACACATGTGGAATTATACATTACACTTTACAAAAAAGTGTGAAACAACTGAAAATAGGTCTTATATTCTAGGTTCTTCAAAGTAGCCACCTTTTGCTTTGATTACTGCTTTGCACACTCTTGGCATTCTCTTGATGAGGTTCAAGAGGTAGTCACCTGAAATGGTTTTCACTTCACAGGTGTGCCCTGTCAGGTTTAATAAGTGGGATTTCTGGCCTTATAAATGGGGTTGGGACCATCAGTTGTGTTGTGCAGAAGTCTGGTGGATACACAGCTGATAGTCCTACTGAATAGACTGTTAGAATTTGTATTATGGCAAGAAAAAAGCAGTAAAGTAAAGAAAAACGAGTGGCCATCATTACTTTAAGAAATGAAGGTCAGTCAGTCCAAAAAAATTGGGAAAACTTTGAAAGTATCCCCAAGTGCAGTTGCAAAAACCATCAAGCGCTACAAAGAAACTGGCTCACATGAGGACCGCCCCAGGAAAGGAAGACCAAGAGTCACCTCTGCTTCTGAGGATAAGTTTATCCGAGTCACCAGCCTCAGAAATCGCAGGTTTACAGCAGCTCAGATTAGAGACCAGGTCAATGCCTCACAGAGTTCTAGCAGCAGACACATCTCTACAACAACTGTTAAGAGGAGACTTTGTGCAGCAGGCCTTCATGGTAAAATAGCTGCTAGGAAACCACTGCTAAGGACAGGAAACAAGCAGAAGAGACTTGTTTGGGCTAAAGAACACAAGGAATGGACATTAGACCAGTGAAGATCTGTGCTTTGGTCTGATGAGTCCAAATTTGAGATCTTTGGTTCCAACCACCGTGTCTTTGTGCGACGCAGAAAAGGTGAACGGATGGACTCTACATATGCCTGGTTCCCACCGTGAAGCATGGAGGAGGAGGTGTGATGGTGTGGGGGTGCTTTGCTGGTGACACTGTTGGGGATTTATTCAAAATTGAAGGCATACTGAACCAGCATGGCTACCACAGCATCTTGCAGCGGCATGCTATTCCATCCGGTTTGCATTTAGTTGGACCATCATTTATTTCTCAACAGGACAATGACCCCAAACACCTCCAGGCTGTGTAAGGGCTATTTGACCAAGAAGGAGACTGATGGGGTGCTACGCCAGATGACCTGGCCTCCACAGTCACCAGACCTGAACCCAATCGAGATGGTTTGGGGTGAGCTGAACCGCAGAGTGAAGGCAAAAGGGCCAACAAATGCTAAGCATCTCTGGGAACTCCTTCAAGATTGTTGGAAGACCATTTCCGGTGACACCTCTTGAAGCTCATCAAGAGAATGCCAAGAGTGTGCAAAGCAGTCAACAAAGCAAAAACTGGCTACTTTGAAGAACCTAGAATATAAGACATATTTTCAGTTGTTTCACACTTTTTTGTAAGGTGTAATGTATAATTCCACATGTGTTAATTCATAGTTTTGATGCCTTCAGTGTGAATGTACAATTTTCATAGTCATGAAAATACAGAAAAATCTTTAAATGAGAAGGTGTGTCCAAACTTTTGGTCTGTACTGTATATATATATATATATATATATATATATATATTATATATATAATATATATATGCTCAAAAGAGAGAGGATTGCACCTCCAAAAATCATACAGTGATCTAATGCCTCTCGGCAAAAATATACAACTGATCATGAGGTTCTTTA
Organism: Oophaga sylvatica; assembly: GCA_033576555.1. Taxonomy (NCBI): domain Eukaryota; kingdom Metazoa; phylum Chordata; class Amphibia; order Anura; family Dendrobatidae; genus Oophaga; species Oophaga sylvatica. The sequence goes on along the minus strand of JARQOD010000001.1, from coordinate 2,100,725 downwards.
CAGTATTTAACATTCTGATCAGACTGTATGATGCCCACTGCTACGTCACGGCAAACCTCGTAGTGGATCCTACCGCCCTAACGGGAGGAGCCGTGCACCGACCACTGCAATGCACCACCAGGGCAGACGACCTGGTGCACCACAGCGCCCACGCTCCAAGACTGAGTCCCCATGACTCCAGACCGCGCCGCCCCACCAGCACAAAGCCACAGCAACAATGGCCGCCGCACAAGCACCCACACCAAATGAAAGGAGCACTGAAACTCACCTTCCTCCAGCTCTTCAGTGAGAACAGAAATGGGCTAGACCCCTTACTTTGCAGTCTCCTGCATTGTGAGGCTGAATGTATTTCTATGTATTTCTCCGGTCTGACTGCCGGTGGCAGGGCCGGGTGTTGATGCAAGAGACTCGTGCTAGTGTGACCCCGGCCTAAATCACAGTATCCCCTATATAATGTATATAGATTGCTGTATATACATTATTAGGTGATATGGTGATACTGTGATTACATAGATTTAGCAGCCAGTATCACCTATATAATGTATAAACAGCAGTCGCAGTATCACCCATATAATGTACATAGACTGCTGTATATACCTTATATACAGTAGGTGATACAGTGATTATACACACTTAGCAGCCAGTATCACCTATATTTTGTATACACAGCAGTCTATATACAGTATACAGGTGATAATGTAAGTGCTGTACATACACAAAGTTTCCATATGGGGACTCACCCAGGTATGGAGATGGGGGGAGGATGAACAGCTCAGGTGCATCCATCGTCAGGAGTGCAGAGGAGTGGGTCCCTGGCTCAGATGGTGAGTAGAGCAGGAAACAAAAAAGGGGGATATACAGCACTGGTGGGGGGACAGGCATCGCCGGGGAGGCACATAGATCACGGGGTGGGGCTCATAGATCACCGGAGGGGACACAGAGATCACCGGGGGTGGCACGGCGATCACAGGGGGAGGTACAGAGATCACAGGGGGAGCACAAAGATTACAGGGGGGCACATAGCTGGGGGACACAGAGATCACTGGGGGGGCACGAAGATCACAGGAGGGCACATAGCTGAAGGACACAGAGATCACAGGGGGCACAGAGATCACATGGGAGCACAAATATCACAGGGGGTACATAGCAGGGTGGCACAAGGATAACAGGGGGGCTCATAGATCACAAGGGGGCCGAAAGCTGGGAGCAACAGAGATCACAGGGGTTCATATAGCTGGGGGGCACAGATCACAGGGGGGCACAGATCACAGGGACGCATATAGTTTCTGGGGGGAACAGATCACAGGGGGCATATAGTTGGGGGGCACAGATCACAGGGGTGCATATGGAGCGCCTGCTGGGGCCCTTGGGGTACTCGGTACCGGGCCGTTCACTCCTTAAAGGGGATGTCGCGGTGGTAGTGACCCGGTCCGTGGCCCCGGGCGTCCATGCAAAAATGGTGTAAATGAAATTAAAGGAAAAGGATATTTTTTGAAGGGGAAATGTTCATGACGCCACCTGTGGTTTGTGGTCAGAGGGGATCACCGCTGTAATGTAGATCCTCTGGGATTGGCGATGAGGCAGCAGAGTTGGTATAGCTCCCCACAGGTGGAGCTAAGTCTCAGGGCAGATGTAGTATGTTCAAGATAGTAATGATGTAGCATTTGGCAAGGGATGTAGCAGTGCTGAGTGGGTGTTGCAGGAAAAACTTGAAAGGACACAGTCAGGTGCAGTTTCCAAAGCTTTACTCACAGGTCTGCAGGTAAAGTGTCCAGGGCACTGGCTACAGATGGTTTAAAGGGTCGGCTGCAGCCCACTTTGCAGCCAGCCCACTGGGCATCTGCCCGGCTGGGCAGATTAGCAATCCAGGCCTGATGGTCTCCAGAGTTAAGGCCCCCAATCCCTCCAGCCAGCGATGACTCACCTGCCTGATCCTATGGGCATACATATTAAAAGAGCCTTCCCCATTATTGATAAAAGCGCACAATGGGTTGAAACGTCTATGTATTTGCTTTGATTGCAATAAAACAGCTACTACTCAATGTGTGAGTGCCAGGATTCTTTGCCTTCCCCATTACAGGCTAACAAGCAGAACTGAGTCCTGTAAGTGTCTGGAGTAACCACAAAATGTTCCAATATGTTATCTTTAATGTACTCATACTCGTGGTTCCACAGAGCATCCACAGCTCGATACGCATCTTGCATTTTTACTCGTTTTCCCCTATCTTTTAATTTGCAATTGACAGTGAGCTGGTAGAAGGAGACTAGATGCTATGATGTCACACAGCACTCAGAGAGATATTCCTGCACTTCATTCATGACCTACCACACATACAGTAGGATCAGAAGCAAGAACATAATCCTACGGACACTTCCAACTGGAAGGTTAAAAGGAAGAAAACTGTCTGCCACCTATTAGTAGACAGATTCGAAACCAACATTTCTAAATTTGGATTCTTATTCCATGTGAATCGAATGTTACTATAATCTGGGGTCTGTCCAGACTATGGACCATAACTACTCACCTCGCCATTTTCCGTCCAAGGCTCTGTGCGTTTTCTCACATCTTCTTCCACAATCTTCAATTGGCAACGAAGTTCTGATATGAGTAAGCCTCAGATGTCACAATATCATCATGACATTATGGTTGTCGTCTAAGGCACTGAGTAGGTCTTGGGCGACACGCACCATGTCATCATGACGTGCATCATGACATCTTGATGTGCATTGTGACCTCTATGGCTGACTTTAGGCCACAAACCTGGAGCCAAGTGAAGATTACGACAGAAGATGCGAGCACTGCACAGTGGACTGTGACGATAGGACAGATATGCAGTTAGGTGAGTATTTATTTATTTTTCACCAATTTGCTAAGTAAAATTCAGCAACATGGCAACTTACATTTGCCTTAAACAGATTCATATCTAATTGATGTTGTAAAGTTATGTTGTAAGTCAATGTCCTACCCGTATAGATCTGAAAACTTGACTAATGTTTTTAAGCAAAATAAACGGCTCTTCTGAAAAGGAAAAGACACCCTGTAGACAACTATTCCAGGATCCCTGCTCCTTCTCAATACAAAGCTGGGAACCAGTCTTGGATCTTGATCTTAGGTGGCCATGTTTCTCTTTTCAGAGATCCAGCCGGCATAGAGAGTCTTATAGGCAATGCTTTCTGGTAAAATTAAGAGTGATACGTATAGCACTGATGATGAACAAGAACCCCCAAAACAGCTAAAGATCAAAAGATGCCGGTCTTTTCTTTTTAGAGGGAACTCGAAGGCTCTTTTATTGGCCAGACAGGGTTGCAAACTGCACATGCGACTAGAAAGAATGCGGTCTTCCATCTGGATAGGAGCTAATTTGCATAGCCCTTCCCAGAGAGCATTGTGATACCTGTAAGACCCCTCCAACATCTGGATATCTGCCAAGAGATCCAGCACGACCAGCATGTCCCAACTGTAAAATGATCAAGGCAAGAAGAGAAGGCAGAGACGAACCAGAAACTCCACCCAAACTGTATAGGCAACTCCTGAAGCCACCAAGGTGCCTGGTCATTTTTCATTGTTATGGGTTATGTAAGGAAAGGTAAGTGGAGAGAAAAACTATTCTAGATCATCGTGTTCTAAGACAGAAGTCAACAAAATGAATCAAAGGGGGGGGCACCATTTTGGTTTCTGCAATGTGTCCCTCCTCTTCTCAGTGGCTTTGGAGCATGTGACTATAGGGCTTTGCTCTCTTCACAAATTCACTTAAATTTGGAAAAAAAGGAATAACAAATCCGCCTGCTCACAAGTTAAATAACAGACAAGCCCCAGGATCCTTTGGCCAAGTAAAGCAAAAGTTCCCCTTCAAAGAGCAAAATGGGAGAGAATAACGTTCCACGCCACTATCCCCTTCTGACACCAGTTAATATCATTAGCTCCATCTGAATCTGAACTCGTGAACTGCGTCTGAACTTAAAAGAGCTCCGCCTCGTGAAAAAAAGCACAAAAAAATCCTTTTTACAACAGTTTACGGCCTCGCATGACAAGCGTTGTCATTTATGGCACGCTGCCCGTTTCTTAAGTGTGGTAAATGATGTAGTGTAATTCGAAGAGAGCTCCGGCACCATCCATCATGCAGGTCTCTGGTTCCCAGATGGGAGGAAAGAGACTGTGATAAAGTTTTAAGCGTTGGCTGGCTCCTTCCTCGCACTATATTTGTTTAAACAGGTTCAGTTTTGAATCAAATCCCTTTCCGCGTGTGAGAGGATTATTCCTGCCACATATAAACCACCAGTGTAGACTTGAAAGACATAACTCCTGTGCTGCTGGAGAGGCCGACAGACCTATCACTTTCTAATTGTGTTTGCCTCTGTTTATTTATGCTTTGGTTTATAGACGGCGCGCTGGAGCGGCCGATAGCGACAACGTTCCACCATCGGCCGAATTCCTCATCATTATTTCTATTTGTTATCGTTCCTATTGCCTGGCTTCATGTGTTTGTTTCCTTCACTCCACAGGCATGTTCCGTGTAATGTCATCCATCTATCATACGTGTGCTGCCATGACTGACTATAGTTATTTATGTAGCGCCATGAAGGGACAATCAAACTAGAGTGAGGAATTGTTCTCAAATGTTGTAATATAGGCTGATAAACTCCGGGTCTTAAAGGGGTTTTCTACGACTATTCAACAATGCAACACTCTGCCCCCGAAAAATTACCAACATACAGAGTGTTCCGATGCACCGCCGCAGCCCCCCCGATTTCTACATCATTCACGTGTTGTCCCTGCTCTGAGATTCTAAGACTTCAGGCCAAAGTAAAAAAAATAAAAAAATGAACATTTACTCTGTAGTAACTAAGTAAATAGTAATAGTACATGTAAATAACATAGAGGACTTAGTTAACAGTATTTTGATAAAGAACAAGCATAAAAGCCAACAGACCGCGTCAAGGTGACCCAAGCTAAGCATTTGGTTTGCATAGGTTCCCACGGGCAGGTGTCTGAACAATCAGGTCTATGTTCTGCTTGGCCCTTATCTACATTGAGGTCGGCTGACACAAGGTGAGGTTTTAATACTAGAGACAGGATCAGACCATCCTGATTGAGTCACCTTGTCGCGGTGGGATGGCTTTTATGCTTTTTTGATCAAAATAGTGTTGACCAAGTCCCCTGTTACTTACATGTACAATTACTATTAATACAGGGTATATTCTCATTTTGTTTTTTTCTTGGGTTTTGTCTGTAAAGTGTCCACAGTGTGAATGTTCTCTTATACATTGCACGCATACCAACTTATAATTATTTCTGTGGTTTTCCTGTACAGGAATTCTCCACCTTCTTTTCCAACCTCGACAATCGACAGGATGTCCGGATGACAGAATTTTCAAGGCAAATTCGGCATGAACTCCATTGGAAAATGTGAATAAGGTCTACAAGAATAACAATTGTCACCAATTACACATAAAAAAGCAGATGAATCAGCCATTGAATGGGACAAATCCTCAGGCAGTTCCACGGCAGTGCAAGCTGAAAAGCCGTGGTGGAAATTCAAGGGTCAACATATTGGATATTAATCTGTCATGAGAACATAGCCTAAGAGCTTTTATCCTACTCCTGTCTCGTGCCCCTAGACTATTTGTCACGTAGACCAAGGAGAGAAGCTAAGATCCAGAGAACATCCACATCTGATGTGCTGTGAAAAAGAACAACTGCTGTTCGAAACGCATTGGCCTTTACAGGAATTTCATGGATCATTTTATTAAGTTTTATTTTGCTTAAATAAAGGAATGTATTAGAGATGATCGAATCGTTACAATTTCAATCTCAGCTTTAAAGCTCAGGTATGTTTTTTCCCAAGAAATTGCAGACACTCATATTGCCTGGAGAAGACGTGTTACTCTTTGAAGTCTACTAGATCTGCACCAAACCACTTTCAAGCTCTTCAACCCCTTCAAGACCGGTGGTATTTTTGTTTTTGCATTTTCGTTTTTTTTGCTCCCTTTCTTCCCAGAGCCATAACTTTTTTAATTTTTGGTCAAAATGGCCATGTGAGGACTTGTTTTTTGCGGGACGAGTTGTACTTTTGAACAACACAGTGGTATGGTGCCACTCCCCTACGGTAAACTGTCTAATTTTTTTCTCTCAAAGATTTGACATGACAGATCCACTGTAGCACACACACTGATCAAATTTTAAGACTGCAAATTAGTAAAGCTGAGAACATCCCAGGTTTTGTGATTTGAGCTATAATTCATCGATTCTTTCACTTTTTGTTTCCATAAAGTAACATATTCATTGCAAATTTACATTATAGTTTTGCCATTGAGACACGGCAGAACATGGCTTTTGAGTGGAGATTCGTGAACTAGGACCCCAGCTGAACATTTAGTGACAGGATCCAGGATATTGTCCAGTATTGACCAAATCTTTTGAAATTCGAATTTGCCAGCTTTGGCAATTTTTACCTAAAAATTCAATTAGCGGCAACTTTATTGCAAATCACAGTTATTCCCATTCCCAGATAAAACATGTGTAACACTCTGAGGTCTCCTAGCACTGTGTCCAAACTCTCAAGCTCTTTAATGCAAACACAGTCTTAGTAATGTCAATGTGACCTCCATATATATGATCATGGGTAGACAGACGGTAGCCAGTCTTCACTGCTGAGCTGTCACTGAACACTATCTGCACAGTTTTTTCATAGCTTTTTGGCTTTTTCTCCATTCACTACAACACAGTTGCTGCTTACACTGCCTCAGTCAGAAAAACGAGTCAAAGTCAAAAACACCAGGAGACAAGGATTAACAAAGCAACAGACCAGGGTAAGTACAATTTATAACTGGCAGCTTGAAGTTAGTTGGAGGAGGTTTAAATAGGGAGTGGCTCCACCGAAGGCTCACAGCAGAGAACGGATTACAATTGATCAGCACCCTGTAGTAAGACATAGACCCCATGTCTGGACAGGATCACAAGTTCCAGCCACACTAATGTAAAGAAAGACCTCCCCTACATCGCTCAGAACCACTCAACGATCAAGCACTGCACCCCTAACGGCAAAGTCAGCAGTTGTAGGAGACCCGGACATATCAATGATGTGATGGCTGCAAAGCATTATGTACAATTGGACATTTTTTATCAATTCATATTAATCAAATTGCAAGTGGTTCAAATTTGCCAAGTCCAGTGAATTTACAAGAATTTGATGCAAATTTGATTGCATCAAATCGATTCACCCATCTATAGTATTATGTGTATGTCAAGTTACGTGCCTTCTCTAACAATTTCATAGGACAAAATCAATAGAAATCTAGTGTCTGTTGTGTAAAGTTTAATCCCAGGAATTAGGAAATGCAGACCCCCCCTATTGATTAAAAATCCAGAGCGTTAATCTTCTTTTGTAAATCAACCAATTTTGCAGAACAGCTTTGTGTGTTAATCAAAAAGGCGAGATGTACTCCACTTTTTGGAGCCTGACATGGTCCTTATGTCCTGTGAGGTGGGCGAGGTGTCAGCACTCTTCATGGTCTGGGCTCCGTGCACCCTAAAAAACCCTCCTCAGGTATATTTTACATTAAATGCTCTTGTTTTTTAAGATACCAAATCTTCATTGTTGTACTCGAGGAAAAAGAAAGCAGTCTGCAGTGTTCTCCATTTACTCTTCAGCATCGGAGAAGACTTCTCTAGGATGGATATGATGAGCCACCTTGTGTCTGCTCACACAAACTGCACAGACCTGTCTGACAAAACACACATTTCCTCAATAAATAGGAAAAATGCAATGTCAATGATGAAATTGTGTTGGATGATTGATGAGTTTTGATTGTGAGGTCAAACATTGGAAGGATAATTCTTCATGTCAGTATTTGTAGAGTATGTGCACACAAAGACCCCAATTTGTCAAGACCGGTGATTTTCACACCCATAGGTGAATCTACGCTTTCCTGCACTCAGGGCAAAAATGCAGTTTGGCGCCCCCTCCTGTACAAGGCTTAAGCAGTCTGACTAGTCATCATGTGTCCGCTCACATGCGATTTGCACACTTACAGTCACTTGCCGACAAGCTGCTCCTTATAATTCTCTCAATGTTCGGTGAAAAACTACATCCTCTGCTTCATTGAGAGAAGCAGGAAGAGAAGCTAGCTGGCACCGACCATAAGCATGAAAATGGCATACGAGTTGTCATGTGATGGCTGCTGGAACCAGGAAGCAGAACTGCATCCTGAAAGTGAAGATATTACACGCTGTTATAATTGAGCAAGCTACAGTGCTTAATTTTTTAATAAAATGGGATGTCCAGTTTTCTAATGGAAGTCTGCAGCCACATTAAGTGACTGCAGACTTCGGAGTCATCACAGCATGCGCAATGCACACTGTCAGGATTCTCCAGTAAGAGTGAACGGTGATATAATATTCCGTACTTGCTGCCACATTCCAACTAGATGTACTGGGTCTCACTTAATACAAGTGGATCGCCCGCCAGGGCAGTGGGATACTCGGTACCGGGCCGGTGTCTTAAAGGGATGTATCACGGCAGCAGTGACCCGGTCCGTCACCCTGGGCGTCCAATAAAAGGGGAATATATTTACAGGGGATGATAGAGTTTGTTTTGAAGTGTTTGTGACGCCACCTATTTTTTCTGGTCAGAGGTGACCAGCGCTGCAGTGCAGATCCTCTGGAATAGATGGTGTGATGCAGCAGAGTTGGCACTGCTTCCCACAGGTAAAACTATGTTGTCCCAGGGCAGAGAGGTGATGCAGAAAGTAATGGTGCTGATGGATGTAGCTGAGTGAGTGTTGCAGGAAGAACTTGAGAGGACACAGTCAGATGCAGTTTCCAAAGCTTTAATCACTGTTCTGTCTTCAGCACAGATGCCCGCTTGGTACCATGTCCTCCAGGTGAGGGGCTCAGCAAACTCCCAGGTAGATCAGGATTCACCTTTCCAGGACTCCTTTCAATATGTTCCTTTCTCTGTCGTCTCACTGTGTTGACCTTCCCGCCTCTCCCTCCTGTCCAACACCTCGCAATCAGTGTCCCAAGCCAGTAGCTGCGGACCTTGTCCGATAACGTCCTTACTGCATTTCCTTGCTCCCTTATGGCTACCTTTTCGGCGAAGATAATTGCGGTTCAGTAGCTGAGGGACCTAGAGATGCCACTGTCTCCGGCTTGCTAGCTGAGTCTTAAAGTTCTCCACTAGGCTAAGGGGCCGGTGTCCCTTCTGCACCTGGTCCCTCCACAATTGGATCGGGCCCCATGGATGGATCACTCACTATCCGTGCCCTTAGGACCCCTTCTATCCTTCCAGAAGCTTCCCTCTCTATGCAGCTCCTCCTGACAGGTCTGCTTCCTTTCACATTCTCCTCAGGTCTGACTCTCTCTCCCGCTCTCCAAAGCTTTATTTCCCCTCCTTCTTACTTTCTCCACCCACCACCCATGCACTCTTTCCTAGCCAGCCAGGGAGGAGACCATCCTCCCTTAGGGTACGTCCAGGGTATCCTGCTGCTATAGTCTGTGTTGAGTGCAGGTGTTAGAGTCCTGGGTGGTGTTCCCTCCTTACCTGAGAGTGGGGTATCACACCTCTGGATGAGGTACAATACCTCTGTGGCGACTGAGCCCTCAGGGGCGCCACACAAGTAAATTCTGTGAGGCAGCGCAGTCTAGTCAGCATGTGACCATATGTAGGTAAACTGTATACTTAAGGTCACGTGGCCTCCCATTCTCGCCACAAGCAATGGAGATTCCTGATATCATGCAGTACTGCAATTGCAGGATTCAGAAGTCTGCAGTTACATAGAGTGACTGCATACTTTCATCACCAACCTGGACAACCCTTTTAATGCTCAGAACATACTATATATTCAAATGTAGTAACTTTTAACTTCTCAGATGGCAATATACTTTATTAACACAGCCATGTATCAAGTAATATGACAAGTTATGGATTGTTACATTGGTACAGAATCAGAACCAGCGCAGGAATACAGCAGTAGAACATCCAGTAGTGCAGACATACAGCTTCACAACCACCATTAGTACAGGAATACATCACCAGAACCACCATCAGTACAGGAATACATCAACAGAACCACTATCAGTACAAAAATACAGCATCATAACCATCATCAGGACATGAATCTATCACCAGAAACACCATCAGTACATGCATTTAGCTCCAGAACAATCATCAGTACATGAATACATCAACAGAACCATCATCAATGCATGAATACAGCACTAGAAATCAATTGTAATATCAGGTCAGCCCCTTATTATTATTATTATTTTATTATTATTATACATTTTTAAAGCTCCATTTATTCCATGGTGCTTTACATGTGAAGAGGGGCAAATATAGACAAGTACAGTAAACATGAGCAATACAAGGGACACACAAGTACAGAAGGAGAGAGGACCCTGCCCGAAAGGGCTCACAGTCTACAGGGATGGGTGAGGATACACTAGGAGAGGGTAGAGCTGGTCGTGCGGTGGTTCAGTAGACTGATGATCACTGCAGGTTGTAGGCTTGTCGGAAGAGGTGGGTCTTCAGGTTCTTTTTGAAGGTTTCCATGGTAGGTGCGAGTCTGATGTGTTGGGGTAGAGAGTTCCAGAGTATGGGAGAGGCACGGGAGAAGCTTTGTATGCGGTTGTGGGAAGAAGAGATAAGAGGGGAATAGAGGAGGAGATCTTGAGAGGATCGAAGGTTGCGTGTGGGTATGTACCGGGAGACCATGTCACAGATGTATGGAGGAGACAGATTGTGGATGGCTTTGTAGGTCATGGTTAGCGTTTTGAACTGGAGCCTCTGGACGATAGGAAGCCAATGAAGGGCTTGGCAGAGAGGAGAGGCTGGGGAATAACGGGGAGACAGGTATATTAGTCGGGCAGCAGAGTGCAGGATGGATTGGAGTAGTGCCAGAGTGCTAGAGGGAAGGCCAGAGAGCAGGAGGTTGCAGTAGTCGAGGCGGGAGATGATGAGGGCATGCACTAGTGTTTTTGTAGTTTCATGGTCAAGGAATGCACGGATCCGGGAAATATTTTAGAGTTTGAGACGGCAGGAGGAGGCAAGGGTTTGGACATGTGGCTTGAAAGAGAGGGCAGAGTCGAGGATCACTCCGAGGCACCGAGCATGCGGGACTGGGGAAAGTGAGCAGCCATTGGCGTTGATGGACAGATCTGGTGGGGGGGTAGAGTGAGATGGGGGAAAGATGATGAATTCTGTTTTGTCCATGTTCAGTTTTAGAAAGCGAGCAGAGAAGAAAGCAGAAATAGCAGACAGACATTGTGGGATTTTGGTCAGTAAGGAGGTGAGGTCAGGTCCAGATAGGTAGATCTGCGTGTCGTCGGCGTAGAGATGATACTGCAAACCATAGGATTCTATGAGCTGTCCCAGGCCGAGGGTGTAGATGGAGAAGAGTAGGGGTCCTAGAACTGAGCCTTGGGGAACACCGACAGACAGAGGGCGAGGTGAGGAGGTGGTGTGGGAGAGGGAAACACTGAATGTTTGGTTTGTTAGATATGATGAGATCCAGGATAGGGCCAAGCCTGTGATGCCAAGAGATGAGAGAATCTGTAGCAGGAGGGAATGGTCCACAGTGTCGAAGGCAGAAGACAGGTCCAGAAGAAGGAGGACAGAGTAGTGTCGCTTGCTCTTGGCGGTTAGTAGGTCATTTGTGACTTTAGTTAGGGCAGTTTCAGTTGAGTGATGCAGTCGGAAGCCTGATTGTAAGCGTCAAAGAGGGAGCAGGAGGAGAGGTGGGAGGAAAGTTCAAGATGGACATGCTGTTCCAGTAGTTTTGAGGCATAAGGGAGAAGAAATATCGGGCGATAGCTAGACACAGAGGATGGGTTAAGGGAGGTCTTTTTGAGAATGGGTGTGATCGAGGCATGTTTGAAGGATGAGGGGAAGACACCATTTGTAAGTGAGAGATTGTAGAGGTGTGTTAGAGCAGGGGTGAAGACGGTGGCGAGGCTAGGGATGAGGTGGGATGGGAGCGGGTCAAGCATGCAAGTGGTGAGGTGTGATCTTGATAGGAGGGTGGAAAGCTGATCTTCTGTCAAGGTGGAGAAGTTGGTTTTGGAGGAAGAGGGTTGAGCAGCTAAGAGGGGCAATGGGGGCTGTGGGCCAAAGCTTTTTCTGATCGTATCGATCTTCTTCTTAAAGAAAGAGGCAAAGTCTTCAGCAGAAATGAGAGGAGAAGGAGGAGGTGCTGGGGGACAGAGTAGAGAATTGAAAGTGTTGAAGAGCTGTTTAGGGTTGTGAGACAGGGAGGATATGAGTGATGAGAAGTAAGTTTGCTTTGCAGCAGTGAGCGTGGACTTGAAGCTGGTGAGGGACTGCTTGTATGCGGTTAGGTGCTCGGCAGAGCGGGATTTTTCCATCTCCGCTCAGCAACCCTGGAAGCCCGTCTCAGTTCTTTGGTGAGGCTGGTCAGCCAGGGCTGCCTGTTGATTGTACAAGTTTTGCTATGTGTGAGGGGGGTGGCCGAATCAAGTGCTGCTGTTATTGTAGTGTTATAAAAGGTGGCAGCAGAATCTGTGTCATGAAGTGAAGATATGTCTGTAAGAGGGAGGAGGGACTCAGAGAGCATTGGTAAATTGAGGTGTTTGAGATTTCTGCAAGGGTGAGTGAGTTTGTGGAGTGGGGGTTGTGCACTAGAAGAGGAGAGAGAAGAGAACGTCAGTAGGTTGTGGTCAGACAGGGGAAGGGGTGAGTTAGTGAGATTAGGAAGGGAACAGAGGCGGGTGAAGATAAGGTCCAGCGTGTGACCATCTTTGTGAGTGGCCGCAGAGGACCATTGAGTGAGGCCAAAGTAGGCAGTGAGCGATAAAAGTTTAGAGGCTGCTGGGGTGGAAGCATCAATGGGGATGTTGAAGTCACCCATGATGATAGTGGGGATGTCAACAGAGAGGAAATGGAGCAGCCAGGTGGTGAAGTGATCGAGAAAGGTGGAGATGGCAAGTTCTGGGGGGCGGTAGATGACAGCCAGCTGGAGGTTGGAGGGGGAGTAGATGCGGACGGAATGCACCTCAAATGAGGGAATAGTAGTGGAGGGGGGTAGTGGAATTGGGGTAATGGAGCAGGTATCAGATAGGAGCAAACCAACTCCTCCACCACGTTTGTTGCTGGGGCGGGGGGGGTGACATAGGTGGAATCCACTGTATGAGAGTGCAGCTGGTGAGGCTGAGTCAGAGGGTGTGAGCCAGATTTCGGGGATGCCAAGGAAGGAGAGTTTATTGGTGATGAAGAGGTCGTGAATAAATGACAGTTTATTGCAGACAGAGCGTGCGTTCTATAGTGCTCCAGGTAGGGGGACCGGAGGAGTGGGGGCTGGGTGAATGGGTATGAGGTTATCATGGTTGCAAAGACGTGTAGAGGATCGTGGCAGGGTGATAGAAGTGAGTGTGGGGATGTGTTGAGGAGGGCCTGGATTTGGGGATATGTCACCAGCAATGAGGATTAACAGACAGAGCGTTAGAAGGTGGGAACAGGAAGACATGGTGTGGCCGTGTGTTTCTGGAGAAAAAGGATTGTACGTGGAGGAACAGTTCTGAGGAGAAGGTGAGATGTCTGGGGAGAATGGAGGGGGAAATGACTACTTCCTTACTAGGTGGGGGGATTACAGGGAATAGGAAGAAAGTAAGTAGTATGGGTGTGAAAGTGAAAAGAAAAGGAAACATGGTATTGGTTATATATTCTGTCAACTTACAGTCAAATTCCAGTCCAATTCTAGTCTAATTCAGAGAATAGTAATTAGAAATCTGTAATTTGAAAGATGTAAGTTGATAGATGAATGGTCAGACACGTCTTGGTCAGACTCATGGCCGAGACTATATGTGCACTTGAGAGGAATCAGCTGTGAGGGGGGTTGTGGGCGTGATTACCCAGACCACATGTTCACAGTTAAGCAAAGCTGATAAAAGGGGGAAGGGACTGGCAACTCAGGTATGCATGAGAGACACAGGGGGAGAGGATATATTGTGCAAACAGAAAAATGGTAAGTAGTGAAATGCTAGAGATTATATGCACTTTATAGACAGTCACAAGCGGTGGGAAAGCATGCAAAGTTAATGCAGTTCACAAAACACAGTCACAGGAATTTGGCAAAGCTGGGGAAATTTGGTGCATACCATGCAAAGTTAATGCAGTTCACAAAACACAGTCACAGGAATTTGGCAAAGCTGGGGAAATATACAATTGTATAGCATCAACCTACAATTAACAGTATGTCATTAACAATGGTAAGGAGATATTGGAAGTTGTTTTTAGCAGCCATCATCAGACTGAAGACCATACAGCAACCACAATACAGATGAGACATAGTCAGTATCGCATATAACCATTTACATCCAGAAACCTATAGACGGCATCTCTGATTGGAGTCATTCTCTTTCTATTTTTATCAATCTTGTTCACACTCCAATATGACATTAAGACAGCAAACTTCAGCTTCCATTCTCAGTTATAGGACATTCCATTTTATCTCTTGGTCTTTCATGACAGCAGCAATTGGTTCCACCATGTACTGACCAGTCTCTATATTGTGCACTGCTCCCATCTTCAAAATATCTCAATCATACTGTGCCATCACAATGTTCTCCCATGCTGTACCATCTATATTCTGCCTGCAACACACTACTCTCTATGCTGTGCCCCTGGCACATTTCTAACCTTCACTGACCCCACACACATTTCCACCCCAGGACTGTATCCTGATAAATTTGTTCACTCTTTCTGTCTCCCCACACATTTCTCCCTCCCCATACTGTCTCCTCACACTTTTCCCAGCAAACCCTATTATTTCCCCTCATATATTACCCTATGACAAGAAAAGTCTGGTTTCTTTGGGTCCATTGCAGCACTTCACTGATGTTAACTACTTCTGTGCTACAGAAGACTGACATCAGCAATGGGATCAAGTGACATGATCACGCTGCTGACGTCACCCTTACCTGGAAGTGTAGTCAGGGCGTCAAAGATTATCGCATCTGAAAAACTCCACCAGCAGAATAGTGAGTGCAGTTCTGGATTGGAGTGGAATACTGGATGCAACTCAGAATGAGTACAGGATTAGGAATGTATTGTATGTACGCAGTGACTGCACCAGCAGAATAGTGAGTGCAGCTCTGGAGTATAATACAGGATATAACTCAGGATCAGTAATGTAATGTATGTACACAGTGACTGCACCAGCAGAATAGTGAGTGCAGCTCTGGAGTATAATACAGGATGTATCTCAGGATCAGTAATGTAATGTATGTACACAGTGACTGCACCAGCAGAATAGTGAGTGCAGCTCTGGAGTATAATACAGGATATAACTCAGGATCAGTAATGTAATGTATGTACACAGTGACTGCACCAGCAGAATAGTGAGTGCAGCTCTGGAGTATAATACAGGATGTATCTCAGGATCAGTAATGTAATGTATGTACACAGTGACCGCACCAGCAGAATAGTGAGTGCAGCTCTGGAGTATAATACAGGATGTAACTCAGGATCAGTAATGTAATGTATGTACACAGTGACTGCACCAGCAGAATAGTGAGTGCAGCTCTGGGGTATAATACAGGATGTAATTCAGGATCAGTAATGTAATGTATGTACACAGTGACTGCACCAGCAGAATAGTGAGTGCAGCTCTGGAGTATAATACAGGATGTAACTCAGGATCAGTAATGTAATGTATGTACACAGTGACTGCACCAGCAGAATAGTGAGTGCAGCTCTGGGGTATAATACAGGATGTAATTCAGGATCAGTAATGTAATGTATGTACACAGTGACTGCACCAGCAGAATAGTGAGTGCAGCTCTGGGGTATAATACAGGATGTAACTCAGGATCAGTAATGTATATGTATGTACACAGTGACTGCACCAGCAGAATAGTGAGTGCAGCTCTGGAGTATAATACAGGATGTAACTCAGGATCAGTAATGTAATGTATGTACACAGTGACTGCACCAGCAGAATAGTGAGTGCAGCTCTGGAGTATAATACAGGATGTAACTCAGGATCAGTAATGTAATGTATGTACAGTGACTGCACCAGCAGAATAGTGAGTGCAGCTCTGGAGTATAATACAGGATGTAACTCAGGATCAGTAATGTAATGTATGTACACAGTGACCGCACCAGCAGAATAGTGAGTGCACCTCTGAAATATAATACAGGATGTAACTCAGGATCAGTAATGTAATGTATGTACACAGTGACTGCACCAGCAGAATAGTGAGTGCAGCTCTGCTCAGCTGCTGCTCTTTGTGGTAATTGTGGGTGTGGTCGACACTGATCCTGCTGTGTGCTCCTGAGCTCCAGAGAACCACCACCTGTCCTCCCAGGGACCTGGTCTCTTTCCTACCCAGAGGAGGAGTGGGACTCCTGGGATGAGTGAAGGAGCCAAGTCCCAGGCTTCTGTTTCCCGGGACAGGCCGGATAGGAGCAGGAGAAACCAGCAACCGCCTGCACATCTGAGGACTCGGGGTGAGACACTCTACCAGGAGTGGCTCCTTCTCCCCAAGTCTGCAGAGACCCAGAGAAGCCGCAAGGCTTCCAACATGGAGGAGAAGCCTGCTAGCGTGCAAGATGGTGGTCCTTCCAGAGGAAAGCTGAGTGCTCACGGATGTGTGGCCGAGCTCACTGAGGAGGGTTGGGCGCTGCAGAGACCCCAGGAGTCTGTGTCCATCTATGCCTCCCCGGTCATGAGCCACCTCCATGAGTATGAAGAAGCAAGCAAGACCATCAGAAGGCTCCGGGAGGAGCTGCGCTGCACATGCGTCAAACAGATCTTCCAAAACCAGGAAGACGCAACTCCAGGCGGATGGAGATAAGGAGACAAACATGAACTTAATGAGCTTGAAGTGATGAAGGCATTAATCAGAGAGAAGAGTGGTCCATTCAAGGAAAAAATAATGAATGAGGACAGATTTAGAGAAATGGCTGACAACAGAGAGCAAAAGGCAGATGGGGCTGAGGCCGGAGAGGCAGGTGGATGATGATGATGAGGATGATGACCAGCAGAAAGCCCCGCCTGGCAGCCTGAAAAGTCACCCAGGACAAGCGCAGCGAGCTCCTGCAGGACAGGCGACATTGACATCTGGTTGCAGTTCTGGTGGCTCTGGGGAGGACAGTGATAACAGCGGCCAGGGAGGGGCACTAATGGCAGAGATCAAGCTCCTGGAGTCCCCAGTATGCCTTCATAATTTCCATCTTGGTGACGATTTACCAGAGGAGGCACCTGGGGGCTAGAAAAAAAAAGCCAAAGAAGACCAAGCCGAAACTGCAGGAAGCGGTAAGCTATGTTTATGCCCCTCCCCCTGTACTCCCTGAGTCAGTTACAGGGTCAGCTCACTGTGTAAGCCCCATTGCCCAGCCCAGCCTGGGTTCTGCTGTGGATCCGGTGCAGAGGCGCGGGGAGATTACAGAGCATGGTAGCGAGGCGCAGAGCTCCGTCTCTGCTTGTAGTAGCAGGGACAAAGCAGGAGGTGCATCAGCCGAGAGGCTGGACAGTGAGGGCGGCCCGGCGGTGGACATACAGTTTGGCCACGATACTGTGTCACGCTCCTCAGTGGGAGGGGGGAGTGGCCCAGTGTGTGGGGCAGCCCCAGTAGCCTCGACGCCCCTGAATGCTGTTGCCGCTGATCACTTAGTTGAGAAGCGGCGGCAGTGTGAGGGGGTTGCCGGAGCTGGGAGTTCCGGTCCTCCCAAAGTCCTGTTCTGTGTTGGCAACACTGGTCAGCAAGATCCTGATATAAAGGATCAGCGGTGCCTCACAGCGGCTAAGGATTAGCGGTGCCTGATATCAACAGTAAAGCAGTGGGAAATATCAACTGATGATGCGGAGGGCACATGTAAGAACAGGGGTGAGGTCGCCTCCAGATCTGTGAAGGAGACTGAGCCCTTGTGCCTGATGATGCAGAGGTCAAAATGTCACCCCCTGTTGTCACTGGTCCAGTAGGAGTGAATGTGGTGGGGGGTATGAATGAGGAAAATTCTTTGTCTAATGGTGTGGTTGCTGGTTTGGTGGAGAGTGAGGGTGTTATGGAGGTGGGTAATAGTTGTACTGTTGGTGTTGATGTGGTCACTGGTCCAGTTGTCCCCCTGGTGGTGGCAGAACCTGTCAGAAGTTATGCCACTGTCACCTCCTGGGGAAATAGGGCGTCCTCCTCATCTCCGGGCTCTGGGGATGGCATGTTGCAGCGGCGTCTCCTGGAGGTTCTAAAGAAGGGAGAGAGATCACAAATAGTAGTGGGACAAGAGGTTGATCTATCTTTCTGGATAGAGAGGCATGGTCTCGGGGCCTTCCGAGAACAAAGAGGGGGATACAGTGTGATCCATCCCGACAGCCGGGCCAGGTAGTGTGCGTAGGAATGTGGTCCATCTTTGGTGGAGGGGCAGTGATGCGTGTCCTCCAATGTCTAAGGTTGTGGAGCTCCTGCTGAAGATGGGCTTCAAGGCAATTGACATCTATGCCTTGATCCATCCCTATTCCACACCTGATTTTGATGTCAGCTTTGTTCAGCCAGAGAGGCTTGAGCTCTTATGGACAAATTATGAGTTGGCAAAAAATGAGTGTGGCTGGCGAGACTTTGCCATTCAGGCGCTGTCTTGCCAAAACCAAGTCAAGAAAGTGACCATGATAACTTGTAACGAGTCGCTTTCTTGTTATGACATCATGACGTCGCTTGGCCGATATGGAGAGGTAGTAAAGATGCCAAAGAAAAACAGTGACGAGTTTGGTATCTGGTCAGGTGCCTAGAAATTTATGGTAAACCTTAAGTGTTCAGGTGGTACGGTTGCCCACATTCCATCATCTGCCTTCCTGGGTAGGGATCGCATCCAGGTCTTCTACCAGGGGCAACCGAAGCTCTGTCACAGGTGCGGCGACCCCACACAATTCAGTGCAAACTGCACTGTGCTGAAATGTGCATTGTGTGGGGATATCGGCCATCTTGCTGCATCTTGTGTGGAGATTAGGTGCCACCTGTGTGGAGACTTAGGTCACCCATTCAGCCGTTGTCCTCGCTCCTTTGCTAATGCAGTCGTGACCCCGGTGGGAGAAATCCATGAGGCTGAGTCTGCTGGGGAAGAGACTAGCAGGGTTGAGGGAGCTGAGGGGCCAAGGAGGAAAAGGAATAAAAAGACGCCTGCCCAGCTGAGGCATCTAGACAAGTGCAGACAGGAGAGGAAGCTGGGAAAGCTCCAGGCTACTGGGCGGCCCCTGTCCTGGATGCCAGTCTTGCTGCTGAGGCCCTGAGGGATGATGAGTTGGATGAGGAGGTCAGGAGGATCCACAGGGAGGAAAGAGCCACTGCCTCGGAATCCTCCCATTATGAAAGTATGGATGAGGATAATAGGCAGTGGCTAGAGAACAAGCGTAAGCTCGGCATCAAAAAGAAGAGAAAGAAGGGAGTTTAGACACATTCTCCCGCTCTGACCACGGTATCTAAGGAAGGAAAAACTGACTCCCCTCTGGTTGGTCTTTCTAACCGGTTCTAAGCCCTTGAGAACATCTCTTCCTCTGATGAGTAAGCTGAGGGTGAGGTCCCGGCTTCGGCAGGGCTTACAGGGGATGCCGAGTCTCCTTCTTTTGGGAATGTAAGGTCCTTGGAAGGAGGGACTGGCCCAGAGTCCAGAGACGAGGACGATAAAAAGAACACGCGGGGATGGACACCTCCGTGTCATTAAAGAAGGGGAAGGATTCCTCCTCTGAGGTAGATGATAAGGGGAATGGGAAGAAGAAAGCCATTTAACTCAATCACCAATGAAGGCGGAACCCACTCTGCTTACGCTGGCGTCCATTAATTTCACCACCATAAAGTCAAATACAGCTAGATTTGCTGCCTTTGATTTTCTCAGCCGGGTTGAAGCTGACATTTTCCTTTTGCAAAAGACCAGGCTGCCAAACATGGCAGACGTGTTTAAAGCTAAGAGGGAGTGGAAACTCCGGCCCTCCTATTGGTCTCTTGCGTTCGAACCGAATAGCGGAGTGGCGGTCCTTTTTACCGCACTGGTGGAATGCCGACGGGTTATTGAGTTAGAAATGGGGAGGTGCCTGATCTTGGAAGTCCTCATGAAGGGACAAGAGTTCATGCTCATTAACATCTATGGTCCCCAATCTTAGTGGGACCGGAAGTGTCTAATTATGAGGATCAAGCCCTACCTTTATACAAGTCGGCAGGTGGTCTGTGGAGGAGACTTCAATACTGTCACGAGGCCCCGAGATAGAGGAGGTTCCAGAGACAAGCTGACTTATGATAGCGTCGCCCTTAATAATATAGCTAGTGAGGCTCGTCTGGTGGATGTCCACATTCGGCACACCCCATGCCACAGGGGTTCATCTATCATAGAGGTAACTGTAGGTCCAGAATAGATAGGTATTATTTAAAGGAGGAGGCTGTCTCTTCAGCAGTGTCTGTTGTTGAGGTGGAGTTCTCCGACCACTGTTTAATTTTGTTTTCTCTGAATGTTTCAGAGACCCTCCGGATGGGAAGAGGCTTTTGGAGGCTCAATTTGTCTCTCTTAGAAGAAGCGTAGATAAGACAGTCTTTTGAGGATTTTCTTCAGAGCCAGGTACCCTTACTGGATCTTTGTAGTAGTAAGTCAGAGTGGTGAGAGATGTTCAAGAAAAGGGTGGCGAGATTCTTCCACCAGCTCTCGAGCCTCAGGAGTCTGAGCAGGTGCCGCCTATATCAGGGTCTGAGGAGGATACTCGAGCATCTTGTCTCAACTGGAGGTAGCCGAGAGGAGATCTCCAGAGTGAAATCTTTGCTTATGTGGTGTCAGTACGATAGACACGCATCTTTGGTTTTTGAGAGGGATTACGGGAAGTACTGCTCGCCCGACCCTTACAGAAACTGCAAGATGTCAGTGAATAGTAAAGTGGTTACAGGACTGGTCGACACTACGGGTCCCTGAGGCGATCCAGATCAGTGATCCTGGAGCTTGTCAGATCCTTCTACTCACACCTCTTGGAGAAGAGGGATCTTGATTAGGATGAGATGTCGGCTTTCCTGGCTGAAGCCATTCATGAACCAGGGGTAGACCACTATCTTGATGTTTTGATAGAGATGATCAGAGAAGAGGGAGTTAAGTAGGCGATTGAAGGGCTTGCCCAAAAAAAATCGCCCGGTCCAGATGGCTTAACATCTGAGTTCTATAAGACCTTTAAGGATGCTTTGGTTCCCCTCTTGACTGAGGTATTCAATGAGTGTCTTTCCTCGGGCACGCTGCCAAAGTCAATGAGGAGGTCTGCCCTGATTATCTTGACAAAGGGTAAGGACCCATCTTACATTGATAATTGGCATCCCATAGCGCTTCTCAATGCAGACCAGAAGTTTCTGGCAAAGGTGCTGTTTAATCGGCTGGTGAAATTTGAACCTCGACTCCTTTCTGAGGCACAGCATTGCTCTGTTCCTGGCCGCAGCATATGTAGTGCTGTGCTCTGTGTCCGATAGGCGGTGGAGCAGGGTAGGGTTGGTCACTGGAAGGGGTTCATGCTGTCACTGGACCAGGCAAAAGCGTTTGATCGGGTAAATCACGAGTACCTCTGGTCTGTCCTTCTGAGATATGGCCTGCCTGGGGGGTTTGTTCATTGACTTAAGACCTTCTATAGTGTGGCAGAGAGTTTCCCGCTTGTGAACGGTTGGATTGGCAGCTCTTTTGAGGTTGGATCTGGCGTTCTCCAGGGTTGTCCCTTGAGCCCGCTGCTGTACGTGTTTGCAATTGACCCACTTCTTAGGAGGGTGGAACGTGGACCATTGGCCGGGATCGGGATGGACCGGGCAGCACCGGAAGCCACTTTGAGGGTGGTGGCGTATGCCGATGATGTCACCGTGTTTGTTTCCTCTCACGAGGAGGCAGGATGGCTGATGTCAGAGGTAGATCGCTACTCGGAGGCATCTGGGTCCAAGATCAACCAGGAAAAGTGTGAGAATCTCTGGCTTGGATGAGGAGATCCTGTTATTTTTCTCCCGGACACCCTTCCAGGACCCAAAGTCTCTGCAAAAGTCCTTGGCATCGAATTTGGCCAGGAGAATTACCCCAAACAAAATTAGGACAGCAGGCTAGAGATCGCCACTCAGAAGGTGAACCAATGGAAGGGTTACTGTTTGACCCTAAGGGAAAGGGTAAACCTGATCAAAACTTACCTGCTCCCTTTACTGATTTATCTGGGCAGTGTGTGCATCTTGCCGGAGTCTCTCTGGACTCGGGTCTACAGTTTGTTCTTCCAATTGTTATGGGGGAATAGACTGAACCTGGTCAAGAGGGAGGTTACTTACCGTATGAGGAGACTAGGAGGGTTGGGTATGGTCAACCCTGTGGTATTCCTTGTGGATACTTTCAATAAGATCTAGATTGCAAACCTCTGGATTGACAGGGCTCCTCCATTGGGATTCTCCTGTAGGGGATGGTTTCATCCTTTCTTCCAGGAATGGGAGACAGGAGAGCAAGTGAAGGATCTTCGCACACCGCATGGACATCTTCCAGCTTACGCTAACTTGGTTCAGAAGGTAATTCGCCGGTGGGGTCTGGGAATGTGGGAGATCAGGACTCTGCCAAGGAAACTCCTTGACAATAGGGTTCGGTTGACCCATTTCCAGAGGTCTTTGGCGCTCAGGGATTGCCCAAGTCAGGATCTTGGAGTGGGTTTGCATCTTCTGAATTCTATCAGGATCCCCTCGAAGTTTTGGGACTTCCCTTGGCGCTGCTTCCATGGGAAACTGTGTGTGAGGGACAATCTGAAGTGTAATAGCTCTGAGGACAGGAATTGTACTCAGGAGCATTGTGGTACCGTGCTGGAAAGCATTGACCACTTCCTGCTTCGTTGTCCCTTCAACACAGAGGTGTACAACAGGGTGGGCGCCTTCATTGGCTGGTCTCGGCTGGCCGGTCTCTCCTATGCGGAATGGGCCTATGGAGCATTCGGAGACCTTGGAGGTCGGGACCGCTGAACCTTATTTCTAATTAGCACAGTGGTTAGGTATCACACGTGGAACGCACGGGGCTTAGTCTCAACCTAATGGAAAATCCTCCCAGTGGATGATGTGTTTAGGACCATACTCGGTGACCTGGTGAAGGTGCGATCTCTGGAATATGAGAGACTGTGCCCTAGTCTGGTCTTCTCCTTTCCTGGTGGTGAGCTGCTGCTGACTTTGTAGATTTTTGTTTTGTTTGATACAGTATACAATGATAACAATATTAATAAATAATAATCTTTATTTTTATATAACGCTAACATATTCCGCAGCATTTTACACACATTATCATCGCTGTCCCCAATGGGGCTCACAATCTAAATTCCCTATCAGTATGTCTTTGGAATGTGGGAGGAAACTGGAAACCCACGCAAACACAGGGAGAACATGCAAACTCCTTGCAGATGTTGTCCTTGATGGGATTTGAACCCAGGACTCCAGCGCTGCAAGGCTGCAGTGCTGACTACTGAGCCACCGTGCTGCCCCTACAATGATGTAGGGTTGCAGGCACCGAACTTTGGCTTTAATATTTGTGATTATTGTAGTTTTTGTTTCTGTATATATTGTATATAGGGATCTATATTTGGGTGTAGATGTTAGGTTGGGTTTTGGGAAAAGGGGGAGGTGGGTTAATCTTGTTGGACTATGGGACACTAGGGTGTTTGGGTGAAAAACCGGCTCTGCCTGATCTGGCCTATGGACGTTGGACATGGACTGAGGCATGAGACGCAGGACCAGCTCTCAGGTCAGTGCAGGGGTTGGGAATGGTGGGCTTGATGAGTGTGGGGTGGTTACTTTAGTCTTGTACATATGTCTACAGTTTTTATTTATTTTATTTAAAGCAAAATAAAAAAAAATCTATATAGTTTTGTTTGCTATTATCTATTTTATTAATTGTGGTTATTATTTTGTTTGGTGACTGGACCCGAAGGTGTAAGTAGTTATTATTAGTTATAATGCTGTATATACCGTATTTTTCGGACTATAAGACGCACCGGACTATAAGACGCACCCAGGTTTTAGAGGTGGAAAATAGGGAAAAATATATTTGAAGCAAAAAATGTGGTAAAATATTTAATAACATACTATTATATGTGGTGTTATTATATATAATAGTATGTTATTATGTTGGAAGCTACGGGTAGGAGATGGTGCTGCGGGACCAGTGTGGTGTCTGTAAACTACTATGTGAAGACGCTGGAGGGTGAGTATAAGGCCGGGGTCACACATGCGAGAAACTCGCACGATTTCGTGTGAGTCTCTTGCATGAACACCCGGCACTGCCGCCGGCACTCAGACTGGATCGTGCGGCTGCATAGAAATACATGCTGCATAGAAATAGAGACAGATGATAGAGACAGAGATGATAGAGATAGATGATAGAGATAGATGATAGAGACAGATGATAGAGACAGAGATGATAGAGACAGATGATAGAGACAGAGATGATAGAGACAGAGATGATAGAGACAGAGATGATAGAGACAGAGATGATAGAGACAGATGATAGAGACAGAGATGATAGAGATAGATGATAGAGATAGATGATAGAGACAGATGATAGAGACAGAGATGATAGAGACAGATGATAGAGACAGAGATGATAGAGACAGAGATGATAGAGACAGAGATGATAGAGACAGATGATAGAGACAGAGATGATAGAGACAGAGATGATAGAGACAGAGATGATAGAGACAGAGATGATAGAGACAGAGATGATACAGAGATGATAGAGACAGAGATGATAGAGATGATAGAGACAGAGATGATAGAGACAGAGATTATAGAGACAGAGATGATAGAGACAGAGATGATAGAGATGATAGAGACAGAGATGATAGAGACAGAGATTATAGAGACAGAGATGATAGAGACAGATGATAGAGACAGAGATGATAGAGACAGAGATGATAGAGACAGAGATGATAGAGACAGATGATAGAGATGATAGAGACAGAGATGATAGAGATGATAGAGACAGATGATAGAGACAGAGATGATAGAGACAGAGATGATAGAGACAGAGATGATAGAGACAGAGATGATAGAGATGATAGAGACAGAGATGATAGAGATGATAGAGACAGAGATGATAGAGACAGATGATAGAGACAGATGATAGAGACAGATGATAGAGACAGAGATGATAGAGACAGAGATGATAGAGATGATAGAGACAGAGATGATAGAGACAGAGATGAAAGAGACAGAGATGATAGAGACAGAGATGATAGAGACAGAGATGATAGAGACAGAGATGATAGAGATGATAGAGACAGAGATGATAGAGACAGAGATGATAGAGACAGAGATGATAGAGACAGAGATGAAAGAGACAGAGATGATAGAGACAGAGATGATAGAGACAGAGATGATAGAGACAGAGATGATAGAGACAGAGATGATAGAGACAGAGATGATAGAGATTATAGAGACAGAGATTATAGAGACAGAGATTATAGAGACAGAGATGATAGAGACAGATGATAGAGACAGAGATTATAGAGACAGAGATTATAGAGACAGAGATTATAGAGACAGAGATGATAGAGACAGAGTTTACAGAAATGTGACACGTATGCGTTTCATGTGCGCATGATGCGCTGCACAAAAAAATGCTAGTGTGAAAGTAGCCTAACCTTTTAATTAATTCTCTGTTGTACAGTGTGTCTGAAGGACCTGTGATGACATCATGAAGAGGCAGGGCTTTGGTCATATGATGCTCCAGCCTGCCCTCTTCATGACCTCATCACAGGTCCTTCACAGGAGCATTCAGCCTCCCATCAGCACAGCCCCAGGCTGTCAGGTATGCCAGCTGCTCCTGCTGCCTCCTTCTCCTTCAGACACCGATCTGCCCAGCTGCTGCAGGAATCAGGCGCTGGGGAAACTGTGTGGCTCTGTGATCTGCTGCTCCCCGCTCACTGCTCAGCTGATAGGTGGGCGGGGAAGCAGCTGATTAATATTCACTGCACTTAAGTAGGGACCAGGGGTTTCCCCAGCGCTTGTTTCCTGCAGCAGAGGGGATATTTTCTTGCCTCCTGCTGATCCCACTCCACCGCTGCCCCCTGACCCCCTCCCCACATGTTACATTCCGACCATAAGACGCACCCACACTTTCCTCCCAAATTTGGAGGAAAAAAAGTGCGTCTTATGGTCCAAAAAATACCTGTATGTATAATATGTGTGTGAGGAGAGAATGAGTGGCTGGACCAGTAATGTAATGTATGTACAAAATTATTATTATTATTATTATTATTATCATTACAAAATACAAATATGAATTACAGTAAACAAACTAACAATGATAGACTACAGAGGGTAGATCGCTCTGCCCTTGCGGGCTCACAGTCTAAAGTGTAATAGGGAAAGAGACAGTACTTCGGGGGTTGCAGCAGTCCGGTGTTGGTGGGTTGCGGCAGTGCCGGTGTTGGTGGGTTGCGGCAGTGCCGGTGTTGGTGGATCGGTGCAGTGCCGGTGTTGGTGGGTTGCGGCAGTGCCGGTGTTGGTGGATCGGTGCAGTGCCAGTGTTGGTGGGTTGCGGCAGTGCCAGTGTTGGTGGGTAGACAGTGGGGTCGTTGCAGTCTGTAGCTTTCTTGAAGAGATGGGTTTTCCGAGTTCCGTCTGGAAGTTGCTAATATTTTGAAGCTCAGGATTCAAGAGGACGGAAGACTCTCGTGAGAAGTCTTTCTTGGAGGCAATTGGATGAGGAGTGTATAAGTGTGGAGGAGAGAAGGAGGTCTTTACAGGATTGGATGTTTCGTGTTGGGAGATATCAGGAGATTAGTTTGGAGATATACAGAGGAGACAGATGACTTTTCAATGTATATGAAATCTGTATATAACCCATAAGAAGTGATGATCACAGTCATCTGCTATTCCGTTATGTACTGAGTTTTTATGATGCTTCTGTGAAAATAATAGATCTCCCAAAAATGAGGGGAAAAAAAACCTATTTATATTGTCATATTGAAAAGATGCTAAAAAGTGATACCGGATGATCACAATGTACAGTCGTGGCCAAAAGTTTTGAGAATGACACAAATATTATATTTTCACATGATCTGCTGCCCTCTGGCTTTTATGTGTGTTTGACAGATGTTTTTATCACAGACAGAAATATAATTGCAAACATATGAGTAACAAAAGCTTATATTGACAGTTAGAATGAGTTAATGCAGCAAGTCAATATTTGCAGTGTTGACCCTTCTTCTTCAGGACCTCTGCAATTCTCCCTGGCATGCTCTCAATCA
Organism: Oophaga sylvatica; assembly: GCA_033576555.1. Taxonomy (NCBI): domain Eukaryota; kingdom Metazoa; phylum Chordata; class Amphibia; order Anura; family Dendrobatidae; genus Oophaga; species Oophaga sylvatica. The sequence continues at coordinate 2,073,512 of JARQOD010000001.1, read as the reverse complement.
ACTTCTGGACCAAATCCTGACTGATAGCAGTCCATTCTTGCACAATCAATGCTTTCATTTTGTCAGAATTTTTAGGTTTTTGTTTGTCCACCCGTCTCTTGATGATTGACCACAAGTTCTCAATGGGATTAAGATCTGGGGAGTTTCCAGGCCATGGACCCAAAATCTCTATGTTTTGTTCCCTGAGCCATTTAGTTATCACCTTTGCTTTATGGCAAGGTGCTCCATAATGCTGGAAAAGGCATTGTTGATCGCCAAACTGGTCTTGGAGAGTTGGGAGAAGTTGCTCTTGGAGGACATTCTGGTACCATTGTTTATTCATGGCTGTGTTTTTAGGCAAGACTGTGAGAGAGCCGATTCCCTTGGCTGAGAAGCAACCCCACACATGAATGGTTTCAGGATGCTTAACAGTTGGCATGAGACAAGACTGGTGGTAGCGCTCACCTTGTCTTCTCCGAATGAGGCGTTTTCCTGATGTCCCAAACAATCGAAAAGGGGATTCATCAGAGAAAATAACTTTACCCCAGTCCTCAGCAGTCCACTGCCTGTACCTTTTGCAGAATATCAGTCTGTCCATGATGTTTTTTGTGGAGAGAAGTGGCTTCTTTGCTGCCCTCCTTGAGACCAGGCCTTGCTCCAAGAGTCTCCGCCTCACAGTGCGTGCAGATGCACTCACACCTGCCTGCTGCCATTCCTGAGCAAGCTCTGCACTTCTGGTAGCCCGATCCCACAGCTGAAACACTTTTAAGAGACGGTCCTGGCACTTGCTGGTCTTTCTTGGGCGCCCTGGAGCCTTTTTGGCAACAATGGAACCTCTCTCCTTGAAGTTCTTGATGATGCGATAGATTGTTGACTGAGGTGCAATCTTTCTAGCTGCGATACTCTTCCCTGTTAGGCCATTTTTGTGCATTGCAATGATGACTGCACGTGTTTTTTTTAGAGATAACCATGGTTAACAGAAGAGAAACAATGATGCCAAGCACCAGCCTCCTTTTAAAGTGTCCAGTGGTGTCATTCTTACTTAATCATGACAGATTGATCTCCAGCCATGTCCTCATCAACACCCACACCTGTGTTAATGGAGCAATCACTGAAAAGAGGTTAGCTGGTCCTTTTAAGGCAGGGCTGCAATGATGTTGAAATGTGTTTTGGGGGATAAAGTTCATTTTCTAGCCAAATATTGACTTTGCAAGTAATTGCTGTTAAGCTGATCACTCTTTATAACATTCTGAAGTATATGCAAATTGCCATTAAAAAAAGTGAAGCAGTAGACTTTGTAAAAATTAATATTTGTGTCATTCTCAAAACTTTTGGCCATGACTGTAGACCGTCCCAATGTGAACGGAACAAATCTCAGCTCTGAGTATTTTACTTTTAATGCTGAATGTTAACAGTTCATGGCGGAAAACAAATCGGTCCCATCAGTCGCTATATGGATCTCAGTAAGTGGAATTACACTTGGATTAATTATCTATGTGAACTGAGACTTCGGTAATGGCCAAGAAAGCAAAGTATTGGAGGTTTGAAAAACATTTTTCAGCGTCAAAATCCTCTGGCACTAGACTTTTTGGAAGTTATTGCTTGAATTTTTTTTTCCTTGTCTTAATTCCACAGGATGAAGAATATATTGAATTAACCTCCGGAGGATAATATAATGATTCAATTAGACCACTTGTAGAAAAAAAAAGATTGGGGGAAATCATATTTCAACTTTTAAGTGGCTCCAAAATTTTTGGCCAGGAACTATTGCCAGAAATATATTTGGCCACTGTCTCTCCGCATTGATTTTTCTTTTTCAATCTTTGCTTTATTGACCGTTTCCTGCACTGTTTTACCCCAACCTTGGAATATCAAACCTGTACTTAAAATTTCATTTTCAAATATACTGTATCCTGGCTATAAAAAATTACCTAGAACTGACTCCATTTGTTCCAAAAACACCTTGACTATTAAAATTCTTAATTAGAAATAACACCCTTTGAATCAGAAGGGCGTTCGCTCGGACTGGAGTGTGGATTTCAAGAACAGATCGTGTCTTTTTTTTAGCTCTATGTATAGGGAGTTTGTAAAAGTTGTAATCCCACGCTTGGAAAAATACACCCGTTCTCCAACTGCGTCTCTGTTCCCAGGCGCTATAAAAAAAAAAAAAAGAAAGAAAAAAATGGAGAATTGGAAAAAAAAAATGTCAATTTGTTGCCAAAACCTAGATGGAGTCTAGCAATTAACAGGTACTTATGAAAAAATCGAAAGGAAATTGGGATTTAAGGCTATGGAGCAATTACATTTTAAAGTGGTGTAAGAAAATTGAAGGTTAATGAGGTTTGTTTGACTTTATCCAACCGTATAAGCCCACACCATGTATTTCTATTGGAAAAACAAGTAAAACATTGAGTGTATTAATAAATTTATGGATAAAGGAATATTTACATCTGCTCTTGCTTGTAGACGTAATTTTCTTGCCTCATTGAAGGTAGAAGGCGGAATACTAAAAATCTAATGAAAACATATGGAATACATATAATGAGATTACTGTATAAAATCCATCAGGCAAATTATGGATTCTGACTTTTTCATATTGCTTTATTTTTATCTGTTAATATTTTTTTATTGCTTTCCTTTTTCCTATTCATTTGAAGGATGTTTAGGTGTGGATATAAAAAAAGTGGTGGACAACTGGTTAGAACTTGCCAAAACTTGGAAAACTGTTTTGGATTTAGCCAAAAAAAGTATATTTCGTAATTTGGTCATAAATATTTCATTGGCGTCAGCAGCTTTCAACAGGATCTACTGGAAATCGAATGTGTGGAATAGGATTGGTGCCCAGTCTCGGAAAGTAGTTAGGTCGGTCATGTTCGATTCTTCCTCTGTGATGATTCGGAGATGCTCCCTTCTTCCAGGAGTTATAATGTTCCACCAAACAAGATTCATTTGGCAATTATTTTATGAGTATGGCCATCTTTGGGCTATGCACCCACTTCTCTGCTTTACTTACATGCTTCCTTTTTATTCATAAAAGTACACAAGTATAGCCTTTTTTACAGGAAAATTGATAACTAGCTGATCCTTGGGGGTCCAACCGCGGGGCACCTCAGCAATTCTGAGACTGGGGCTTTAGAACTCTTACAATCTACAGCCCTATCCTGCATGGATCAGAAGTGCATAAGAATGGCCTCTGCTCCATTCATTGTCCATAGGACTAGGCCAACAATGTACTCGGCAGTCCCATAGGTGATAAATGGACTTTAGGCCATGTATGTATATCTCTGCTCCATTCAGGTCAGGGCCACAGTGATCAGCTTGTTATCCCCTACTTCACAAATCACGTTGCGTAGAAGAGGCTCCCGACCTGCTGCAGGTAGTAAGAGGTTCCCTTCATGGCTGATGGACTGGGATCCTGCAAATCTTTGTGCTTATTTCTGCTAAGAATAGGTAATCAATTTCTCAGTCGCAGACAACCTTCAAGTAACAACACTGAGAAACATGGGCTGAAAAACAGTATAATAGAAAGTCTTAGCGAACCATCTCAATGTGTCTGGGACTTTACCAGTCAATGAGATGGCCATTATCTCTAGAAAAAAAGCGTCTAGGACTAGGGATGAGCGGACCTGTGAATATTCGGGTTCATCGGGTTCGACCGAACCTTAGTCCAGAACTCTACCTGTTATGAATGTTTTAGAAATGAATTCTGGGCGGAAGCTTCCTCTGGTGGTTGCAAACAGTGCTGAACCATTCAATGAGGATTGGCAATCAGGAATTACAGACTGGCTGGATGTAAGGGAGGTTTCCCCCCATCATGGTTGCCGGTGATCAATTGTTCTTGTCTCAACGTTGTTCCCTTGGTTGCAGTCTCATAATCTTGTTTTGGATTGGAAATCTGTGTCTGTAACCAGTTGGGGCTGCCAATGTGTTAATGCCAACACTCCTGTTATTTCTGCCTCCCCCCAAGCTCAAGATGTGCCTGACTTTTTGACTGATTTTTCTGATGTGTTTAGCGAAAGTAAATCTGCATCCTTGCCCCCCCATAGGAGCTATGACTGCGCTATTGAATTAGTGCCTGGTAGTAAATTCCCTGAAGGTCGCCTTTTTAACTTGTCTGTACCTGAACATGACGCTATGCGGTCTTATATCAAGGAGTCATTGGAGAAGGGTCATATCAGACCATCCTCTTCACCGTTGGGTGCTGGTTTTTTCTTTGTGGCCAAAAATGATGGTTCATTAAAGCCGTGTATTGATTATCGTCTCTTGAACAATATCACTGTGAAATATCAATATCCGTTACCCTTGATTTCTGACCTGTTTTCCAGGGTGAAAAGTGCTACTTGGTTTACCAAGCTTGACCTCAGGGGGGCATATAACCTTATTCGCATTAAGCACGGGGATGAATGGAAGACGGCGTTTAACCCCTTCACCCCAAGGGTGGTTTGCACGTTAATGACCGGGCCAATTTTTACAATTCTGACCACTGTCTCTTTATGAGGTTATAACTCTGGAACGCTTCAACGGATTTCGCGATTCTGAGATTGTTTTCTCGTGACATATTGTACTTCACGTTAGAAGTAAAATTTCTTCGATATAACTTGCGTTTATTTTTGAAAAAAACGCAAATATGGCGAAAATTTTTAAAATTTTGCAATTTTCAAACTTTGAATTTTTATTCCCTTAAAACAGAGAAATATGTCGCACAAAATAGTTAATAAATAACATTTCCCACATGTCTACTTTACATCAGCACAATTTTGGAACCAAAATTTTTTTTTGTTAGGAAGTTATAAGGGTTAAAAGTTGACCAGCGATTTCTCATTTTTACAACAAAATTTACAAAGCCATTTTTTTAGGGACCACCTCTCATTTGAAGTCACTTTGAGGGGTCTATATGGCAGAAAATACCCAAAAGTGACACCATTCTAAAAACTGCACCCCTCAAGGTACTCAAAACCACATTCAAGAAGATTATTAACCCTTCAGGTGCTTCACAGGAACTAAAGCAACGTGGAAGGAAAAAATGAATATTTAACTTTTTTAGCCACAAAAATGATCTTTTACAAACTTTTTTTTATTTTCACAAGGGTAAAAGGAGAAAATGGGCAGATAAGGTTGTTATGCAATTTCTCCTGAGTACGCCAATACCCAATATGTGGGGGAAAACCACTGTTTGGGCACACGGCAGAGCTCGTAAGGGAAGGAGCGCCGTTTGACTTTTTCAAACTAAAATTGGCTGGAATTGAGATTGGACGCCATGTCGTGTTTGGAGAGCCCCTGATGCGCCTAAACAGTGGAAACCCCCACAAGTGACACCATTTTGGAAACTAGACCCCCTAAGGTACTTATCTAGATCTGTTGTGAGCACTTTGAACTCCCAAGTGTTTCACAAAAGCTTATAATGCCTGGGTGTGAAAAAAAAAAAAACAATTTTCCACAAAAATGATTTTTTAGTCCCAAATTTTTGAATTTTCCCAAGGAAATTGGACCCCAAAAGTTGTTGTCCAATTTGTCCTGAGTACGCTGATACCCCATATGTGGGGGGGGGGAACTGTTTGGGTGCACGGCAGGGCTTGGAAAGGAAGTAGTAACGTTTTGGAATGCAGACGTTGATGGGGGTCATATTCCGTTTGCAGTGCCCCAGATGAGCCTAAACAGTGGAAACCCCCCACAAGTGACCCCATTTTGGAAACTATACCCCCTAAGGAACTTATCTAGATCTTTGGTGAGCACTTTGAACCCCCAAGTGCTTCACACAAGTTTATAATGCCCGGGCATGAAAATAAAAAATCATATTTTTTTCCCACAAAAATTATATTTTAGTCACTAATTTTTTATTTTCTCAAGGGTAACAGGAGAAATTGGACCACATAAGTTGTTGTCCAATTTGTCCTGAGTACGCTGATACCCCATATGTGGGTGGGAACCACTGTTTGGGCGCACGGCAGAGCTCGGAATGGAAGGAGCACCATTTGACTTTTTCCAACCAAAATTGGCTGGAATTGAGATTGGATGCGATGTTGCATTTGGAGAGCCCCTGATGTGCCTAAACAGTGGAAACCCCCCACAAATGACCCCATTTTGGAAACTAGACCCCCTAAGGAACTTTTCTAGATCTTTGGTGAGCAATTTGAACCCCCAAGTGCTTCACACAAGTTTATAACGTAGAGCCGTAAAATTTAAAAATCATATTTTTTCCACAAAAATGATCTTTTCACCCCAATTTTTATTTTTCCAAGGGTAACAAGACTCCAAAAGTTATTGTGCAATTTGTCCTGAGTGCGCTGATACCCCATATGTGGGGTAAACCACTGTTTGGGTGCATGGCAGAGTTTGGAAGGGAAGGAGCGCCGTCTGACTTTTTCAACGCAGAATTGGCTGGACGCCATGTCGTGTTTGGAGAGCTCCTGATCTGCCTAAACAGTGGAAACCCCCATAAATGATGCCATTTTGGAAACTAGACCCCTCAAGGAACTTATCTAGATGTGTGGTGAGAACTTTTAACCCCCAGGTGTTTCACTAAAGTTTATAACGTACAGCCGTAAAATAAAAAATCTTTTTTTTTTTTTACAAAAATGATTTTTTCGTCCCCAATATTTTATTTTCACAAGGGTAACAGAAGAAATTGGAACCCAAAAGTTGTTGTCCAATTTGTCCTGAGTACGCTGATACCCAATATGTGGGAGAAAACTACTGTATGGGCGCACGTCAGGGCTCGGAAGGGAAGTAGTGACGTTTTGGATTGCAGACTTTGATGGAATGGTCTGGGGGCATCATGTCGCATTTGGAGAGCCCCTGATGCGCCTAAACAGTGGAAACCCCCCACAAGTGACCCCATTTTGGAAAATAGACCCCACAAGGAACTTGTCTAGATGTGTGGTGAGCACTTTGAACCCCGAAGTGCTTCACAGAAGTTTATAACCCACAGCCGTAAAAATAAAAAATCCTTTATTTTTTTGCAAAAATGATTTTTTTGCCCCAATATTTTATTTTTACAAGGGTAACAGGAGAAATTGGACCCCAAAAGTTGTTGTCCAATTTGTCCTGAGTACGCTGATATCCAATATGTGGGAGAAAACTACTGTATGGGTACGGGGCTCGGAAGGGAAGTAGTGACGTTTTGGATTGCAGGCTTTGATGGAATGGTCTGGGGGCGTCATGTCGCATTTGGAGAGACCCTGATGCGCCTAAACAGTGGAAATCCCCAAAAAGTGACCCCATTTTGGAAAATAGACCCCACAAGGAACTTATCTAGATGTGTGGTGAGCGCTATGAAGCCCCAAGTGCTTCACAGAAGTTTATAATGTACAGCCGTAAAAACAAAAAAATATTTTTTTTTGTACAAAAATGATATTTTCGCCCCCAGTTTTTTATTTTCCCAAGGGTAGCAGAAGAAATAGGACAAATTGCACAATAACTCTTGGGGTCCAGAGTACGCTGATACCCCATATGTGGGGATAAACTACTGTTTGGACGCATGGCAGAGCTGAGAAGTGAAGGAGCACGTTTGACTTTTTCAACGCAGAATTGGCTGGAATTGAGATCAGACGCCATGTCACATTTGGAGAGCCCCTGATGTGCCTAAACAGCGGAAACCCCCCAATTCTAACTCCAACCCTAACCCCAACACACCCCTAACCCTAGTCCCAACCCTAACCACAAACCTAACCCTAACACACCCCTAATCCCAACCCTAACCCTAATCCTAACTTTAGCGCCAACCCTAACCCTAACTTTAGCCGCAACCCTAACCCTAACCCTAATGGGAAAATGGAAATAAATACTTTTTTTTTATTTTATTATTTTTCCCTTACTAAGGGGGTGATAAAGGGGGTTTGATTTACTATTTATAGCGGGTTTTTATGATTGGCAGCTGTCACGCTAAAAGACGCTTTTTATTGCAAAAATAGTTTTTGCATCATCACATTTTGAGAGCTATAATTTTTGCATATTTTGGCCCACAGAGTCATGTGAGGTCTTATTTTTTGCGGGACGAGTTGACGTTTTTATTGGTACCATTTTTGAGCACGTGACGTTTTTTGATCGCTTTTTATTTCGATTTTTGGGAGGTTAGAATGAACAAAAATCAGCAATTCATGAATTTCTTTTGGGGGAGGCGTTTATACCATTCCGCGTGTGGTAAAATTGATAAAGCAGTTTTATTCTTCGGGTCAGTACGATTATGGCGATACCTCATTTATATCATTTTTTCATGTTTTGGCGCTTTTATAGAATAAAAACAATTTTATATAAAAAATAATTATTTTGCATCGCTTTATTCTGCGAGCTATAACTTTTTTATTTTTTCGCTGATGATGCTTTATGACAGTTTGTTTTTTGCGGGACAAGATGACGTTTTCAGCGGTACCATGTTTTTTTATATCGGTCTTTTTGATCGCGCGTTATTCCACTTTTTGTTCGGCGGTATGATGATAAAGCATTGATTTTTTGCTTCGTTTTTTTTTTTTTTTTAAGGGGTTCACTAAAGGGATTAACTAGTGGGACAATTTTATAGGGGGGGTCGTTACGGACGCGGCGATACCAAATATGTGTACTTTTATTGTTTTTTTTTTTTATTTACAGGAAGAAGTGAATTTATTGGGGAATATTTTTTTTTTTTTTTATTTATTTTGGATTTTTTTTTTACACATGTTTATTTTTACTTTTTTAACTTTTTTACTTTGTCCCAGGGTGGGACATCACAGTATTTTATCAGATCGCTGGTGTGACAGTGTGCACAGCACTCTGTCACACCAGCGATCGCACAGGCATAGATGCAGGCTTCTCAGTGCCTGCTCTCGGCAGGCACTGAGGTAGCCGCCTCCCTCCAGGACCCCGGCGCCATCTTGGATCCGGGTCCTGGGAGGGAGGAAGCCCTCAGAACAGCGCGATCACATCGCGCTGCTCTGAGGGTCTCAGGGGGGCGCGCAGGGAGCCCCCACCCTGCGCGATCCTCCCCTGTGCCCCCAGTACACCGCGATCATGTTTGATCGCGGTGTGCAAGGGGTTAATGTGCCGGGAGCGGTCCGTGACCGCTCCTGACACACAGTCATGGGTGTCAGCTGTGATAATCAGCTGACACCCGGCGGCGATTAGCTGCGCTCCCCTCAGGAGCGCAGCTGATCGCCTATGACGTACTATCCCGTCCCCGGTCATACGGGCCCAGGTACCATGGACGGGATAGTACGTCCGATGGCAGTAAGGGGTTAATACCCCAGAGGGGCATTTTGAGTACCTAGTGATGCCCTTTGGGCTCACTAATGCTCCTTCCGTCTTCCAGTCCTTCATGAATGACATTTTCAGGGATTTTGTGGATAAAATTCTGATTGTTTATTTGGATGATATCTTGATTTTTTCCAATGACTGCGACTCTCATGTGAAACATGTTCGGACTGTGTTCCAGATTTTGAGAGAGAATGCTCTGTATGTGAAGGGATCAAAGTGTCTTTTTGCCGTACAGAGGATCTCATTTCTGGGATTAATTTTGTCTCCATCTGTTATTGAAATGGACCCGGTTAAGGTTCAGGCCATCTGTGATTGGGTCCAACCTACTTCATTAAAGGCTCTTCAGAGATTCTTGGGTTTTGCCAATTTTTATCGTAAATTTATTTGTAATTTCTCTGTTATTGTTAAACCATTGACTGATTTAACCAAAAAGGGTTCTGATGTGGTGAATTGGCCTCCTGAGGCAGTCTCTGCGTTTCAGGAACTTAAAGAGATTCACTTCTGCTCCTGTTCTACGGCAGCCTGATGTTTCTCTGCCATTTCAGGTGGAGGTTGATGCCTCTGAAATTGGGGCAGGTGCTGTTTTGTCCCAAAGAGAGCCTGAGACCTCTAAAAGTAACCCTTGTGCTTTTTTCTCTCGAAAATTTTCTCCAACTGAATGTAATTATGATGTGGGTAATCGGGAGTTATTGGCCACGAAGTGGGCTTTTGAAGAGTGGAGACATTGGCTGGAGGGAGCCAAACATCAGGTGGTGGTCCTCACGGACCATAAGAATCTGTATTATGTTTCGATAGCTGAGGAGAGCAGGCAAAAACGGCAATACACCAGAGAGGTTGGAATCTACTGGATTGCAGTACCCTGACTAACCACCACAACTAAAGGCAGCCGTGGAGCGTTCCTACGTTGGTCCTAGACGCCTCGTCACAGCCTGAGAGGCTAACTACACCTAAAGATAGAAAGAGGAAAGCTATCTGCCCCGGAGCAGATCCCCAAAGAACATAGGAAGCCCCAAACATGTAATGGCAGTTAGACAAGAGGAAATACAGACACAGACAGAAAATAGTATGAGCAAACGCTGGGGCCCAATCTGCCTAGACAGAAAAGGATAGGAAGGATACTTACTGCAATTCCAAAAAAACCTAAAAAAAAAAGCCAACGCTACTAATTGCAAAAACATCTGAGATCACACGACCTCTACCACCTAAATTAGTTCTCTGGTGTAACAAAACTAAGCCGCAGCCACAGAAAAAAACTGGAAAAGGCAAATGAACAAGCAACAGTGGCTTCAGAGGAACCGAGAGGAGACCACTCCCCCGGGAGGGGAACCTGGCCAACCTCACAGAAATGCAGAGAAAAATGCAAATGGCAAGCACAAAAACAAAAAACAGAAAATATCTTATCTGAGAGCAGGAGAAGAGGCAAGACTCAGCAAGCTTCCAAGTGAACCAGGAAACAACGTTGAAACAAGAACAATTGATCACCGGCAACCATGATGGGGGGAAACCTCCCTTATATCAAGCCAGTCTGTACTTCCTGATTGCCAATCCTCATTGAATGGTTCAGTACTGTTTGCAACCACCAGAGGGAGCTTCTGCTCAGAATTCATTTCTAAAACATTCATAACAGTACCCCCCCCTTGAGGAGGGGTCACCGAACCCTCATTTGTGCAACCAGGTCGGTCAGGATGAGTTCTATGATACGCACGGATGAGTCTCCTAGCATGAATGTCCGAAGCAAACACCCAAGAATTGTCCTCCTGACCATAACCTCTCCACTTAACCAAATACTGGAGTTTCCGTCGAGAAAAACGAGAATCCAATATTTTCTCAACCACATACTCCAGATTGCCCTCAACCAAAACAGGGTCAGGGGGCGCAGCCATAGGAACCACTGGCTCGACAAACCTCTTCAATAAGGACTTGTGGAACACGTTATGGATCTTAAATGTCCCTGGAAGAAGTAAACGAAAGGAAACAGGATTAAGAATCTCCATGATCTTATAAGGTCCAATGAACCTAGGCTTAAACTTAGGAGATGCAACTCTCATAGGGATATTTCTTGAGGATTACCAGACCAAGTCCCCCACTTTAAACCGAGGACCATCAGTCCTATGCCGGTTGGCAAACCGCTGGGCCTTCTCCTGAAAAAAGGGACAACCTCTCCACTACCTGGTCCCAAATCTGCTGCATACGTTCCCCAACAGAGTCAACACCCGGACAGACAGAAGCCTCCGTCTGTCCAAAAGAAAATCGAGGGTGAAACCCAAAATTGCAGAAAAATTGAGACATCAAAGTGGCAGAGCTTGCCCTATTATTAAGAGCAAACTCAGCCAAAGGCAAAAAAGAGACCCAGTCATCTTGATCAGCAGACACAAAGCATCTCAGATAAGTCTCCAATGTCTGGTTTGTTCTCTCAGTTTGTCCATTTGTCTGAGGATGAAAAGCAGAGGAGAAAGACAATTGAACACCAAGTTTAGAACAAAAAGTCCTCCAAAATCTGGAAACAAACTGGACTCCTCTGTCAGACAAAATGTTCTCAGGAATGCCGTGTAACCGAACCACGTGCTGAAAGAACAAAGGCACCAATTCGGAGGAGGAATGCAACTTAGGTAATGGCACAAGATGTATCATCTTGGAAAACCTATCACAAATCACCCAGATAACGGTCATTCTCTGAGAAACAGGGAGGTCGGAAATAAAATCCATAGAGATATGGGTCCATGGTCTCTTGGGCACAGGCAATGGCATCAACAAACCACTAGAGCGAGAGCAAGGCTTGGAGCGAGAGCAAGTCCCACAGGACTGCACAAACTCCCTGACGTCACGAGACAAAGTAGGCCACCAAAAGGACCGACTCACCAAGTCTCTGGTATCAAAAATTCCGGGATGATCGGCCAACGCAGAACAATGAATCTCAGACATCACACTCTTCTTCCACTGGTCTGGGACAAACAATTTCCCAATAGGGCAGCGCTCGGGTTTATCCTCCTGACACCCCTCCAGAGCCAGTCTCAAATTGGGCGAGATGGCAGAAAGAACTACACCCTCTTTCAAAATAACAGCAGGATCAGATAACTCAGGAGAGTCCGCAAGGAAACTCCTCGAGGGGGCATCCGCCTTAACATTCTTAGTGCCAGGAAGAAAGGAAACCACAAAATTAAAATGTGTGAAAAACAAGGCCCACCTGGCCTGTCTAGGATTAAGTCGCCTGGCTGATTCCAGATAAACCAGGTTTGTTATGAATGTTTTAGAAATGAATTCTGAGCAGAAGCTCCCTCTGGTGGTTACAAACAGTACTGAACCATTCAATGAGGATTGGCAATCAGGAAGTACAGACTGGCTGGATATAAGGGAGGTTTCCCCCATCATGGTTGCCGGTGATCAATTGTTCTTGTCTCAACGTTGTTTCCTGGTTCACTTGGAAGCTTGCTGAGTCTTGCCTCTTCTCCTGCTCTCAGATAAGATATTTTCTGTTTTTTGTTTTTGTGCTTACCATTTGCATTTTTCTCTGCATTTCTGTGAGGTTGGCCAGGTTCCCCTCCCGGGGGGCTTGGTCTCCTCTCGGTTAAAATAACAGCAGGATCATAAAACTAGGAGAGTCCGCAAGGAAACCTCCTCGGAGGGCATCCGCTTAACAATCTTAGTGCCAGGAAGAAAGAAAAGAACACAAAATTTAAAAAACGTGTGAAAAACAAGGCCC
>JARQOD010000001.1:1995814-2060508 GCA_033576555.1 Oophaga sylvatica | reverse complement strand
GGGCTAAACTCACTTTTCAACGTGGGGGGGAAAGTATAACTGGGTTTTTGCACCAACATCCCCGGGTTGGATCCTCACGAATGGGGAACTTGAGCCCCGTCTTGTTCCGGGCCCATTGGGTCACAATGCGTGGTGCAGGGGAGGGGGATGAGTAGGTCGTGCATGTGCGCACCACCCCTTCAGCCCTCCTGGCGCCATTTTGCAGCCAGGGGAATGATTCTCAGTTCTTCTGTTTATTGGGTCCCAGGGGGCCCCCCGGACCAATCTTACAGTTATCCCCATCTAGAAAATTTTCTGCCCTTCATATTTACCTTGGATAACGTTCAATATTTGATAGTTTTGGGCCCAAATTTGTCCCAAATGTGGGAGCGTTGAAGGCAAGTAATCAATCAGTCGATCGGTTGATCACTTGTATGGGAAAAAAAAGCCGCAGTATCCAGCACAGACGCTACTAAATGTAAGACACTGCTGGTGTACAGAGCAATGTGAGCAAGGGTGGAGACACGGTGCTCTCCAAAGTGTCATGGCCTCTTCCAAAAGTTGATCAGCTGCAATTCGAAGAGTCGTAGGTAGAGTTGAGCGATACTTTCCGATATCCAAAAGTATCGGAATCGGAATGGTATCGCCGATACCATTAAAATATCGGTGATACCCGATACCGATACCGGAAGTCCCATGTAAGTCTATGGGAACAAAATATCGTAACTAAAAAAACCCCATTCTTTCCTTGTAAACACTAAATATACACACATAGAATACATATATATATATATACATGTCATTGTGACATATATATATATATACATATATGTATAGTTTATACACTTCTACATAGTAAAATATCCTCTGATTCAATTGCCGGGTAAAGCCGGCTTCTGTGAAAAGACAGAAGCACCCGACATGAAATGACACTTGGTGTACATAGGGTTAACCATGTATTTTCATGTCGTTTGCTATCTGATTTGCACAAACAATTAAATCAGTCTATGTGTGCAAAATTTCACACCTGTAGGGGTTAATTAAAGGTGTAAATTCGTTGTAAAAAAAACGGACTTTTTTGCTACGAATTTACACCTTTAATTAACCCCTACAGGTGTGAAATTTTGCACACATAGACTGATGTAATTGTTTGTGCAAATCAGATAGCAAAGGACATGGTTAACCCTATGTACACCAAGTGTCATTTCATGTCGGGTTCTGCATTTTCACAAAAGCCAGCAATTGAATTAGCGGCTATTATACTATGTAGAAGTGTATGAACTACAAATATAAATATATATATATATGTGTCACAAATTCAATGACATGTATATATATATATATATATGAGGTGTAAAATTGCTGAAAAAAAATGTGTGGGCTCCCGCCCTATTTTCGCAACCAGACAGACAAAGCCAGTGAGTGGGGACAGATAATAATAGCCCAGAGAGGGACCATTATTTTTGGCCCCTCCCCGGCTACTAACATCTGCCCCCAGACACCCCAGGAAAGACAAATCTATAATTAGATTCGCCCTTTCTGGCACTTTGCCCGTCTATTCCCATTGCCCTGTAGCGGTGGCGAATGGGTTAATATGGGGTTAAAGCCACCTTGCTATTGAAAGGTGACCTTAAGCCAGGTTAATAATTGAGAGCTGTCAATTAGACAACTATCAATTATTAATCCTATTGCATGAAATAAAAATAAAACACACACACTTTAATTAAAAATCATTTTAATGAAATAAAGACACATGTTTTTGACCATCTTTTATTTTACTGCAAAAACCATTTCCTGTAATAAAAATAAAATAAAAAAGCAAAATTATTCTTACCTATCCCATGCACAGTCAGGTCCCACGGTGTAATCCTTCAGAAAGGGTTAATGTTTACTGCAAGGACCGCAGCTAATGCTGCAGCCTCACAGTAAACCCCCAAATGAATGAGTTCCTCTCCTGGCTGACAGGAGAGTAAAGGCTGGGTGTCACATAACGATACACCAGCGATCCCGACAACGATATGCACTTGTCAGGATCGCTGGTGTATCGCTACATGATCGCTGCTGAGCTGCCAAACAGGCAGCGATCTGGGACAGCGACACTGCGGGTAACATCGCTTAAGGGCCCGTCTCACATAGCGATATCGCTACCGAGATAGCTGCTGAGTCACTAGTTTTGTGACGCAGCAGCGAGCTCACCAGCGATATCGCTGTGTGTGACATTCAGCGACGATCAGCCCCCCTGCCGGGTATCGCTGATCGTCGCAGAAATGTCAGGACCTTTTTTTGATCGCTGGTTTCCCTCTGACAGGCATGCATCGCTGCGTGTGACAGGCGGGAGACCAGCGATCCGCTGGTAACCAAGGTACACAGCGGGTTTCCAGGCATCGCGCAGCGCTTGGAAACCCGCTGTGTACCTTGGATACCAGCTCCCTGCATCAGGGCGCTGGTATCCAAGGTACACAGCGGGTTTCTAGGCACAGCCCCGCGCCTGGAAACCCACTGTGTACCTTGGTTACCAGCGGATCGCTGGTCTCCCGCCTGTCACACGCAGCGATGCGTGCCTGTCAGCGGGAAACCAGCGATCAAAAAAAGGTCCTGACATTTCAGCGACGATCAGCGATACCCGGCAGGGGGGCTGATCGTCGCTGAATGTCACACACAGCGATATCGCTGGTGAGCTCGCTGCTGCGTCACAAAACTAGTGACTCAGCAGCGATCTCGGTAGCGATATCGCTATGTGAGACGGGCCCTTAAGTGGAAAGCTTGATTGCTTTCCACTTTCACTTCAGGTCAGCCAGGGACACAATCTGTGACGTCAGAGGGAACTGATTAACAAAAATAGGGGTTCCCTTCGAAAAAAAAATGGCGTGGGGTCCCCCCTATTTTTGTTAACCAGCCAGATGAAGCAGACCGCTGAGGCCTGGATTTTCAGGCTGTTAAGGAGCCAAGATCCATGGACCTTGCCAGCCTGATAATACCAGGCCACAGCAGTCTGCATATCTTGGCTGATTAACAAAAATAGGGGATCCCCTCGAAAAAAATTGGCGTGGGGTCCCCCCTATTTTTGTTAACCAGCCAGATGAAGCAGACCGCTGAGGCCTGGATTTTCAGGCTGTTAAGGAGCCAAGATCCATGGACCTTGCCAGCCTGATAATACCAGGCCACAGCAGTCTGCTTAGCTTGGCTGGTTAACAAAAATGGGGGATCCCCTCGAAAAAAAAACGGCGTGGGGTCCCCCCTATTTTTGTTAACCAGCCAAGTAAAATGCAGACTGCTGCAGCCTGGTATTAAAAGACTGTCAAGGCCCATGGATTTTGGCCCTCAACAGCCTGATAATACCAGGCTACAGCAGCCCCACATTTGGCGCATCAAAAGATGTGCCAATTGTGGCACTTTACCCGGCTCTTCCCACTTGCCCTGTAGCGGTGGCAAGCGGGGTAATAAGGGGTTAATGTCACCGTTGATTGCACGGTGACAATAAGCCCGGTTAATAATGGAGAGGTGTCAATAAGACACCGATCCATTATTAATCCCAAAGTTTTTAAATGTTTAAAAAAAAGACACAGCAAGAAAAAAGTCTTTTAATGAAATAAAAGAGACAACACAGTTTTCATTTCTTTTATTATACACTCATTCCTGCGACGCCATCGATCTCCTGTAAAAAAAGAAAAAAAAACAAACCAACAGTATACCACCTGTCCGACGCAGTCCATAACGACAGTCCCACGACGATCCAGCTCTGCTACATCGCAATGACAGGCAGAGCCTGTCATCGCAACGCAGCACAGCTGATTACCTGCTTCCCCGGCGGTGACGTCATCGGACTGACTGCTTTACGGCCGGGATTACCCAGCAGTCACTGCAGTTATCGCGAGATACTGCATGTGACCGCCGGGGAGAAGAGGATGGCGGCCATGAAGCAGTCCGGGATGTGACCGCCGGAGATCTTCTGCCTGGTAAGTGCCGCTGACTCCTGACAGACCCGACCGACGGACACTGACAGTGACAGACCCGACCGACGGACACTGACAGTGACAGTGACAATCCCGATTCCGGTATCCGATATGACGAAAATATCGGAACTCGGAATCGGAATTCCGATACAGCTAATATCGGCCGATACCCGATACTTGCAGTATCGGAATGCTCAACCCTAGTCGTAGGTCCTCTCATCTGATAATAATGATTGATTTAAGAAAATTGTCCTATAAGGGGTTTTGCCTTCCTATGAATAAACTTCTGGAAAATATATTGACCCTGATGACCTCCTCTCCTCCTCACCATGTTACTATATCATATGGGGGGATAAACCTGAATAATCGTGATGTCACAGTGACTCATCGGCCCACATTTGTGTCAGTCACTATTGCCTAAGTTCACACCAGTAATTTCTATAACAGTTACTTCCAGGACATTACTGTCATAATAAACCATCATTCTCCAGTCTTTCCTCGGTAGCTGCTGAGTAAATTATTGCAGCTGTGTCTGTAATATCCCTTATGATCTTCGTGCTGAAATATGCCCAAGGTCAAAGAAGGTTAAAGGTCACGACAAGTGCTCTGCCTACGCAACCACCACAATTGTGCAATTGTCTGGATAGGGGTCTGCACAGAACCTGTAGTCACGGGGCACGGGCCTGCTCCTAATTATCTCTCGCTCAGCCAGGCTCACTGGGAAGGGAACAGCCACATGCACAAGGTATTAAAGACATACAGAAGGATGCCGAGATCAATAGTCAGGCTTGCCCGAGGTTAATAAAAGCAGCGGCTTTGGTGAATAAATATTCAACTTGTTATGGCTGCATTACAATTAATATCTGTTAAACACATTAATTACATTACATTACACCAAAATCCCCCAATATATTTAATGCAAGCCCCAGTCCTCATTGCCATCCGGTAATTAGAGATTAATAAATACCAATGGTGTAGCTAGAGTCCGACGGGCCCCGGTGCAAAATTTGGACCTGCATGTTGGTCAGTTGTACAGACCCTTGTAGCATTCTACATCCTAAAAAGACATACAGTATGTGTTCGCACCCGCATGTAATAATGTCCCCATCCCGGCTTGGTCCTGTAATAATGTCCCATCTAGGGCACTATCCTGGTATAATGTCCCCATCCTGATTTAATGTCCTTATCCTTAACCCCTTCCTTTTACAATGTCTCCAGTCTGCTGCTCTTCTGGAACACATTTTTTTAAAAAAAGATTCTTTCTCTGCTCCCACAACATACTGCGTCCTCTTATATAGCCAACACAGAGGCCAGCAGCTGTTTTTGGGGCACTCACAGGCAGCGCATGATGCCACTGCTATGCACCACCCATGACAAGCCTGTCAACATCAGCTGCCAGCCACTGATTGGCCAGCGGTGAGTATTGCAGTGCAGGGACTTGGTGGGTCTCAGTGCTGCAATACATTGCAGCTGACTGTGCATCCTTCATTGGCCCATTGGTTGTTGCACCCTCTGAAACCGTGATATTTGTGCCCCTGATTAATACCCCTGCCCCCTGTAAAGATTTAAAAAAGGTTTTCTACTTTTTACAATATTATTTAGCTTAAAAAGACCCCTATAATAAGTTGACCACAACATTTTTGACAGCTGAGCCTGCACGGATCAGCTGTGATCTGTTAGGGGATATGATTAGAAGTGTTCAACTTTTGAGCAGCACCCCCATGGTCTTCTTGCTTCTCAGTGAGTTCTCTATTTTGTCACTGAGCCTTCTCATTTGTCATTGAGTCCTCTCGTTTGTCATTCAGCCCTCTCATTTGTCATTGAGTCCTCTCATTTGTCATTCAGCTCTGTTATGAATGTTTTAGAAATGAATTCTGAGCAGAAGCTCCCTCTGGTGGTTACAAACAGTACTGAACCATTCAATGAGGATTGGCAATCAGGAATTACAGACTGGCTGGATATAAGGGAGGTTTCCCCCAATCATGGTAGCCGGTGATCAATTGTTCTTGTCTCAACGTTGTTTCCTGGTTCACTTGGAAGCTTGCTGAGTCTTGCCTCTTCTCCTGCTCTCAGATAAGATATTTTCTGTTTTTTGTTTTTGTGCTTGCCATTTGCATTTTTCTCTGCATTTCTGTGAGGTTGGCCAGGTTCCCCTCCCCGGGGGGCTTGGGCTCCTCTCGGTTCCTCTGGAGCCACTGTTGTTTGTTCATTTGCCTTTTCCAGTTTTTTCTGTGGCTGCGGCTTAGTTTTGTTACACCAGAGAACTAATTTGTGTGGTAGAGGTCGTGTGATCTCAGGTGTTTTTGCAATTAGTAGCGTTGGCTTTTTTTTAGGGTTTTTTGGAATTGCAGTAAGTATCCTTACTATCCTTTTCTGTCTAGGCAGATTGGGCCCCAGCGTTTGCTCATACTATTTTCTGTCTGTGTCTGTATTTCCTCTTGTCTAACCGCCATTACATGTTTGGGGGCTTCCTATGTTCTTTGGGGATCTGCTCCGGGGCAGATAGCTTTCCTCTTTCTATCTTTAGGTGTAGTTAGCCTCTCAGGCTGTGACGAGGCGTCTAGGACCAACGTAGGAACGCTCCATGGCTGCCTTTAGTTGTGGTGGTTAGTCAGGGTACTGCAATCCAGTAGATTCCAACCTCTCTGGTGTATTGCCGTTTTTGCCTGCTCTCCTCAGCTACCAAAACATAACAGTATCACCGGCCCAAACTGAAAATTATATGGTACTCACAGAAGGGAAAAATAGTGTGGAAAGAAAAAAGTTGTCAGAGTTGTCAGAGATTTTTTTTTTTTTCTGCATTTTTTTTTCCCTCTTTTTCTCTGGCTGCTGAGGAGGATTTTTTTTTTCTCTCAATGGAGTTTGCACAGTTGTCTGGCCGTGTGGATCCGCTTGCCACTGAAGTTCGGAGTATTGCTACCTATCTTGCAGGGTTGCCGGTTGTGGAACCTAGGATCCCCATGCCAGATTTGTTTTGGGGGGATCGAGCTAAATTTCTGAATTTCAAAAATAACTGTAAGTTGTTTTTTGCCTTAAAACCTAAGTCCTCAGGGAACGCAGCACAGCAGGCTCAAATTGTCATCTCTCTCCTGCGCGGCGATCCTCAGGATTGGGCTTTTTCCCTGACACCTGGGGACCCTGTTTTGAGTAATGTTGATGCATTTTTTTCTGGCTCTGGGGTTATTGTACGATGAACCTAATGTCACTGATCAAGCTGAAAAAACCTTGTTGGCATTAAATCAGGGGCTTGAGGACGCTGAGTTGTACTGTCAGAAATTCCGAAAGTGGGCAGTTCTGACCAAATGGAATGATGATGCTTTGGCAGCCCTTTTTCGGAAGGGTCTGTCAGAGAATGTAAAAGATGTTATGGTGGTTTTCCCTGCTCCCTCTGGTCTCAATGATTCTATGTCATTGGCGATTCAAATTGACAGATGTTTGCGTGAGTGTAGAGGTATGCGTGGAATGGTGTTGCCTTGTGAACCAGCGTCTGAACCCATGCAGTGTGATAGAGTGGCTTCTGGGGCACAGCGTCATGAGTTTCGAAAACGCAATGGGTTATGTTTCTACTGTGGTGATGCCTCTCATACTATTTCAGTCTGCCCTAAGCGGGGAAGATGTTTTGCACGCTCAGTTGTCTTGGGTAGTGTTCAGACTAAATTTCTGTTGACTTACCCTGATTTGCTCCCTGTCCACATTTTCTGCTCAGGCTTTTGTTGATTCGGGAGCAGCTATTAACCTGATGGATTTTGATTTTGCTAAACGTTGTGGGTTTCCCTTGATACCCCTACGGAAGTCTATTCCTCTACTGGGGATTGATTCTACCCCTTTGGCTGAGAATAAACCCCAGTTTTCTACTCAGGTGATAATGAGGGTTGAACCTGATCATCAGGAGAGTTGCAAATTTTTGGTGCTGTATAATCTGCATGACATTATTGTACTAGGTTTCCCTTGGTTACAGTCTCATAATCCTGTTTTGGATTGGAAATCTGTGTCTGTAACCAGTTGGGGCTGCCAATGTGTTAATGCCAACACTCCTGTTTTTTCTGCCTCTCCCCAGGCTCAAGATGTGCCTGACTTCTTGACTGATTTTTCTGATGTGTTTAGCGAAAGTAAATCTGCATCCTTGCCCCCCATAGGAGCTATGACTGCGCTATTGAATTAGTGCCTGGTAGTAAATTCCCTAAAGGTCGCCTTTTTAACTTGTCTGTACCTGAACATGACGCTATGCGGTCTTATATCAAGGAGTCATTGGAGAAGGGTCATATCAGACCATCCTCTTCACCCTTGGGTGCTGGTTTTTTATTTGTGGCCAAAAAGGATGGTTCATTAAGGCCGTGTATTGATTATCGTCTCTTGAACAATATCACTGTGAAATATCAATATCCGTTACCCTTGATTTCTGACCTGTTTTCCAGGGTGAAAAGTGCTACTTGGTTTAACAAGCTTGACCTCAGGGGGGCGTATAACCTTATTCGCATTAAGCACGGGGATGAATGGAAGATGGCGTTTAATACCCCAGAGGGGCATTTTGAGTACCTAGTGATGCCCTTTGGGCTCACTAATGCTCCTTCCGTCTTCCAGTCCTTCATGAATGACATTTTCAGGGATTTTGTGGATAAATTTCTGATTGTTTATTTGGATGATATCTTGATTTTTTCCAATGACTGGGACTCTCATGTGAAGCATGTTCGGACTGTGTTCCAGATTTTGAGAGAGAATGCTCTGTATGTGAAGGGATCAAAGTGTCTTTTTGGCGTACAGAGGATCTCATTTCTGGGATTCATTTTGTCTCCATCTGTTATTGAAATGGACCCGGTCAAGGTTCAGGCCATCTGTGATTGGGTCCAACCTACTTCATTAACGGCTCTTCAGAGATTCTTGGGTTTTGCCAATTTTTATCGTAAATTTATTGGTAATTTCTCTGTTATTGTTAAACCATTGACTGATTTGACCAAAAAGGGTTCTGATGTGGTGAATTGGCCTCCTGAGGCAGTCTCTGCGTTTCAGGAACTTAAACAGAGATTCACTTCTGCTCCTGTTCTACGGCAGCCTGATGTTTCTCTGCCATTTCAGGTGGAGGTTGATGCCTCTGAAATTGGGGCAGGTGCCGTTTTGTCCCAAAGAAATCCTGAGACCTCTAAAACTAACCCTTGTGCTTTTTTCTCTCGAAAATTTTCTCCAACTGAACGTAATTATGACGTGGGTAATCGAGAGTTATTGGCCATGAAGTGGGCTTTTGAAGAGTGGAGACATTGGCTGGAGGGAGCCAAACATCAGGTGGTGGTCCTCACGGACCATAAGAATCTGGTTTATCTGGAATCAGCCAAGCGACTTAATCCTAGACAGGCCAGATGGGCCTTGTTTTCACACGTTTTAATTTTGTGGTTTCCTTTCTTCCTGGCACTAAGAATGTTACGGCGGATGCCCTCTCAAGGAGTTTCCTTGCGGACTCTCCTGAGTTATCTGATCCTGCTGTTATTGTGAAAGAGGGTGTAGTTCTTTCCGCCATCTCGCCCAATTTGAGACTGGTTCTGGAGGGGTGTCAGGAGGATAAACCCGAGCGCTGCCCTGTTGGGAAATTGTTTGTCCCAGACCAGTGGAAGAAGAGTGTGATGTCTGAGATTCATTGTTCCGCGTTGGCCGGTCATCCCGGAATTTTTGGTACCAGAGACTTGGTGAGTCGGTCCTTTTTGTGGCCTACTTTGTCTCGTGACGTCAGGGAGTTTGTGCAGTCCTGTGGGACTTGCTCTCGCTCCAAGCCTTGCTCTCGCTTTAGTGGTTTGTTGATGCCATTGCCTGTGCCCAAGAGACCATGGACCCATATCTCTATGGATTTTATTTCCGACCTCCCTGTTTCTCAGAGAATGACCGTTATCTGGGTGATTTGTGATAGGTTTTCCAAGATGATACATCTTGTGCCATTACCTAAGTTGCCTTCCTCCTCCGAATTGGTGCCTTTGTTCCTTCAGCATGTGGTTCGGTTACACGGCATTCCTGAGAACATTGTGTCTGACAGAGGAGTCCAGTTTGTTTCCAGATTTCGGAGGACTTTTTGTTCTAAACTTGGTGTTCAATTGTCTTTCTCCTCTGCTTTTCATCCTCAGACCAATGGACAAACTGAGAGAACAAACCAGACATTGGAGACTTATCTGAGATGCTTTGTGTCTGCTGATCAAGATGACTGGGTCTCTTTTTTGCCTTTGGCTGAGTTTGCTCTTAATAATAGGGCAAGCTCTGCCACTTTGATGTCTCCATTTTTCTGCAATTTTGGGTTTCACCCTCGATTTTCTTCGGGACAGACGGAGGCTTCTGTCTGTCCGGGTGTTGACTCTGTTGTGGAGCGTATGCAGCAGATTTGGGACCAGGTAGTGGAGAGGTTGTCCCTCTCTCAGGAGAAGGCCCAGCGGTTTGCCAACCGGCATAGGACTGATGGTCCTGGGTTTAAAGTGGGGGACTTGGTCTGGTTGTCCTCAAGAAATATCCCTATGAGAGTTGCATCTCCTAAGTTTAAGCCTAGGTTCATTGGACCTTATAAGATCATGGAGATTCTTAATCCTGTTTCCTTTCATTTACTTCTTCCAGGGACATTTAAGATCCATAACGTGTTCCACAAGTCCTTATTGAAGAGGTTTGTCGCGCCAGTGGTTCCTATGGCTGCGCCCCCTGACCCTGTTTTGGTTGAGGGCAATCTGGAGTATGTGGTTGAGAAAATATTGGATTCTCGTTTTTCTAGACGGAAACTCCAGTATTTGGTTAAGTGGAGAGGTTATGGTCAGGAGGACAATTCTTGGGTGTTTGCTTCGGACATCCATGCTAGGAGACTGATCCGTGCGTATCACAGAGCTCATCCTGACCGACCTGGTTGCACAAATGAGGGTTCGGTGACCCCTCCTCAAGGGGGGGGTACTGTTATGAATGTTTTAGAAATGAATTCTGAGCAGAATGAGGATTGGCAATCAGGAATTACAGACTGGCTGGATATAAGGGAGGTTTCCCCCCATCATGGTTGCCGGTGATCAATTGTTCTTGTCTCAACGTTGTTTCCTGGTTCACTTGGAAGCTTGCTGAGTCTTGCCTCTTCTCCTGCTCTCAGATAAGATATTTTCTGTTTTTTGTTTTTGTGCTTGCCATTTGCATTTTTCTCTGCATTTCTGTGAGGTTGGCCAGGTTCCCCTCCCCGGGGGGCTTGGGCTCCTCTCGGTTCCTCTGGAGCCACTGTTGTTTGTTCATTTGCCTTTTCCAGTTTTTTCTGTGGCTGCGGCTTAGTTTTGTTACACCAGAGAACTAATTTAGGTGGTAGAGGTCGTGTGATCTTAGGTGTTTTTGCAATTAGTAGCGTTTTTTTTTTTTAGGGTTTTTTGGAATTGCAGTAAGTATCCTTCCTATTCTTTTCTGTCTAGGCAGATTGGGCCCCAGCGTTTGCTCATACTATTTTCTGTCTGTGTCTGTATTTCCTCTTGTCTAACCGCCATTACATGTTTGGGGGCTTCCTATGTTCTTTGGGGATCTGCTCTGGGGCAGATAGCTTTCCTCTTTCTATCTTTAGGTGTAGTTAGCCTCTCAGGCTGTGACGAGGCGTCTAGGACCAACGTAGGAACGCTCCACGGCTGCCTTTAGTTGTGGTGGTTAGTCAGGGTACTGCAATCCAGTAGATTCCAACCTCTCTGGTGTATTGCCGTTTTTGCCTGCTCTCCACAGCTACCAAAACATAACACAGCCCTCTTATTTGTCATTATTCCCTCTCATTTGTCAGTGAGCCCTCTCGTTTGTCAGTGAGTCCTCTTGTTTGTCAGTGAGCCTTCTCATTTGTCAGTGAGTCCTCTCGTTTGTCAGTGAGCCTTCTTGTTTCTCAGTGAGTCCTCTCATTTGTCATACAGCCCTCTCGTTTGTCATTATTCCCTCTCGTTTGTCAGTAAGCCCTTTCATTTGTCAGTGAGTCCTCTTGTTTGTCAGTGAGCATTTTCATTTGTCAGTGAGTCCTCTCGTTTGTGAGTGAGTCCTCTCGTTTGTCATTTAGCCCTCTCATTTGTCATTGAGTCCTCTCATTTGTCATTCAGCCCTCTCATTTGTCATTATTCCCTCTCGTTTGTCAGTGAGCCCTCTCATTTTTCAGTGAGTCCTCTCGTTTGTCAGTGATCCTTCTCGTTTGTCAGTGAGTCCTCTTGTTTGTCAGTGAGCCTTGTTGTATCTCAGTGAGTCCTCTCGTTTGTCATACAGCCCTCTCGTTTGTCATTATTCCCTCTCGTTTGTCATGCAGCCCTTTCATTTGTCAGTGAGTCCTCTTGTTTGTCAGTGAGCCTTTTCATTTGTCAGTGAGCCCACTCATTTGTCAGTGAGTCCTCTCGTTAGTCAGTGAGCCTTCTTGTTTGTCAGTGAGTCCTCTCGTTTGTCATTCAGCCCTCTCGTTTGTCATTATTCCCTCTCATTTGTCAGTGAGCCCTTTCATTTGTCAATGAGTCTTTTCGTTTGTCAGTGAGCCCTCTCATTTGTCAATGAGTTCTCTCGTTTGTCAGTGACCATTCTCGTTTGTCAGTGAGCCCTCTCATTAGTCAGTGAGCCTTCTCGTTTGTCAGTGAGTCCTCTCGTTTGTCAGTGAGTCCTCTCGTTTGTCAGTGAGTCCTCTCGTTTGTCAGTGAGCCCTCTTGCTTGTCAGTGAGTCCTACAGGAAGGCTCATTGCAAGAATTTCCTTCTGCAGAGACTTTCAGATGAACAGTGCCATTGGGAATGAATTGATTAATTGACGCCAAGTATTGACAGTTATGTGGGCCAGTAAGAAGGCACAATTGCATTTACTAACTAGCAATGATCAAGGACTTTTATAGGGATCTGATGACTATAAAGCTGGATGTACAGAGATGACCAGGCTCTTCCAAAATGCAACCACTCAATGGGATGTCGGATCATTCATATGAAATGGCAGATCAAGGACAGGTAACAAAAAAGTGTAATGAGCCAAAAGTGTAGTGAGCTTGTACTTGTGGTCAAACTTGTCCATTCATGTAATTTCTGCCTAGTTTCATCTGACAATGGCGAAAATAATTACAACCTTCCTAATTTAAAAATTATAAGTGTATTAAACATCAGGTAATTAGACTGACATATTTTATGTTTATGGCCAACTCTAGAGTAGAAGAGATAAGTCACATGGTAGCTTCCAAAAAGAACATAAAAGCAATTAACCTAATGTCAAATCTGTCGATTCCTGGTTTTATAGATGAGCAGGAAATTTAATTTCCCTTAAATTAAAAAATAAATTCTTATTCTCCAGAATGCTGGGTTTTTCTTGTTTTTACTCTGTGTGATTTATGCAGAATAGTGGCTGCCATTTTGCTGAACTTTGAGGGCCAGGGAAAGGTAAAAAAAAAAAATAATAATGCTGACCTCATTGCTCACCTGTCTGCTTATCCTGCAGCCACTACATCTTCTTTTCCTCTTTTCCCTCTGCATACATTCTCTTCGGCATCTTCACTCCAGGTCGAGACTTCCGGCACGTCTAAACTACTGACATCTTTGCTCCATTAAGCTGTCACAACATTACAACGAGTGAAGGCATGGTGCTCAGTGACTCCTGAGACCAAGACATGCCTAGACCTAGACATGCTGGTAGCCACGATTAGAAGTGAAGTGTCTGTAGAGAAGGCACCTAATGTTCGTAGAGGAAAACAAGAGGCACAGAGGACTGGATGGTGGGATAAAAGGACGAAGAGACAGGTGGTCGATAAGGTGCTATTTTTTAATTTTTAATATGGAACCAAATGAATCGAATTTCCCTGTAAAATCTGCGTGATTTGCCAAATTTGAATCTCGGAAAATCTTCTCATTTCTGCTGAACTAAATGGTGGAAAACCTTCTTGTTTGGTGAATCTTTATGAAAGCAGGTCAGGTTTCTTTCAATGTGCTTTCAACTCTCTCAGAATTCGATCTGACCAGCCATGACCGGCTTCTGGTACGTCCCTGGAGACACCACTAGTGAATCAAAGGCTTATGAAGCCATGCTTTTTTTTGTCCTCAGGCTGGTGAAGTTCATGTCAACACTTATTCCTTCTTCAGACATAACCAGACTGGGGTGAGCCTTACCATAAGGTCACGTTGAGGTACATAGAACAATTCAGACTAAGAAAAAAAAAAATCTAATTAATTCTGTGCTTCTTTTACAGAGCAGTAAACTTCTTCCATCTGCCAACTGCCGTAGACATGAATGCAAGTATTGACGTGTGAATGGCACTTGAGGTCTGCCAAGAATGGTTGGTGTTTAGTACTTCAGCCTTACATTTTGGCAAGTGAAAACCCAGGGGCAGACTCCGTTTCCTGACCGAGGTTATACAACATTTCCCCACTTGTTACAACCAGGTAAAGTGATAGGTAATAAGCATCCATATCATTCCACAGCCTATATAATCAAAACATAATTAAGTTCCTAAGCGGGCCCCGTAATCTCTCCTGGGTGACATGTTATAGTGCCCTCGTCTCGTGATCCCTTCATATCAATTACTACTAGGCATGTCATTGTGCATAGCTCAGCGGAGGCTTTCGGAAATGGCTCTCATCTCGGGGCAGCTTGTCAAATAAGCCATACATATGTTGAAACAACCTACATCTGAGCAACAGAGAAACGCAACACAATTCCGATACACCCCTTTCCACCCTTCCCCCCCTCTTTGAACCTCAAAATGGGAAACACATTGATTTTCACTTGTATCAGTAAATGGCAAAGAAAGGTCCGTACTTTGCATAATATATTTATCTTGGAAGTCGCCCTTCTATTCAAGCTCTCCAAGAATTCAAGTGCTGAAAGTAACACTAAATCAACAGCACTTTTAGTAATTAAATAAATTCTTTATAAGAGTCAAGTATAGGGGCTGACAAGGGTTTCGAATGGCTTGTTTTTATTAAAATTCTTTCATTCTGCAAAGCCCGTATTGTCTGTGATTCTTGGATTATGATTGGGGATGAGGAATAGCGAGAAGTCTATGCCACTATTTATTTAGTCTGTCTGCCTGTGGCAAAAGAAAACACAATTCTTAATAAAAGGCTTCCTTTTGTGGGTGACCTAGCAAATTTTCAGATTGCTTGATAAAAAAAAAGGTAGAGGGCTACGAAGGAGGTGAGGGCTCCCGGTTTAGTATTTGTCTTACTGAGGGCAGGAAGTCTAGAGTAAACTTTCCGACATTATTTCTGAAGAGAAGAGTGTTCTCCATCGCTACATGTTCATCTCTTCCCGAGGGACAGGTCCTCAACTTATGTTGGCCAAGTTTGCCACTCGTTCACTCCATGACCTGATTAAATACTGAATATTTTGGTGTTACATTAATTAAGGGTAAGGCTCGTTACTAGATGATTCCCCAGTTGGATTGGGTTGGAACACATTCATGGATCTAGAGGAAGACAACTCCATTGAAGCTGATTTGGAGTCAATCTCTCCCACAAGAGACAAGTCTACAGTAATTGGTCATCTTAAAAAAAAATAACAGGAAAGTCCTTTTTTTAGTTAGTAGCTGAAAAATTTTAAAAATGAAACACACTGCCTACTATTGAAATAAACCCCATACAAGGTGGGAGTAAAGGTAGGGTAGTGAGGGATGTGCTCACTTTCTGGTGTTGTGCAATTGAGGGCATGACCCTGGTAAAGACTTGTTGTCTGTCCTCTGCTGCTCCTTTCCTCAGTGATGGAGGACAAACAACACCACAAGATACATAACAATATAGAAAAATGCAGGAGACGGGCTCTTCTCAATGACCATCCAAAGAAGTACTTGGCCTGAGGAAGATACCAATTTGGCATTAAAACACTTAGTCTGAATATTTTGTCAACAAAGAAACCTTTGGCAGACATTAACAGCCCGTGTCCTGCACTTTTTTTTTATATTGTTTCTATTTTTTTAACTAAGCATTAAATTCCTTGTCAAAATCTAAGGCTGCTCTTCACTCACTGAACAATCCTCAAAGCTTAGTACTAGAGATAAGCAAATCTTACGCAAATGGAATTCAACTCTACTCGATTATTCAGAAATATACATTTGTGAGAATATGCATTTTTGTAAATTCACTTTGTGCAGATTGCCATTTTGTCTTTTTTGCTGTCAGAAGTTTGAAAAAGACAAAACTTTTACTCACCCCACCACTCATCTATTTGGCCCTTCCACTGCTTATTGCCCTCCATCCGGTCCTCAGAGCCTCGTATTGTTCCCATCATATGCCACATCTCCTGGGCTGTTCACTCTCGGCCAGGACTGTGTCATAATGTTATGATGTGCGACGAGAGGTCTGGTCATGGCCTGAGGTCCTTACTTAGAGTAAACAGTTAAGAGTGACAGTGGCACAAAGAAGAGGCGCTGAGGACTGAACAGCGGCAGAGAGCAGCAGACATGTGATGTAGGTTTTTATAACATCTTACTATCATTATGCTCAGAGCATAATACGGTACATTAAATTTGTAAGTCTGTGAATTGGATATACCAGGCAAATCCAAGCAATTTGACAAATTCAAATTTTGGCTGAACAGGTTTTGCATTTGGTTGAGTTCAGGACCTGCCCTAGCGCATCCCTCTTTGCTAACTATCCAAAAAGTGTCCCATAACTAAAATTTAGTGGAGGATACTGTTCAGTGTGAACTTTAATGACCAGTAATTTAATAGACGTACTACTGTACAAAAAGCCGGTTGACATTTTTGTTCGAATACTTTGGCTTCAGTGTTTTGGATAGTGTTTTATATTTAGTAACAAATATATTATTTTTCTTTGTTATGTAGTTGTTGAACGTAGATTAGCCTTTTAGGTTCTTGGTTGAGAAGAAGCTGTAAATACGTTCTGTTGCTCCATGTTGTTTTCAGTCAATGTCATTTCCTTAGGACAGAAGGAGACCACCTTTGAGCTCCTCAGTGATTTGACCGCTGGACTCTGCGTTAGAGTTAATAGACCACTGATATTATAAATCGTCTGTTTCGGTGCCACCATTGACGAGCACCATAGACCAGTTCACGACCACGTTACTCACATTTTATGTTTCCCTTTTTTATTCCATTAAGAAAATCCAATGTGTGTCGTTAATAATTGCCTGGACTCACTTTGACCTTGGTGACAACACTGTTTTTGCCATTAGTAGTTGGAAGCTCCTCATTTTCTAAGCTCTTGGGGGTTGTAAAATATTAAATTATAGATTTACACTTTTACCAAAATTCTTTCCAGCTAAGTTTTGCTCAATGAACGAAGCTCTTTCCTCACTTCTTCACTCTTTCCAGTTGGGTGAGCCATGAGTCCACTCACACTACTCAGGCGATCTAGGTGACACCTAGAGAACAGAAAGCCTAAAGTTTGCGTCATGGAAGAAGTAATAATGCATTTGATTACACTTGAGTCATTACAATATTTTGATTGGTCTATGCACCAAAAATGAGTTGTAACTCATTGTGGAGGGTGAGGGCACAAAGGCAAACTATCATCCTTAGGGTAAATGAACAAGTTTCCTTTAAATACGACACATCAGACCAATTGTACCAAAAATAAATTTCAGAGAACCGTTCCACAGACAATTCCTCATTGATACTAAATCCTATTAAAATAATCAGGTTCTACAAAAAAATTCAAAAAGAGAGGAGAAATGAAGTTTCGGCTCGGCAAATAAGGTGGTAGCAGAATGATGAAAAAAAAGGACTGTGAACTCAAAAAGAGAGGATTCAAGTTACAGGATGTGGACATTTTAGATTGGTATGTGTACAAAGCAGTTGTTGCTTTTCCGCAGGTTTTAGTAGGAAAGGGCAGGAACAATTTAATCCAGTGACACTAGTCGGCTGGTCTTCTCCTCCATCTTCTGCATCTGCAGAGCAACGTCATGATTCTCCATGAAGCCTAGTCAATACCAAAGAGATAGAGGTAAAAATATATATATTTTTTAACCCATTACATGAATTGGATTGCAAAACAATAGGGCTTTGGTGAATAGTTGCACATTCAATTTGCCGGTCTTTACCGGTGACTTTTCATAACGCTATTGACGTCTTGAGCTGCAGGTAACACATGGTGGATTGGGTATTTAATGAAAGCCGATGAAGAAAGGACTCCATTGAAACAACGTTTTATTGGAAACACCTACTCAAGTTATTTTTTTGTAGCTCCTACCTCGATGATGCAATCACCTTGCACCTTGCCTTCAAAGTCAAGAATGGGGGCTTAACTGCTTTCCTGTACTTTGTCTCAAAGTAAAAAAAACTGTGGAAAGGAAATGTCTCTCTAGAGAGGAGCGTACGGCCCGGCTGCCTAAATGGAACGCCTTTCTACCTAATAACCCCTGTAATGAGATATTAATCTTTGTAAACAGAACATCAAAAAAGGTCAACTTTATGAAGAAAATGTGCCGCAAAGGGACGGGGAAGGCAGAAAGCAGCTACAAAGAATAAAAACTAACAAACACAACAATTCAAAGGCAACTGAGATACATGTTAGATAAAAATAAAAAAAGTATTTTAAAATATTAAAAAGAAATGACAAATTGTGAAATGCAAAAAAAAAAAATCTAAAATTATTTGAAGTCTAAAAATTGTAAAAAAAAAAATACAAATAAGGAATATTCAAAAGTAAATATAAAAACGTAAAAAAAGAAAGAAAGCTAAAAATAATAATGAAAAACTATTTTTACAATGTCGGGAAAGTGGCAGCAATAACGGGGAGACATTTAGGGCCAGAGGAGAATAACAGTTTGTTTTAATTTACTTTGAGATCTTTATAGAAAAGCTCAGGTATCAGCCGGTCCAGTAGTAAATCTTGACAAACACTATAAATTCCAGAAAGTTTGTGTTTCTCTAGTATTTCAGGATGTAGCGCAGACCACAATAGTATTCTAAGCTTAAAGCTCTTAGTAATTTATCCTTTAACTCTTAGCCCTCGTTTAAGCCTTAACTTTACTCATCTCACCGTTACATTTCTGCCATACTATATTAGCCGGTCATATAGGGTCATCGTATGTATTTTATGCTTTAATATCTGCTCATGTTGATATCCTGCAGAGCTGAACTGATGATTAGAGTTAAGCGATACTTTCCGATATCCAAAAGTATCGGAATCGGAATGGTATCGCCGATACCATTAAAATATCGGCGATACCCGATACCGATACCGGAAGTCCCATGTAAGTCTATGGGAACAAAATATTGTAACTAAAAAAACCTCTTTCTTTCCTTGTAAACACTAAATATACACACATAGAATACATATATATATATATATATGTATATATATATATATATATACATGTCATTGTGACATATATATATATACATATATGTATAGTTTATACACTTCTACATAGTAAAATATCCTCTGATTCAATTGCCGGGTAAAGCCGGCTTCTGTGAAAAGACAGAAGCACCCGACATGAAATGACACTTGGTGTACATAGGGTTAACCATGTCTTTTCATGTCCTTTGCTATCTGATTTGCACAAACAATTACATCAGTCTATGTGTGCAAAATTTCACACCTGTAGGGGTTAATTAAAGGTGTAAATTCGTTGTAAAAAAAACGGACTTTTTTGCTACGAATTTACACCTTTAATTAACCCCTACAGGTGTGAAATTTTGCACACATAGACTGATGTAATTGTTTGTGCAAATCAGATATCAAACTACATGAAAAGACATGGTTAACTCTATGTACACCAAGTGTCATTTCATGTCGGGTTCTGCATTTTCACAAAAGCCGTCAATTGAATTAGCGGCTATTATACTATGTAGAAGTGTATGAACTATAAATATAAATATATATATATATATGTGTCACAAATTCAATGACATGTATATATACATATATATATATATGAGGTGTAAAATTGCTGAAAAAAAATGCGTGGGCTCCCGCCCTATTTTCGCAACCAGACAGACAAAGCCAGCGAATGGGGGCAGATAATAATAGCCCAGAGAGGGACCATTATTTTTGGCCCCCCCCCTGGCTACTAACATCTGCCCCCAGACACCCCAGAAAGGGCAAATCTCTAATTAGATTTGCCCTTTCTGGCACTTTGCCCGTCTATTCCGATTGCCCTGTAGCGGTGGCGAATGGGTTAATAAGGGGTTAAAATGACCTTGCAATTGAAAGGTCACTTTAAGGCAGGTTAATAATTGAGAGCTGTCAATTAGACAACTATCAATTATTAATCCTATTGTATGAAAGAAAAATCAAACACACACACACTTTCATTAAAAATCATTTTAATGAAATAAAGACACATGTTTTTGACCATCTTTTATTTTACTGCAAAAACCATTTCCTGTAATAAAAATAAAATAAAAAAGCAAAATTATTCTTACCTATCCGATGCACAGTCAGGTCCCACGGTGTAATCCTTCAGAAAGGGTTAATGTTTACTGCAGGGACCGCAGCTAATGCTGCAGCCTCACAGTAAACCCCCAAATGAATGAGTTCCTCTCCTGGCTGACAGGAGAGTAAAGGCTGGGTGTCACATAACGATACACCAGCGATCCCGACAACGATATGCACTTGTCAGGATCGCTGGTGTATCGCTACATGATCGCTGCTGAGCTGCCAAACAGGCAGCTCAGGCAGCGATCTGGGACAGCGACACTGCGGGTAACATCGCTTAAGGGCCCGTCTCACATAGCGATATCGCTACCGAGATCGCTGCTGAGTCACTAGTTTTGTGACGCAGCAGCGAGCTCACCAGCGATATCGCTGTGTGTGACATTCAGCGACGATCAGCCCCCCTGCCGGGTATCGCTGATCGTCGCAGAAATGTCAGGACCTTTTTTTGATCGCTGGTTTCCCGCTGACAGGCACGCATCGCTGCGTGTGACAGGCGGGAGACCAGCGATCCGCTGGTAACCAAGGTACACAGCGGGTTTCCAGGCGCGGGGCTGTGCCTAGAAACCCGCTGTGTACCTTGGATACCAGCGCCCTGATGCAGGGGAGCTGGTATCCAAGGTACACAGCGGGTTTCCAGGCACCGCGCAGCGCTTGGAAACCCGCTGTGTACCTTGGATACCAGCTCCCTGCATCAGGGCGCTGGTATCCAAGGTACACAGCGGGTTTCTAGGCACAGCCCCGCGCCTGGAAACCCGCTGTGTACCTTGGTTACCAGCGGATCGCTGGTCTCCCGCCTGTCACACGCAGCGATGCGTGCCTGTCAGCGGGAAACCAGCGATCAAAAAAAGGTCCTGACATTTCAGCGACAATCAGCGATACCCGGCAGGGGGGCTGATCGTCGCTGAATGTCACACACAGCGATATCGCTGGTGAGCTCGCTGCTGCGTCACAAAACTAGTGACTCAGCAGCGATCTCGGTAGCGATATCGCTATGTGAGACGGGCCCTTAAGTGGAAAGCTTAATTAATTGCTTTCCACTTTCACTTCAGGTCAGCCAGGGACACAATCAGTGACGTCAGAGGGAACTGATTAACAAAAATAGGGGTTCCCTTCGAAAAAAAAATGGTGTGGGGTCCCCCCTATTTTTGTTAACCAGCCAGATGAAGCAGACCGCTGAGGCCTGGATTTTCAGGCTGTTAAGGAGCCAAGATCCATGGACCTTGCCAGCCTGATAATACCAGGCCACAGCAGTCTGCATATCTTGGCTGATTAACAAAAATAGGGGATCCCCTCGAAAAAAATTGGCGTGGGGTCCCCCCTATTTTTGTTAACCAGCCAGATGAAGCAGACCGCTGAGGCCTGGTTTTTCAGGCTGGTAAGGATCCAATATCCATGGACCTTGCCAGCCTGATAATACCAGGCCACAGCAGTCTGCTTAGCTTGGCTGGTTAACAAAAATAGGGGATCCCCTCGAAAAAAAAACGGCGTAGGGGTCCCCCTATTTTTGTTAACCAGCCAAGTAAAATGCAGACTGCTGCGGCCTGGTATTAAAAGACTGTCAAGGCCCATGGATTTTGGCCCTCAACAGCCTGATAATACCAGGCTACAGCAGCCCCACATTTGGCGCATCAAAAGATGTGCCAATTGTGGCACTTTACCCGGCTCTTCCCACTGCCCTGTAGCGGTGGCAAGCGGGGTAATAAGGGGTTAATGTCACCGTTGATTGCACGGTGACAATAAGCCCGGTTAATAATGGAGAGGCGTCAATAAGACACCGATCCATTATTAATCCCAAAGTTTTTAAATGTGTAAAAAAAAGACACAGCAAGAAAAAAGTCTTTTAATGAAATAAAAGAGACAACACAGTTTTCATTTTTTTTATTACTCTCTCATTCCTGCGACGCCATCGATCTCCTGTAAAAAAAGAAAAAAAAAACAAACCAACAGTATACCACCTGTCCGACGCAGTCCATAACGACAGTCCCACGACGATCCAACTCTGCTACATCGCAATGACAGGCAGAGCCTGTCATCGCAACGCAGCACAGCTGCTTACCAGCTTCCCCGGCGGTGACGTCATCGGACTGACTGCTTTACGGCCGCGATTACCCAGCAGTCACTGCAGTTATCGCGAGAAACTGCATGTGACCGCCGGGGAGAAGAGGATGGCGGCCATTAAGCAGTCCGGGATGTGACCGCCGGAGATCTTCTGCCGGGGAAAGATGATGGCGGCCATTAAGCAGTCCGGGATGTGACCGCCGGAGATCTTCTGCCAGGTAAGTGCCGCTGACTCCTGACAGACCCGACCGACGGACACTGACAGTGACAGTGACAATTCCGATTCCGGTATCCGATATGACGAAAATATCGGTACTCGGAATCGGAATTCCGATACAGCCAATATCGGTCGATACCCGATATTTGCAGTATCTGAATGCTCAACCCTACTGATGATGCAGCTGTCCATATACATAAGTGGTGAGCAAATCTGCTGAAATTAGAATTTATCAGTTACCTCAATTTGCATCATCGTTAAAAAATATACAAAAAAATTAATACTCATCATCCATTCATTGAACGCAGCTGACATGAACAGTGCATAGTGAAGATTTCCAAAAATTTCTTCTTTGTTTTATCTCACCTTAGTCCTGGATTCACAGCTGCACTGCTTAGTACTGTTGTATAACATCTTCTAAGCAGTTGTGTTATGTTTTGCTAGCTAAGGAGAAAAAGCAAAAACGGCAATACACCAGAGAGGCTGGAACATATTGGATTGCAGTAACCTGAACACAACTAGAAGTAGCCGTGGAGCGTTCCTACGTTGATCCTAGACGCCTAGTCAGAGCCTGAGAGATAACTACACCTAAAGGCAGAAAGATGAAAGCTATCTGCCCCGGAGCAGATCCCCAAAGAAAATAGGAAGCCCCAAACATGTAATGGCGGTTAGACAAGAAGAAGCACGGACACAGACAGAAAATAGAATGAGCAAACGCTGGGGCCCAATCTGTCTAGACAGAAAAGTACAGGAAAGAATTCTGACTGCAATCCAACAAAAAACTCTAAAAAATACCAACACTTCTGATTGCAAAAACACCTGAGATCACACGATCTCCACCACCTAAACCAGTTCTCTGGTGTAACAAAACTAAGCTGCAGCCACTGAAAAAACAGGAAAAAGCAAATGAACAAATAACAGTGGCTACAGATAAACTGAGAGGAGCACAAGCCCCAGGAGGGGACCCGCTGACCTCCACAAAAGTGCAGAAAATTATGCAAAAAGCAAGCACAAAAAGAAAAGCAGAATATATCTTATCTGAAAGCAGAAGATAAATGCAAGACTCCAGCAAACTTCCAAATGAACCAGGAACCACAGTTGAGACAAGAACAATTGATCACCGGCGACCATCATGGGAGGGAACCTCCCTTATATCAGTCCAGTCCGTGATCCCAGATTGCCATTCCTCGCTGTAAGGTTCAGTACTGTCTGCAACCACCAGAGGGAGCCTCTGCTCAGAAACCATCTCCAGCACATTCATAAAACTCTTGCCTCATAGTTAGTGTTTTATCTCACCAACAGCTGGATTTACAGCTGTACTGCTCACTATTGAGAATTTCTAGTTTCTGGCTGGAATCACATTATGTTATCCAATGCGATATGCTAATGACACTCGGCGCAAGCTCTGCTGCGTGCATGAGCCGAGTGTTAGTGCTCTGTGCTCCGATACTCTCGCATCAGAGAATCGGAGCACAGGTGCAGAGGAGACAGAGAAATTAATTTCTCCATTTCCTCTGTTGCAGGCATCCGTGAGATTCGCACTGCACTCAGATGTCACCCGAGTGCAGTGCGATGTTTCACACGCACCCATACACTTATATGGGTGCGTGAGATCCAGATCTTAATCAAATCAGAGCTGCAACAAAAACCCACAGATGAGCACACAATCAGAATAACATTGGTCGGAATGGATTGCATTCTTCTGATTTAGTCGCAAGAGTGAGCGAGGCCGAGAGCTGAACTGATGATGGAGCTGCTCATATCTATAAGTGGTGAGAAAATCTGCTGAAATTAGAATTTATCAAGTTTGCTCAATTTGCATCATCGTTGTTAGATCAAAGTATAGAAAATATACAAAAAAATGAATACTCATCTATCCATTCATAGAACCTGCCATGGATGCAGCTGACATCAACAGTGCATAGTGAAGATTTCCAAAGATTTCTTCTTTGCTTTATCTCACCTTAGTCCTGGATTCACAGCTACACTGCTCAGTACAGTTGCAAGATTACCCACATGCTGATGCTTCTTCAAAACATGCTACATAGAGACAGGAGAGCAGGATTCCATGTGTGCTGTGTATGGGAGACATCATGGCAGCTAGTCTCATCTACGAGCTCAGAGACTATGAAAAATTAGAGCGTGCAGAGTGGAAATGCTGGCTAAAATACAGGATGCATGCTACATTATGGGAGGAAATGATGTCCTTCCTCATGTATACAAATAACTAAAATAAAAAGTATGCGTTAAGTCTTCTTATATAACCTATATGCTGCCAATTATGGCAGGCTGACCTTTTTTTGTTTTCCTGTTGGACTCATTTTTTGGTCCTATATTCTCCTTCCAAACCCAATGAAACCCATTTTTCTAATTTTTATGATGTTCTTACATGTTCTTACCATTAGCACCGTGTATGAGATGCTCATTGCTTATTGATGACACTTCATGCTTGACTATAATGTTGTCCAGGCCACTTTGCCCTGGTTCACACCAATTTTTTAAAAAAAAAAACTATTCCAGATCAGCATACTCCCATTTTAGCCAATAGGTCAGCCACCAACGTTGCGTGCAAAAAGTGTCTTATAAGTGGGTTGTTTCATGCGGTTTCCCTCTGTGTGTCAAGGTAAGCGGAAAAAAAAAAAGCACAATCAGCCTGGAGTAAGCTCCATAATGGCTTCTAATGATGCCAGGAAAATTTGCCACAAATTTGGTTTAAAATTTCAAACAATGCTTGAAATGAAACTTTATTCAAAATTGCAAACCATTATCAAACCATGTAGCTAATATCTACAGAAGAAATGTAGTAAATAATGGAATTGGAATTTGCTTCAGATTCTGTGTCAATAGTGTTTTTTACAGCACCAACGTAGTCTATATGAAGTCTCATACAATGGACATATACAGTTATATGAAAAAGTTTGGGCACCCCTATTAATCTTAACCTTAATGTTTGATAAAAATTGGTGTTTTTGCAGCAGCTATTTCAGTTTGATATATCTAATAACTATTGGACACAGTAATGTTTCTGCCTTGAAATGAGGTTTATTGTACTAACAGAACATGTGCAATCTGCATTCAAACAAAATTTGACAGGTGCATAAGTATGGGCACCCTTATCATTTTCTAGTTTTAAATACTCCTACCTAGGGTTGAGCATTCCGATACCGAAACCCGGTTCCGATACCTGAAATCCAATGTAAGTCTATGGGAACAAAATATCGGAATATTTTTAATTCCGATATTTTGTTCCCATAGACTTACATTGGATTTCAGGTATCGGAACCGGGTTTCGGTATCGGAATGCTCAACCCTACTCCTACCTACTTTTTACTGACTTACTAAAGCACTTTTTTTGGTTTTGTAACCTCATTGAGCTTTGAACTTCATAGCCAGGTGTATGCAATCATGAGAAAAGCTACTTAAAGTGGCCACTTGCAAGTTGTTCTCCTGTTTGAATCTACTCTGAAGAGTGGCATCATGGGCTCCTCAAAACAACAGTCAAATGATCTGAAAACAAAGATTATTCAACATAGTTGTTCAGGGGAAGGATACAAAAAGCTGTCTCAGAGATTTAACCTGTCAGTTTCCACTGTGAGGAACATAGTAAGGAAATGGAAGAACACAGGGACAGTTCTTGTTAAGGCCAGAAGTGGCAGGCCAAGAAAAACATCAGAAAGGCAGAGAAGAAGAATGGTGAGATCAGTCAAGGACAATCCTCAGACCACCTCCAGAGAGCGGCAGCATCAACTTGCTGCAGATGGTGTCACTGTGCATCGGTCAACTATACAACGCACTTTACACAAGGAGAAGCTGTATGGGAGAGTGATGCGAAAGAAGCCGTTTCTGCAAGCACGCCACAAACAGAGGTGGCTGAGGGATGCAAAAGCACATTTGGAGAAGCCAATTTCTTTTTGGAAGAAGGTCCTGTGGACTGATGAAACCAAGATTGAGTTGTTTGGTCATACAAAAAGGCGTTATGCATGGCGTCAAAAAAACACAGCATTCCAAGAAAAACACTTGCTACCCACAGTAAAATTTGGTGGAGGTTCCATCATGCTTTGGGGCTGTGTGGCCAATGCCGGCACCGGGAATCTTGTTAAAGTTGAGGGACGCATGGATTCCACTCAGTATCAGCAGATTCTTGACAATAATGTTCAAGAATCAGTGACAAAGTTGAAGTTACGCAGGGGATGGATCTATCAGCAAGACAATGATCCAAAACACTGCTCCAAATCTACTCAGGCATTCATGCAGAGGAACAATTGCAATGTTCTGGAATGGCCATCCCAGTCCCCAGACCTGAATATCATTGACCATCTGTGGGATCATTGAAGAGGGCTGTCCATGCTCGGCGACCATCAAACTTAACTGAACTGGAATTGTTTTGTAAAGAGGAATGGTCAAAAATACCTTCATCCAGGATCCA
Source organism: Oophaga sylvatica (assembly GCA_033576555.1). NCBI lineage: Eukaryota > Metazoa > Chordata > Amphibia > Anura > Dendrobatidae > Oophaga > Oophaga sylvatica. The sequence continues at coordinate 2,033,563 of JARQOD010000001.1, read as the reverse complement.
GGAACTCATTAAAAGCTACAGGAAGCGACTAGAGGAGCAAAAGGAGGATCTACTAAATATTAATGTCACTTTTCTGGTGAGGTGCCCATACTTATGCACCTGTCAAATTTTGTTTGGATGCAGATTGCACATTTTCTGTTAGTACAATAAACCTCATTTCAAGGCAGAAACATTACTGTGTAATGTATGTAGTACAGTTCATATAGCGTCTTGTGCTTGGGTGCGATGAAAACACAGGAGTCACAGGTTTGATATAGAAAAGTCCTGTATTACTTCATACAAGTTGGCAGAAATAGTCACACAGTTTGCAGACACAGAAACAGGAGACACAGCAGGCCAGAGTAATCCAAGCTCAGCAATCACTCTCCAATACAGATTCAGGATCTTCTTCTCTGTTACCGTAAGTCCATGCAAACGTGGGTCTTTCAAAGAGCAGGGTTCAGAGTCCACAAGTGCTTCAGAGTTCCTCAGTAGGAATAGCTGGAGTACAAGGTCCAAGGCTTACAGGAGTCAAGTCACAGGTTCACTGCAGGCTAGATTCTGAAGCACTGATTGCTCAGCTGTGGCTGCTTAAGAAGCAAAGGAGAGAATCAGGGCGGGAACATGCAAGCCGGAAACTCCATTTTGACTGAGGGCAAGATAGCTGCAGCAAGACAGAAAGTAAAATGGCTGACGAACAAACTGAGTTTCAGGAATATATACATAGAACCTTACATTACTCCCCCCTTAAGGACAACCTCCGGATGACCTCAGACCAGGCTTGTGTGGGTACCTCTGATGAAACTGACGGAGCAAGCGAGGAGCATTAACGTTATTGACCGGTTCCCATGAGTTGTCCTCCACTGGGTAGCCCTGCCATTTAATCAGATATTGTAACTGATTTCTATACAACCTGGAATCTAAAATCCTTTCCACCACAAATTCTTCCTGACCATCGACTAGCACTGGGTCAGGGCAAGGAGAGGAACGTCCAGGAAACGTATTGGGTGTCGCAGCCTTTAGTAGGGATACATGAAAGACAGGGTGGATTCTCATAGTTCTGGGCAGTTGAAGACGACAAGCAACGGCACTTATAATTTTACTGATTTTATAGGGTCCAATGTACTTATGTCCCAACTTAGACGATGGAATCCTTAACTTAAGATTTCTGGTTGACAGCCAGACCAAGTCTCCTACTTTGAAAGCTGGTGCAGGTTTACGAAATTTATCTGCTGCTTTCTTGTACCTTTCTTGAGCCGATTCCAGATTTTCCTTTAGAAGATCCATATTCTTCTGTAAAGACGTGAATCTTTCAGCCACTGCTGGTAAAGGCGTTTCTATGGGAAATCGTGGTAGAATGTTAGGATGATAACCTAGATTAGAGTAAAAAGGAGACTGTTTAGTGGAGGCACTCTGAGAGTTGTTATACGAGAACTCAGCTAATGGAAGTAGATCCACCCAATCATCCTGTAGGTGGCAGATAAAGCAGCGGAGATACTGCTCCAGGGTTTGATTGGTTCGTTCGGTCTGTCCATTAGTCTGGGGATGAAAAGCAGAAGAAAGGTTTACTTTAATGTCCAATGCTGCACAGAAATTTTGCCAAAACCTAGAAGTGAATTGCACCCCTCGATCCGAAATAACCTCATCCGGTACTCCATGTAAGCGAAACACATCTTTAATCATCAAATCTGATGTCTGTTTTGCAGTGGGTAAGCCGACACAAGGGATAAAATGAGCTGCCTTTGTTAGACGGTCAACCACCACTAGAATGGTGTTCTTCCCCTGAGAGGTTGGTAACTCCACAATGAACTCCATAGAAATGGATCCCCACGGGCGGGACGGGGTGGGAAGAGGCTGTAACAGACCAGTTGGTGAGGAGCGAGGTGTTTTGCATCTTGCACAGACCTCACATGAAGTGACATAATTCAAAACATCCTTCCTGCAAGTGGGCCACCAAAAGAAACGAGAAAGAAATTCCTGTGTCTTTAGAATTCCTCTATGCCCAGCTATCTTGGAATCGTGAATGAGTTGCAATACTCTTAATCTGACTGTTTCAGGAATATACAGACGTTGTCCCTGAATCCACACACCATTCTTAAAGACAAGACTTACGTCCCTTGGGGGTTGTGCCAAAAAGGAATCCGCATGGTATGCTTCCTTGATGTCCTTAAGTAGGTCTTGATTATGAATTACTCCTAGGAATCTAGAGTCAGGAAGAATAGTCTTAGGAGGAGTAATTGGACGTGTCTCTGCTGAGTAAATCCTAGAGAGTGCATCAGCCTTTCCATTGCGCGATCCTGGTCTATAAGAGATGATAAAATTAAATTGGTTTAAGAAAAGATTCCAGCGAGCCTGGCGAGGAGTCAGGCACTTAGCCGACCTGATAAACTCAAGGTTATGATGGTCTGTCAGGACGACTATTTGCTGTGCAGCTCCCTGAAGAAGGTGTCTCCATTCTTTGAAGGCGGCAATAATGGCCAACAACTCTCTATTGCCCACATCGTAGTTCCTCTCAGCCGAAGACAACTGCTGGGAAAAGAAGGCACAGGGATGCAAGACATTCTTCTCACCTGTTCTCTGAGAGAGTGTAGCTCCAACGGCACAGTCTGAAGCATCCACCTCTATTATGAAGGCAAGCTCGGGGTTGGGATGTACTAGGATAGGTGCAGTGGTAAATTTATCTTTTAGACGGGAAAATGCTTCCTGGGCTTGGGGAGTCCAGGAAAACCTAGACTCTTTCCGGGTAAGTTAAGTGATAGGTGACACTATGTTAGGGTCTGCGGAACGCACCAAATATATAAAGTGGAGAGGTGCGTTCGCAGCCCGGGGTCCACCGTGCAAGCAAAGCCTGCTGCTAGTAAGATGACGAAAGTAGCGAACTCTGTTATCCCGCAGAGTCGCTAAAATAAACGCCGTAGCGCGTTGTGGCAGTAAGTGCAGACTCTGTTAATTCACAGAGCCGCTAACGGGATGCCACAGTGCTATATGGCGATATGTGCGAACTCACTTAGCTTCAGTGAGCCGCAAAGTAAAACGCTAGGGCGCTGTCTAGCGTCGAGAGCGAACCCTGTTACGTCACAGAGCCGCTGAGAACAAACACCGTGTCCTGTCAGGCTCTCAGGCACACGGTTAATTGCTAAGCGAGCATAATACGTGGTCATGCGCTAATGTCCTCGCGGGAGTCACCCGCAATCTATGGCGTCTGAACGCCAGACCCTGAATACGGCAATCAAACTCCTCACCGGTTATGCCGGTAATCTAGGGCATCTAGGACACCGACCCTGACCAGCTAGCACACTAAACTCCTCACCGATTAAGTCGGTATTCTAGTGGCTTATTTCAGCCGGGTCCCTAACCACACACACGCATGACCACACTGGCGCATAGCATACAATGGTTGATATTAGCGCATGGCGGCCCAGCCATGCTACCCTTTTATAGCAACAGCTACAGGACCTTCCAGGAACAAGGACCAATGAGAACCTGTTCAGAAGACTAGTAGTAACAGGGCCTTCCTGGTTGGCCAATAGGAGCTGCTGCAGTACCTGAGCATGTGACCCCTGATCTCCAATGAGAGATCTCACTCTGGGCACGCTCAGAAGGGAAAATGCAGGACTTTATCCCAAAGACGTCTGCTCCAGAACTGGCTATAATAGCAGATCCAGGAAAGGCAGCAGCAAGTCACTGCCCAGTAGTGGAGTGGGCAAGACGCTTGGAACGACGTCTCTGCTGAGCAGGCTCCACTGCGGCCGGAGATGAATGGGAGACCGCAGCGGCACTGGTTCGAGACTCCCCTTGTGCAGGAGTGGGAACTCGAACCCTAACATTACCCCCCCTCCTAGGGCCCCCCCTTCTCTGGGCCTCGCTGCGTTCAAAGGCAGTGATGAGCTGCGGAGCGTGAACATGCTCGGCAGGCTCCCAAGACCTATCCTCAGGCCCATAGCCCCTCCAGTCCACCAAATAAAACTTTTTGCCCCGTACCACCTTACACCCCACGATGGCGTTCACCTCATGGTCATCCGCAGATGAACCCGATGTCCCGGCAGATGACTCAGAAAACCGGGACATGAGCACGGGTTTCAGGAGGGACACGTGAAAGGTGTCGGAGATACCCAGGCGTGGTGGAAGAGCTAAACGGTATACCACAGGGTTAACCTGCTCGAGGACCTTGAAAGGACCCAGGTAGCGGGGTGCCAACTTAGTGGACTCAACTCGCAGCCTGATGTTACGGGCGGAGAGCCACACCAAATCCCCAGGAGCAAATGTAGGAGCGGGGCGCCGATGGGCATCGGCCGAAGACCTCATCCTCTCTTTGGAGGCCTGAATGGCATCCTGCGTGCGGTCCCAAATGTCCCGTGCCTCCACAGCCCAGTCTGCCACCCTGGAATCGGCGGAAGACACGGGCAGAGGCACTGGTACCCGTGGATGCTGACCGTAGTTCAGGAGGAATGGGGTCTGTCCGGTGGAATCAGCCACAGCATTGTTTAATGCAAACTCAGCCCATGGTAGCAAGGATGCCCAGTCATCCTGCCTGGCTGAGACAAAATGTCGTAGATAGGTGACCAAGGTCTGGTTGGCCCTCTCTACCAACCCATTCGTCTCAGGATGGTATGCTGAAGAGAGATTTAACTCAATACTGAGTAGACGACAAAGCTCTCTCCAGAACCGAGACGCAAACTGGGGACCTCGGTCACTGACAATCTTGTCCGGCATGCCGTGTAAACGGAAGATGTGCCTAACAAACAACGCTGCCAGAGCCCGTGCAGAAGGTAACCGTGGTAGTGGCACCAGATGCACCATTTTAGAGAAATGGTCGGTGATTACCCAAATGATGGTGCAACCCCGAGACTTGGGCAAGCCCACCACAAAGTCCATCCCAACCATCTCCCAGGGCCTGTCTGCCACCGGCAAAGGGTAAAGTAACCCAGCTGGCCGTTGTCGTGGAGACTTATTTTTGGCGCAGGAGACACACGCCCGAACATAGTCCCCAACATCACGGACCATATGCGGCCACCAATATGTCCTCGCCAGCAATTCAGATGTCCTCTTTGCCCCAAAGTGTCCACCCACCCTGGACGAATGTGCCCAAGAGAGTACCTCCGGTCGCAAATTAGTAGGCACAAAAGTCTTGCCCGGGGGCACAGACTCTAGCGAAACCGGGGCCACTGTTCTCAGGCTCTCTGTGGGGACGATAAGCCGAGGCTCCTCCACCTCCTCCTCCGAGGACACCACAGAGCGAGAGAGAGCGTCGGCACGAATGTTCTTCTCTCCCGAGAGGAAATGCAGTGTGAAATGAAACCGGGAGAAGAACAAGGACCATCTGGCTTGGCGAGAATTAAGCCGCTGGGCTGTCTGAAGATATACCAGGTTTTTGTGATCCGTAAAGACTTGGAAGGGAAAACGAGCTCCCTCCAACAGATGTCTCCACTCCGAGAAGGCCAACTTCATTGCTAGCAACTCCCTGTCCCCGATGGAATAATTCCTCTCTGCTGGTGTGAAGGTCTTGGAGAAAAAGAAGCATGGATGCTTCCGACCTTGAGCATCCTTTTGGAAGAGGACTGCTCCAGCACCAACGGACGAGGCATCCACCTCCAATATAAATGGCTTATTAACATCGGGGCGATGTAGGATGGGAGCTCTAGCGAAATGAGACTTAATAGACGTGAAGGCCTTGGAGACCTCTTCAGACCACAATTTGGGATTAGCTCCCTTTTTGGTAAGGGCAACCACGGGAGCTACCAAAGTTGAGAAGTGGGGAATGAACTGACGGTAGTAATTAATGAACCCCATAAAGCGCTGCACCGCCTTTAGAGAGTGGGGTTCTTGCCAGTCCATCACTGCCTGTAGTTTGGCAGGATCCATAGCCAATCCCTGGGCGGAGATGATATAGCCCAGGAAAGGTAAGGACTCCTGCTCAAACACACATTTCTCCAACTTTGCGTAAAGGGAATTTGCCCGTAGGAGGTCGAAGACCCTGCCAACATCCCTCCGGTGGGAGTCAATATCTGGAGAGAAGATGAGTATATCATCCAGATAGACTACGACCGAGGTGGAGAGCATATCCCAGAAGATGTCATTGACAAAGTCTTGGAAAACGGCTGGAGCATTACAGAGCCCAAAGGGCATCACCAGATATTCGTAATGCCCATCCCTGGTATTAAAAGCCGTCTTCCATTCGTCCCCCTCACGGATGCGAATCAGGTTATAAGCACCGCGCAGATCTAGTTTAGTGAATACCCTTGCTCCCCGAAGCCTATCAAATAGCTCAGAGATCAGGGGCAACGGGTACTTGTTTTTAACGGTGATGGCGTTAAGACCCCTGTAATCAATACACGGACGCAATTCTCCGTTTTTCTTCTGCACGAAGAAAAATCCCGCCCCTGCCGGTGACACCGACTTCCTAATAAACCCTCTTGCCAGGTTCTCCTGAATATATTGCGACATGGCCTCTGTCTCAGGAAGAGAGAGGGGATAGACCCTTCCCCGAGGAGGTTCTGCGCCAGGCAAGAGGTCGATAGGACAGTCATAGGGGCGATGAGGCGGAAGAGTCTCCGCAGCCTTCTTGGAGAACACGTCTGCATATGACCAGTAGTGCTTGGGAAGTGGAGTAAGATCTGCGGGTAACTCAGTAGTGGTAACCTGAACGCAACTTCTGACACATCTGCCTGTACATGCATCACTCCAACCCAGTATCCTACCCGAAGTCCACTCTATATGTGGGGAGTGGAAACGGAGCCAAGGTATACTTAGTAGGATCTCGTCTATTCCCTCGGGAAGGACGAGTAGGGAAATAAATTCCTGATGGGAAGGAGATACAGACAATGCAAGTGGGACAGTCTGGTGTGTAATTTGTGAGGGCAATGACGACCCATTCACTACCCGAACAGTCACTGATTTGTCAAGCGCCACCAGAGGTATTGCATGACGGCGAGCAAAGCTAGAGGACATGAAATTCCCCTCTGCTCCTGAGTCCACGCAAAGGTCGGCGGTGAGAATGGAAGTACCAACAGTGATTGTCCCTTTAAATGTTATCTTGGAGGAAAATGCCGCTGTCTCTAGTGAACCTCCTCCCAGGGCCACTAGACGCGATCGCTTCCCCGATCGCTGTGGACATCTGTTGGCATAGTGTCCTGTCTGCTGACAATGGTTACAAACCACGGATACTCGGACGGACCGAGACTTAGGTCCTGCATGAGGAACTTCTGTGGCCTTTTGAGGTTCGGACGCCAGATCGGGGAATTCGAGAGGTTTGGCAAAGGTAGGAGCCAACCGAAACCTCTGCCTACACTGGGCCCGCTCCAACCTCCGCTCGTGAAAACGGAGGTCAATGCGGGTAGATATGGAGATAAGCTTCTCCAGTGTGGCGGGAATCTCCCTGGTAGCCAAAGCGTCTTTAACATGGTCAGCCAGTCCCCGCCAGTAGATAGGAATAAGAACTTTATCAGACCAATCTAGCTCAGCAGCCAGAGTCCGAAACTGGACGGAAAACTGACTGACCAAAGACGAACCCTGTGTCAATGCCAGCAGTTGTAGCGCCGTATCGTGGGTGACCTGGGGTCCTAAAAAGATCTTTTTAAGAGCCTCCAAGAAACGAGGAGCACTCTGCACCACACGATCATCGCGCTCCCACAGCGGCGTTGCCCACTCCAACGCTCTGCCCGAGAGTAGAGAAAGTACAAAACCCACTTGTGCCCGATCCGTGGGAAAACGTGCAGCCAGAAGCTCGAGATGTATAGAGCACTGACTCACGAATCCCCGACATTGCTTGCTATCACCGGCAAACTTGTCAGGAAGCGGGAGGTGGGATAATGTAGGGGCAGAGGTGGCAGAGGACAAACTGGCTGCAGCCACGCTAGCAGCCTGAACAGCGACTGCGGTAACATCCACAGCTGAGGTTGTGCTCTCAAGAGCCTCCAACCTACCCTTCAGCTGCTGGATGTACTGCAATAGACGCTGTTCGTCCGCCATTTTACTAGCCAGACCCTGGCGCTAATATTATGTTAGGGTCTGCGGAACGCACCAAATATATAAAGTGGAGAGGTGCGTTCGCAGCCCGGGGTCCACCGTGCAAGCAAAGCCTGCTGCTAGTAAGATGACGAAAGTAGCGAACTCTGTTATCCCGCAGAGTCGCTAAAATAAACGCCGTAGCGCGTTGTGGCAGTAAGTGCAGACTCTGTTAATTCACAGAGCCGCTAACGGGATGCCACAGTGCTATATGGCGATATGTGCGAACTCACTTAGCTTCAGTGAGCCGCAAAGTAAAACGCTAGGGCGCTGTCTAGCGTCGAGAGCGAACCCTGTTACGTCACAGAGCCGCTGAGAACAAACACCGTGTCCTGTCAGGCTCTCAGGCACACGGTTAATTGCTAAGCGAGCATAATACGTGGTCATGCGCTAATGTCCTCGATGGGAGTCACCCGCAATCTATGGCGTCTGAACGCCAGACCCTGAATACGGCAATCAAACTCCTCACCGGTTATGCCGGTAATCTAGGGCATCTAGGACACCGACCCTGACCAGCTAGCACACTAAACTCCTCACCGATTAAGTCGGTATTCTAGTGGCTTATTTCAGCCGGGTCCCTAACCACACACACGCATGACCACACTGGCGCATAGCATACAATGGTTGATATTAGCGCATGGCGGCCCAGCCATGCTACCCTTTTATAGCAACAGCTACAGGACCTTCCAGGAACAAGGACCAATGAGAACCTGTTCAGAAGACTAGTAGTAACAGGGCCTTCCTGGTTGGCCAATAGGAGCTGCTGCAGTACCTGAGCATGTGACCCCTGATCTCCAATGAGAGATCTCACTCTGGGCACGCTCAGAAGGGAAAATGCAGGACTTTATCCCAAAGACGTCTGCTCCAGAACTGGCTATAATAGCAGATCCAGGAAAGGCAGCAGCAAGTCACTGCCCAGTAGTGGAGTGGGCAAGACGCTTGGAACGACGTCTCTGCTGAGCAGGCTCCACTGCGGCCGGAGATGAATGGGAGACCGCAGCGGCACTGGTTCGAGACTCCCCTTGTGCAGGAGTGGGAACTCGAACCCTAACACACTACCTCAGAGAAATTTCTAATGAAACGTCTATAGAAATTGGCAAACCCGATGAAGCGCTGTACCTCCTTCACATTTCTAGGACTTGGCCAATCCTTGATGGCTTGGGTTTTGCTTCCATCCATACTAATTCCTTGTGTAGACAGTACATACCCCAGAAATTGAATTTCAGTCCTATGGAATTCACACTTTTCAAGTTTTATGTAAAGATGATTTTGTCTTAGACGTTCCAAGACCATTCTCACATGTCCATGATGTTCCTCTGTGGAGTTAGAAAAAATTAGAATATCATCCAAATAAATTACCACGAATGTATCTAGGAGATCCCTGAAGATGTCATTCACCAAGTGTTGGAAAGTGGCTGGGGCGGTACTCAGACCAAAAGGCATAACTAGATATTCAAAGTGTCCATAGCGTGACCTGAATGCAGTCTTCCATTCATCCCCAGGTCTAATACGGACTAAATTATAGGCCCCACGAAGATCTAGTTTAGAAAAAATTTTGGCATGTCGCACTCTCTCCAATAACTCAGGGATTAAAGGCAATGGATAACGGTTTCTAATAGTAACCTTATTGAGTTCCCTATAGTCTACGCATGGTCTCAGAGATCCATCTTTCTTCTTTACAAAGAAGATGGGTGCACCTGCAGGAGATGAAAAGGGGCGTATGAAGCCCTTGGCTAGATTTTCATCTATGTAATCCTTTAAAGCCTTTAGCTCGGGCCCCGCCAGGGGGTAGATCTTACCAAAAGGTATCTCTGCTCCAGGCAATAATTCAATTGGACAATCATATGGACGGTGAGGAGGAAGCTGGTCAGCGTTCTTCTTGTCACATAAATCCACATAGTCCTGGTATACAGCTGGTAGTTCAGGGACTGACATGATTCCTTTAGGAACAGAGCAAGCTGAAACTTTTGGACTCATCTGTTTCTCTGGAAAGTGTAATTCCTTGGTCTCCCAGTTAATGGTAGGATTCTGAGCCTGCAGCCATGGTAGCCCTAGAATAATGGGAAAGTGGGGAGAAGAGATAAGCATAAAGGACAGTTTCTCTTGATGATCTTTACCCATAAGAACCCTCAAAGGCTCTGTTTCCTGATCCACTGGTCCAGAGGTCAGCAGGGAGCCATCCACAGTTTCCATCTGTACTGGAGTAGCCTTCTTCACTGAACGTATTCCCTGTTTCAGAGCAAAGGAGACATCCATAAAATTTCCACTTGCCCCTGAGTCGATCATAGCAGAGCTAGACACCCAAGCTGAGTCAACCCAGAGTTTGATGGAAAGAAAGCAATGAGAATTGTTTTTCTTACAACTCAGCTGGGACACCGCTGAGGAAACTTGAAAAATGGCAGCGTTTACACAGTCAACGTCCTCAGAGGTAACGGAGTTTAAGTCCGAGAAATCAAGATCTGTTGCTGCAGATCTCTCTGGAGCCTGAGGCTCGGACCTGACAGATCCCCTCTCGCAACACTCACAATGAATGAGTGCTGCAGTAGTCTTACAAGAACGGCTGGGGCAGTTTATAATGAAGTGCCCTGACTTACCACAATAAAAACATAGATTCTCCTTAAAACGATGTTCCTTGCGTGCATCACTAACCCGTCGTTGTAAAGAGTCTACCTGCATGGGTTCAGGTTCAGGTTCCCGTGTAATCCTACTCAAAGGTTCCTTAGCTGGAGAGGAAGGTAGGAAAGGGTTAGTACGATTGCTTTCGAACCATCTCTCTTGCCTGCGTTCAGTCAGACGAGTATCAATACGGATGCAGTAGTTAATAAAGTCACCTAACGCAGTGGGAGGGTCGCACGAGCAAGTTCATCCTTAATCAGTGGAGATAACCCCTTTCGAAAAATAGATTTTTTGGCGGAACTGTCCCAGGTGGTATCAAGGGCCCATCTCCTGAAATCCAAGGCATATTCAGCTACCGAGTGCTTACCTTGGCGCAAAGCTAACATGGCCGCTTCAGCTGTTGCACCTCGATTGGGGTCATCAAACACCTGCCCCATGGCTGAAATAAAATCATCAAGGTGATTCAAACAATCATCCTCAGTCTCAATCAGAGGGTTTGCCCACATTAAAGCCTTGTTGGTAAGCAACATAATTATAGTAAGCACCTTAGATCGTTCAGTGGGAAATTGTGAAGCATGTGCAGAAAAAAAAAGATTGCATTGATTAATAAATCCCCTGAATTTCTCACGTTCACCGCCAAAACGAAAAGGGGGCAACTTGGGAATCCCAGCACTCGGGGCTACGGCAGGAGCCTGGACTCGCCCCTCTAGAACCTCAATCCTGGCTCGCAAATCCTGGGTAGTCTGTCCAACCACTTGCAAATTGTGATTATTGAGGTCCTGTAGATTTGTAAAACGGGTCTTTATATTCTGCAAATCTGCAAGGATATTATCAGTCACTCCGCAAAGTTCCTTTATGCGGGCCTCCATTTTGCAGATCTTTTAAGACAGGATTACTGGAAGAAGAGGAGAGAAAAAAAACAATAGTGTTCACCTGTGGCAACACTGCAGAGAGAAAAAAAAAATTAAGGGAACTGCTCACCTGGAATGGTTGTGAGAAGTCACAACCACTATCATCACAGAAAGTTTCAACCAGACATCTGATATCCAGAGTTACAGCAGACAAAAAAGAGAAAAGAAAGGAAAAAAAAAAAAACAATAGTGTTTACCTGTGGTAACACTGCAAAAAGAAAAAACTTAAGGGAATTGCTCACCTGGAATGGTTGTGAGAAGTCACAACCACTGTCATCACAGAAAGTACAACCGGACGTCTGATATCCACAGTACAGCAGACACAGCCTTTCCAGACCCAGCAGACACTAACGTTTTGGCTTCAGAATCTTGTAATGTATGTAGTACAGTTCATATAGCGTCTTGTGCTTGGGTGCGATGAAAACACAGGAGTCACAGGTTTGATATAGAAAAGTCCTGTATTACTTCATACAAGTTGGCAGAAATAGTCACACAGTTTGCAGACACAGAAACAGGAGACACAGCAGGCCAGAGTAATCCAAGCTCAGCAATCACTCTCCAATACAGATTCAGGATCTTCTTCTCTGTTACCGTAAGTCCATGCAAACGTGGGTCTTTCAAAGAGCAGGGTTCAGAGTCCACAAGTGCTTCAGAGTTCCTCAGTAGGAATAGCTGGAGTACAAGGTCCAAGGCTTACAGGAGTCAAGTCACAGGTTCACTGCAGGCTAGATTCTGAAGCACTGATTGCTCAGCTGTGGCTGCTTAAGAAGCAAAGGAGAGAATCAGGGCGGGAACATGCAAGCCGGAAACTCCATTTTGACTGAGGGCAAGATAGCTGCAGCAAGACAGAAAGTAAAATGGCTGACGAACAAACTGAGTTTCAGGAATATATACATAGAACCTTACATACTGTGTCCAATAGTTATTAGATATCAAACTGAAATAGCTGCTGCAAAAACACCAATTTTTATAAAACATTAACCTTAAGATTAATAGGGGTGCCCAAACTTTTTCATATAACTGTAACTAAGTAGTAGTAAAAAAAAAACCCTGACAAAGACCCCCGGATTAAGCACGTTGTGCGAAACATGTTGAGAGAAGTGGACACTTTCATCCCTTATCTTGGCTGCCATTATGTCTATGTACTTGCTTTCTTTAGGGTTTCTAGTTTTCCCAACTCCTTTTTATATTGAGGATTATTTGAATTGTTTTTTAATACTTTTAGCTGATATTAAAGTTTGTGATTTTTTTTTATATCTATATTATTTGGCTGTTTCCATGTTTAATAATCTTTTTTTTAAGATTTACGATCTTGACCGATGTTCTGAGAAGAAAGCAAGTCACAAGTCTCATTGAAACTATCGTACAACCGCTTACTAATAACTTGCGCAAATTAGGATTAAAACGATAATCAGATACCGAAAACTCGACCATCGACGCCACGACCACAGGACCCCGCCGCTGATTTTCACCCATCCCAGATAAATTTACGTTGACAGGTCTGCGTTGCATTAGAAACGTTTTATAAGCTGTAAACCCAAAAATTGTTTCCAATTTCCATCTCAATGGGAGCTGTGTTGTTCAGCCGCGGCACGACGCTCGCTGTAAAGACTGTAGCGAATTGGATTAATTATAGGGTCTGGGCCAGTCGCCGTGTATTGTGTTAGGACACTTGCCAATGACCAAACTGGCAGCTCTCTGACAAAACAACCTTCCTCTTGGGTGTAGAGTCATTTTTGTAAATAATCTCAGCTGATCTCATATTTTTGCATCCCCCGGTAAGGAGCAAATATGATACCGCTATTGAAAATATCCAAATATATATCATGTTTTCTAGTGCAGGAAGTCGATGAATGTTGGAAGCCTGGCGAAAGTTCTTGGATACTCTAAAAAGTCCCTTTATTCCATTTCCAATCCGGACCAAACTTAGGAACATCCATCAGTTTATCTTGGACGCCTCTGCCGACTCCTTCCTCTTCTCACTTTATAAACCCCCCATGTTCCTCATTTCATCAATCAGACTGGAAAAGAACACTGTCACCCCCACTATTTGTTTTTCCAAGTTCTCCCCACCGCTACTTCATTCTCCAGCCTCATTCTTGTCATGTTGGCTCCCAAACGTATACTATAACATCGCATTGTGGTACTGGACGTGCTTAAAAAGATATTAAAGGCTTCCATATGGCTAATAGTCTGCCGATGCTAAAAGCATTTTTGTAGCTGACGCTCAGCACACTCGCGAAAATCGTAAAAACATCCATTTTGTTTTTATCCAGAGTTTTATTTGCCTTCAGACCACGATGATTAAATAAAGAAGGAAAAAGCCAATGAATGCAAGAGCAGACGCCCGACACTGTATCTCGTATCAAGGAAACCTAATTTATGTATTTACAAAATAATCCTGGGGGGCAAAACGAGGCTCGAAAACAGATCAGCGTCTCCCGGCAGCCCCCAAACCACATCACAAGGGTTCACACCAAGGTATCGTTCAGACAGGAGGAGACGGCGTGCATCACATGAAGGAGAGCGGAGAGGTCAGCCATCTGCTCAAAGGTTTAAGAACGATCATTATGAAAAGAGAAAGCAGGAGATGAAATGTGATTCCACTACCACACCAACAACCTGTCTGTACCAAGGGCGAAGGAGTAAATTATCACATGGAACAAGACGTGGAAAGAGTTTACAGAATATGTCATTGCTTCAATTCCAAAAATATCCACAAATAATTGTGTACATATATTATATTATTCATCTTGTCATCATTCTGGAATATATCCTGTAGATCTTTTATTATAAAAACGAAAACTATAACAATAATAATAACAGAAAGAAAACAAATATATAAACCAGAAAATAATCAGTATACTGAACACTGGCCCGGCCGCTCATTCTCTCCTCACACTCATATTATACATACAGAATAACATTAAATACTTTCACCTTCTGGTCCGGTCACCAAACAAACTAATAACAAATAAAATAAACATTAGAAAGCAAAAACTATATACATACATTTTTTTTTAAAGTTTAAATAAAATAACCATAAACTATACAAATATATACAATATTAATCTACTCACCACCCCACACTCAAACCCACCATTCCCAACCCCCGCACTGACCTGAGAGCTGGTCCTGCATCTCATGCCTCAGTCCATGTCCAACGTCCATAGGACAGATCAGGCAGTGCCAGTTTATCCCCCAAACACCCCGGTGTCCCATAGTCCCACAAGATAAACCCACCTCCCCCTTTTTCCCGCCACCCAACCTAACACCTACACCCAAATCTATATCTCTATATACAATATATACAGAAAAACACTACAATAACCGCACAAATCACAAAGCCCAAGTTCGGCGCCTGCAGCCCTACATCACTGTATACCGATCACCCAAAACAAAAATCTACAGTGTCAGCAGCAGCCCACCACCAGGAAAGGAGATGACCACACTAGGGCACACTAAAAGAAAAGCCCCTCCAGAGGAGAGCGGCCCTACGTGTGCCCAGTATCTCATATTCCGGAGATCGCACCTTCACCAGGTCACCGAGTATGGTCGTAAACACATCGTCCACTGGGAGGATTTTCCATTGCGCCGATACTAAGCACCGTGCGTTCCACGTGTGATACCTAACCACTGCACTAACTAGAAATAAGGTGCAGCGGTCCCGACCACCAAGGTCTCCGAATGCTCCATAGGCCCATTCCGCATAGGAGAGACCAGTCAGCCGAGACCAGCCAATGGAGGTGCCCAACCTGTTGTACACCTCTGTGTTAAAGGGACAATGATGCAGGAAATGGTCCATGCTTTCCAGCACAGTACCACAATGCTCCCGAGGACAGTTCCTGTCCTCAGAGCTCCTACACTTCAGATTGTCCCTCACACACAGTTTCCCATGGAAGCAGCGCCAAGCCAAGACCCAAAACTTCGAGGGGATCCAGATAGAATTCAAAAGAAACAAACCCACCCAAGATCCCGACTTGAGCAGTCCCTGAGCGCCAGAGGCCTCTGGAAATGGGTCAACAGAACCCTATTGTCAAGGAGTTTACTTGGCAGAGTCCTGATCTCCCACATTCCCAGACCCCACCGGCGAATTACCTTCAGAACCAAGGTAGCGTAAGCCAGAAAATGTCCATGCGGTGTGCGAAGATCCTTCACTTGCCCTCCTGTCTCCCATTCCTGAAAGGCTGAAATCATCCCCTACAGGAGAATAAAAACGGAGGAGCCCTCTCTTTCCAGAGGTTTGCAATATTGATCTTAATGAAGGTATCCACAAGGAATACCACAGGGTTGACCATACCCAACCCTCCTAGTCTCCTTGCCTGGTAAGTAACCTCCCACTTGACCAGGTTCAGTCGATTCCCCCATAATAGTTGAAAGAACAAACTGTAGACCCGAGTCCAGAGAGACTCCGGCAAGATGCACACACTGCCCAGATAAATCAGTAAAGGGAGCAGGTAAGGTTTGATCAGGTTTACACTTTCCCTTAGGGTCAAAGACCAACCCTTCCTTTGGTTCACCTTCTGAGTGGCGATCTCTAGCCTGCTGTCCCAATTTTGTTTGGGGTAATCCCCCTGGCCAAATTCGATGCCAAGGACTTTTGCAGAGACTTTGGGTCCTGGAAGGGTGTAGGGGAGATCAAAACCAGGATCTCCTCCTCCCAGCCAGAGACTCTCACACTTATCCCAATTGATCTTGGACCCGGATGCTTCCGAGTAGTGATATACGTCTGACATCAGACACCCTGCCTTCTCGTGAGAGGAAACAAAAACAGTGACATCATCGGCATACGCCACCACCCTCAGAGTGGCTTCCGGAGCTGCCGGTCCATTCCGATCCTGGCCAACGGTCCACGTTCCACCCTCCTAAGAAGTGGGTCAATCGCAAACACGTACAGCAGCGGGCTCAAGGGACAACCCTGTCGAACACCAGATCCAACCTCGAAAGAGCTGCCAATCCAATCGTTCACAAGCGGGAAACTCTCTGCCCCACTGTACAAAGTCTTAAGCCAATCAACAAACCCCCCCCGGAAGGCCATATCTTAAAAGGACAAACCAGAGGAACTCGTGATTTACCCGATCAAACGCTTTTGCCTGGTCCAGTGACAGCATGTACCCCTTCCAGTGACCAGCCTTACCCTGCTCCACTGCCTTTCGGACACAGAGCACAGCACTAAATGTGCTGTGGCCTGGAACAGCGCAATGCTGGGCCTCCGAAAGGAGTCGGGGTGAAAATTTCACCAACCGATTAAACATCACCTTTGCCGGAATCTTCTGTCTGCATTGAGAAGCGCTATGGGATGCCAGTTCTCAATGCAAGATGGGTCCTTACCCTTTGACAAGATGATCAGGGCAGACCTCCTCATTGACTTCGGCAGAGCGCCCGATGAAAGACACTCACTGAATACCTCAGTCAAGAGGGGAACCAAAGCATCCTTTAAGGTCTTATAGAATTCAGATGTTAAGCCATCTGGACCGGGCGATTTTTTTTGGGCAAGCCCTTCAATCACCAACCTAACTTCCTCTTCCCTGAACATCTCTGTCAAAATGTCAAGAGAGGGGTCTACCCTTGGTTCGGGGACTGTTTCGGCCAGGAAAGCCGACATCTCATCCCAATCAAGATCCCGCTTCCCCAAGAGGTGCGAGTAGAAGGATCTGACAACCTCCAGAATCCCTGATCTGGATTGTCTCAGGGACCCCGTAGTGTCGACCAGTCCTGTAACTACTTTACTATTCACTGACATCTTGCAGTTTCTGTAAGTGTCGGGCGAGCTGTACTTCCCGTAATCCCTCTCTAAAACCAAAGATGCGTGTCTATCGTACTGACAACTCATAAGAAAAGATTTCACTCTGGAGATCTCCACGTGGCTACCTCCAGTTGAAACATGATGCTCGAGTTTCCTCCTCACACCCTGATATAGGCGGTACGTGCTCAGACTCCTGATGCTCGAGAGCTGGCGGAAGAATCTCGCCACCCTTTTCATGAACATCTCCCACCACTCTGACTTGCAACTACAAAAATCCAGTAAGGATACTTGGCTCTGAAGAAAATCCTCAAAGGACTGTCTTATCTCCGCTTCTTCCAAAAGAGACGAATTGAGCCTCCAAAAGCCTCTTCCCATCCAGAGGATCTCTGTAGCATTCTGAGAAAACAAAATTAAACAGTGGTCGGAGGACTCCACCTCAACAACAGAAAACTGAAGAGACAGCTTCCTCCTTTAAATAAAACCTATCTATCCTGGACCTACAGTTAACTCTATGATAGGTGAACCCCTCGTGGCTTGGGGTGTGCAGAATGTGGAAATCCACCAGGCGAGCCTCACTAGCTATACTATTAAGGGCGATGCTATCATAAGTCAGCTTGTCTCTGGAACCTCCTCTATGGGGGGCCTCGTGACAACATTGAAGTCTCCTCCAAAGACAACCTGCCGACTTGTGATCCTCATAAAGAGACACTTCCGGTCCCACTTAGATTGGGGACCATAGATGTTAATGAGCCGGAGCTCTTGTCCCTTCATGAAGACATCTCAGATCAGGCACATCCCCATTTCTAACTCAATAACTTGTCAGCATTCCACCGGTGCGGTAAAAAGGACCCCCACTCCGCTATACGGCTCGGCCGCAACAGACCAATAGGAGGGCCCAAGTCTCCACTCCCTCTTAGCTTTAAACACATCTGTTAGGGTTCGAGTTCCCGCTGCTGCACAAGGGGAGTCTCGAACCAGTCCCACTGCGGTCCCCCATTCATATCCGGCCGCAGTGGAGCCTGTTCAGCAGAGATGTAGGTCCCAGCGTCTTGCCCATTCCAGTACTGTGCAGTGACTTGCTGCTGCCTCTCCTGGATCTGCTATTATAGCCAGTGCTGGAGCAGACGTCTGTGGGACGAAGTCCTGCGTTTCAACTTCTGAGCATGCCCAGGGTGAGATCTCTCATTGGAGATCAGGGTCACATGCTCAGGTACTTGAGCAGCTCCTATTGGTGTGTTTCTGGAACAAGTTTCATTGGTCCTTGTTTCTGGCAGGTCCTGTAGCTGTTATTATAAAAGGATGGCAATGCTGAGCCGCCATGCGCTAGTATCAACCATTATATGCTTTGCGCCAGTGTGGTCATGCGTGTGTGTGGTTAGGGCCCCGGCTGAAATAAGCCCCTAGAATACCGACTTAATCGGTGAGGAGTTTGGTATGCTAGCTGGTCAGGGTCGGTGTCCTAGATGCCCTAGATTACCGGCATAACCGGTGAGGAGTTTGATTGCCGTATTCAGGGCCTGGCGTTCAGACGCCATAGATTGCGGGTGACTTCCGCGAGGACATTAGCGCATGATCACGTTCTATGTTCGCTTAGCACTTAACTGTGTACCTGGGTGCCTGACAGGACACAGAACTTTTTCTCAGCGGCTCTGTGACGTAACAGGGTTCGCTTTCAACGCTAGACAGCGCCCTAGCGTGTTTACTTTGCGACTCAGTTGTGTTTAGTGAGTTCGCACACATCGCCATATAGCGCTGCGGCACTCCTTCTAGCGGCTCTGTGAATAACAGAGTTCGCACTTATTGCCACAGCACGTTACGGCGTTTATTTTGGCAACTCTGTGGGATAACAGAGTTCGCTTCTTGCGCCATTTTACCAGCAGCAGGCTCCGCCTGCACGGTGGACCCCGGGCTGCGAACGCACCTCTCTACATCAAATATTTGGTGCGTTCCGCAGACCCTTACACACATCTGCCATGTTTGGCAGCCTGGTCTCTTGTGAAAAGAAAATGTCAGCTTCAACCGGGCTGAGAAAATCAAAGGCTGCAAATCTGGCTGTATTTGACTTTATGCTGGCGACATTGATGGACGCCAGCGTCAAAGGAGTGGGTACCACCATCATTAGTGATTGTGTTAAATGGCTTTCTTCTTCCCACTCCCCTTATTCTCTGCCTCAGAGGAGGAATTCTTCCCCCTCTTTAATGACATGGAGGTGTCCATTCCCGCTTGTTTTTTCTTTTTATTGTCCTCGTCTCCGGACTCTGGGCCTGTCCTTCCTTCCAAGGACCTTATATTCCCAGAAGAAGGAGACTCGGCCCCATCTGTAAGCCCCACCTAAGCCTGAACCTCACCCTCAGCTTCCTCAGAGGAAGAGATGTTCTCAAGAGCTTGGAACCGGTTAGAAAGACCACCAAGAGGGGAGTCAGTTTTTCCTTCCTTAGGTACCTTGGTCAGAGCAGGAGAAGATGTTTTATCTCCCTTCTTTCTCTTCTTTTTGGTGCCAAGCTTACTCTTTTACTCTAGCCACTGCCTATTATCCTCACCCATACTTTCATAATGGAAGGATTCGGAGGCAGTGGCGCTTTCATCCCTGTGGATCCTCCAGACCTCATCATCCAATTCATCATCCCTCAGGGCCTCAGCAGCAAGACTGGCTTCCAGGTCAGGGGCCACCTCAGTACCCCGAGGCTCGCCCAGCTCCCTCTCCAGTCTGCGCTTGTCGAGACACCTCAGCTGGGCAGGGGTCTTTTTATTGCTTTTCCTCCTTGGCCCCTCAGCTCCTTCACCCCTGCTTGTCCCTTCCCCAGCAGAATCAGCCTCACGGATTTCTCCCACCGGGGTCACGACTGCATTAGTGAAGGAGCGAGGACAACGGCTGAATGGGTGACCTAAGTCACCACCCAGGTGGCACCTAATCTCCACACAAGATGCAGCAAGATGGCCGATATCCCCACACAATGCACATTTCTGCACAGTGCAGTTTGCACTGAAGTGTGTGGGGGTCGCCGCACCTGTGACAGAGCTTTGGTTGCCCCTGGTAGAAGCCCTGGATACGATCCCTACCCCGGGAGGCAAATGATGGAATGTGGGCAACCGTACCACCTCAACGCTTAAGTTTACCATAAACGTCCAGGCCCTTGACCAGATACCAAACTCGTCATGGTTTTTCTTTGGCATCAACCACTTCTCCATATTGGCCAAGTCACGTCATGATGTCATAACAAGAAAGCCACTTGTTACAAGTCATCACGGTCACTTTCTTGACTTGGCTTTGGCAAGACACCGCCTGAATGGCAAAGTCTCGCCAGCCAGGCTCATTTTTTGCCAACTCATAATTCGGCCAGAAGAGCTCAAGCCCCTCTGGCCGAACAAATCTGCCATCAAGCTCAGGTGTGGAATAGGGATGTATCAAGGTATAGATGTCAATTGCCTTGAAACCCATCTTCAGCAGGAGCTCCACAACTTTAGCCCTTAGAGGACATGCATCACTTCCCCTCCACTGAAGACAGACCACATTCCTATGCACACTACCCGACTCAGCTGTAGGGAGGGACCACACTGCATTCCCCCCCTTTTTGCTCATGGAAGGCCCCGAGGCCATGCCTCTCTATCCAGAAGGATAGATCAACCTCTTGACCCTCTACCATTAGTGATCTCTCCCCCTTCTTTAGAGCCTCTAGGAGACCCCGTTGCAATATGCCTTCCCCAGAGCCCGGAGACGAGTAGGACGCCCTGCTTCCCCCGGAAGGTGACAGTGGCAAAACTCCTGATGGGTTCTGCCACCACCGAGGGGCAACTGGACCAGTGAACACATCAACACCAACAGTGTCACTATTACCCACCTCCATAACCCTCTCACCCTCCACCAAACCAGCAACCACACCACTAGACAAAGAATTTTCCTCATCCATATGTCCCCACCACATTCTCTCCTGCTGGACCAGTGACAACAGGGAGGTGACATTTTGACCTCCACATCATCAGGCACGAGGGGCTCAGTTTCCTCCACAGAACTGGAGGTGAACTCACCCCTGGACTTATGTGTGTCCTCTGCATCATCAGTTGATATTTTCCACCTGGTATGAACATACCAGGCGCAGCTGATCTTTCGCCGCTCTGAGAACACAGAATAGGACTTTGGGAGGACCGGAACTCCCAGCCCCGGCAACCCCCTTACACTGCGGCCGCTTCTCAACTAAGTGATCAGCGGCAACAGTATTTAGAGGCGCCGAGGCTACCGGAGCTGCCCCTGACACTGGGCCGCTCCCCTCTCCTACTGAGGAGCGCACCACAGCATCATGACCTGACCGTATGCCTGCCACCGAGCTGCCCTCACTGTCCAGCCTCTCGGCTGATGCACCTGCTGCTACGTCCCCGCTACTACAAGCAGGGATGGAGCTCTGCGCCTCAATATGTTGCTTTGTAATCTCCCCACGCCTTTTCACCGGATCCACAGCAGAACCCGGGCTGGGCTGGGCAATGGGGCTTATACAACGAGCTGACCCTGCAACTGACTCAGGGAGTACAGGGGGGGCATATACATAACTTACCGCTTCCTGCAGCTTTGGCTTGGTGGTTTTCTTTACCTTTTTCTTCTGGCCCCCAGGTGCCTCCTCTGGTAAATCGTCACCAAGATGGAAGTTTTGAAGGCACACCAGGGACTCCAGAAGCTTGATCTCCGCCATTAGCGCCCCTCCCTGGCCGCTTTTGTCACTGTTCTCCCCAGAGCCAGCAGAACTGCGACCAGATGACAATGTCGCATGTCCTGCAGGGAGCTCGCTATACGTGGCCTGCGGGTGACTTTGCAGGCCACCAAGTGGGGCTTTCTGTTGGTCCTCATCATCATCATCCACCTGGCTCTCCGCAGCCCCATCTGCCTTTGCTCTCTGTTATCAGCCATTTCTCTAAATCTCAATATATAATTAGAAAACTCTGCACTCAACTTTAGATAATAATGAATATTTATTGTCCAGGATAGTATGCAGGGAGGAACGTTTCGGTCACACGACCTTCATCAGCTACTATAATTAATAATATGATACAGAAAAAAAATATTTTTATAAACAGAATTGAACATAAACATGTTCTATTATAATTTCCAGAAATAAGGTATATACATCGGATGTCATATTTAATCGTGGATCAGAGACAGACTAGTATTCTGGGTATATATGACGATAATCAGTGCAGAAAAATAAAAAAATAAAGAATATAAGATCAGGTGCATTGATCAATTGGTAATTAAACATATTAACACATACCACTGTGAAGTAACCACCAGCGTCCTATATTCAATTAGATTCTAGTAAACTGTATGAAAAGGTGATTTTGTTAGGAGAAAAATATGCATTAAATAAAAGTGCCTTGGATGTGACTAGCAAGATATAGCATACCCGGTGTCGGCTTGTCATTTCTTATATACATAGGGTTCCACTTCGACCCACCCTCTTTAGTGATTTACCAGAATTCTGTACAAAGTATGAACATATCCTTAACAAATGTTCCTTTGATTTGATGGTCTTGACGGTGGAGCACCTACAGAAAGCCATTAGCGCCAGTGCGGATCGCATAAAATCCATAGAGGCTCAACTCTCGACCACAGGCACATCTGAGGAACTAGCGGCCTTAAGGAACCAGATCAAAACCAACGTCGATCAACACAAAAGGGATACAGAGAATCGGAAAAGGAGCAAATTTGCCCGTGATCAGGACGATTACGAACAGGATCGTGTTTACAGATGGCGTGGAAAATCTTCCTCTTGGCGGGCACCATCACGCACCGGATACCGTTCTACATCAGAACCATCAACATCGGGCTCCGAACAGGAACATCCGGGTACCTCGAACACCTCTTCTTTTTTAGGACTAGGTCGACGTCCACCAAGACGAAGAGGACGAGACGGGGGCAGGGATCAAGGAAACTACCCTCCCACACGGACAACCAGGTCTCAGGTACGTGCCCACTGGTAGTTAACATTTCTAATAGAACCTTGGGCATCGCAGAACTAAATGTGCTACAAAAGGGACTATCATATTGCCCATCATACAGGTATAAGACGTTTGACCTGGAAATGGATTTACAGCGGTTTTTCCGTTCCCTGAGACTTAAAGTTTACTTTTCTAATCAACCGGCGTTACCCCCTCTCATTACAGACCAAGTCATTGAGGATAATCCGTTATCCATCTCACAATTAGGCCTGAGATCTAAGAGTCACTTCAGACCACCTCCAGGTTCTCATGCCTTAGAAACGTTTATTGATTTCATACAGTCTTCATTTAAGGACATTAAACATGACATGGAACAGGGTAAATTGTTTTACCCACCTAATCTAAATACATCTGAATTTCAGGCTTTGAGATCACTAAAAGAGGACCAGAATATTATTATCAAACCTGCTGACAAGGGTGGGGCTGTAGTTGTCATGAATAAATCTGACTATATTACCGAAGCTCTTAGACAACTGTCTGATAACACCATTTATGTCAAGATATCTCAGGACCCCACTAATCATACTAAATCTATTATCCTTGACACACTGAACCGACATTTAGAAACGGGCGTTCTAAAACAAAAAAACCCACGATTTTCTATTGAAAAGTCATCCAGTCACCCCAGTCTTCTACATGCTACCAAAAATTCATAAAAATCTACAGCATCCTCCTGGTAGACCCATTGTGGCTTCCACTGAGTCGGCTTTATCTCCCATCTCAATCTATCTTGAGAAAATATTGACTCCTTTGGTCCGATCCACCAGATCATTTCTTTTGGATACCAACGCCTTCCTTAATACCATCAAGGAAGTACATCATATTCCTGAACCATCGTTTCTAGTTACGTTTGACGTCAAAGATCTTTATACCTCCATCCCACATGACCAGGGTATATTGTCAGTCAAAAAACTTTTACTTAAATCAAACTTTACACCATCTCAAATAGACCTGTGTATTGATCTCCTGACCCTAGTCCTTACTAAGAATTTTTTTATGTTCCAGGACGATTTTTTCTTACAGATACGTGGACCGCGATGGGCTCAAACGTAGCGCCCCCTTATGCCAACTGTTACATGGCGGACTTTGAAGAATCAATCATCTATTCTCACCCTCTCTTTTGCGAACACGCTATGGTCTGGAAGCGTTATATAGATGATATCTTCTGCATATGGGGTGGTACGTTTGAGTCCCTATCCGAGTTTCATGAGGTATTAAATCAATCTTGGCCCGGCCTTCAATTTACCATTACATATGATACAAGTAAGATTAACTTTTTAGATACCATGGTCATCAAAGGCATAGGGGGCACATTACATACAGATTTATATACCAAACCCACAGACCGTAATGGATTGCTACATTTCAATAGCTTTCACCCCACACCCATGAAAGAGTCAATTCCCAAATCCCAATTTCAAAGGGTTAAACGTATTGTGTCGGACCAATTGACATGTAAGCAGAGATTAGAAGAGATGAATTCAAAATTTAAGGAACGTGGTTATCCACAACGAGTCTTGGATAAATCCCTGATTAATACGCCAATTCCAAGGGGATCTACCAACAGGATGGTATTCGTACATTCCTTCCACCCATTTGCTTCTCTCATACACAAGACTATCCGTAAGCACTGGTCTCTACTCTCCAATGCCCATCCACATATTCCTGAGTTTAACCAACCATTCCTACCATGTTTCAGGAGGGCCCCGAATTTCAGGGATTCCCTCATTAAAGCTGACATAGGACCTACCAAACCAAAAAAGAAACAAAGATTCCTAAATAATCCCAAGTTTGGAACTTTTCCCTGCTTAAGTTGCACCCAATGCAACAATGTACAGAAAGGCAATGTCATTAAACATCCATATACTGGACGATCCTATAACATCAGCGGCTATTTCACCTGCGACACTACCTTCGCAGTGTACATCATTAAATGTCCCTGTGGGTTACTTTATGTGGGTGAGACCACACAGTCAGTGAAAGATCGTATATCGAAGCATAAATCTACCATCCGATGCAGAAATCTACTTCTCCCCATCCCTAATCATTTTATCTCACAGGGACATAACATATCACAATTAAAATTTCAAATAGTCGAACATGTACCCCACCTCAGAAGAGGGGGAGACCGCATCAAAATTCTGAAACAACGTGAAGCCTATTGGATACACACTCTGGACACATTGTCCCCTAAAGGTCTCAATAGGGACTATGATTTGTCCGCCTTTATTTGACTATATGCTATGCTACTGAATTTAACGTAATATACGTTTGTTTCTGTCTGCCTTGTGTCCATTGATGTATATAGTATTTTCTCTAATGAATTTTCTGTCTCCCCCTAAGGAATATCCAGATATATTATGACATGCGGCTATTATTAATTGTTACCGCATACTAATATTTTTCTCTTTTATGTCATAGAGCCGGTTATATTGAAAACATGAATGTCTATACCACTTATATGGATGAATTTCTGGCTATACCACTTATATGGATGAATCTTTGGCTATTCACTATTTCTCTAAATAGTTCTATGTCACACCCCTCGGCTCCTGATGATATTAGCCCTCCTGCACCATCATGATCAAGCCTGGAACGCAAGCACAGACGCTGTGGAACGCACATCCATTTCTTTTCGGTCACGTCAGCTTGTATACCACACCCCCTCACATCATTGGACACTTAGAATCACGTGACCCGTCACCTCCCTGTCTTAAGACAGGAAATGCCGATTATACACAGGATTAGACGAGCGGTGGACTCCGCGTCTGCACCAGTTCACAGAACGGCACCATATCCTCAGTAAGGTCTGTTATTGCGGCGGTTTCACTCCTTATTCTACTGTCCATCAGTCTGTCTATGTTAAACAGACTAATTCTTCATCTGCCCATAACCTTGTTTCACCATAGATTTCCATGGACAGTATCACATCCTCTACCAGGTCTGTGCTTATAACCATGGTCTTTACACTTTAAATTACTGGCTATTAACTCTTTCATATTGGCACCTACCTTTTACCATAGATTTCTATCCACCAACGAGGTTTACCTCTATGTATATAAGAAATGACAAGCCGACACCGGGTATGCTATATCTTGCTAGTCACATCCAAGGGCACTTTTATTTAATGCATATTTTTCTCCTAACAAAATCACCTTTTCATACAGTTTACTAGAATCTAATTGAATATAGGACGCTGGTGGTTACTTCACAGGGGTATGTGTTAATATGTTTAATTACCAATTGATCAATGCACCTGATCTTATATTCTTTATTTTTTTATTTTTCTGCACTGATTATCGTCATATATACCCAGAATACTAGTCTGTCTCTGATCCACGATTAAATATGACATCCGATGTATATACCTTATTTCTGGAAATTATAATAGAACATGTTTATGTTCAATTCTGTTTATAAAAATATTTTTTTTCTGTATCATATTATTAATTATAGTAGCTGATGAAGGTCGTGTGACCGAAACGTTCCTCCCTGCATACAGGTCCTTCTCAAAAAATTAGCATATAGTGCAAAATTTCATTATTTTCCATAATGTAATGATTACAATTAAACTTTCATATATTTTAGAATCATTACACACCAACTGAAATTTGTCAGGCCTTTTATTGTTTTAATACTGATGATTTTGGCATACAACTCATGATAACCCAAAAAACCTGTCTCAAAAAATTAGCATATCAAGAAAAGGTTCTCTAAACGACGTATTACCCTAATCTTCTGAATCAACTAATTAACTCTAAACACATGCGAAAGATTCCTGAGGCTTTTAAAAACTCCCTGCCTGGTTCATTACTCAAAACCCCCATCATGGGTAAGACTAGCGACCTTACTGATGTCAAGAAGGCCATCATTGACACCCTCAAGCAAGAGGGTAAGACCCAGAAAGAAATTTCTCAACAAATAGGCTGTTCCCAGAGTGCTGTATCAAGGCACCTCAATGGGAAGTCTGTTGGAAGGAAACAATGTGGCAGAAAACGCTGTACAACGAGAAGAGGTGACCGGACCCTGAGGAAGATTGTGGAGAAGGACCGGTTCCAGACCTTGGGGGACCTGAGGAAGCAGTGGACTGAGTCTGGTGTAGAAACATCCAGAGCCACCGTGCACAGGCGTGTGCAGGAAATGGGCTACAGGTGCCACATTTCCCAGGTAAAGCCACTTTTGAACCATAAACAGCGGCAGAAGCGCCTGACCTGGGCTACAGAGAAGCAGCACTGGACTGTTGCTAAGTGGTCCCAAGTACTTTTTTCTGATGAAAGCAAATTTTGCATGTCATTCGGAAATCAAGGTGCCAGAGTCTGGAGGAAGACTGGGGAGAAGGAAATGCCAAAATGCCTGAAGTCCAGTGTCAAGTACCCACAGTCAGTGATGGTGTGGGGTGCCATGTCAGCTGCTGGTGTTGGTCCACTGTGTTTCATCAAGAGCAGGGTCAATGCAGCTAGCTATCAGGAGATTTTGGAGCACTTCATGCTTCCATCGGCTGAAATGCTTTATGGAGATGAAGATTTCATTTTTCAGCACGACCTGGCACCTGCTCACAGTGCCAAAACCACTGGTAAATGGTTTACTGACCATGGTATTACTGTGCTCAATTGGCCTGCCAACTCTCCTGACCTGAACCCCATAGAGAATCTGTGGGATATTGTGAAGAGAAAATTGAGAGACGCAAGACCCAACACTCTGGATGAGCGTAAGGCCGCTATCGAAGCATCCTGGGCCTCCATAACACCTCAGCAGTGTCACAGGCTGATTGCCTCCATGCCACGCCGCATTGAATCAGTCATTTCTGCAAAAGATTCCCGACCAAGTATTGAGTGCATAACTGAACTTTATTATTTGATGGTTTTTTTGTTTGTTTTTAAAAAATACTTTTATTTTATTGGATGGTTGAAATATGTTAATTTTTTGAGACAGGTTTTTTGGGTTATCAGGAGTTGTATGCCAAAATCATCAGTATTAAAACAATAAAAGACCTGACAAATTTCAGTTGGTGTGTAATGATTCTAAAATATATGAAAGTTTAATTGTAATCATTACATTATGGAAAATAATGAAATTTTGCACTATATGCTAATTTTTTGAGAAGGACCTGTACTATCCTGGACAATAAATATTCATTATTATCTAAAGTTGAGTGCAGAGTTTTCTAATTATATATTGTGGTTTGGGCACCTACTCTTGCACCTCCTAAGGGCTGTGCATACGTTTCTATCATTACATTTCTCTAAATCTGTCTTCATTTATTAGTTTTTCCTTGAAGGGACCGCTCTTCTCTCTTATGAAGGCTTTCCTTACCTCCAGCTCATTTATTTCATGCTTCAGTCTTTTTACCTCCACCTGGAGCTGATTCTTCCTCGACTTGGAGGAACCTGCAGCTTTGGCGCTTGTGCAGTGCAGCTCCTCCTGGAGCCTCCTCAGGGTCTTACTCGCATCTTCATACTCAGGGAGGTGGTTCATGACCCAGGGAGCCATAGGTGGACACAGACTCCCGGGGTCTCTGCAGCCCCCAGCCTTCTTCAATGAGGTTAACCTCACCTCCGTGAGCACTCAGCTTTCCTCCGGAAGGACCGCCATCTTGCACGCTGCTAGCAGGCTTCTCCTCCATGTTGGAAGCCTTGCAGCTTCTCTCTGCAGACTTGGGGGGAGTAGAGAGGGAGTAGGAGCCGCATTGCTGCAACACCTGGTGGAGCGTCTCACCCCCAAGTCCTCTGATGTGCAGGCCGGTTGCTGGTTTCTCCTGTTCCCCACCGGCCTGGCCCAGGAAACAGAAGCCAGGGACTTGGCTCCTTCACTCATCCCAGAAACCCCACTTCCCCCTGGGTAGGAGAGAGAGCAGGTCCCTGGGTGGAGAGGCTGGGTGGAGAGGTGGTGGTTCTCTGGAGTTCAGGAGCACACAGCAGGATCAGTGTCGACCGCACCCACAATCACCACAGCGAGCAACAGCTGAATAGAGCTGCACTCACTATTCTGCTGGTGCAGTCACTGTGTGCATACATTACATTACTGATCCTGAGTTACATCCTGTATTATACTCCAGAGCTGCACTCACTATTCTGCTGGTGCAGTCACTGTGTACATACATTACATAACTGGTCCTGAGTTACATCCTGTATTATACTCCAGAGCTGCACTCACTATTCTCTGGTGCAGTCACTGTGTACATACAATACATTACTGATCCTGAGTTACATCCTGTATTATACTCCAGAGCTGCACTCACTATTCTGCTGGTGCAGTCACCATGTACATACATTACTGATCCTGAGTTACATTCTGTATCATACTCCAGAGCTGCAGTCACTATTCTGCTGGTGCAGTCATTGTGTATATACATTACTGATCCTGAGTTACATCCTGTATTATACCCCAGAGCTGCACTCACTATTCTGCTGGTGCAGTCACTGTGTACATACTTTACATTACTGATCCTGAGTTGTATCCTGTATTATACCCCAGAGCAGCACTCACTATTCTGCTGGTGCAGTCACTGTGTACATACATAACATTACTGATCCGGAGTTACATTCTGTATTATACTCCAGAGCTGCACTCACTATTCTGCTGGTACAGTCACTGTGTACATACATTACTGATCCTGAGTTACATCCTGTATTATACTCCAGAGCTGCACTCACTATTCTGCTGGTGCAGTCACTGTGTACATACATTACATTACTGATCCTGAGTTACATCCTGTATTATACTCCAGAGCTGCACTCACTATTCTGCTGGTGCAGTCACTGTGTACATACATTACATTACTGATCATGAGTTACATCCTGTATTATACTCCAGAGCTGCACTCACTATTCTGCTGGTGCAGTCACTGAGTACATACATTACATTACTGATCCTGAGTTACATCCTGTATTATACTCCAGAGCTGCACTCACTATTCTGCTGGTGCAGTCACTGTGTACATACATTACATTACTGATCCTGAGTTACATCCTGTATTATACTCCAGAGCTGCACTCACTATTCTGCTGGTGCAGTCACTGAGTACATACATTACATTACTGATCCTGAGTTACATCCTGTATTATACTCCAGAGCTGCACTCACTATTCTGCTGGTGCAGTCACTGTGTACATACATTACATTACTGGTCCTGAGTTACATCCTGTATTATACTCCAGAGCTGCACTCACTATTCTGCTGGTACAGTCACTGTGTACATACATTACTGATCCTGAGTTACATCCTGTATTATACTCCAGAGCTGCACTCACTATTCTGCTGGTGCAGTCACTGTGTACATACATTACATTACTGATCCGGAGTTACATCCTGTATTATACTCCAGAGCTGCACTCACTATTCTGCTGGTACAGTCACTGTGTACATACATTACTGATCCTGAGTTACATCCTGTATTATACTCCAGAGCTGCACTCACTATTCTGCTGGTGCAGTCACTGTGTACATACATTACATTACTGATCCTGAGTTACATCCTGTAATTTACCCCAGAGCAGCACTCACTATTCTACTGGTGCAGTCACTGTGTACATACATTACATAACTGATCCTGAGTTACATCCTGTATTATACCCCAGAGCTGCACTCACTATTCTGCTGGTGCAGTCACTGTGTACATACATTACATTACTGATCCTGAGTTACATCCTGTATTATACCCCAGAGCTGCACTCACTATTCTGCTGGTGCAGTCACTGTGTACATACATTACATTACTGATCCTGAGTTACATCCTGTATTATACCCCAGAGCTGCACTCACTATTCTGCTGGTGCAGTCACTGTGTACATACATTACATTACTGATCCTGAGTTACATCCTGTATTATACTCCAGAGCTGCACTCACTATTCTGCTGGTGCAGTCACTGTGTACATACATTACATTACTGATCCTGAGTTACATCCTGTATTATACCCCAGAGCTGCACTCACTATTCTGCTGGTGCAGTCACTGTGTACATACATTACATTACTGATCCTGAGTTACATCCTGTATTATACTCCAGAGCTGCACTCACTATTCTGCTGGTGTAGTCACTGTGTACATACATTACTGATCCTGAGTTACATCCTGTATTATACTCCAGAGCTGCACTCACTATTCTGCTGGTACAGTCACTGTGTATATACATTACATTACTGTAAAATTAAAAACAATAAAACACCATATTCTTCACCTGTTTGACGATAATCCATATGTCCCACAACATGCTCCAAAACTGCTACATTTGGATCATATGGTTGTGAACCGCTGCCTGTGACCAGCGGTAACCTCAATGACGTCACCACAAGTCACTGAAGCTGTACTCTCAGGCTCAGTGTCACCTGGATTCACCACTGAGTGTTCGCATCATGCCACCACTCATCTAAGCAATCCAGATGTAGCAGAGTTGAGCTTGTCATAGGACATATGAATTATCATGAGACAGGTGAGGAATATAGTGTTTTAATATTTTTAATTTTACAGTAATAAATGGGTAATAAAGGGTGGGGAGTGTTTATTTAAACTTAAGGAGTCTGTGCTTTTATTACATTTTGCTACGGGGATAGACGGACTCCTCTCCATTTCTAACCCCTGGGCTTGATGTCAGCTGACATTACAATGCTGATATCAACTACACAAATATTACCCCACTTGCTACAGCCACATGGCAAGTAAATAGAGTCAGGCAAAGCATCAGCATTGACGCATCTAATAGATGTGCCTTTTCTGGGGTGGCTGCGAGCTGTTATTTTTAGGCTGGGGAAGGCTGACATCCATGGTCCCTTCCCAGCCTGAGAACACCAGTCCCCAGCTGTTTGCTTTATCTTGGCTTGTTGTTAAAAATGGGGGGTAAACTACACCATTTTTTAATTATTTTTTCAAATAATTTAAAAAGAATTGGGGTCCCCCTATATTTTTGATAACCAGCCAAGATAAAGCTGAGAGTTGAGGGTAGCAGCTTGCAACTGTCGGTTTTGCCTGCGCTGGTTATCAAAAATAGAGGGGACCCCACGCCATTTTTTATTTTATTTATTTATTGTACAGGCATCAGCTGATAAATATTCTCATCATTGTACACCTGCTGTCACTGCTATCATTGAGACTGGGCATACAATGATTAGAGTAGTACTCTCATCAGCCTGTAAGGAGGAAGACCGGGCTGTGGGTGCCGACAGAGCACCGGGTCCAGAACTGCTGCGGCCGCTCCTCTTGTTGCAGGGGGGGAGGAAATTGAAGATGGGGAGAACCCATGACCTTCCGAGAAGGGGCGTGGTAAACAAAAGGCAGATAAGGAGTTTGCGCGGGAAGAGGGAGAGAGCTCCTACCAGAGAAAAATGAGAGTGCAGACTTGCTTTGTGCTGCGAGTAGCCTTAGTTTGTGTGGCAGCAGTAGGGGAGGAGTGCAGGAGAGATCGGAGAGCATTGCCGGGTGCGCAGGACAGAGCACGCCAAGCGGGAGATTGTTGTGCGAGACTCCCGACTGCAGAGCACGCCGTGCAAGAGATTGTTGTGTGAGACTTCTGACTGCAGAGCACGCTGAGCGGGAGATTGTTGTGAAAGGCTCCCGGCTGTGGAGAGCAGCATGATGGACTAGGGGCTCAAATGGAAAGACCGGTGACCGCACGTTGCCGTCAGAAGAGGGTAGACTAATCTGTTAGGTGGGGAAGCCTGAAGACTTCAGCACTGTCCTCAGCCGGCTTCCAGCTTTCATCCCGGAGGAAGTGACAAACATAGGACTCACGCTAAGTGAAGCAGACATACGCATAAACTGTCGCCTTATGTTGCTCTGTTCTTTTTGTAGTTCTTAATTTAAGATCTGATTTACCCCCTCTTGCTCCCTGCAAGGAGACTTCTCCCTGTAACAATTAAATCAGACCACTGTTACCCCAAGGCCGGCTCCAGGTTTTTATGGGCCCTGGGCGAAAGAGTCTCAGTGGGCCCCTTTAACACAGACCACGATTAATGATGCACAGATACGGCAGAGAAATATAGGTACAGTACAATGCCAAACACTTCACTTCTTCCATTACATGAGTGATATCTATTGTAAATTCTACAGTAGCTCAGAAACCGCCAAATCCTCACAGCGCACAGAACAGACTGGACAGTACAGTCCTCCATACAATATCATGGGCACCACATAGTCCTCCATACAGTATTATGGGCCAAATATAATGCTCCATAAACAGAATATTGGACCCCCAAATAATGCTCCATACAGGATACTGGTCCCCATATAATGCTCCATACAAAATATGGATCTCTCCTCTGCACTGTGCTGCGTTCTGCACTGTTACAGCTCAGGAAAGGGCGCTGTGGAAAGACTCCCCTGTTATGTTTCGGTAGCTGAGGAGTGCAGGTAAAAAAGGCAATACACCAGAGAAGTTGGAATCTATGAGATTGCAGTATCCTGACTAACCACACAACTAGAGGCAGCCGTGGAGCGTTCCTACGTTGGTCCTAGACGCCTCGTCACAGCCTGAGAAACTAACTACACCTAAAGATAGAAAGAGGAAAGCTATCTGCCCCGGAGCAGATCCCCAAAGAACATAGAAAGCCCCCAAACATGTAATGGCGGTTAGGCAAGATGAAATACTGACACAGACAGAAAATAGTATGAGCAAACGTTGGGGCCCAAACTACCTAAATAGAAAAGGATAGGAAGGGCACTTACTGCAATCCCAAAAAACCCTGAAAAGCACCAACTCTACTAATTTCAAAATCACCTGAGATCACACGACCTCTACCACCTAAATTAGTTCTCTGGTGTAACAAAATCAAAACAGCAGCCACTGAAAAAACTGGAAAAAGCAAAAGTACAAACATCAGTGGCTGAACTAAACTGAGAGGGCAAAAGCCCCCGGAGGGACCCTGAAGGCCCCCACAGAAGTGCAGGACAAAATGCAAAAATCAAGCACAAAAACAAAAAGAAGAAAATGTCTTATCTGTTAGCAGGAGATGCAGACACGACACAGCAGGCTACAAAGGAAACAGGACTCAAGGATTGAGACCAGAACAATTGATCACCGGCAACCCTGATGGGAAGGCGACTCCCTTATATAAGACCAGTCAGTAACACCTGATTCCCACTCCTCACAATCTTCACTGGACAGTCCAGTACCGCTTGTAACCACCAGAGGGAGCCTCTGCTCAGAACTCATTTCAAGTCCATTCACAACAGTACCCCCCCCCTTGAGGAGGGGTCACCGAACCCTCACTTGAGCAACCAGTCGGTCAGGATGAGTTCTATGATACGCACGGATGAGTCTCCTAGCATGGATGTCCGAAGCAAACACCCAAGAATTGTCTTCCTGACCATAACCTCTCCACTTAACCAAATACTGGAGTTTCCGTCTAGAAAAACGAGAATTCAATATTTTCTCAACCACAAACTCCATATTGCCCTCAACCAGAACAGGGTCAGGAGGCAAAGCAGTAGGAACCACTGGCTCAACAAACCTCTTCAACAAGGACTTGTGGAACACGTTATGGATCTTAAATGTCCCTGGAAGAAGCAAACGAAAAGAAACAGGATTAAGAATCTCCATGATCTTATAAGGTCCAATGAACCTAGGCTTAAATTTAGGAGATGCCACTCTCATAGGAATATTTCTTGAGGACAACCAGACCAAGTCCCCCACTTTAAACCGAGGACCATCAGTCCTATGCCGGTTAGCAAACCGCTGGGCCTTCTCCTGAGAGAGGGACAACCTCTCCACTACCTGGTCCCAAATCTGTTGCATACGCTCCACAACAGAGTCAACACCTGGACAGACAGAAGCCTCCGTCTGTCCTGAAGAAAATCGAGGGTGAAACCCAGAATTACAGAAAAATGGAGACATCAAAGTGGCAGAGCTAGCCCTATTATTAAGAGCAAACTCAGCCAAAGGCAAAAAAGAGACCCAGTCATCCTGATCAGCAGACACAAAGCATCTTAGATAAGTCTCCAATGTCTGGTTTGTTCTCTCAGTTTGACCATTGGTCTGAGGATGAAACGCCGAGGAGAAAGACAATTGAACACCAAGTTTAGAACAAAAGGTCCTCCAAAATCTGGAAACAAACTGGACTCCTCTGTCAGACACAATGTTCTCAGGAATGCCGTGTAAACGAACCACGTGCTGAAGGAACAAAGGCACCAATTCAGAGGAGGAAGGCAACTTAGGTAATGGCACAAGATGTATCATCTTGGATAACCTATCACAAATCACCCAGATGACGGTCATTCTCTGAGAAACAGGGAGGTCGGAAATGAAATCCATAGAGCTATGGGTCCATGGTCTCTTGGGCACAGGCAATGGCATCAACAAACCACTAGAGCGAGAGCAAGGCTTGGAGCGAGAGCAAGTCCCGCAGGACTGCACAAATTCCCTGACATCACGAGACAAGGTAGGCCACCAAAAGGACCGACTAACCAAGTCCCTGGTACCAAAAATTCCGGGATGCCCAGCCAACGCGGAACAATGAATCTCAGACATCACACTCTTTTTCCACTGGTCCGGGACAAACAATTTTCCAACAGGGCAGCGCTCGGGTCTATCCTCCTGACACCCCTCCAGAGCAAGTCTCAAATTGGGTGAGATGGCGGAAAGAACTACACCCTCTTTCAAAATAACAGAAGGATCAGATAACTCAGGAGAGTCCGCAAGGAAACTCCTCGAGAGGGCATCCGCCTTAACATTCTTAGTGCCAGGAAGAAAGGAAACCACAAAATTAAAACGTGTGAAAAACAAGGCCCACCTGGCCTGTCTAGGATTGAGTCGCTTGGCAGATTCCAGATAAACCAGATTCTTATGGTCCGTAAGGACCACCACCTGATGTTTGGCTCCCTCCAGCCAATGTCTCCACTCTTCAAAAGCCCACTTCATGGCCAGTAACTCCCGATTACCCACGTCATAATTACGTTCAGTAGGAGAAAATTTTCGAGAGAAAAAGGCACAAGGGTTACTTTTAGAGGTCTCTGGATCTTTTTGGGACAAAACGGCACCTGCCCCAATTTCAGAGGCATCAACCTCCACCTGAAATGGCAGAGAAACATCAGGCTGCCGTAGAACAGGAGCAGAAGTGAATCTCTGCTTAAGTTCCTGAAATGCAGAGACTGCCTCAGGAGGCCAATTCACCACATCAGAACCCTTTCTGGTCAAATCAGTCAATGGTTTAACAATAACCGAGAAATTACCAATAAATTTACAATAAAAATTGGCAAAACCCAAAAATCTTTGAAGAGCCTTTAATGAAGTAGGTTGGACCCAATCACAGATGGCCTGAACCTTGACCGGGTCCATTTCAATAACAGATGGGGACAAAATGAATCCCAGAAATGAGATCCTCTGTACGCCAAAAAGACACTTTGATCCCTTCACATACAGAGCATTCTCTCTCAAAATCTGGAATACAGTTCGAACATGTTTCACATGAGAGTCCCAGTCATTAGAAAAAATCAAGATATCATCCAAATAAACAATCAGAAATTTATCCACAAAATCCCTGAAAATGTCATTCATGAAGGACTGGAAGACAGAAGGAGCATTAGTGAGCCCAAAGGGCATCACAAGGTACTCAAAATGCCCCTCAGGGGTATTGAATGCCGTCTTCCATTCATCCCCGTGCTTAATGCGAATAAGGTTATATTTTCCCCTGAGGTCAAGCTTGGTAAACCAAGTAGCGTTTTTCACCCTGGAAAACAGGTCAGAAATCAAAGGTAACGGGTATTAATATTTTACAGTAATATTGTTCAAAAGACGATAATCAATACACGGCCTTAATGAACCATCCTTTTTGGCCACAAAGAAAAAACCGGCACCTAAGGGTGAAGAGGATGGTCTGATATGACCCTTCTCCAATGACTCCTTGATATAAGACCGCATAGCGTCATGTTCAGGTACAGACAAGTTAAAAAGGCGACCTTTAGGGAATTTACTACCAGGCACTAATTCAATAGCGCAGTCATAGCTCCTATGGGGAGGCAAGGATGCAGATTTACTTTCGCTAAACACATCAGAAAAATCAATCAAAAAGTCAGGAACATCCTGAGCCTGGGGGGAGGCAGAAAAAACAGGAGTGTTGGTATTAACACATTGGCAACCCCAACTGGTTACAGACACAGATTTCCAATCCAAAACAGGATTATGAGACTGCAACCAAGGGAAGCCCAGTACGATAATATCATGCAGATTATACAGAACCAAAAATTTACAGCACTCCTGATGATCAGGTTCAACCCTCATTATCACCTGAGTAGAGAACTGACGTTTATTCTCAGCCAAAGGGGTAGAATCGATCCCCAGTAGGGGAATAGACTTCTGTAGGGGTATCAAGGGAAACCCACAACGTTTAGCAAAATCATAATCCATCAGGTTAATAGCTGCTCCAGAATCAACGAAAGCCTGAGCAGAAAATGAGGACAGAGAGCATATCAGAGTGACAGTTAATAAAAACTTAGTCTGAACACTACCCAAGACAACTGAGCGTGCAAAACGTCTTCCCCGCTTAGGCAGACTGAAATAGCATGAGAGGCATCACCACAG
>JARQOD010000001.1:1978745-1995714 GCA_033576555.1 Oophaga sylvatica | reverse complement strand
CTCCCCATTATCATCATTGCCTCCCCATTATCATCATTGCCTCCCCATCATCATTGCCTCCCCATCATCATCATCATTGCCTCCCCATCATCATCGCCTCCCCATCATCATCATTGCCTCCTCACCACCATCACTGCCTCCCCCCACCACCATCACACATACAGCACCACACACAGACAGCACCGCAGCACTCTCTCACATACACACACACAAAGCACCGCACTACATACACACAAGCAGGCAGACACAGACACACACTCACTGATACACACATACACCTCACATCTCACCTGTCCGGCGCCCGCGCTTACTCTCTGCCACAGCCGGCCGCTGAATGATGACGTCATCCAGCGGCGCTGCTGTGAGACGAAGTGCAGGTGCCCTGCAGGCGCCCCCTGGAGCCCGGAGCTGCAGAGGCACGGGGAGAGGTAAGTATTTTGCCGGCTGCTGCCGGGGCCCTGAGCAAGCGGGGGGGCCCAGTGGCGGTGCTGGTACCGCTCTCATCTGCTAACGGGCGCCGGGGTGCCCGACGGCGAGTGGGCCCCCCGCCTGCTCAGGGCTCCGGCACTTGCCCGGGTACTGACGCCGGCCCTGCCTGTTAACAATTGCTCTGTGCCTCTGTGTCGCTGCATCCGATTACCTGTGTTACCAGCCGACGCCTTTGACTAGCGGTAACCTTTCTACCTCCAGTCACAGTGCTGGCTCATGTGCTGCCATTGCGGGACATTGTGGGAACGGCAGCACTCTGACCGGAGAAAGGGGGAAAGGGAAGCAAGGAAAACAGTGAGAAAAAGTGCAGAGGTAAGGAAGAGGCCTAAGAAGAGAGAGTTAAGCAAGGGATAGGAATAATATACATAAAAGAATAGAGGTCTTTATTTTAGATGCTTAGAAAAGGAAATAAAAACCATGCATAGATAACACAACAATAATTAAGAGTCTAAATAAGTCTAAATGCTGCCAATCACAGCTTGATAGAACCTGAGACTGCTAGTCTATTGGTGTTGTGATTGACACCAACTGTGACGGGAGGTAGGGGTTAAAGTGCACAACCCCAGGGAAGACGCTAAAGAATGCCTGGCTGGACTGCAAGCAGAGATTTCACATATTGTGCTCTAAACGCAAAAATATGTGAATATCTTTGCAATGTAGTTACACAATGCAAAACAAAAAAGAGCGTCAGAATCAGGGGAGCTCGCGGATTTTTACACGTTATTTAATTATTTTTTTAATCAAGTGACAGGTTATATTTAACAATCCATTATGAGACCTGATAGTTCATTCTGCATAAGAACGTGCAGTTGTTTTACAGAATAAAATATAGAGAAACGTTGTGTCGCTAATGAGGAAGAAGATCGTTTTTATACACCGAGAGACCTGCACAAAGAACTAAAACATTGTTTAGTAGCTTTATTTAATGGAACTTAGAACCTACTGAAGACACTAATATTCACAGAACATATCCATCTGTTACAATAGCTGTCGATATCAAGCTGAGACACATATACAAAATACAGTGGTGGATGTAGAACAGATAAAGCTGCCTGATACATACAGATAGGGAGTCATTCATCAAGGTCATTAGCAGCTAATGTGACCATAACATGGGGGGGAAAGGGCGGCATAGACGTATCGAAACAAGAATTATAACGAGAAAGGACGACACAAATGATGAGGAGCAATTCTCAGAACGTCCCCTGAGGAGACCTGCAGAAATGTTGAAACTAAGCAAACACAATACAACAAGGCGTAGGGGTTCAGCTCATAGGGGCCAAACTTCTGAGTGGGCCACTAACCAGGTAACCATGTTTAGAACTATGGTGGTGCCCCCTAATCGTGGGTATAAGAGGATCCTCAGGAGATGACTGAGTTGTTACTGAAAATACATGTCTATACAAAGACCAACACTGATATTACTGCCACATGGTGACCATATACTGTAACACTGATATTACTGCCACATGGTGACCATATAGTGGTAGATATACCAGACCTTCTGAACATATAGGAGGTTATGATACAGTTATAGATGGTGACTTCTTTCTGATGGAGTCATTCACTTTTCTCCTTTTTTCCATCTGGCTGATGGAAGAGCTGAATCTTCGGCTGTTGTGAGACTCGTCCTCCTTTTGACCTCGTCCAATGGTCATTCAGTATTACCACTAACTTCTCCTCTGTACTTCTGGTGCTCAGTCTTTTGAACATCAACATATCGGTGTGTTTCCATAAAGTCTTCCAGTCCTTTGAACTTGACCATGATTCCTGTCTGTCGTCTGCCCTGACCTTCACTTCTTTTGAGAGACCTCTGACCTCAGCTTTTCTGACAAATTTTCACAAACCTTGTTTGGGCCTTTATGTTTTGATTTCAGCCTCTGTCAGAGTGGCTACAATCAGATAGAGTCTTAGGAAAACCCATTGACCACATGCCTGTGCACGGGATAAATCCTGAATATCAGTGGCTCCTTCCAGGGTTCTCAACTTTTCACCTTACTTAAAGCCAAGTTCATTGCAACTGAGGGCTTCACCTCTTCCGGGTATGTCTTGTCCAATATAATGATGGCAACTTCATCCCCTCCACCAATAAAGACAGATTGAACAATATATTTAAGGGGAGATGGATCCAACCAAATGAGTGTAATTTCTTTGGATCTGGTGCCAAAGTGCCACCTTGTGCGCTGGTCTTCTGCTGCCTTGTGTAAAATATGGCCATGGGACTGAAATTATCTGGACTTCTGGAAAACAGCATGGAACTCCAATATGGAAGATCTTGTCCCTCCTCTGGTTACTAGACTGGCACAAAAGTCAGAAGGATTGTCCACATGATAGCCCACATGCTTCCACCCAATATGGAAGATCTTGTCCCTCCTCTGGTTACTAGACTGGTACAAAAGTCAGAAGGATTGTCCACATGATAGCCACATGCTTCCACCCAATATGGAAGATCTTGTCCCTCCTCTGGTTACTAGACTGGTACAAAAGTCAGAAGGATTGTCCACATGATAGCCACATGCTTCCACCCAATATGGAAGATCTTGTCCCTCCTCTGGTTACTAGACTGGTACAAAAGTCAGAAGGATTGTCCACATGATAGCTCCCATGCTTCCAGGGAACAGCTTAAGTTCTTGTTTTCTTTCCAGACCAGAGTATTTTGTGGAGCCTGGACCACGCACTTCAGGAATTAGCTTTGTCGTTACGTCTTTCCAGTTTTGACCACTGTGATTTCTTGAAGAGAAAATGTAGCACAAGGAGGTGAAGAGAAAAGTATGGAATCAGATGTGAGGTCAGGGGAGCGCCAGGAACAATTTAGCATTTTATTTTGGAGACTTGTGTAACCTCTGCTCTATTTTGACTCTCGGCAGAGACAATACATCGAATTCACGGAAAGCTAAAAGTGATGAAAGATTCTTGAAGTGGATTCAGCTGGAGAATTATGTTTTATCAGTCTGTGACCTCGAGAAATCCTCAGTGAGACCATACAGTGATTACAGAGACTCCAAACGTCAAGTCTACACCGAGCCGGACCTGGATGTGGGAAAAAGAAATCCATCAGACACTGTCTTATCAGCTACTAATATGTGGCCGTCTGCTAAATGGGATCACCCGTCACACTTATTACCATCTATCAGATATCTATTATCTATTATCTATCTATTATCTATCTATCTATCTACTATTATCTACCTATTATCTATCTATCTATCTATCTACTGATCTATATCTATCTATCTATCTATCTATCTATCTATCTATCTATCTATCTATCTATCTATCTACTGTATCTATTATCTATCTATCTATTATCTATCTGTTATCTATCTATCTATTATCTATCTATCTATCTATCTATTATCTATCAATTATCTATCATATCTATCTATTTCTATCTATTATCTATCTATCCAGCTATTATTTATCTATTATCTATCTATCATCTATCTATCTATCTATCTATCTATCTATTTCTATCTATTATTTATCTATTATTTATCTATTATCTATCTATTATCATCTATTATCTATCTATTATCTATCAGAGATCTATTATCTATCTATATATTTATCTATCTATTTCTCTATTATCTATCTATCTACTGTCTGTCTATCTATATATAATCTACTGTATCTATTATCTATCAATTATCTATCTATTATCTATCTATTTTCTATCTATTATCTATCTATCCAGCTATTATTTATATATTATCTATCTATGTATCTATCTATTATCTATCTATATATCTATCTATCTATCTATCTATCTATCTATCTATATCTATTATTATTATCTATTATCTATCTATTATCTATTATCAATCTATTAGCTATTATCTACTATTTATCTATATTATCTATTACCTATATATTATCTAACAATTATCTCTCTATTATCGATTATCTATTATCTATTATCTATCTATCTATCAATCTATTATCTATCTATTATCTATCTGACAGCTGTGGGCTGCAACCCTCAGCTGTCAGCTTCAACAAGGCTGGTTATGAAGAATAGAGGGTCCCCACGCAGTATTTTTTAATTATTTAAATAAATAATTTAAAAAACCTACATGGGGTCCACTCCCATTTTTGACAGCCAGTCAAGCTAAAGCTGACAGCTGGGGGTTGCTATTCTTAGGCTGGTTAGGGGGACAAGACTTTTTCTCACTGTGCTTAGGTGCTTTTTTTTCTCACCGAGATCACCGCAGTTCAGGGGCCCAGCTGGAAATACAGGTTCAGTGACTGGCAGAAACCTCAATGACTTCACCGCTAGTCACTGATGCTGCACTTGTCGCAGCTCATTCCTCTGTGGTTGTCAGCCTGGACGGTCGCATCTTAGCA
Source organism: Oophaga sylvatica (assembly GCA_033576555.1). Classification (NCBI taxonomy): domain Eukaryota; kingdom Metazoa; phylum Chordata; class Amphibia; order Anura; family Dendrobatidae; genus Oophaga; species Oophaga sylvatica. The sequence continues at coordinate 1,990,881 of JARQOD010000001.1, read as the reverse complement.
TCGTCCAGGTTGAAAATTGTTTATCCCCAGACATTGATTATCCCGTGGGGCAGAACGATGGACAGGTGAGGGATATTGTTTTTTTTTTATTTTTAATTTATTACAGGAGAGAGGCCCCATGTGTTTCTTTCTAAATTATTTATTGAAATAATTAAAAAAAAACAGCATGGGGACCCCTCTATTCTTGATAATAAGCCTTGCCAATGCTGCTAGCTGAGGTTTGCAGCCCGCAGCTGTCAGTTTTGCCTGGCTGGTTATCAAAAATACAGGGAAACCCATGTAAATTTTTTTTAAATTATTTATTTATAGCGCAATTGATGGGTCAATTGATGCCACTTTTCCTGGTGTCTGTCCCTAATTTTAGCTGTTTTGGCAGCTTTTTGCCTCCCCCTGAAGGTGCTGTCTATGCGATTGGTTTAGCCTCCTATTGAAGTCAACATGTTTGATGAACATCGGGACGGCCGCTCATCTCACAGAAACTGACCATGTACCGGAGTCTACAGAGATCCTACAGACTGGCTCCATATCTGGAGAAACTCTCAGACCCCAGAGGCCATCAGATACTGAGCCGATATAGATTAAGTGCCCACAATCTGGCCATCAAGTCTGACCAGCACAGACAGAGCTACAAGCCCAGGGAGGACAGATTGTGCCAACACTGTGACCAGGAGGCCAAGTAGGGTGAGACCCATCTAGTGATACACTGCATCAAATACTCAGCAGTGAGGGTCACTCACTTCATGGGACTCTCTGATCTCTTCCTGTATTTCAACTCCAAGCACTAATCATCAAAACTGGTGGAATTTGTGACTTTTTCTGGACTTGGCAAGAATCAAAAACATGGACAGTCTCTTCATAACCGGTGTGGGCTGTCATGTGGCTGTATTATTTGTTATGGCGATTCCGGCATCTCTCTATGTTCTTCTATGTCCTATACCTGGTAGAAACCCCTGTAGAACATGCCCTTCTCATTGTGTCCCTGATCTCCAGGTCTTCTGCTAGTTGTACCTGATATCGCATTTTCCAAAAATCCTTCTCAGTGTTTCATTATTTGATTTCCAACATATCTGGAGCTATTTAAAGGGAAAAGAGGGAGCGTTTAACGAGGCGCATGGTAAGTGGATATTTTCCACTGCAGAATATGTATGTGTTCTAGGTGTTTCATATCACATCCTAGAAAAAAATGTCCCTCGCTACAACATACAACATATCCCACTACAATTTACAGGACCCGAGAAAAATATATATGTCAGAATGGAAAACTACTCATTACCCCAGAAGAACGTAATATTAGGAAAAATATTCAGCCTGAATGTCGAAAACCTCTATAAATTATATATATGTTCTACATCTATTCATTTATTCATATATAATTACTATATCCGCTGACGAACAAAAGAGATTAGATTAGTCGTGATAGAACTCTCACATTTCTCTTAATAACTTGTATTTTTCCCTAAAAATCATTTTTTTGTTTTGGGCTTCATTAAAAAATTTTGCACCAATTTCCTCCTAGAACTTTTGTATTTCACTGTCTATTGTTGACTGCAGAATGAGTTGAGAAGCCATCAGTAAGGTGGGTCAGGCAGGAGAGTTTTAAGTGTTATTTTCCTTCTAGAGATTCTCCCAGCCGATTTATGACTACATGAAAGGTGAGTTGGCCTTGGTGGTCATAAATCAGTTGGGCGGAACTCAAAAGGAGAGAAGATAGAAGTTATAAATTCTTCTGTCAGAACAAGTTCACTAATGAATTCTCAGTTAATTCATTAAAAAAAAAATTATTTATAAGTCTACATGGACCAGCTCCAACAATGTCATCTGTACTGTTTCCTGTCCCTTCTTTTTCTGCTTCGTCTGGTAGGAGGAGCCACACCTTTATTTATTGCTGCTAGATCTGGCATCTATGGGGTTGTATAGTCTTTATTTCTACTATCTTTGAGCCTTGGGTGGGGCTTTCTACCCTTTAAGCTTCTGGATTTCTGATTTCTACTGCCAGTCAATGCGTTCTGCTCACCTGGTTCATAGCTCTAGTCGGTGCTCTTCTTTTGTTTTCCTGATTCCTCACATTTTATGCCATCAGCTTGAATTTTGACCATCCACTTGTTTTATGATTTAATCTCTGACATGACCTCATGGCTTGCATGGTGACTGACCCTCCTTGCCTCTGATTTGCCCCAAGGGTAAGCAGCCCTTCTATGGAAGCAATTCAATGGACCCCATTGTAAGACAAGATCCCCGTGCAAGGCTTAAAGGGTGAAGATTGGGGTTCTTCAGGAACATTACAGAGTGGCTCGTGCCAAGTCTATCTGAGGCAGCTTTTTGGAGTCTTTGGCTTCCGACAGATGCGACAGACACCATTGTATTCATTCTGTGGGCAATGCTAAGGGCAACATCACTGGGTGTCACAGGCACTGTCCACCATGGATACTGTTATGGTTTGGACTTGTCATGACACCTATCAGGTAGAATGGGATTGTATGTAGCCCAACACATCTAATCAGATCTCTGATTGACCAATGGGGCAGCACCACACCTTACTTAAACTCCGAGTTTACTGCTCAGAGTTGCTAGTTTTTGACGTTAGGGTTGCTTGTTATTGGGCTTCATTTACTCTCTGTTCCCTGGCACTAATCTTCTATAGTGCTCATTCTGGTCTTGACCAGACATCATAATCTCTGATATTTCTCATGATCTGACATAGCTTATCTGACTTTGTTTTTGACTGGCCTCCTGCTGTCTGACCCTGGCTATTCTGCTTACTACAATCCTGCCTTCTGATTTAGTCTCTGTCCCTTCTGTTACTGACCCAGCTCGTTTGACTTTCCTTATCACAGACTTGTTCTTCCAGCCAGAAGCCACTCTGTGGCCATAATCCAAGCTTCTCCATTGAAAGTCCATAAACCTGTATGGGCTGACGGTGAAAACTAGGATTCTTCTGTAATCTGCTAGACAAAGTGGCTAACACCATGTCTGTTCAAGGTAGCCTTTTTAGCCGAGGGTCTCAGGCAGACTTTACACTTTTTAATGACTTCAGGCCAGAGATGAAGACTGTCTCATGCCCAGACTATGGATGATGGGAATCAACACTAAACTCTTTGTTCTTACATGAAGTATACTGTTCAGAAAGAAGATCTTGTACTGGATTCCAAAGAACCTGGATTCAAGTTAACATTGACATCTTCTACCCTGTTGGTGGGAACCTATGGGTGTATTCTACTTTAATTTCTTTTTGGCTTGACATATATGGAGATGAGTAGCATGAGCTGACCAGCTTTAAAATAAACAAGATTTTGTGAAATTCCGTTGGGAGATGTTTATGCTACAAGTATCCATGTGTGAACACCCAGTATAGATAAAATAAAATTAGGAGAAAAGAGCCAGGACCAACAGTTGTCAAGAAATGTTGGGCAGACATGTTCTTGTCCCTTGTTGTCCCATGATGTTGAGCTCCATTTTGATTGATGGTTCTCCTCCTTTCTCTTCACTTGTGGTCCTACTGAGAACATTTCTGATTGATGAAATCACAGATTTCTACTAAGAAGTATTTTGCAGCAGCAGCAAAGAATTTCCATTTTATTCCAAAGTTTTGTACCATGCCCCGGCCAAGAAAGGCCACAGAGAAGCTTTCTTCACTCTCAGCAGTCAGGAATGAAGCCAAGTGGAGAGCGTCCCATGGGTGAACATTCCTCACGGGCCGGGGATGCAGAAGTCTCTGCGGCCTGGCTTTATCTAGGGGCCTCTTCAAAGAAAACATTGAAATCCACAGGCCTATAATGTGACTTTTATCATGGGAGACCAAGACAGACACACGGAGGATTGCATTACTGTAATTAAGAAGCTGCTGATGTAGGAAAGAAAGCAGAGCACAATATGGAATGGCCGCAGTTCAGCGCGTAATGCTTTTATTGTTGTATTTCTACAATCCTTGGATTCCTCAGATCTTATTCATCGCAAGTGTCGTTCAATATTTGCTTTACAGCTCTCCAGTGCTAAATCTCAATGGTTTCAGCTTCAGAAATTATAGGTTTCCCGGACTCCTACAAAGATTCCGGAATGTGCGGCTCAAACCCACCGACCCGATCCCCCAAAAATTAATATTCCAAAGCCAGAAGTTAGACGTCCGGGCAGTAGGAGGACTTTGATGTTAAATGTCACTGACAGATCCGTCCATAAATAGCTTATAACAATGGAGATGAAGCAGAAATCCACAAGAAGCAAAACTCCGTGTAGAGACGCGATACCATCACTGACTGCAGGAGGAAGGATGGGGATGACGCAATGTTACTCCATTGCTGGTCTCAGCGACACTCGACGTCCTCCAGAACAGGAGAACTAATATAAGTGGAAAATATCTGTATAAAGGATCGACACCACGTGACAAATACTCCAAAATGGAGACAAATCAAACCTGCAGCCTCATACAGGTAGCGGGAGCGGGTCTCATGACTCCAAAAAAATTCACCCCCAAAGGAGGAGGAGAGTTCAATGAAAAGCCCAACAAGTACAACCCTGGTGTGATAGGATGCACCATGTAATATGTCATCAGGCAGCAGAAGACACAATACTGCACAACACAACAGGGGGGAGAAGAAGAATCATCCAGAGCAGAAGATGTGAGGATGATAGTTATACAGAATCAAGGGCCTGCATGTCATCATCATGTACCCCGAGAGTCAGTGTCATCATCCTGTACCCCGAGTGTCAGTGTCATCATCTGTACCAAGTGTCATTCATCATCATGTACCCCAAGTGTCAGTGTCATCATCATGTACCCCAAGTGTCAGTGTCATCATCATGTACCCCGAGTGTCAGTGTCATCATCCTGTACCCCGAGTGTCAGTGCATCATCATGTACCCCAGTGTCATGTCATACTGTACCCGAGTGTCAGTGTCATCACCTGACCCAGTGTAATGTATTCACTACCCCGAGTGTCAGTGTCATTTCTGTACCCCAAGTTTAGTGTAATTACCCCGATGTACCCCGAGTGTCATGTCATTACCCTGAACCTCAATGTGAATGTAATTTTCCTGTACCCCGAGTGTCAGTGTCATTTTCTGTACCCCAAGTATCAGTGTTATTATCCTGTACCCCCCAGTGTCATTATCCTGTACCCCAAGTGTCAGTGTCATTATCCTGTACCCCCAGTGTCAGTGTCATTATCCTGTACCCCAAGGGGTCAGATGTCAATTTTTCCTGTACCCCGAGTGTCAGTGTCATTATCCTGTACCCCGAGTGTCAGTGTCATTATCCTGTACCCCGAGTGTCAGTGTCATTATCCTGTACCCCAATGTATGTATTATCCTGTACCCCGAGTGTCAGTGTCATTATCCTGTACCCCAGTGTCAGTGTCATTATCCTGTACCCCAGGTCAGTGTCATATCCTGTACCCCGAGTGTCAGTGTCATTATCCTGTACCCGAGTGTCAGTGTCATTATCCTGTACCCCGAGTGTCAGTGTCATTATCCTGTACCCCGAGTGTCAGTGTCATTATCCTGTACCCCGAGTGTCAGTGTCATTATCCTGTACCCCAAGTGTCAGTGTCATTATCCTGTACCCCCAGTGTCAGTGTCATTATCCTGTACCCCCAGTGTCAGTGTCATTATCCTGTACCCCCCGGTGTCAGTGTCATTATCCTGTACCCCCCGTGTCAGTGTCATTATCCTGTACCCCCCGGTGTCAGTGTCATTATCCTGTACCCCCCGGTGTCAGTGTCATTATCCTGTACCCCAAGTGTCAGTGTCATTATCCTGTACTCCCAGTGTCAGTGTCATTATCCTGTACCCCAGTGTCAGTGTCATTATCCTGTACCCCCCGGTGTCAGTGTCATTATCCTGTACCCCCAGTGTCAGTGTCATTATCCGTGTACCCCCAGTGTCAGTGTCATTATCCTGAACCCCCCGGTGTCAGTGTCATTATCCTGTACCCCCGGTGTCAGTGTCATTATCCTGTACCCCAGTGTCAGTGTCATTATCCTGTACCCCAGTGTCAGTGTCATTATCCTGTACACCCCGTGTCAGTGTCATTATCCTGTACCCCCGGTGTCAGTGTCATTATCCTGTACCCCGAGTGTCAGTGTCATTATCCTGTACCCCAAGTGTCAGTATCATTATCCTGTACCCCCCGGTGTCAGTTCATTATCCTGTACCCCCCGGTGTCAGTGCCATTATCCTGTACCCCCCGGTGTCCGTGTCATTATCCTGTACCCCCGGTGTCAGTGTCATTATCCTGTACCCCCGGTGTCAGTGTCATTATCCTGTACCCCCCAGTGTCAGTGTCATTATCCTGTAACCCCCAGTGTCAGTGTCATTATCCTGTACCCCCCGGTGTCAGTGTCATTATCCTGTACCCCCCGGTGTCAGTGTCATTATCCTGTACCCCCGGTGTCAGTGTCATTATCCTGTACCCCAGTGTCAGTGTCATTATCCTGTACCCCAAGTGTCAGTATCATTATCCTGTACCTCCCGGTGTCAGTATCATTATCCTGTACCCCCCGGTGTCAGTACATTATCCTGTACCCCCCGGTGTCAGTGCCATTATCCTGTACCCCCCGGTGTCAGTGTCATTATCCTGTACCCCCCGGTGTCAGTGTCATTATCCTGTACCCCCCGGTGTCAGTGTCATTATCCTGTACCCCCCAGTGTCAGTGTCATTATTCCTGTACCACCCCAGTGTCAGTGTCATTATCCTGTACCCCCAGTGTCAGTGTCATTATCCTGTACCCCCAGTGTCAGTGCCATTATCCTGTACCCCCGGTGTCAGTGTCATTATCCTGTACCCCCCGGTGTCAGTGTCATTATCCTGTACCCCCCGGTGTCAGTGTCATAATCCTGTACCCCCGGTGTCAGTGTCATTATCCTGTACCCCCCGGTGTCAGTGTCATTATTCTGTACCCCCCAGTGTCAGTGTCATTATCCTGTACCCCCCGTGTCAGTGTCATTATTCTGTACCCCCAGTGTCAGTGTCATTATCCTGTACCCCCGGGGTCAGTGTCATTATCCTGTACCCCCCGGTGTCAGTGTCATTATTCTGTACCCACCAGTGTCAGTGTCATTATCCTGTACCCCCCGGTGTCAGTGTCATTATCCTGTACCCCCCGGTGTCAGTGTCATTATCCTGTTATGTTGCAGATGAGTTTCAGACCAAATTGTAAAATGTTATCAGCTGTTCTTCAATCTATTGGTGCTCAGTAAAGGGTAACTATCAGCGGTGTTTTATTTCACAGTGTTGATTGTAGTGCAGCGGTGTCCACACTGTACAGTGATGAGGCAGTGATCCATCAAAGTTCAAAGCAAAACGTGTTTTAATGTCCAACTCACAGAAATACACAGCAAGCGATATCCTCCAGATCACAGCCTGGAATCAAGACAGTCCACATCCAAGGCGGGTTGCCGTGGGCGACTGCACCACCATGTACACTGAGGGTTGCCAGGCCTTTTGGCTCCGCTTGGCTCTGTGTTGAATCACACAGGTTGAGCTCTCCAGAACCTTCTGGTCTGCACGCTTGCAAGACCAAACTGACACACCCAACCCCCTGCTGCAGGGTTTTTTACAAGGAACCTGTGACCACATGGAAAACACGGCCGGGAAGGAAACGGACCGCACCCACTACCATCCTGTAGTCCACTTCAAAAATAAAAGCCCATGGCAGGTTTTCCTAAATCTGCCTTGGACAAATAGCTTGCCCAAGACCAACACTTACTTTTATTTTGCATTGCAATCACAGCTATGCCTGTAACTACAATGCACTCCCGTGGCCTCAATATGCCTCTGTGCGCATCCTGGGGGACACATAGTGACCCTGGCATATAACACCGGTCACTGCCTCTCACAATGTAGTATAGAACGTCGCTATATTATATAGTTGGCTTTGATTATCTCAGTGTTGGCACATGGGTACAGTTTCAATTTTCTCTAGAACAATTTGCTCATCTCTAAGTACTAGTAAAACGAGAGATCAGAAAACAGATGACCAAGCACAGATGTACATACACGGAGGGTATCTCTGAAGACCACCCTTCCAATGGTAGTTTCTGCATAACCAGGTTTCATCGGCTTCATTTACGAGAAATCCCCCCTCGGCTGCGGCGCGCACAACCTTCAATCCATATCACGTTGAGTCAGTTTCCAAACGGAGTGATGACACAATACCTTCTGTTATAGTTTACTTCTACTTCTTGTCCAAAAGCCAAAAATGTGACCCTTGGAAGAACCCAATATAATATTGTCTCTCGGAGTCCATTCCGTGCTCGCTGCACATCTGCTAGGAGTTCATCGGGAACTGTTCTTCAACAACAAAAAAAAAAATAGACTTCTAAAATATGAAGGTAAAAGTGATATAAACATAGACAAAAATACAGAAAAATGGCAAACTATCACTAAAGGATGTCAAGAGCACCAAAGAATTTTCAACTCGTTAAGAAATAATCTTCAGGTGTTGGTGTATTTTTACTAACTGCGATGCCACCAAATTCAATTGTGGCAACACCTGGCAATGTTTGGATGATCTGGGCCCAGTGCGTCCCCTCTCTCCTATATTTACACCCCTTGTGGTTTCTCATAAGGAATATTTTGGGGTACAGCTCCTCCTGGTACTCTGACAATGCCTGTGAAATTATTCCACTTTACTTTAGACTCTTTCTGTATAAGTTTTTTCACAGGTTTGAATCTCAGAACCTGCAGCATGGGAGGCAGAAACACTAACAGTGAGCCAAAGACTGCACTGGGGTCTAGGAGAAGATTTTTTTCTAAATAACTTAGTAGTATTCATTTTTTGTGGGGAGTGTCTGCTGTTCTATGCAATTTTTTATTTATTTAAATTACTCATTTATATAGCGCCATTAATTCCACAGCGCTTTACAGACATTATCATCACTGTCCCCGATGGGGCTCACAATCTAGAATCCCTATCAGTATGTCTTTGGAATGTGGGAGGAAACCAGATTATCCAGAGGAAACCCAAGCAAACATAGGGAGAACATACAAACTCCTTGTAGATGTTGTTCTTGGTGGGATTTGAAGGCTGCAAGGCTGCAGTGCTAATCACTGAGCCACCGTGCCGCCCTGCGAGCAAATCATAAATAGAAATAAAAATGAAAAATAAAAGTGAAAAATAACAGATTAAAAATGGATAAAACTTATTTCTTGATACACCCTTCATAGTAAACATGACACATTAATAAATAAAATGTACTAGAATGAGAAAATAGATGCAATGCAAATTTAATTGTCAGTCAACTTTAGAAAATTTGATGTAAATCCAACAATTTGAACCACGGGAATCACCAAAAAGTGGCCATTGCCATTTTACACATTGCATAGTCTGTATAAAATCAGAGGCAGGGAAGGCAGAAGTCATTTAGGGTGAATAAAAAGGAACTATCATAGTCTGTATAAAAGTAGAAGCAGGGAAGGCAGCACCCAATTAGGGTGAATAAAGAGGAACTATCATAGTCTGTATAAAAGTGGAAGCAGGGAAGGCAGCACCCATTTAGGGTGAATAAAGAGGCACTATCATAGTCTGTATAAAAGTAGAAGCAGGGAAGGCAGCACCCAATTAGGGTGAATAAAGAGGAACTATCATAGTCTGTATAAAAGCAGAGGCAGGGAAAGCAGCACCCATTTAGGGTGAATAAAGAGGAACTATCATAGTCTGTATAAAAGTAGAAGCAGGGAAGGCAGCACCCAATTAGGGTGAATAAAGAGGAACTATCATAGTCTGTATAAAAGTGGAAGCAGGGAAGGCAGCACCCATTTAGGGTGAATAAAGAGGCACTATCATAGTCTGCATAAAAGCAGAGGCAGGGAAGGCAGCACCCATTTAGGGTGAATAAAGAGGAAATATCATAGTCTGTATAAAAGCAGAGGCAGGGAAAGCAGCACCCATTTAGGGTGAATAAAGAGGAAATATCATAGTCTGTATAAAAGCAGAGGCAGGAAAGGCAGCAGCCATTTAGGGTGAATAAAGAGGAACTATCATAGTCTGTATAAAAGCAGAGGCAGGGAAGGCAGCAGCCAATTGGAGTGAATAAAGAGGAAGGGAAGGCAGCAGCGATATTAGGATGAATCTGGATGGTGAGAGGACGTCAGAGCTCACAGCTTAGCAATAGTGATAGGGAGTAACTAAATAAATGTGTAACTTTTTGGTAAAGGTCCAATATATACAAATATAAAATTAATTAGTATCAACAAAACAGTCAGCTCAGGTCATAAAATACAGCTCCATCGACGTAAAAATAAAACTGATACGGCACTCAGAAAATGGTAACACATGAACCAAAATGTTAATTACCCTGAAATTAAAAAAAAAAAATCTATGCAAGTTTGGCATAACCGTAATAATAGAGAATCGTACTACAGGTCATTTTTACAAAGTAATGAAGGCCGTAGAAACAAAATTCTTAAAAAATTTGGAGGAATTGTGTTTTTTTTTTCGCAATTTCGCTGCACCTGAAATTTTATTTTCAGCACATCGCATATAGAAAACAGAAGGGTTCCATTAAAAACTAAAACTTGTCGAGCAAATAAAAGTCCTCATACAGCGATGATAATGGAAAAATAAAAAAATGTTACTGCTCTTGGATGAAGGTGACGAAAAAAAAAATTCCAAACCTTTTACTTCTGCCCAAAGAAAAATTTGTCAAAGAGACATAAATAAAATAAAAGTAAGCCATTGCTTAATGTACCTTACTGCGTGGGCCCCGGACTCGGGCTTCCCATTCCTCAGTCATTGGCCATATTATCTGGTGTTTCCCGATTGTTTATTAACTTTCCGAACAAACGGCAAACGTTACTATTCCGCAAATTCAGAGTTTATTAATGGCTAGAAAACATTTTCAGACACCAAAACTGTTGCTGCACAAAAAAGGGATAATTCATAATTGTTTGACTGCCAAAAAAGTCAATCGGTTGCTTCTTCAGTTTTCAATCACTAGTCGATGCTATTCCGCAAAAAAAGGATCGTTTTCGAACTATCACTTATTAAAAAGCCACGTCTTCTTCCGTAAACACAGCATAGGAATACACACTGGCACGGTGGGCATCTACCCTCAAAAAGGGATAATTTTTGGACCATTTTTAATCTTAAAAAGCATAAAAAGTCCCGCAGTGCATTTGTTATTAAATTGATGGTCACCACTAGCTACCATCTATTTACCCATAGCCTTATACAGTGTCAGACTGAAGAACTTTTGGCCCACCAGAGGATTTGATTCTGAGGGCCCACCTTTCTCCCCCACTCAAGGTTTGCCCTGAAGAAGAAGCTAGGGCCCACCGGAGGATTCTCCAGTTCTCTGGTGGGCCAGTCCAACTCTGGCCTTAAAGGTTGAGGTCACTTTTACATTATCAAGTCTGTGTTTTCATTAAAGAACTTGGAAGGGATTGGAGTTGGATACAGTCCTAGGAGACCTCAGAGTGTTACGTACATATTTTCAGGACAATTATAGATATTGGAGTTGTGTAATTCCACAGCAAATAGAGTCGCTACAATTCAATTTCCTGACAAAATTCATCAAGGTTGAAAAATTCAGATTTCATCTTTATTCACTCATCTTCAGTAACTGGATCAGCTGAAGGCCACTACCACCACCCCCAGCTGCAGACTAGGACCACAACCTTCCCATAGAATAAAAGACAGCACAAACATGAAAAAGGAGAACGTCCGGCAGGTCAGGAACCTCAGTGAGGTTCTTTAAAGAATGGAGGAGCTTTGCACCGTTTTATTAATTCATTAGAATGATCAGCCTTCTTCTCGAGACTCAGCGTCTTAGGAAATAAAGAGCAGACAATAAAGTGAGTCTTATTCCATGAGAAGATTTACACCAGGAGATAGAGGACCCGCAGGAAATCCAGATGAGGACGGTTAGCCGTGACTGAGCTTACGGTAATATGAAGTAAATGTAGGTTTTATGAGAACACTGACACAATCCTGGCTCCATCTCCCAATAATCCCCTCAGTAAAGCACCCCAAAAGCAGCTGCACAGATAATCATTCTCAAGCATGAAGAACCGCCACTGACCTCCTGTCCGGCCAAGTGTGAGCACACCGGACCTAATCCCTTCTTGATTTGCGCTTTCCAGGTTTCACTTGATCTCTCATGTGTTGGATAAAAGTTGTGAGACATTGATCTTCCCTCTCCT
>JARQOD010000001.1:1810573-1978645 GCA_033576555.1 Oophaga sylvatica | reverse complement strand
TACACTCATCGAGACTTTTAAAACTAACAAGTGGGAAGGGAAGCAAAACGCCAGAAAAAGCCATACACCTACAAATGCTATTGAAACTCGCTTTTAGAAGTGGAAAGGAAAACGAAGACAAAACAATCTAAATAATAAAATTTTGAGGAAGAAAAACCAATCACAAAACTAAATGTTTTTATAACAAATCACAAAGCATGGGCAACAACAAGGAGAATTGGAACACTAACGCGGGAAAGAAGTATGATGTCATTGGAATCACTGAAACTTGGGGGGACATACAAAATATTGGAATACAGGCTAGAAGGATACAACTTATTTGCAAGAAACAGACTTGATTAAACGAGGGAGGTGTCGCATTGTAGTTAGAAAGCGTATACTGCACAGAGATTGACCTTCAGAGACTGGGAGTTGGGAAACTGTTGGGTAAAATACAAGGACAAACAAGGGAAAAGGGACACCATTGTAGCATTACTACAGGCTGAAGATATGGATGAACTCCTTATGCATCAAATGGCCAAGTTTTTCCAAAAAATATGACAAGTGGTCATGGGAGATTTCAACAAACCAACATTTGTTGGAATCTCTCTCGGGCCCAAAAACTAACAGGTCAAGGAAATTCTTATCCTCTCTTGCTGACAACTTTATCTTCCAAAAGGTAGGTGAGAAAAAAGGGGAACTGCTCCCTTGGATCTAATTCTTATAACAGGAGGAAATGGTTGAGGAGGTAAGAGTGGCTAGGACCCTAGGAGATAGTGACCATGCATTTTAGAATTTGGATAACAAGAGGGGGAAGACCTGTGAAGACTCAGACGTCAGGTTGGGATTTCAGAAAGGCAGATTTTAAGGGACTCAGAAAGAGAATTGGAGGGATCCAATGGCAGGATATCCTTAAGGACAAAAATGTCCAGGAAGGATGGGACATCTTGAAAAATGAGATTCTCAAAGCACAATCGTTAACAATTCCAAAAAGAGGGAAGAATGGGAAGCATTTAAGGAAACCAGGATGGATGAACACAGAACTTAAACACATGCTAAAAAGGAAGAAAGAAATGTTTATGAAATGGAAAGAGGGAGGCTTATCTAAAGAAGAATATAATGCCATCTGCAGAACCTGCAGGGCACAAATCAGATTATCTAAAGCTGACAATGAATTAAGGCTTGCAAGAGATGTCAAAAGCAACAAAAAAGGATTTTGGGGATACGTCAAAAGTAAAAAAAAAAGTCAAAGATGCTATAGGATTTTTACAGGATGAAAATGATGAAATGGTAAGAAAGGATGTTGAGAAGGCTGAACTTTTAAATTCCTATTTTGCATCTGTTTTCTCTCAGAAAGGAAATGTAACATCAACTGATCTTCACTGTCCTATTAAAGGAATAGAAGAATCCAGGATATCTATAAACAGAAAGACAGTGAGGAAACACCTAGCTAACCTAAATGAATTCAAGTCTCCAGGTCCAGATGAATTACACCCCAGAATACTGAAGGAGATAGCAGAAGAAATTCTTGAACCACTGTCCATAATCTTTGAAAATTCTTGGAGAACAGGAGAAGTCCCAGAAGACTGGAGAAGAGCAAATGTTGTTCCTATCTTCAAAAAGGGGAAGAAGGTGGACCCAGGGAACTACAGGCCGGTGAGTCTGACTTCTATACCAGGAAAAATCTTTGAACAAATTATTAAAGAACATGTATGTAAGTACCTGCATAAGAATGAAGTGATTAAACAGAGTCAGCATGGGTTTGTAACTAATAAGTCATGTCAGACTAACTTAATTTCCTTCTATGACAGAATCACTGACTGGGTGGATCAGGGAAATGCTGTAGATATAGTATATCTTGACTTCAGCAAAGCATTTGACAAAGTATCTCACACAATCCTTATTGAAAAAATGACTAAGTATGGAATGGACAAGGCAACTGTTAGGTGGATTCATAACTGGCTTAGTGATCGGACTCAAAGAGTGGTCGTAAATGGCTGCACATCCAGTTGGAAGAATGTCTCAAGTGGGGTACCACAAGGCTCTGTTTTGGGCCCTGTATTGTTCAACATCTTTATCAATGATTTAGATGAAGGAATTGAGGGTAAACTGATCAAATTTGCTGATGACACAAAGCTGGGAGGGGTAGCTAATACTAGAGAAGAGAGAGAGAGGGTTCAAAAAGATATAAATAAACTGGAGCAGTGGGCAGCAACTAACAGAATGGTTTTTAACAGGGAAAAATGCAAAGTAATACATCTGGGCAATAAAAATTAAAAAAGCATATACAAAATGGGAGGAATAGGGCTAAGTAACAGCACATGTGAAAAAGACTTGGGTATACTAATTGATCACAAACTGAACATGAGTCAACAGTGTGATGCAGCAGCAAAAAAGGCAAATACAATTCTAGGATGTATCATCAGAAGCATACAGTCTAGATCACGTGAGGTAATTATTGCCCTCTACTCCTCTTTGGTCAGACCTCATCTGGAATACTGTGTCCAGTTTTGGGCACCATATTTAAAAAAGACATCAACAAACTGGAGCAAGTTCAAAGGAGAGCCACCAGAATGGTGACCGGTCTGCAAACCATGTCCTATGAGGAACGGTTGCAGGATTTGGGAATGTTTAGCTTGCAAAAAAGAAGACTGAGAGGAGACTTAATAGCTGTCTACAAATATCTCAAGGGCTGTCACATTGTAGAAGGATCATCTTTATTCTCATTTGCACAAGGAAAGACTAGAAGCAATGGGATGAAACTGAATGGGAGGAGACACAGATTAGATATTAGAAAAAACTTCTTGACAGTTAGGGTGATCAAGGAGTGGAACAGGTTGCCACGAGAGGTGGTGAGTTCTCCTTCAATGGAAGTCTTCAAACAGAGGCTGGACAGACATCTGTCTAGGATGATTTAGAGAATCCTGCTTTGAGCAGGGGGTTGGGCCAGATGGCCCAGGAGGTCCCTTCCAACTCTACCATTCTATGATTCTATGAGTGACATTTCCTTTGAAACTTTCAACTGAAATGGACACTTGCCAGGCACTTCTCCCTAGCACTCTTTACTGCCCAGCTGTCTGCTCTGTCACATATCAAACCATTTAAGTAGAGTGTGAAACTGGACTTTTGAGTCAAACTGATTATTTCATTAAACAAGTAGGCGTCAGCTTATCGATAGCAAGAAATGCCACACGTTTGGCAGAATTGTACTTTTGAAATGTTGGAGTGATGAGATCCATTATAATTCAAGAAAAATCAGCACTGTACAAAAATGTATGAGTTACTGAAGGCTTCCAACCTCCCATGAGGAGACCATAGAAAAATTAACATCCCATGAAGATTATCATAGAAGAAGCCTCGACCACCAATGAGATGAAGCAGAAAAGAAGCTTCAACCTCCCATGCAGAGAAACAGAATAAACCTCAACCTTCCATTGCCAAGAAGATAAGCCAAAGCCTCAAACTTTTATAAGGAGGAGAAGAGAAGAAGATTTAATCTCCCATTAAAATATCATAAAGATTACCAGTAAAGAGGCTTCACTCTCCAATGAGTTGGAGCAGAGAATAAGCTTCAACCTCCCATGAGGAGATCAGGGAAAAATCAACATCCCATGAAGATTAGCATAGAAGAAGCCTCAAACTCCAATGAGGTGGAGCAGAGAAGAAACTTCAACCTCCCATGAAGAGAAGCAGAGAATAAACCTCAACTTTCCATTGCCATGAAGAGGAGCCGAAGCCTCAACCTTTCAGGAGAAGCAGAAAAGAAGCCTCAGCCTGCCATGAGAAGTAGCAGAGTGAAAGCTTCAACATCCCAAGAATAGCTGAGAAGAAACTTCAACTTTCCAAAAGGAGAGAAGAAAAGAAGCCTCAAATTCCTTTGAAGAGTATCAGAGAAGAATCTTCAACCTCCCATGAAGAGGATCATATAAGATACCACATCTCATAAGAAGGACCATAGAAGAAGCTTCCATCTTCCCAGCAGGGTCCTCTCCTGTAGAGTGTAAGCTCTTCTGGTCATTGAGGTCATCTCTCTCTCTTTCTCTCTTCTCCTTCACATGTGTTTTCAGAACAATTACAAGCTTTCCACAAAAGAGATTTGTGCAAACTTATTCGCCGTGAATCAGCTTATTTAGGAAAATTCAATATTGTTGGTGAATTTGAATTTCAAAATATCCGCTCATCTCTAATTAGGAGCAAAAAATAATTGCCTTTTACGGGACACTTGTAACCCACCCTACATGACTGAGACACATGTCGTCAAGCAGTAGAATGGGACATTTCACATGATACCAGAAAAGCGGGATACACCGCTCTAAGCAGGGCGAGGAATCCATAAACCCCAAACACCCAGGTTATAACGGGCTTGTAGGAGTGAGCACTGCTGTTACCCTATTATTATCATGCTTCTTTCTGAGTGTCCTTCATTTCTTGATCATTAATATTACACATCATTATATATGTTTAATAACTTACTAATATCTGTCACATTCTAACATTAGATGTAACAATATCCTTCAATATATAATGTTTTACAAATTCTTAAGTAAGTTATAAACATCCAAGATTTCACCTCTTTTGTTCTTTGAAAAAGAAAAGAATATAGAAAAAAGAAAATGTTTTAACATGTCACTCTTTTTATCTGAAGTGACAATTATTGGTCAAACTTTAGAAAAATTTAGCTGAAACCGAGCATCTTCTCTTCGCAAATAATTGATAGACTTTTGAAGATCTTGCTAAGAATAAAAAACAATCCTAGACTTTGTCCTGATCCTAACCTCAGAGAACACGGAGCCTGCCTCGCGTCTGATCTCCCGCTACCATTCTGGAATCTGATAAGGTCATTCTGCGGTTTATGGTAAACGTCTCTCTGAGAGTTTAAGTCGAGGATCAATAGACTATTTCTTAAAGTTGACTAAGGAAAGTGGAGAGACGGTGTTCCCTATCGCGGGCTCGGTTTTCAGCTTGTATGAGTTGGCTGCTTTCCTTTCAAGTGTATTTCCATCTGATAATTTCTTTTTTTTTCTACTAGGCAAGAACACGCTCGATATGCCTGTATTTTATTTTTTCCAAGACCATAACTCTTACGAGTCCTCCCAATATCATGCGGAGCTACCTTACTATATGTCCGTGCCAATGGGTGGATTGTATTAAAATAGGCTTGAAAAAGTATAGTATCATAAGGCTGATCAAGGCAAAGGATAATAGCAAAATATGGCAAAAAAGTAAAATAAAAAATTACTAAAAAGTTGCTATTTATATATGGGGGTCAAAGGGAAAAGTGTAAAACAGCTTTTCGGGGATTGCTTATTTTTGGCTTTTCATCCAGATAGGCATTCTACGTGCCCGTCCGGTCAAAATGTGCAACATTTGTGTGTCACAACTCTATCCAGCCCACTCTCGATTGTGGATTGGAATCCGATGATACATATTGAATTTTAATGTTGTTCCATGATAAATGTGAATTCTGCCATTGGCTATTTTTTAAGGTCCTTATGCCGTACACATAAGAAAGAGGAGGAAGAGGCTTTCCAAGTGTGACACCGCAGGACAATTGAAAAGCAAATTGAGGTATTCGCTCACCTGAGTGAGTTGTGATCCGGTACAACTCCATGAATTGTGAGGCAAAAAGATAGGCTACTGCTCCGGCCGCTGACCCCCAATTTGGTGGGAACTATGGTAAGAGGATGATAATAGAGAAGAGAAACGTGTCAATTCCCGAGGGCTGCCATGAAGCGTGGAGACTTGATGTGCGTTAGTGGGATCTTATTCATACAACACGTTTCGGAATTTGTTTCGACTCCTTCTTCAGGTACAGTCTGGCCAAAATGACATGGACATTTGTGACAATTTTAGGGCATTTTCACACAAGAATTCCTTTAGTTCATATGTTTTCCACTTGCATGCCATAAGGATACGGAGAAGACAAAGGCAGCAATTCTCGGGTGCTGTACAATCTTGTACCTGAAGAAGTCGAATCAATTCCGAAAATACGTGAGAATAAAAATGATATTAACACATATTCAGTCTCCACATTTGTCGGCAGCACTGGGGAATTGCCGCCTTTGTCTTCTCCATCATCGTAATTTTGTGTATGGACCAAAGAAATGGTCATGGGAACATATCCTAAAATTCTCACAACTGTTGCTGTCAGTTTGGCTGACGTTTTGAACACTTTTGTCACTGTCCTGGAATTTTTCTTAGATAAATTCTCAAAAATGTACTCGTGTGACCGTGATAAAAATGTTGCAGGAAGATCAGGATTATTTTACGAATGGCTTAAAACACTGGAAGAATTTTCACTGTCTCCACTGTTATGGTATGTGCGCCATTTTTTAGGAGTTTTTAGAGCAGAATGTCTCCTAATAATCCTCAAAAACTTCGAGTTTCCACTCAATTTCCACAACTAAAACTGAACAGAAAGGCTCATCCTTAGGGAGCCATGTCTTCTAGTGACAAATAAGAAGATTCTTGTGCTCCCTCTGTATACAAAATGGCAGATTTATTTTTCCACCCTTGAATGATCTAGTGATAACGTAATATAATGGTATTGGTATAGTATTTCGATTATGATCCAGAGAGGAAATAATCCTTTCCCATGTGATGCTCAGTTGGTGACACACATACTAGAGGACCCCTGTGTAAGAACAATCGATGGGCCCTTTGCAGTCCTATGGGTCATAATGCACGATTCCACCTGCTTTGGAGATGACAGTGGCCCCCTTACTTCTTGGGTCATCCTGCGGCTGAACAGGTTGCACCAACGGTATGTTTTGCCCCGCGATGCAGTTTCTTGAACCAGTAGACCTGAACCCCAGAGATTTGTTAACAAAAGGAAAGATGAACTCTGTTATAAACAATTAAAAAACTCCATCCAACAGTCAGATTACACAAAGAAAAGAAACAAATATATTGACACTACTGCCAGGTACGACCAGGACACCTTTGAGGTGGAAGTTGTAAAGGAATTTAACCTAATTCGATCACTCGAGATGTGGCGACAACACCAGAAGTCAATAGGAGAATATTTATGGGCAAATCATAATAATAAGTCACTGGACAAGGTCTTAACATCAAGGAAGATTTCACCGGTGACGAAAACATGGCCCGTACATAGTCTGATCTTTTCTGTGGTAACACATGGATGTGAAACCTGGACGATAAAAAAGACAGAAGAATAATCTATGCCTTCGAAATGTTATGATGGAGAAGGATGTTCTCAATACCATGGATGGCAAGAAGAACAAACAAATCAATTTTGCAACAAATCAAGCCAGACATGTCACTAGAAGTAAGGATCATTAAAGGGAATCGGTCACCGTTTTCAGCTTTTTGAGTTAATAATATGGGCATACAGCTGAAATTAGTCATACCAGTTTGCCTCATTCAGGATGCCTTGTTTAGTAAAAATCATCTTTTATAGCTTTGATCTTCCAGGCTATGAGGCGTAGATAAGGCTGCCTTCCGCCTTCATTATACAAGATTTCTCCTCCCCTTCTCTTCAGACGTCTGTGGTGGAGGACAAAAAAAAAAGATAAAATTTGAAAAATTGCAAATACTCATATTTTTCTATCCTTTCCAGTCCAAATGTCAGACAACCCTTTTATCCTTCAACAGGACACTGAAAGCCGGAATTCTTCATCCACATTAATGTTTTTTGCCTAAAATTCTCTGATGACAAAATATGAAGGGATGTCTGAACAGTAGTTCCTGATCTCGGAGATTTAGAATCTTAACATAAACATTTCTCTCCATTGAAGACCCAGGTCAGGGAAGAGGTTGGGAAGCTTGAAAAGAAAGAAAGTTCCCTATATAATCACCCCCTACTTCCTGACCCAGGTCCCAATTCACAGCGCTCTTTTTACAGCTTGAAGAATAAATGTAATACATGCGAGTGTCCCTGGCCGAGGTCTCCTTCGGTTATCCAGTTGGAGCATTTTTTTGGGCCGAAATTGTAGATGTGCTTCCAGAATTTCGCTAATATTTATTATGAATTTATTGTCCTCTATAGAATTTTTATATTTAGCTTGACTACATAGTAAAACCACATTTTTATAGATGTTGGACCAGTTCTCTTCTTCTGCGGCTTTTTGAACTCACTTTTGCCTTAGCTCAGCGGTCTTTTTCACTTTGAGACGGTGAAGCGTGGATAGCTCGGTGCCATGATTTTTAAAACGAGTTTTGGAAAGGCCGTTCCAGGGAAGATCTTGAAGATTTTTTTTTCTTAAGAAAAACTCTGCGCAGACAACTTTTGCAAAGCAGGGAGGTTACTGCGGCCTACATATTCCTTGAAGTGTAAGTGATACGCTTCACACATACATTCTTAAGGAGTCTGAAAAGTAAGATGAAGGAACGTCTGGGAATATACTCCTACGCTGTTGTTATAATCAATTACTGTACCATTCATGTTTGGAGTCTACGGGCTGCAAGTGCATCTCTGGCCTCTCTGGTGTGTCTGGAGGTCCAGGTTTTGGGATGAGGTCAGGTGTTCAATTCCTGTAAGCTTTTAGCCACACAGGTTCCTCGAATCGAGACAAGAAATATTATTTCAAGTGTTGGCAAGGACAGTAGGAGCTGTTTTGAGATTGGTGGATTTTAAGTATGTAGACATCTGATGTCATTAATTTATCTCTCACTCCTATATTAATCTAATTCCAAAATGAGTAAGCCAAGATCTCATAAAGGAAGCTAAAATTGCCCCAACGTGGAAAATATGATCTTACTATGCTTCCCTGCAGAGAAAGAATTTCAGGACTCCCTGGGAACATTGTCAACTTGTAGGGCTGAAGGACAATTGGGGAGCAGAGGTAGGAGCTGTACCGCACCTCAGTGCCTGGGGACCTAAAGAAACCTCTACCACAAAAAAATAAACACCAGCGTTATAAGTCTCGTGAACGGGAGCCCTGTTACAGATATCACTTTGGGACCAAAGGAGTTGGTAGGTTCCTGCATATTTTCTTATTTTTTCTCTGGTTCTTCTAGATTGCCCTATACAGTCCAAAAGCAACAGTAGGTTTTCCACATAATTAGAAACCTATTAGTTAAAGGAAATTAATGTCCATAATTGACATAGGAGCGATGACATATAGGTCTCCTCTGATTCGGGGTGGAGTGTAAAGGCCTCAAGAGGATGTTCCGGGCTGGAGGTAGAAAGGTATTGGATGAAATGGAAGACTGGACGATGGGCTGGGGTGGCTATGGTGCTCTACAGTTCAACAAAATAGCAGCCATCTGACCACCATTTTGCTGAATTAGCATGAAGTGAATAGCAAAAAAATTGGACCTAGCAAAATCCAATTTTTTTGTTAATTTCGTGGCAATTTCAACTTACCTCAAATAAACTTGTTTATCACTATCCTACAAGCTTCATGTTGGTTCTTTCTACATTCGTACTGTTGATCGATCACACTGTCAAATACCAAGATGGTGTACTGCTCTCCTTTCTGATTCCCCCCATTCCGCACCCTTTCCTTTGCCATTTGTGTTGATATGGAGACAAATGACATAAGCCCGACCATGATGTGGTCAAACTTGTCAAACCAAAACTTGCCGCCTCCATGGTAAGCAGCCACGGGCTTATTTAAAGGAAGAAAACATTTCTAAAACAGATATTTAACAAGAGAAAATTTGCTCTCTGGTCATTTTTATAAACATAGGCAAGATATTGCTGACAAGTTATTGCTTTAAATCCATTGCTTTGTTGAGTTTCTTACAAAGGACTTGAAATCTGGAGAGAAAGGTACAAACCAAATGTCTGTTCTATTGTAGGTTTCGTGGTTTATGAAAAGAGAATGAGACCTAAACGGGCTAAAAATGTCTATAGAAGGAGATGTAGTCAA
Source organism: Oophaga sylvatica (assembly GCA_033576555.1). NCBI lineage: Eukaryota > Metazoa > Chordata > Amphibia > Anura > Dendrobatidae > Oophaga > Oophaga sylvatica. The sequence continues at coordinate 1,968,830 of JARQOD010000001.1, read as the reverse complement.
ACCTCATACAACAACTGAAGGGGGCACTGTGTGAAGTAAAGGGGCAGGTATCAGCATTGATTTCCTAAGGTGTACTTGGTTATAACTAATTGTGTTTTTTTTCTTCTGCATTCCTCTGGAGAATGAGAAGGGACAGAGGTTTGAAGATACCTATATTGAGATAAATGACCAAGAGAGAAAGAGATCAGGCCCCTGAAAAATTCCTACACTGGGCACAAACACAAGAGACACAAGGAGAGTCGTGAAAGTCCTAAAAGCCTACTATAAAATAGCCCTTGAGCAGCATCAGATTAAAGTTCATCCAGAGTCCAGAGGAATCACCTACACACCCTGTGGAGAATAAAGACCTGGTCCAACTTCCAGTAGAGAAACAAAGACCAGCTCCCATTTCCTAGAGCGAGACAAAGACCCACCCCACTTCCTGTAAAGAGGCAATGACTCATGTGCACTTCCTGTAGAAAAACAAAAAACACGTCTCACTTCCTGTTGATAGATAAAGACTCACAACTACTTCCTGGAGAGAGAAAAAGACCCACCCACTTCCTGTACATAGACAGAAACTAGCCCAAACTTCCAGCACAGAGGCTATGACCCAGTACCACTCCCTAGAGAGAATCAAAGATCCACCCCACTTTCTGTAAAGATACGGAAACTAGCCCAAACTTTCTGTAAAGAGGCAATGACTCATGCGCACTTCCTGTAGAAAAACAAAAAACACGTCTCACTTCTGGAAGATAAAGACTCACAACTAGAGTTGAGCGATACTTTCCGATATCCTAAAGTATCGGAATCGGAATGGTATCGCCGATATCACTAAAATATCGGCGATACCCGATACCGATACCGGAAGTCCCATGTAAGTCTATGGGAACAAAATATCGAAATTAAAAAAAACCCATTCTTGCCTTGTTGGTTAATTGTACATGAAGGAAAACAAGAAAGAGTAATGTAGAATGTATTGGGGAAGGTTGAGGAGACATTAAAGGCATAGATGTTTAACCCAATCAAATGGAATAGCATAAATATTTTTTTTTTTAAAGATGTTCGGATTGACGAAGAAATTGACAATGTTAACGTTTTTTATATTTTGGCAAATATGTATATTACACAACTTCCATGCTCTTCATCTTCACCTTTTTAACTTTTCACACACTTTCTCCTTCATAATCTTCTGCAGCATCATCTTTTTCATCAAATTATTCTTCATCTTCACCTTCTTTATCTTCTTCTTAAACTTCTTGCTATTCATCTTTGTTAACATTACTCATATTCTTCTTATTAAACTATTATTCTTATTCATATTCTGCTTCATCTTCTTCATCATATTCTTATTTGTGACAGAGAATCCTGTACTTGTAATCTGTCAAAGTATGAATTTTTCATCCTTCCATTCTTGCTGTCACAAAAGATTTAAATTACAACAGTATTTGTCCGTGTTCAGTTTAGCCTGCAGCAGCAGGCATTTTCCAGGGGCACCACGAGGAGGAACGGACTCACCCCCATACACTGCTTAGTCTTCTTCTGCTTAGAATTTAGAGCATATATTTTGCTCTTCATTTTGGTCTTATACTTCATGTTCTTCTGCTTTTAGATCTTCTGCTTATTGTTCTTGTGTCTCTTGTTCCGTATCTTGTATTTGTAGCACAATCTTGTACCAGCTGATGTTACTGGGACACGGTTACTAAGCAGGAGGTACCTGTGCTCCAAAGCACTACCAAGGACCAGCAGACGTTGCTGGAACTCGGATACCGAGATGGAGGCACCTAGGCCAAAGGCACTGCGGAGAACCAGTTGACGGTACTGGAACCCGGACGGGTAGCAGAAGGTACAAGAGCCAATGCAAGTAACGAGGACCAGCTGACTGTGCTGGAACCCGGAGGGGCAGCAGAAGGAAAAGAGCCAATGGCACAACCGAGGACCAGCTGACGTTACTGGGACACGGTTACTAAGCAGGAGGTACCTGTGCTCCAAAGCACTACCAAGGACCAGCAGACGTTGCTGGAACTCGGATACCGAGATGGAGGCACCTAGGCCAAAGGCACTGCGGAGAACCAGTTGACGGTACTGGAACCCGGACGGGTAGCAGAAGGTACAAGAGCCAATGCAAGTAACGAGGACCAGCTGACTGTGCTGGAACCCGGAGGGGCAGCAGAAGGAAAAGAGCCAATGGCACAACCGAGGACCAGCTGACGTTACTGAACCCCAGTAACACAGGAGCAAGTGTTGACTGTGCTAACAGCACTTCCGAGCAACAACTGGCGGTGTTGGAGCCCAGGGTCAAGGAGGATGTTTAAATACTAGATCAAGTAATTTCCTTGTTACCTGTCAATTTTAAATGTCTATACTTCAAACAAGAGAAAGATAACCTTTACTACCATAAGATGATGATTTCATTTAAACTAATATCTAGATAAATAAAGAATTGACAAACATAAACACATACATTAACATGTTGAACAGCAATGCAAACCACAAAATAAATTAGTTAAGGAATCTGCTATACGGTTGTACATAAAAGCATACAAGTACATATCTGAATCCATTAATGATGGATAAGTAACAGTATGTACACCATTTTTATTGTATAGACAATGAATGTCTGACTTCAAAACATCATCAGCATTACAAGTTATCTGTGATATTACTAAAATGTTCCATTTGCTGAATAATGTCACTAAATATTTTATACAAAATTATACAATTTCCATCATGTAATACTCATAATATGTGGCAATAATCATTTTTATTAACAAACATAACCTTTAAAAAGTGCATAGTGCATAGTGAAAATTGCTATTTATGGCTGACTGTCGACTTGGAAGCATGACAACAGATAGATAAGGTATATATAGATGAGACTGCATAGCCACAGATGGTGAATGGCGATGTAATACTGTACCTCAATAAAGTGTGCGTCACTACTACATAATTTTTTTATATAGCTTTATAAACAGGGTACATGGATGTATGCTTGTGCCTTTGTTTTGACGCACAGACTGCCTTCCTGCTGAGACGCATTGGGTAGTGAACAGTTGTGTGCAGTGTTCACTGCAGTCTCTGCGGAATAACCACACTTAGACCTTATAACTTTTCAGACTTTCTTTATCAATCTACCAAGATGAAGAAGGCAGGGAGTAAGGCACGTGGTCGTGGAGTTTCTTCAGGGAGAGGACGTGGGGATTCTGTGGCTGCTGCGGCCCCCAGTGACACAGCATCCACCAGTTTTCCCCGTGAGCGTTCCTTTATGCGCACTTTTGTAGGAGCTCGGAGTACCCCCCTGCTGCGGGAAGAACAAATTGAAGCCGTTGTTGTTTGGATGTCAGCCAATGCATCGACTTCAATTGCTTCCACCTCCTCTCAGGACCACAGCACTGTTGGGCAACCATCTGTCTCTTCACCGCCTGGCAAATTGCCCAGGCAGTCAGAGAGTTCTGTACAGGAGCCAGCTGAGTGTCTGCTTCTGTTCTCAGAATCTATTGGCTTGCAAACAGGGGCCCAGCCAAGCAGCATTCTGTAATGTGAAGACGGAGTATGCAGTGATGCGCAACAGCTGTGTCTCTCTGAATCTGAAGAGGCGGGTGAGACAGTGCCGATGGTCAGCACACCGCAGAACGCATCTGATGATGATGAGACCCAGGTGCCAGTTTCTGTTGAGCATGGTGCTGGCCAGACCACCCAACAGCAGGTGTTGGAAGAGGGTAGTGGAGATGATGAGGTCCAAGACCCAACATGGCATGAGGAACAGGAAGGTGGTGGGAGCAGCTCAGAGGAATAATAATAATATTTATTTATATAGCGCCATCATATTCCACAGCGCTTTACAGTTTAGCAGTTTCAGAACACAAGTCATAAGTAACAACGTTAACAATACAATAATTTAAGCTAAATAAGTCGCCCCTGCTCGTGACAGCTTACAATGTACAATGAGATGGGGGAGATACAAAGTATAGGTGTTTATATACAATGGTGCATTTACAATGATGTTCCAGCCATCTTAAGGGACTGAGGGATGGAGATAGTGAATGGGCTAGAGACACACACACACTTACACAGAATACATAGAATGACTTTGATTAGTGAATGTGATAGGCCGCTCTGAACAAATGTGTTTTGAGGGAGCGCCTGAAACCATGCAAATTGTGGATAGTCCTAATTTCTTGGGGTACAGCATTCCAGAGGATTGGCGTAGAGCAGGAGAAGTCTTGGAGTCGGGAGTGGGAGGTACGTATTAGTGCAGAGGTTAGTCGAAAGTCGTTTGCAGAGCGCAGCAGTCGGTTAGGCCGATAGATAGAAATGAGGGAGGAGATGTAGGAGGGGTGCTGCACTGTGGAGAGCTTTGTGGGTGAGAACCAGTACTTTGGTTGAAAGCTGGGAGAGGCCTAGAGAAATGGTTAGTGATAGAAGGAAGATAGAGGAAGACATTGCCCCAACGGTACAAACAGGAGGGAGAGTTAGGCTGCAGACTCGGTTGCCTGTAGCCTCCAGTTTGGCACCTGTTCGGAGCAGTTGTCTTCCAAAAGTCAAAACGTGCGCTCCCAGGACTTGCACTGCGTGGTCCTTTTTTCACACACTTGCACATGATATTTGCTATGTGAAATGCAAGCTGTGTAATCAAAAATTAAAAATAGCTAAAAGTGTCAGTCACCTCAATACCACAAATATGTGGAAACATGTGCGGACAAAGCACGTAGTTGAGTTACAAAGACACACTAGAGATGTAGGCCAACCTACAGCAGCACCTACATCTTCAGGTTGTGTTGAAGCCTCTTCATCGAGCTCACACACAGCTGGTTCTGCTTCCTCACAGGATCGCCATGGAAGAACCTCGGCCACTGTTGTCCAGAGACAAACTGTTATTCCACACACAGCAGCAAGTTCCCTGTCATCCTCACACTCCCAGGCCACAAAACAGCCATCGGTAGCACAGGCATGGGATAAAAGACGGCCATACTCCGCAAACCATGCACGAGCACAGGCTCTGAATGCTGGCATTGCAAAACTCCTGTCCCTTGAAATGCTGTGATTCAGGCTGGTGGAGACAGACAGTTTCCGTAACTGAATATCATTGTCAATCCCACAATACAATGTGCCAAGCCGATTTCATTTCAGCAGGCAAGCCGTCCCTGGTCTGCAAAAGCATGTTGAGGGAAAAATTAAACATGCGCTACTAAAAGCCCTCAGTAGCAAGGTCCACCTGACCACCGATGCGTGGACCAGTACCCATTGTTATGATCTGCTACAACCAGTAAGGAAAGAAGGGAATTCTGTCCCTACAATACAACTAAGCTGAATCCCTACGATGTAACGGGGAACCTGATCCTGCGACCAGACCCGCTAAAGTCCTCATCTAGTGTGAACGAAGACCTATAGTTGCGAGGGAGTAATCCCTACAAGATCTAGGGACTGTGAGAAAAGGTGGACACCTCCTAACATAAATTGTAGCATGGATAATTAAACAGAAAATAAATACTTTGTGATCCTAACATCAAGCAAAACTGACAGATTAAGGCACCTAAGCACCCGGCTAGCTTAACAGTAGATAATACAATGAAGTCAAGCAAAGCCAGAAGGGCGGAGCCAGACTAAATAGGGAAAAAAGGTCATGTGACCAGCAAACTGAAACAAAACCTAACAAGAGGGTTCTAACACCCATGGCCAGGGACAATACCTTTCCCTCACTGCCCATTGGGTCAATGTTGTGCAGCCGGGTACTGATCTTGCGAGTGGCGCTGTACGTGTTCTGCCAACTCCAAGGATTGCAGGAATCAAGTCTGTACACATTGATTCCTCCTCCTATTCCAGTTCCTCAGAATCATCGCTGCAGGAGCCGTCACGGTCTACCTCCACATGGACCCGTGAACGTTTACCTGTTGCGACCGATATGAGCACAGCCGTGTCCAAATGTCAACAGGCCATCCTGAAATTAATTTCCATGGGGAATCTTAGCCACACAGCGCAGGAGCTCTGTAATGCCATAAAGCAGGAGAGCGACGTGTGGTTTTTGGAAGAGAATCTACAGGCAGGCTTGGTAGTGTGTGACAATGGCCGAAATCTGGTGTCAGCTCTGGGCCTTGGCAACCTCACTCACATACCATGTCTGTCATATGTGCTCAACTTGGTCGTGCAGAGTTTTTTGAGGGACTATCCGGATCTTGATGCACTGCTGCACAAGGTCCGCCTAGAGTGCGCTCACTTGCGACGTTCCAGCATGGCCAGATCGCTGATTGCAGCTCTGCAACGCAGATTTCACCTTCATGAACATCGCATCATATGTGACGTACCCACCAGGTGGAATTCCTCGTTACATATGTTGGAGCGGTTGTGTGAGCAGCAGCCAACAGTAATGGAGTATCAGCTGCATCAGGCGCAGTCAACTCGCAATTTGCGCCGTTCACACTTCACCACTACTGAGTGGGCCTCTATAATAAGAATAATAATATTATTTATTTATATAGCGCCATAATATTCCGCAGTGCTTTACAGTTTAACAGTTTCAAAACACGAGTCATAAGTAACAACGTTAACAATACAATAATTAAAGCAAAATCAGCCGCCCCTGCTGGTGAAAGCTTACAATCTACAATGAGGTGGGGAGATACAAAGTACAGGTGTTTATATACAATGGTGTTTTTACAATGATGGTCCAGCCATTTTAAGGGAGTGAGGGATGCATGGAGATAGTGAATGGGCTACACACACAGAATTACACATAGAATGACTTTGATTAGTGAATGTGATAGGCCACTGTGAACAAATGTGTTTTGAGGGAGCGCCTGAAACCATCCAAATTGCGGATAGTCCTAATTTCTTGGGGTAGAGCATTCCAGAGGATTGGCGCAGCGCGGGTGAAGTCTTGGAGCTGGGAGTGGGAGGTACGGATTAGTGCAGAGGTTAGTCGAAGGTCGTTTGCAGAGTGCAGCAGTCGGTTAGGCCGATAAATATAAATAAGGGAGGAGATGTAGGGGGGTGCTGCGCTGTGGGAGCTTTGTTGGTGAGAACCAGTAATTAGAATTGGATCCTATAATGAATGGGCAGCCACTGCCAGTGTAATGAGTGGCGAATAACTCTATGAAGGATATCTGCCACGTTTTGCGTGCGTTTGATGAGTCAACGCGGATGGCGAGTGCAGATGATGCACTAGTCAGCCTGACTGTCCCCCTTATCTGCCTGCTTCAAAAAACACTGCAAGCACTAAGGCATGAGGTTTTGGAAGAGGTGGAGGATGAGGAGTCACAAATTCCATCACCTTCTGGACAGTCAGCGCAACGTGGTTCCTCACAAAGGGCTGGAGGACTTTCAAAGTACCATGCTGTATCAACAATTGAACCTCCAGAGTCGCTGTCTATATTTTCATAACCATTACAAACTTTTAATGTATTTACAAAGCACATAATGTACATTTTTTGTCTATCCTTTTGTAATGCTATTGTGTTTCCATAAACTGATGTTACAGAATTATGATACAAAGTTTTTAAATTTTGAGTTTTAAATTTTGTAAATTTATATGTATTTGAAGGACTTTGTGAGGAGGATGAGGAGGAGTCAATGGAGGAGGAAGACATTGCTCCAGAGGGAGGTAGACAATGCTCTAGTCAGTATGTAGACCAAGGGTGGGGTGATGCACAGCAGGCGGAGATGACGCCTCTTGCAGGGGACAACGTTTCTTGGCCAGTTGGGAGTCTGCAGCACATGGTTGATTTCATGCTGCAGTGGCTGAGAAACGACCGCCGCATCGAACACATTCACACCACGTCTGATTATTGGGTGTACACCCTCCTAGACCCTCGCTACCGGGACAACTTACAAAGCCTCATCACACCGTTGAACCGGGAGCGTAAAATGCGGAAGTACCAAGACACACTGGTGCAATCCATAATGTTCTCCATTCCAGCCGAGAGCACTGCTGCTGCTACTGATTTACAAAGCAGCTCTGTGCGTCGAGGCAGTGGAGACAGCTCTGCAACAAGAGGGAGCAGTAGCAGCGCCTCTGCACAGGGCAAGAACAGTATGTTCCAAATGTGTCGAAGTTTTGTGGCAGCGCCACCAATGTCTACACCATCCGAGACGGCTCCAGTCAGCAGGAGGCAACATTTCCGTAAGATGGTGACAGACTACATGTCTTGCCCTCTCAGTGTACTCCCAGATGGCTCTTCCCCATTCAAGTTTTGTGTCTCTAAGCTGGATACATGGCCAGAGCTTAGCCAGTATGCATTGGAGGTGCTGGCTTGATCTGCTGCCAGTGTATTATCGGAGCGCGTCTTTACTGCTGCAGGTGGTGTACTAACAGACCGTTGCATGCGACTATCCTACGATAATGTAGAACGGCTTACTTTTCTGAAAATGAACTAGGCATGGATCTCGCCTGAATTTGCCTGTCCGGTTTCAGATTAACTAACTGGTTGGCAACGTTTTCCATGTCTCCTGTTATGTTCATCTTTCTACCACCTGAGCTATACTCCCTGGGCTACAACACTGCCAGTTGCTGCTCAGAAGTGTCGTGTCCACAGACCAATACACAAGCTATAGTGATAGTGGGGTTCAGTAACGCCTGCTGTTCCCCTGCTGTGTGTCCGGCAAAAATTACTGCTACCTAGCTACACATGTTGAAAAAAACATGACATGTTAAAGTGGCTAGTGCTACACATAGATATCAGGCTACACCCTTATTTCTAAGCTGTAAACAAGTGAAACGTCAAATTTAAAACCATTCAATGATTAGTGTTGGTAACAAATCTGTAACTAAATAATTGTGACATATTATGGCAGATATCCACATGTCTAACACAAATGCTAACACAAAAGCATACTTATGCTATAGGGTACTGATGGTGAACCTTCTCACTCCATAACTTTGACCAATCCAACTCACATCATGCCTCAAATGCTGCAATGTTGGAAGTGCATAATGTGGGTTGAACTTTGACAACAGCTGCAGTGCGAAGGTTATCCTTCTGTGTTCTTGGCTTTTAAATAAAAGCATACAAGTAAATATAATAATACATTGTTGATTAAGGGACATGATGTACACCTGTAATATTGTGCAAACAATGGATGTAGGACTATTCCTCTTCAACATTACTTATATTTGTGTCATTTGAAAAAATACATATTTTAGTTAAAAATTAAAAACCCATGTTCAGTAGCTGTGAAAGGCCCGTTTGTGTACTTCTATATTGTTTGCAACCAATGTATTGTATACGGATGGAAGCACGTCACTGTAATAGATTTGAATTATTTTAAATAGAATAAAGCAGCACCAATTTTAGAAAAATGACAAGGATGAGCCAGTGACAGACACTCAGCAGAGTACACGCAGCGGTGGTTGAAGAAGTAAATGGAGCGTGATCTGCATTTTAAAAAAAAAATAAATAAAAATACCTCACAGACTGCAGTGAACACTGAAACACAACTATTCACAATCTGTGAAAGGCTACTCCTTTGTCTACTTCTATAGTGTTTGCAACCAATGTATTGTATACGGATGGAAGCACGTCACTGTAATAGATTTGAATTATTTTAAATAGAATAAAGCAGCACCAATTTTAGAAAAATGACAAGGATGAGCCAGTGACAGACACTCAGCAGAGTACACGCAGCGGTGGTTGAAGAAGTAAATGGAGCGTGATCTGCATTTTAAAAAATAAATAAATAAAAATACCTCACAGACTGCAGTGAACACTGAAACACAACTGTTCACTATCTGTGAAAGGCTCCTTTGTCTACTTCCATAGTGTTTGCAACCAATGTATTGTATACGGATGGAAGCGCGTCACACTAATAGATTAGATTTATTTTAAATGGAATGTAGCAGAACCAATTGGAGATAAATGAAAAGGATGAGCCACTGAGACACGCTCAGCAGAGTACAAGCAGCAGTGCTTGAACAAGTAACTGGAGCGTGATGTGCACTCAAAAAAGTAAAAAACACAGACTGAAGTGAACACTGAAACACAACTGTCCACAATCTGTGAAAGGCTACTCCTTTGTGTACTTCTATAGTGTTTGCAACCAATGTATTGTATACGGATGGAAGCGCGTCACACTAATAGATTAGATTTTTTTCCACTAAAATGGAGCAGCACCAATTAGAGAAAAATGTGAAGGATGAGGCAGTGACACACGCTCAGCAGACCACAACCAGCAGTGGTTGAAGAACTAACTGGAGCGTGATCTGCACTCAAAAAATCAAAACCTCACAGACTGCAGTGAACACTGAAACACAACTATTCACTATCTGTGAAAAGCTCCTTTCTGTACTTCTATAGTGTTTGCAACCAATGTATTGTATACGGATGGAAGCACGTAACACTAATAGATTTGATTTTTTTTTCTAATATAATGGAGCTGCACCAATTCCACTAAATAAAATAAAAAAAAAAAAGAGTCAGTGACACGTGCAGATGCCTACAAACAGCGGTGGATGCAGAGCAAACTGCAGCGTCACCTGCACTGTCACACACACACCTTGCACAGAGCTGTTAAAACAACACTGGCAAAATGAAGCTTTACACAGCGGTTGGTAAACTAGCCTGCCTCAAGCACAGTAGTACACAAAATCGCAATATCTAACTGTCCCTCAGAGTCAGCACAGCAGCGTTCTGTCCCTTACTGAGTTCACAGCACAGTGACGCTAAAATGGCTGCGGCGCCTTTTATAGTGCATTCTGACATCATTTCAGCAGCCAATCACAGCCATGCCATTAGTTAAGATGACCGCATCATTACAGGATGTGCCCACACTTCGTAGGATTCCTCATTGGCTGACTAAAATCACATTGCCTCTCAAAGAATTATGGGAACTTCCGATTCCGGTATACGATATTGAAAAAGTATCGGAATTAAGTATCGGAATTCCGATAACGCGAATATCGGCCGATACCCGATACTTGCGGTATCGGAATGCTCAACACTACTCACAACTACTTCCTGAAGAGAGAAAAAGACCCACTCCCACTTCTTTTAGACAAAGACCCACCCCACTTCCTGAAGAGAGAAAGACCCACCCCCACTTCCTGTAGAAAGAAAAAGACCCACCCCATTTCCTGTAGATAGAAAGAGACTCATGCCCACTTCCTGCAGAGAGAAAGACTCACGCCCACTTCCTGTAGAGAGAAAGAGACTCACGCCCACTTCCTGTACAGAGACAAAGACCCGCCCCACTTCCTGTAATCACAAAGATCAACCCCAAATTCAGCGGAAAAGAACACCATACTCCCCACATCCTGTAAACTGTCTTTACCAGCAAGGAAGACCCCCAGTGGCCGGCACTTTGAATTTATTTTTGAAGTTTAGGACAACTTAATTTTTAATTAAAGTGATTTGCAGATTATCAATCTATTACGTTATCTATCCAAAGAGATTGAGTAGTGTGAAAGTAAAGGAATCATTTAAGGGAGTTAATAGAAAAGTAAGTGGTACAGCCTCTGTCTCCCGTTTGTTCTGACATTTGGCATGCATGTTGTGCAGGCAGGAGCTGATACAATACCCAGAACTGTGAACATCTAATAATTAACAAAGGACGCTTGCCTGATATTTGCTGGAGGTCAGACATACTCATTGTTATCTATCTTGTCCAGCATGTAGCAGCACCTCTCCAATGATAAAATGAGCAGGAAAGTGAAAAAAACACTATACAATCTGTTCTGCTGAGATCTGAGATTTAGACTATATTGCTGCTTCCATTCAACAAAAAAAGTAGCATGATTTAATACAACAGTGAGATATCCAATATTCCAACTTGCTACAATTACTCATAATATTGAATGCAGCCGAAGACACAAATAAGCTCGCTGCATGCACGAGCATAGACCGCAGATACTGAAATATTCCCTTTGGATGGATTACATTCAAGCAAAATAAACAATTAATCAGTGAATGACCGAGGGTAGCAGAGTCCGAGGGAGAAACATGTGCTCCGCTCACCACAGTGAGGCCACTGTCTTCATTTCGAGGCTCCAATCCTATTCTCCCCCTCCGTACCCAAACTCTAATGTTATTCTTCATGGATGTCGGGGGCGCTCTGTCTCTAATTTATGACCCTAATAAATACATTTCTGCCAGCAGGTTTTACTTTTTAGAGACCTGATTCTCATTCAATTCATATAACAGATCTGTGTTCAGGAAAAAGTGAATGAATTTAAATGACCATTAAGTATCTCCGAAGAGGATTGGGGATAGAATATGGGTCTGTTCTGCCATCCATCATCCTCCAACACCAAGGTAAACATGACAGTCAGAGAGAACGGGGGCTCTAAAGTCAGGAGCTTAAGGGTGTAAAACACCGGCCAAAAGTCTGTCACCGTCTGTCACCAAAACAAATATGTATCTAAGAGATCAACACAACATTGTAAAACACTTAAGAAGTGTAACGACAGAATGTATCCAGCAGAATAAACAAACCAACACAGGATGTCATCCATTTATCACAATTAAAGCCATCCATCACTCCATTCCTATAAGGAGATTGCTCTTACAGGTTGGAAAGCGTAAAGACCACAGACATAGACCTCTTTCCACCGTCTGAGATCTACGGTGGAGGGTGAAGACGATGACAGATGAGCTTGGAGTAATATTGGATCTGAGTATTTTTGCACCTGGCACATGTACATTTCAAGAGAAACTGGCAAAAGGTAGATGTGCTGAATCGGCATGAAGACCTTCTGTGCCTCTATCTGTGAATAACAAGGCTAAACTGAACCGTAATTGGGTTGACTGGGTTGATTTAACACCAATCTGACCAACTCAATCCAAACCAACAAAATTGTCCTGAGCGAAGGGTCCTTCTTGACTTTTCATAAAGGCTTTTCTGTTGGTCGAAATATCCCACCATGGAAATTTCTTGGCTAAAGAAAGGCAATGAAAATTGTAGGAAAGGTCAAAAATTGGGCAAGTATTATCTGAAAGTACAATTAATGGTCAAGGTTTTGGTCTATGGTGTTACACACCTGTCCTGGGTGTCCCGGACTTGACTCCCTTCTCCAGGGTCTGCTGCCTTCTGCTGTGTTCCATGTCAGTTTTTGCAAGTGGCCTGGCAAGTTCCCATAGCGTCATCTCCCTAGACCTATTTAAGGCCCATTAACACACCCACCTGTGTTTTGGGATGGAGACTTTTTTGTTCCTTGTTTGGCTTGCTCCATTGTCTGCACCAGTGTGTATCAGCTCACATCCATCCCTGCTGGATTCCAGAGCATCTGTACTTCTGCTCCAGAATTTCTAGTTAGTCCTAGTCCTCACAATTCCACATGTCCACATGTGGAGCTGGACAAATGTCTGGGGATCGTGTGCCATCCCGGACCAGATGCTTAGCGGATGCACCTCACCTGGTGAGCCCTAAGCAATAACAAATTTGGCGCTCTAATATGTTTCCATTGGAGCAGATGATTAATATTTTAGGAATTGGTCACATCAGTTGAGCAAATCACAAAGACATCATCCAGTAAATAATTTCGGAATGGTGAGGCACTACTGTTACTCTTATGTCTCCAAACAAATGATCCCCATGATTCACATTCCAGTCATACAGAAACAAATATACTTTCTGGAATTCTAACATTTTTACATTTTTTTTTACATTTCCAGTATACAGTATAATTTATAGAAAATATGTTCTATTTGTTTAAGAATGATGGTCCATAGAAAATAGTAATGATGGAATAATAATAATGGAGCCATATGTTATTATTGTGGAAAAATTGGAGAGTACATGGAAGACATCCATGCTGCATCCATCTGCCGTCCGTCAGTCAGTGCAAACGGTGATGATCTGAAGATACGTTGAGGACTGGAGATGGTGACAGTGAGGAGCAGTGGTGCCTCAAAGATTAGGGATCTGGAGAGAATGGAGAACCTAAAAAAGAACATTAAATTAGGAAAAATAGCATCTCCAAGAATCGAATTTGCCTCAAAAATATCCACAAACAATCAAATTCAAATTTGCCTGATCATCTCATGGCGGTGATGTAATCTTCCGATTACTGGGACAACACCTCCACCTTCTCAGAAAAAACATGTTTCCAAATAGTCTCTGAACTTAGCACTGGGCTACATTGGCCACACGAAGAAAAAAGTTGCCACCTTTCCATTTTGTGCATGTATTCTCCTCGCCCGACCATACTTGCCCCAGTTGACTCAATGGCAGAAACAACAACGGGATTATTAATCTCCGTTCCTCATGTCCAGTGAACACATCCCACGAGAAGCCGCTCACGACGTGTCCGACTTAATAGGACATTCAGCGCGGTACCAAATCCTAATAAACACATGATTAGGAAGTGAATCATTCCCGGCCCCCGTGCCCGCAGCGCTCCCGTCTCCCTGCTCTGCATTTTCACACAGTGAGCCCATTTTTCTAAAGTCAGATTAACACAGCAAATGAACCAGGGCTGATTCATCCTGTGGTCAATCGGAGAGCCGAAAAACTTCTTATAATCCATTTTCCCTTTGTTCGTTGGGGCTTTCACTCCGAGTCCCCCGTGTACAATTTGTTTTCATAGACAACATTCATTTTTGGACTTAAAAGTGAAGTAAAAAAAGTTTTATTTTCTGTTCAGGTCACAGAAATCTATTCGCCTTTCACCCCTGAATGATGCATTTTAATGGGAGTTTGGGAGAGATGTTATCGCACGCCAGGCCTCGTGTTCGGGGATGGGATTTCAGAGCGTTTACAGCAGACGACACGTCTCTCGTACGGCCACGAGATCCATATCAGAGCCCACAAATCAGCCTTATATTAAAGCCGCGGAGGGAAATTTTACTCATTTGATAAGAACTTTTTACGGGATATTTTTGGAATCCTGACACTAAATACTAATAACTTTTCCTGTTTATCCAGTCGTATATACTGGAGTTTTCCTTCGGGCTAAACTTTTTGTGAACTTTTCATCATGAATAAGTTAATTCTTAAAGATCATGATAGAAAGGATCATTTTAGGACTTTGGACCACACTGAATACATCATTACGACATCTTTGGAGACCTAAAAATTACTTGTACTTTTTCAGTTTACATTTAGTTTTTTTGCATTCTTTCTTAGTTTTGGAGGATACATTTTCACTTTTACATTTGTAGTTTCTCCTCGTCTTCTTTCAGGAGATTTAACTTCTATACTTTTCCAATTGATATCGCCGTTCAAGGGCTTGTCTTGTGTGGGACACATTGTAGTGTTCAATGACTCCATTCATTTTATCATATGATGTATTGAAAAATGGGGCAAAAAAAAATCAAGTTCAGTAAAATGGTAAAAAAATCTGTCATTTTTTTGGGAAGATTTTGTTTTTACAATATTCATTGTGCAGGAAAAAATGACATGTTGACAAGATGATTCAGACAATTACGATTATGGCAATATGAAAACATTTTTTTTAAATTTAAGTGGTAAAAAAATTCAGAAGTTTTTTAAAAAATAACATTTTGGTTTGCGTTGTCATTTTCCGAGACCCATAACATTTTTAATTTTTTCTTCGATTGAGCTACGTGAGTTTTATGAATTTGGGGTACGTACGGCGTTTTTACTGCATTTTTTTTGGAAGGTGTGTGGAGACACAGGGGGTCAGTGGGTGCTCTCGTCTGCTGGCCCGAATCCACACGGACCAGGGCTCATCCCACTGAACAGCCACACCTCTTTCCCATGAGAAGAAAGACAGTGAGGAAACACTTAGCTAACCTAAATGAATTCAAGTCTCCAGGTCCAGATGAATTACACCCCAGGGTACTGAAGGAGATAGCAGAAGAAATTTTTGAACCACTCTCCATAATCTTTGAAAATTCTTAGAGAACAGGAGAAGTCCCAGAAGACTGGAGAAGAGCAAATGTTGTTCCCATCTTCAAAAAGGGGAAGAAGGTGGAACAAGGGAACTACAGGCCGGTGAGTCTGATTTCTATACCTGGAAAGATCTTTGAACAAATTATTAAACAACATGTATGTAAGTACCTGGATAACTATGAAGTGATTAAACAAAGTTTGGTAAGGAATATCCAACAGAAAGGCCACAGTATATCAAGGAGATATATATACATAAAACAATTTTTTCATAAATATATATTGTGACAAAAAACTCACATAATATTGTGCAAAACTGCAAAAAAATTGTGCGAAATAGCAATGATATGTGCAAAAGGGCAAAAAAGTTGTGACTAACTTGAATGCTTCACTATATATGGAAATTTGAAATTAGTGCCAAAATAGTTAATGAGAAAAATATCTTGTGCAGGATAATTAAAATATATACTAAATACCTAAGTGCACTTAGATATTTAGTATATATTTTAATTTATCACATTTCCTGTCTGGAATTCTGGGCTTTTTCATGGTTATTGGGTGTTTGATATATCCAGTTGGAAGAATGTCTCAAGTGGGGTACCACAGGGCTCTGTCCTGGGCCCTGTATTGTTCAACATCTTTATCAATGATTTAGATGAAGGAATTGAGGGTAAGTTGATTAAATTTGCTGATGACACAAAGCTAGGAGGGGTAGCTAATACTAGAGAAGAGAGAGAGAGGATTCAAAAAGATATAAATAAACTGGAGCAGTGGGCAGCAACTAACAGAATGGTTTTTAACTGGGAAAAATGCAAAGTACTACATCTGGGCAATAAAAATGAAAAAAGCATATACAAAATGGGAGGAATAGGGCTAAGTAACAGCACATGTGAAAAAGACTTGGGTATGCTAATAGATCACAGACTGAACATGAGTCAACAGTGTGATGCAGCAGCAAAAGAGGCAAATACAATTCTAGGATGTATTAACAGAAGCATACAGTCTAGATCACGTGAAGTCATTATTGCCCTCTACTCCTCTTTGGTCAGACCTGATCTGGAATACTGTGTCCAGTTTTGGGCACCACATTTTAAAAAAGAAATCAACAAACTGGAGCAAGTTCAGAGAAGAGCGGACTGCAAACCATGTGCTATTAGGAACGGTTGCAGGATTTGGGAATGTTTAGCTTGCAAAAAAGAAGACAGAGGAGACTTAATAGCTGTCTACAAATATCTCAAGTGTTGTCACATTGTTGAAGGATCATCTTTATTCTCATTTGCACAAGGAAAGACTAGAAGTAATTGGATGAAACTGAATGGGAGGAGACACAGATTAGATATTAAAAAAAACATTTTGACAGTTAGGGTGATCAAGGAGTGGAACAGGCTGCCATGAGAGGTGGTGAGTTCTCCTTCAATGGAAGTCTTCAAACAGAGGCTGGACAGATATCTGTCTGGGATGATTTAGTGAATTCTGCTTTGAGCAGGGGGTTGGACCAGATGACCCAGCAGGTCCCTTCCAACTCTACCATTCTATGATTCTATCTCATAGGGCCCCTGCCACTTGGCCATGAGCTTACTCTCTGGGGTGGGCACGAGACCAACACACGATCCCCTTCTTTAAAGGTCCTGACTGTGGCCCTTTTATTATATATGCGGCTCTGAGAGGCCTGGGCATCCAACAGATGCTCCTTTACTATGGGCCGCATGGCCGCAATCCAATCCTGCATCCTTGCCAGATACTCGATGACACTCTTATGGAGTGGGCTCCTGTTCCCATGTCTCCTTGGCTATATCCAGCAGTCCCCTCTGGTGCCTGCCATACAAGAGCTCACACGGGGAGAATCCTGTGGATGCCTGTGGTACCTCGCGGATGGCAACATTAGATAGGGAAGTAACATGTCCCAATCCCTCCCATCCTTGGCGACCACCTTTTTAAGCATGGCTTTGAGGGTCTTATTAACCCGCTCCACCAACCCGTTGGTTTGTGGATGGTACACCGACGTCTGTAGCTGTTTAATCTGGAGCAGCTTACATAGCTCCCTGATCACTTTAGACATAAAAGGAGTTCCCTGATCTGTAAGGATCTCCTTGGGTAGCCCAAGGCGACAACACATGGCAAATAATTCATGGGCTATTAGTTTAGCCGAGGTGTGGCGGAGTGGTATCGCCTCTGGGTACCGGGTGGTGTAGTCTACGACTACCAATATGTGTTGGTGAACCCGTGCGGATTTCACTATTGGCCCTACCAGATCCATCGCAATTCGCTTGAAAGGTACCTCTATAATGGGCAGAGGCACCAATGGACTCCGGTAGTTCGCGGTGGGAGAGGTCAGTTGGCACTCTGGACACATATCACAGTACCTTTGAACCTCAACGTAGACACTTGGCCAGAAAAACCACTGCAGTATGCGCTCCTGCGTCTTTTTGGCCCCTAAATGCCCTCCCAGCATGTGAGTGTGAGTCATGTCGAGCACCGTCCGAAGGTAGGACTGGGGAACTACCAGTTGTTCTACCACCTCACCCCAGATTTTATCAACCTCGTACAGTAACTCCTGGTTGATCACCATTTGTGGGTACTCCGTCTCCACACCTGGTTGCTGAGCCACCCATTTACCTCGATTACTCTTTCCCGTGCCCGGCTCAAAGTGGGATCCTGGAGCTGAGCTGTCCCGAACTTACCAGAGGACACCTCCAGCTCAGGGATCGGTGGGGTCTCCTCGACCTCTCCTGCCAATACCTCTAAGGGGAACCTCTCGGGATTACACTCTGTTCCTAGGTTGGCTACCCCTATGGCAGGTATCTCAACATCCATCTTCGGGTTTTGCACCAGGCACATTTTCATCCTTCCCTTCCAATACCTCTAAGGGGAACCTATCTGGATTACACTCTGTCCCTAGGTTGGCGACCCCTATGACAGGTATCTCAATTATCTTCGGGTTCTATAGCCGGCACAACCTTTACCGTGAGAGGGTTGACCCTGGTCTCCCACAGGGACCAAAACAGGTGCAAGTTTCTTCCCAATACAGTCCCATATGGAAGAGTCTTTACCACTCCCACCACATGTCTTATTTCTCTACATGGGGTGAAAAGTAACCTCTTCGGTCGGGTACTCTCGGAGTTCACCATGTATGCATACCACCCCTACTATCCATCCATTTGGATTGTCTCCAGCAACCAGGGACCCATGTACTAGAGTCACTAAGCTCCCCGTGTCCAGGAGAGCGTCCGTCTGGTACTCATTAACGAGTATCTTGTGTAACGCTTCCCACGGCTGCGGGGCGTTGGGACATGGTATAGCTTGCCTAACTAGCCAATGCTCCCACGCCGCCAGTCCACGACGACGTGAGACATGCGTCCCAGATGGTAAGAGAATGTGGACCCACTGGACCACAGAGGAAGACCCGGGCCTGCCCGGACTAGGGGAGGGCAACGACCGGGATCCATGGCAGCTGAGCATGTGGGCAAGATGGCGATCTGCAGGACTAGACAACCCCGCACAACTTCAGGTATTAAGAAACATAAAGTTTACTTAAAGACACACACAGTACATAAACAGAACATAATGCCGGGCTCCCGATTCCGCACATCAGAGAAGGGTACACGTCTCAGGATCACAGACAAGTGCAGGAGGACATCACGGGTAGATGCAGTCCAAGGTTGTCTGGCACGGGCATACTAGGGCGGCCTCTCTCTCAGGCCTCAGGCGTAGCACAGGCTCAGCAGGAGAACATCAGACACCGACCTCAGACAGACTTCAGACGATGGCAGGGTCATCACGGGTAGATGCAGTCCAGGATCATCTGGCACAGGCATACTAGTATGGCCTCTCTCAGGCCTCAGGCGTAGCACAGGCTCAGCAGGAGAACATCAAACACCGGCCCAGGACGAATGTCAGACGATGGCGGGGTCATCACGGGTTGATGCAGTCCAGGGTCATCTGGCACGGGCATACTAGGACGGCCTCTCTCTCAGGCCTCAGGCGTAGCACAGGCTCAGCAGGAAAACATCAGACACTGACCCAGGACAGACGTCATCACAGGTAGACCACGGAGGAACCGGCAGGACATCGGGACATCAGGAACACGGACTGGATCTCAGGGACTCAGGAACACGGACAGGACATCAGGAACACGGATTGGATCTCAGGGACTCAGGAACACGGACAGGACATCAGGAACACGGATTGGATCTCAGGGACTCAGGAACATGGACAGGACATCAGGAACACGGATTGGATCTCAGGGACTCAGGAACACGGACAGGACATCAGGAACACGGATTGGATCTCAGGACTCAGGAACACGGACAGGACATAAGGAACACGGATTGGATCTCAGGGACTCAGGAACACGGACAGGACATCAGGAACACGGATTGGATCTCAGGGACTCAGGAAACAGAACGGACATCAGGAACATGGACTGGAACTCAGGAACATCAGAACACTGGCATCGGACTCCGGACATCTGACAATGATCAGCAGGCTCCGGACATCTGGCAATGATCGGCAGGCTCCTGACATCAGGCAGGGAGGATAGGATCCGGACATCCGGAAGTGGTCATCGGACATCGGACATCAGGCCATAGTCGTCAGGCATCAGACATCTGGTAGCGACCTGAAAAGGAACCCCAGCGGTCTGGTGCAAGCCCCGCCAGGCTCAACGGGAGCCAGCCGGGGATTGCACCGAAGCTGAGCACAGAGTAACAGAAACTCAGCACACACACCGGACTCCTCCTTCCAAGATGAACTCAGGTTATATAGCAAAGAATCACAGTCACTGGCACAGGGTTCAGGACACAGAAGGACTTCAGGAACATAACACAGAGGACACAGTTCAGACAGTCAGGTACAGGATCCGATCCAGAATCAGGGAATCAGGAAACAAAACACAACAGGAACAGGCCTGGATATGCAGCCTCCAGGAAGGGCGATCTGGGTACTCAGCCCCCAGAACAGGCGGAAACACAAGACACAGTTCAGACATTCAGGTACCGGAACCGATCCAGGATCAGGGATTCAAGGAACAAGACACAACAGGAACAGGCCTGGATATGCAGCCTCCAGGAAGGGCGATCTGGGTACTCAGCCCCCAGAACAGGCGGAAACACAAGACACAGTTCAGACATTCAGGTACCGGAACAGATCCAGGATCAGGATTCAGGGAACAAGACACAACAGGAACAGGCCTGGATATGCAGCCTCCAGGAAGGGCGATCTGGGTACTCAGCCCCCAGAACAGGCGGAAACACAAGACAGGACAAAGGGAATCAGCTCTTCAGAACTGATCACACTCAGAGCAGGAGCTGAACACACAAACACACACGGCTAGGTTCAGGAACTCAATGCAAAGCTCTGGCAATGCCCCACAGGGCTGGGGAACTTTATATATGAGCTGCTTCACAGCGATAGGCTGGAGCAGCAATTCTAGTGCACACCCATTCCTCATAAAAGCAGGACAGGTGTGGGCCGTGCCCCCTATGCAGAGCCAGACACAACTCAGCACAGCAAGGACACCTGACAATGGCTGCAGCCTCAACACACATAGTATGTCATGCACCACTGCAGAGGACTTTGCAACCTACGGGTAGCTTCTACAGCAGGCAAGGGACCGCACATGCAGGTGGTCATGCAACGCAGCGGAGACCCTCACGCAAGTACGGCTACGCAGCAGAGCTGGGAACTGAGCAGCATCCATACAGGTAACAGACAACAGTATCCCAGCTGGTTAGGGGGAAAGAAGCAAAAGGGTTAAAGCAAAGACATGCAAAGTAACGCTGGAAACAAGGTACAGATAATACCAGCGTTACAGTATCCCCCTCCTCAGGCCCCTCTTCTGAAGACCCAAGTAAAAAAAATTCCCAGAAAATTCACTTGGGTTTGGCGGTAAGTCCCACAGTTCACAATATGGCAGCAGAGTTCATAGCTCGAAAAGTCCGAACCGCTGACCAAGCGGGGAATCGAGCCATCTAGTCCACTTACCATGTGGGGACCAAGCAGTCTAGTTCGCATATTAGGTGGAGCTTGGAGAAAGTCCTGCAGACCACACATGCTCAGTGGAGTCCATGGCCAGAGCTTTCTGTAACGCTTCCCACGGCTGCGGGGCGTTGGGACATGGCATAGCTTGCCTAACTAGCCAATGCTCCCACGCCGCCAGTCCACGACGACGTGAGACATGCGTCCCAGATGGTAAGAGAATGTGGACCCACTGGACCACAGAGGAAGACCCGGGCCTGCCCGGACTAGGGGAGGGCAACGACCGGGATCCATGGCAGCTGAGCATGTGGGCAAGATGGCGACCTGCAGGACTAGACAACCCCGCACAACTTCAGGTATGAAGAAACATAAAGTTTACTTAAAGACACACACAGTACATAAACAGAACATAATGCCGGGCTCCCGATTCTGCACATCAGAGAAGGGTACACGTCTCAGGATCACAGACGAGTGCAGGAGGACATCACGGGTAGATGCAGTCCAAGGTTATCTGGCATGGGTATACTAGGGCAGCCTCTCTCTCAGGCCTCAGGCGTAGCACAAGCTCAGCAGGAGAACATCAGACACCGACCTCAGACAGACTTCAGACGATGGCAGGGTCATCACGGGTAGATGCAGTCCAGGATCATCTGGCACAGGCATACTAGTATGGCCTCTCTCAGGCCTCAGGCGTAGCACAGGCTCAGCAGGAGAACATCAAACACCGGCCAAGGACGAATGTCAGACGATGGCGGGGTCATCACGGGTTGATGCAGTCCAGGGTCATCTGGCACGGGCATACTAGGACGGCCTCTCTCTCAGGCCTCAGGCTAGCAAACAGTGCTCAGCAGGAAGTAATCACGCAGACATCTGACTCAGGAACACGACGTCTCACAGGAAAGTAGATCACAGATTGGATCCAGGACCAGGACATCGGACACATCAGGAACACGGATTGGATCTCAGGGACTCAGGAACACGGACAGGACATCAGGAACAGATTGGATCTCAGGGACTCAGGAACACGGACAGACATCAGGAACACGGATTGGATCTCAGGGACTCAGGAACACGGACAGGACATCAGGAACAGGATTGGATCTCAGGGACTCAGGAACACGACAGGACATCAGGAACACGGATTGGATCTCAGGGACTCAGGAAAACGACAGGACATCAGGAACATGGACTGGAACTCAGGAACATCAGAACACTGGCATCGGACTCCGGACATCTGGCAACAATCGGCAGGCTCCGGACATCTGGCAACGATCGGCAGGCTCCGGACATCAGGCAGGGAGGATAGGATCCGGACATCCGGAAGTGGTCATCGGACATCGGACATCAGGCCATAGTCGTCAGGCATCGGACATCTGGCAGCGACCTGAAAAGGAACCCCAGCAGTCTGGTGCAAGCCCCGCCAGGCTCAACGGGAGCCGGCCGGGGATTGCACCGAAGCTGAGCACAGAGTAACAGAAAATCAGCACACACACCGGACTCCTCCTTCCAAGATGAACTCAGGTTATATAGCAAAGAATCACAGTCACTGGCACAGGGTTCAGGACACAGAAGGACTTCAGGAACATAACACAGAGGACACAGTTCAGACAGTCAGGTACAAGATTCGATCCAGAATCAGGGAATCAGGAAACAAAACACAACAGGAACAGGCCTGGATATGCAGCCTCCAGGAAGGGCGATCTGGGTACTCAGCCCCCAGAACAGGCGGAAACACAAGACACAGTTCAGACATTCAGGTACCGGAACAGATCCAGGATCAGGGATTCAGGGAACAAGACACAACAGGAACAGGCCTGGATATGCAGCCTCCAGGAAGGGCGATCTGGGTACTCAGCCCCCAGAACAGGCGGAAACACAAGACAGGACAAAGGAATCAGCTCTCCAGAACTGATCACACTCAGAGCAGGAGCTGAACACACAAACACACACGGCTAGGTTCAGTAACTCAATGCAAAGCTCTGGCAACGCCCCACAGGGCTGGGGAACTTTATATATGAGCTGCTTCACAGCGATAGGCTGGAGCAGCAATTCTAGTGCACACCCATTCCTCATAAAAGCAGGACAGGTGTGGGCCGCGCCCCTTATGCAGAGCCAGACACAACTCAGCACAGCAAGGACACCTGACAATGGCTGCAGCCTCAACACACGTAGTAAGTCATGCACCACTGCAGAGGACTTTGCAACCTACTGGTAGCTTCTACAGCAGGCCAGGGACCGCACATGCGGGTGGTCATGCAATGCAGCGGAGACACTCACGCAAGTACGGTTACGCAGCAGAGCTGGGAACTGAGCAGCATCCATACAGGTAACAGACAACATTATCCCAGCTGGTTAGGGGAAAGAAGCAAAAGGGTTAAAGCAAAGACATGCAAAGCAACGCTGGAAAACAAGGTACAGATAATACCAGCGTTACACCATGCACAGCTTTGGTTTGGTACCGGCAGTGCTTCTAGTGGCGGTGCAGACTGGCTGTGTGTACATAGACACACGACGGTATACCCACAGTCCATGGGTTCAGCTGTCAGGGGGCAGTTGGCAGCCACATGTCTGGGCCCCTGGCACTGCTAACAATTAATAGTGAACCGTTGGGCCAATTTAGGGGACATGGGTCTGTTGTCACTCTCCTTCCAAAATATCCCCTCATTACGGGCATGATCGGTGTTGGCCCCAGTGGAGGGTCGGGACTTTTTCCAGGCTCCTGGGCTGGCAGAGCCTAATGTGACAGGCGCAGTGGAGCAGTATCCCGTATAAAGTTCTGAGTGGCGGTATACCGCTGTATCAGACCCACTACCTGGTCCAGAGTGCCCGGGTCCCCTTGCCCCACCCAACGCTGTATGGCTGCTTGCAGAGCCCTCACCAGCCAGTCAACCACCACCCTCTCTACCATTGTAATGGGGTAAAGGTCTCAGGCTAAAGCCATTTTTTAACCCGTTGCAGCAAGTCATAGGCCTGAGACTGGGCAGGGCGAGTCTCGGAAAAACTCCACTGGAATACCCGTTGGGCCTGCACATGTGTATTAACCCTCCCTGTATCTCACCTTTCAGCTTCCCGTAGTCCAGGGCATCGTCCGACTGAGATCTATGAAGGCCTTCTGGCCTTCTCCCGTCAGGAAGTTGGACACCACTTCAGCCCACTGAGTCACCGGCAAGCTCTCCCGCTCCACAGTGCATTCAAAGAAGGTGAGAAAAGCCTCCATGTCGTCATCAGGCATCATCTTCCTCAGCGCTGACCGGACTTTGTACCGGGCTTCCGACTGGTATGTGGATGCTGGTGGACCTGCCTCTCAGTATAGCCGCAATCTGCTGCATCAACAGGTTATTTGTCCGCTGCTGTTGCTGCTCCTGCTACTCCCACTGACACTGCAACTGCTGCTGGTGCTGCTCATGTTGCCTCTGCTGAGCGAGGACCAATTGCTTCAAAAGTTCCTCCATTTTGTCAGCAGGCTTGATCTGTAGCGTTGCAGGCTTAATAAATGACAAGCCGCACGCTTTGAGGTATGCCTCAGTTCACACTGCTCCGCATTCTCCAACCATATGTGATGCAGCGGTGTCCACGCTGTGCAATGATGATGAGGCAGTGACCCAAGCAAGTTCAAAACAAAATGTGTTTAATGTCCAAAAACTCACACAGTGCACAGCAAGCTGTATGCTCTGGATCGCAGCTGGGAAAATCAAACGACAGTCCGGGACCAGTGGCCATGAGCGACCGCACCTCCATGTATGCAGGGGGTGCCAGATCTTTTGGCTCCGCTGGCCTGTGTTACTTCACACAGGGAATGCTCTGCAGACCAACTGCTCTGTCTGCTTGCAAGCCAACACTGGCACACCCAAAACCCCATACTACAGGAATCTATGGCCATGGCCACTTGTAAGACCCGGACCTGGAGTGGAGTGACCTGCCCCACTACCATCCTGTAGATCGCTCTAAAAATAAAAGCCCATTCCAGGTTTTTACTGAATAATGCATTGGCCAAATAACCTGACCAGGTCCATGCTCACTTTTATCTCTGCCTTGTGACTCACAGGCGTCCTGCTGTGAACACAAGGCACTCCAGCTGGTCTAATAGGACTCCATCCTCATCCTGGGGGATACATAGGACCCTCGCATATGACACCAGTCACTGCCTCACAGTGTGTGTCTATCTATCTATCTATTATCTATCTGATATGTATCTCTCTACAGTCACAGCCAAAAGTGTTGGCACTAGTGAGTATAGTGAGTTGGCACTAGTGACTAGCGAGTATACTCGTTGCTCGGGTTTTCCCGAGCATGCTCGGGTGTTCTCTAAGAATTTTGGGCGTGCTCGAAGATTTAGTTTCTGTCGCCGCAGCTGCATGATTTGCGACTGCTAGACAGCCTGAATACATCTTCGGATTCCCTAACAAACAGGCAACCCCCACATGTATTCAGGCTGTCTAGCAGTCACAAATCATGCAGCTGCGGCGACAGAAGCTAAATCTCCGAGCACTTCCAAATACTCGGCGACCACCCGAGCATGCTCGGGAAAACCCGAGCAACGAGCATATTCACTCATGAGTAGTGGGCACCCTTGAAATTGTTCCAAAAAATGAAGTATTTATCCCAGAAAATTATTGCAATGAAAAGAAAAGAACCACCGTATATGACGCACACCATACCAAAATACAAATATATATACAAAATACAAAACTTTATTGGCACACACAAGAAAAATTACAATAAAACATAATTAAAAATACAAGAGAACATGTCACAGAAAGCTGCCTGAGTGGAAAAAATGCAAGAAAATATATATACATGTATTTATAGCATAATTCAAAGTGGCTAAATAGTTAATCCATACCCACATGCAGATATATGGTAAATGCTGCAGAGTAAAGGCTGGAAAGAGAGACCCTGTATGGACCCAAAAATAGATGGTACCAGGAGGGGGAAAGTATAAAAGGGAGGGGAGCGACACAGGAGGTTGCTCATAAAAGATGAGAATTGAGAACCAGAAGTGATACAATAAGGGGTCACAGCCTGCCTGGAATAGAATCAGGGTACTAACATATAGTGATGCAATAAAGGGTCACAGCCTGCCTGGAATAGAATCAGGGCACTAACATATAGCCATCATGATGGAAACATGGAACTGAAATAGTTACCAACAGCGAGCCCTTATAATAAAGGAGCCGGTACAGGGCAGCAATCAGGACAGTGCTCTAGACGAGGTCCCCTCTTCAGATTTCATGATGCCTTGCACACAGTCACGCCACCCAGTGCAGGAAGCAGCAAAACAACCCCAAAATATCATTGAACCTCCACCATATTTGATTGTAGGTACTGTGTTCTTTTCTTTGTAGACCTCATACCATTTTTGATAAACAGTAAAATGATGTGCTTTAATGAAAAGCTCTATATTGGTCTCATCTGTCCACAAGACACTTTCCCAGAAGGATTTTGGCTTACTCACGTACATTACTTCAGCTCACCGTACAAAAAAGAAATAGAAAAAGTAACCATTCTTAACACAGCCGCATCGTCAGAAAAAATAAAGCATCATGGGTCTCAGAAAATGGCGACACAAAACAATTTTTATTATGATCTTCAGAATTTTTTTTACAACTAATAGAAGTATAAATAGTTATGGTTCTTGAAAGCGTAGGAGAAAAACTAACAATTAAAATGGTCTTCAAAGGGACTTGTGGCTCTGAAGTCCAGCAACTTATGTTCCCTCCAATGAAAAAAGCCACTTTGGCCTCCATCACAGTTTGGCTCCACCGATGGAAAGACCTTGGGCACTACAGTTTACAGCAGGTCTACTTGGTGCTAGACATGAAGCATATGGAGTCTGCCCCCTTGATGCCAAAATGCACTGCTAAAGCCTCTGGTCAGACCCAAGTTTTCCTCTGCTGATGGTGGCATCTCCTCCCGCTAACTAACATACAAGAAACAAAGAATTCTCACTGCCAGATATGGGAAAACGGCATGGAAGTGCCATCAAGTATGGTGACTAACTAGTCTGGAAAATGCACAACCACAAAGTGCACAATTATCACATTACTCGACATCCCAACTGCACCACAGAACTAATCTAAAGTCTCTTATAGAAAAGCTTTTATTCTATCACTCTTAAGGAAAAAAATATATATTTACCGCTTAGTCTCGATTATGTAACGTTATATGTAGACTGGAGAACTTTTGCCAATCCTAAAAGACATCAATTGTACATTTTGTCATTCTTCCCGGTAAAAGGATGTAGTTAGAAACATCAGGTCAACGTCAAATATAAGCTCAAGTCAATGTGGATTTTACTGATGAAACAAGACTTGAGTTTGTCTTCAAAGATTTGTATTGTCACTGGGCCATGCTACCAACGTCACTGCCATTTTAAGGAATTTACAGTCATTTTAAGGATTGCATCCATCCTTTGATTCAGACTAAATAACCATGATGTTTCTTCTCCAATTTTCATGGTTTCTTTCATGGGCTAGGAATAATTAGAATAAGCATCCTGTGGACTTTTAAATAGTTGTATCGTTCATTAAAGTTTCCGTAGCAGATGATAAACTGACGTGGTTAATGACAAACATCCCTCTACAAAGTCTTGCTGTAATAAAGGGGGTTGACAAGTCCGTAAATGTATTTCGGAAGCAAGTTGGAAGCAAAATAGATTGAAGCATTTTTGTACCTCTAACAGAAAGTCATGGAAAGTATAGGGATGAAAATCTGGCCAGAAGTACCCCATCTATGAGGTGCCTCAGGTTGTGCGATTCAATGACTGCAGTGGGCAGCATGCTGGCACACAGGTTGTCCATACTTGCACTTACCTTGCCCTTTCCAGTGAGGAGCATAAGGTAGTTACATGAATAGGTTCTCGAAATGTTTTTGGATCCTCCATTCATTGAATGCCCTTTGAATTATCTTCAGTTCCTCTCCCCATTGAATAATCCTCAGCTCCTCTCCTCATTTAATGATCTTCAGTACCATCAAGCACTGAATGATCTTCAGATCCTCTACCCAATTGTATGATCTTCACGTTATCTACTGCATTAATCGTCAGGTCCTCTACTCATTGAGTGATGTTCAGGTCCTCTACCAATTGAATGATTTTTCAGTTCTCTACCAATTGAGTGATCTTCAGGACCTCTATCGATTGAGTTATTCTCAGTTCCTCTACGATTAAGTAATCTTCAGATCCTCTACTCAATGACTGATCTTCAAATTTTCTAC
Organism: Oophaga sylvatica; assembly: GCA_033576555.1. Lineage (NCBI taxonomy): Eukaryota > Metazoa > Chordata > Amphibia > Anura > Dendrobatidae > Oophaga > Oophaga sylvatica. Next base: position 1,939,883 of record JARQOD010000001.1, on the reverse strand, counting down.
CCAATGAGTTAACGTCAGGTCCTCTGCCAACTAAATATTCTTTATTCCTTTCTTCAGTTCCACTACAAATAGAGTGATCTTCAAGTCCTCTTCTGATTGAGTGATCTTCAGTGGGTTATCTACCAGTTGAGTGATTTTCAGGTCCTCTACTGATTGAATGATCTTTCAGTCTTCTATGCATTGAGTTATCTTCAAGTCTTCTATCTATTGAGTGACCCTCAGGTCTTCTACCGATTGAATAATCTTAATGTCCTCTACCCATTCAGTGGTTTTCAGATCCTTTACCCAATGAATGATCTTCAAGTTCTCTACCTATTAAATATTCTTCACGTTCTTTACCCAGTGAATGAACATCAGTTCCTCTACAATTGAATGATCTTTAGATCCTGCACCTTCAGAATGATCTTCCCTCTTGTATGGTGGATGATAAGTGGTAACTGGTGATGAGCGGGTGATCTCTGAGTATTTGGGCGTGCTCGGAGATTTAGTTTCTGTCAACTGCAGCTGCATGATTTGCGGCTTCTAGACAGCCTGAATACATGTGATGATTTCCTAACAAATAGGCATTTCCCACATGTATTCCGGCTGTCTAGCAGCCACAAATCATGCAGGTGCGGCGACAAAAACTAAATCTCTGAACACTTCCAAATACTCGAAGATCACCCGAGCTCATCACTAGTGGTAACTTTTCGAGCATCGCATAATGCACATGTTTGATATTTAAAATCTAAAAGTATCATATAATTTTCTTTTAACCATTAAGGCAACAACATAGTGGGTGGATCATTGTTAAACTTCCTGAACCGCAGATTGACCAACGTTTTCTCACTAGTCAAACAATGACTGTATGTTGTGGTGACATTGGAGCACTATTAGAGAATAACACCAAAAGCAAATGAGGAACTTGTGAAGTATGTGATGGGATTCAAGAACTGCAGCAAATTCCAAGATAGTACAAGAATAACAGTGCCAGACAAATCGCCATCTGCAATGTCTGCATCGCTAGTCACAGTGCCCTCAATAACAGCCACATTTCCTCTTTTTTTACAAAAATTCAGTTATGCGTTCTCTCTTTAAACTTTATTGATCTCTATTGGAAAAATTGTGATTGATTGCATCTGCTGTCAGATGGGACAACGGACTGTCTTATTGATGTGGAGTAGCAAGCTACGCCTTAAAGAACTGTGTGACATCTCATGAAGAAGATCAGCCTCACAGTCTGAGAAGATTATTCTAAACTAATGATGGCACATATCTATATACAGTTGTGCTCAAAAGTTTACACACCCGGCAGAATTTTTGCTTTCTTGCCCTTTTTTCAGAGAATATGAATGATAACACCAAAACTTTTTCTCCACTCATGGTTAGTGGTTGGGTGAAGCCATATATTGTCACTACTGTGTTTTCTCTTTTTAAATCACAATGACAACCCAAAACATCCAAATGACCCTGATCAAAAGTTCACATACCCCGGTGATTTTGGCCTGATAACATGCACAGAAGTTGACACAAATGGGTGTGAATGGCTACTAAAGGTAACATCCTCACCTGTGACCTGTTTGCTTGTAATCAGTGTGTGTGCATAAAAGTTGAGTGACTTTCTGGGATCCAGACAGACTCTTGCATCTTTCATCCAGCCACTGACATTTCTGGATTGTGAGTCATGGGGAAAGCAAAAGAATTGTCAACGGATCTACGGGAAAAGGTAGTTGAACTGTATAAAACAAGAAAGGGATACAAAAAGATATCCAAGGAATTGATAATTCCAGTCAGCAGCTTCACACTGTGATTAACAAATGGAAAATTAGGGACTCTGTAAAAACAAAACTACAATCAGGTAGACCAACAAAAATGTCATCCACGCCTGCCAGGAAACTTGTTCGGGATGCAAAGAAAAACCAACAAATAACATCAGCTGAAATACTGGACTCTCTGAAAACTAGCAGTGTGGCTGTTTCAAGATGCACAATAAGGAGGCACTTGAAGAAAAATGGGCTGCATGGTCGAGTCACCAGAAGAAAGCCATTACTGCACAAATGCCACAAAGTATCTAGCCTACAATACACAAAACAGCACAGAGACAAGCCTCAAAACTTCTGGAACAAGGTAATTTGGAGTGAACTTTTTGGCCACAACCATAAATGTTACATTTGGAGAGAGGTTAACAAGACCTATGATGAAAGGAACACCATTCCTACTGTAAAGCACAGAGGTGGGTCGCTGATGTTTTGGGATGTGTGAGCTACAAAGGAACAGGAAATTTGGTCTAAGTTGAAGGAAAGATGAATGCAGCACGTTATCAGCAAATACTGGAGTCAAATTTGCAATCATCAGCCCCAAAGCTGCGCATGGGACGTACTTGGACGCTCCAAGATGACAATAATCCAAAACACAAGGCCAAGTCGACCTGTCATTGGCTACAGCAGAACAAACTGAAGGTTCTGGAGTGGCCATCTCAGTCTCCTGACCTCAATATCATTGAGCCACTCTGGGGAAATCTCAAGCGCGCAGTTCATGCTAGACAGCCCAGGAATTTACAGGAACTGGAGGCTTTTTGCCAAGAAGAGTGGGCAGCTTTACCATCTGAGAAAATAAAGAAACCTCATCCACAACTACCACAAAAGACTTCAAGCTGTCATTGATGTTAGAGGGGGCAATACACGGTATTAAGAAATGGGGTATGGGAACTTCTGATCAGGGTCATTTGGATGTTTTGGGTTGTCATTATGATTTAAAAAGAGAAAACCCAGTAGTGACAATAAATCGCTTCACCCAACCACTAACCATGAGTTGGTGTTATCATTCATATGCCAAGAAACCAAAAATTCTGCCGGGGTATGTAAACTTTTGAGCACAACTGTACGTACTTTTTGTTAATTACTTAGACACATGCTTTAAAAATAAAGAGTGTTTACAACCTCACATTTCTCGAGGTGTCATAGAAAGTTACAAGACAAGATGTCATATGAGATTTATTTGATGATGGAAATCATTTTTTTATGTTACAAATGACTTTTTATAACGCTTTACTCGAAAGCTGCAAAAATAATATAAATGTTTGAGTGAAACCAAAAACTTTTTCCCAGCCCTAAAGTCCCATCTCTGGCAGTGCAGCACCCCTCCCACCCAGCTTCTTTCACGTCATTTAAGTGATCACATTCTCATAATCCTCTGGTAATGAGCAAAACATTCAAACACTACGATTGTTCCACCCAACACGAGTCCTGAAGAGCCGGGAGTTCCAGCGGCAATGGATGCAAGACGTGGAGTAATGGGGAAACATAAGATGTTTTTCTACTCTGCTTTCCTCCTGGGACCCATAACTCTTCATCATAATGTAGCATATTGAACAAAGGACAAAGAAAGACTTTTTTCGAGGAAGAAAGACACATGAGCATCGACAGGTGACCCAAGTGCTAATAATAATAATCATGTGTGTACAAATTTGTGACCACCACAGAACACAGCCTGCTTGTTTTCACACATTTATTTCAACTTCAGGTCCCACCCATGTTGAATAAGTCGATTAATTTTCCGTCCTTTCTCTCCTTCTGTAGCTGAGACTATCAAACTCTCACCAAGACATCTGGGGCAGTATTACAGGTCGGAGAATGGCGCTTTACAACCCCCCATCTCTTCGATATACACCCTGGAAACTTGACTCATTCATTGTCCCCGAGTATCCACTTGGCAGGAGAACGTGATCCAACCACTTCATCAAGGTCAGAATACAAAAATATAGCATAGAAAGGAGTCATGTAGGAACAATGCGTCTTTGATTCTGACAATGGCGGAAATCCTCGTACACTGGGGCAGACTCCATAAGATGCTTATCATTTGTGGGCAATTGCCTATAATGAAATACCTGGTTTGGTGATGGTGACCTCTCTGACTCAAGTATCCGGCATATGTCAAATTGACATTTTATGGATATCTAGATATTATGGTTGCCAGGATATATCTGACGGGTTTAGTACCAGGTTTCTGGCATTGGTAAGTTGTTCTAACTAGAGATGAGCGGATCAGGTTAAATTTGAATTAATTTCTTCTTGTGGATTTTCCCTGGAAATTTGATTCACAGAGACGTTATTTTCTGCAAATTGAATGTCCCTTATTATTGCCTGGATTCTCTCCAGACCCCAGAGTATAATAAACGTAAGATGTAAAAAATAAAAAAAATCCTTGTACTCACCGCTCACCTCCCTCTCTCACCCCTCCATTACTCATCCCCATCCTTACGGTCCCTACGCTCTTCATTTTCATCCATCTGGTCCTCAACCCAAATTCTGATCGCTAATGCTTGTGCTGAAATTCCAGGGCCTCTCACGCTAGGCTAGGACTTCCAGCGCTGATGAGGCTTGCAAGGGTTTTGGGTAAGGCCATAAAAGATCACAATTTCATGATGACACGGCGTGCACCTTGACCTTATGTGCGCATAGAATCATAGAATGGTAGAGTTGGAAGGGACCTTCAGGTTCATCGTGTCCAACCCCTCAATGCAGGATTCACTAAACCATCTAAGACAGATGTCTCTCCAGCATGTGCACAATCCTCCCAGGCCTCATAACGGCCGGCCTGCACAAGATCCCTGGGAATTTCAACATGAACAGTGGGGATCAGAAGATTCGATGAGGACTGGAGAGCTGATGATGAGGAGCTGAGTGGCCATAGAGATGAGCAGAAAGGTGAGCATAAGGATTTTTTTTATTATTTAACCTTTTTAATGACCCCTTATGGTTCACAAAAAGGGCATCTATCGGCCGCCATTTTGCTAGATCCATGCGGAAAGAAATTACAAAAATCTTTTAGTAAAATTCGAGTGCAATACAATTCCATAAAAATACTTGCTCATTTCTGGTTCTTAGTAGGTCCTGTCACCAATATATAGTTACAGGGTTTAGCACCAGGTTCCAGGTATTGGTAATTTGCCCTAATGTTTTTTCCGAGATTTTATTAATTTTCTCAAACCAAAATAGATGTGTAACACATATGCTCAAGTAATTGTTACCAAGTCCATAAAGTTCTGTAATCCAGCAGGATAACAGGAACTGTCCAAACCTCTGTCAGCAAGTTTAGGCTGACCCAATTGAGAATCCTCCAGTGACCCCAGGCTCTGACCCAACAATAAGCTCCAGCACAAGACAATCCCATTTGGAGCTGACTGAAACCAATCACTCGCCATCAGAGGCTCCAACGTTCTCTATTTCATCTGATTAATTATATGAACTATTGAGCAAGGATCAAACCGGAGCTTCCAAAGGAAAGTAGATGTGCACATTCTTATAACGTAGGATAAGAAGACAAACCAAAAACTCAATTTGTAGACTCATGTTTCTGGGTGTTTGCCCCTCATCAGCGCAAAGCGTGAGAGAACTGGTTTGGCTGGGTGAGATGCCTTTCACAAGGTAAAGTTTCTACTTACGGAGAGTGACAAGGAGACTTCTAGGTCAATCAATGCTCCCCTCAGGATTAAAATGTCAATACTGACTTTTAGATTTGCTACATCTGATTGTTGGCACTACAGCTCCTGTCCGCTTCCTCTCTGAAGAGGCTATTTGCATATTTAATTTTCTATGGGAGCATTTCACGGCCTTCAAGTTTCCAAACACCAACTTGGCAGGAGGAGAAACGTGGCCCCTTATTTACACTTATTAATAAATTGTGATGGTCTTAGAGCTGGTACGTGTGTGTAATACTACGGTGAGTTACATTTCTGCTTGTATAGCTCTCTGGAGCAAGATCGTTACATCTCAGTACTGCCCCCCTATGGTTCCTAAGTGTATGAGTAGGTGAATCGGGGATCTGAGTTTTCAGCGAGCTCCTAATCACACGGGTACAGGGACAGTGCCTACACAATCAGTGTGGAGAATAGTATCTCACAGGTCCCCTGTGTCTTTCTTCCTGATAATATCACAGTTCTTACATTGGACTGCACCTACTGGATCTGTATACTTTTTCCCTTTATACCGGTCTGTAGAGGTATGACACCGGGAAATGTTAACATGAAGTTGAATTTCTTTGCATTGCTTTTGTCATCCATCCAAGGCTGTCGAGCCCATCCCAGACTCTCTACGTCTCCCTATTAAATGCCGTTTATCACATGATGGATGGTCTGTGACTGATATTGTCTTCTCCTCGGCTGCAGTTCTCCAGCATGACCTCCTCCTTAACTTTCAGCTGAAGTGGTCTCATGAGGCGCGGTGCGTGGCCAGATCATTACTACAGAATAAAGAACTCCTATTGTTGTGTTTTTGTAGTTGCGCTGCTTTCTCTGCCAAGCGTCTGCTGCTCTTGAACGGATTTCAGGCCATAATTTTAGCTTCCAGCTCTCACCGAGAGATCTGTATATCTTCTCTGTTCTTTTAATTGTCTTAATAGGACATGATATGATGGGTTGTGCTTGGTGACCTGAGTTTCTTGCCCGGAACATCTGTCTGTTCTTCAGCAGGTTCAAGTCACGAAAAGCTGGAATAAAAAAAGGATGAGGATGGATGTGAATTTCATCCTGTCGAAGGTTTTGCTAGGATGTGTTGATGTTCTGTTGAATTAATATCATGAGAAATGTTTATCCATTTTCAAGGAACTGTAGGGTGAGCACATCCGCAGGCTGAAAGGGTGCAGAGGTCCAGTGGCAGTCCAAAGTGGACCTATAAATTCCTGCATAATCACATCAAAATGTGAGAGACATTAGGTGTCTCCATCCTATGTAACGGGTTGTCTCCTGCCTGTTGAAAATTGAACGATCTCAATTCAGATCACACAATCTTCAAAAGTCGAACGAGAATTTTTTTCCTAAACAATTTCGTACACGACGTTCAACAGTTTTTGGACACATCATTCAGTGGCTCAATCCACTCACATTACACCATTATCGTGAGCGATGGGTCGTTCCCGTTAGATTCTGATGGATTATTGGCCCGTGTGAATAGGCCTTACAGTAACATAGTTTGTTAATCCACAATTCTATAAAACATGTAATTCCACCATAAATTGGGACATTCGTTCTCATTACTGGAGACGTGAGATACATTTCATGATTTCTGGCCGTGAGTCACTGTATCAGGATTCAGAGGAATCGCTGCTCTTACAAGGACTTTACTGCGTTACGACCCATTAGCAAAGGTAGAAAGAATGCTGTACAGCTAATACTAAACCAACAGATTACATACTGAAGTGGCTGTCCTACGAGTGATCATCTGAGAGGCATTCACAGAGAACAAAGGCGAAGGCTTGGTGGCTTTAGTCAATCCATCACCACGACATGAAATGTGTTGGCACTGGATCTATTTGGAAAGATGCCACCTTGTTAACGTTACCCTGAACACACATTTGTGGCTACGTGACAGACTAAAGATGAGAGGAAGAGAATGACGGAAAGTCTCGGAAAGTGTCAGAAGATAAAGAAGACGAGGCACATGAGGCATCACGCCCGGAAAGGTAACTAATGACACCATCCAAACAAATAATCCCAAAGCCATGTAATCCAGTTAATCCACACCCTCCGACTCCCCATCTTAATGATTATTACACACGTGTTGCTGTCAATAAAGAGGCATTACTGGGATTAGAGAGTCAAATTATCAACTCTTCGTGTTATGAACATCGAATATCATGGCAGCATAACACCAGGCAACAGACTGAAGAGTGTACCCAGTCTGTACATCCAACGGTAAACACTATGTAGTCATGTCCATATGTGACAACGTCCATGTCGTTATAGAGGTTTTATTGGTGGCGGTATGTATGTTAATTACCCTACAACCACTAGGCTGCTTATAGATAGACACATAGAGCATGAACATCTCCCGAAGCCGGCCACCAGAAAATAACTAGATTAATGATGCTGGTCCAGCACCTCTAACCCCAGTCATAAACGGGAAAGCTGAGATGGGTCAGACTTAATATTATATGGCAATCACTCAGCTGATCTTCCGACCATGCAGTGCATGGACATGAGAGTAATCCCACAGCTGGAGCCCATGTTCCTGCGAGCGTCTCTGTTCTGATTCATAGACCTTCTCTAAGATGTCCATGGGTCTTCATACAAAAATGGATTGTCTTCATGATGTGTTATCTAGAGACATTTGATGGATCACAAGTGGCATCTAGGCTGGTACATGGAAACTATGAAATCTGTAGGGGCCACATTTATATGTGCTTTTGAGATTGATAAGATGGACACAGACATTTTCTAATTGTATCCAGTCCAATCTGTGAGCAAAGTCAGGAGTCGGAATGCCAACCATGGGTCTCTTCCTATGGAAACCGGTGGTGATCAATGCCCATGGACTTCACTTTTAACCTCTGAAATGCCTATAATGTATCATATAATCATTTTGACTGTATTTGTGCAGGGTATGCCATCATTACAACCTCTTTCCAAATGTTCTCATATGACGCGTCCTGTATGAGCCAAGGTGGAGAAACTCTAACAAAAAGTGGATCTTGTTTTGGTGGACCCAACCTTTTATCTGCATGCAACATGAATGTCCTCTTTATTTTACCTAACTGACTGGGTGAACCCAAAGCCGATCACAATCATGGCCTGGTGAGACAATTAGAGGTGAGGATTGATTCACAGGACTCAGGTGGTCGGTGGTCAATGTTGGCTAGATGGGTGGACCATAAATCTCTTACCTTCTGGCTCGATTTTTGACTTGCCAGGACTGGTGCTATCTCATGTCACACAGATGATGTTGTGTCAACTCTGACAAATCAAAAGTCTCTCAGGAACACCGGAAGGTAAGAGATTCCTGGACGCTGTTCCGGAGTACTGTGAATCGATTCCCTCATCTCTAGAAAAAACCCTTTAAGTCTGAAGTCTTATTCCCAATGTTAAAAATTGAAGCAATGCCTTGACTTCTCCAAGAGTAGGCTCTGGCGAGGTTGTGGCATGCATATTACCATTCATGGAAAGGAGAATCATCTTTATTCCCTATGGTTGAGGTGCTTGGCCATTAGCCACCTCCAATAATCCAGTGGGATAAAAGTTTCATTTGGAAGAAATGCATTAAACATTATTTTGAGCTGACCCCCTGCTACGGGAGGATTAATGAACCTCAGAGGCTTTCAATAACCTCTTCATCTTTTGTGCTTTTAGCTGCCATGGGAAGTAAATGAAGGAAAATGACAAGATTGCTCTGGATGCTTGTGTGGAGACACCAACATTTCCATTTCTGTCCCTATGGAGACTATTTAAAGGAAGCCTTAGAAGAGCTTAGAGATGACCTCACCCCTCGGAGAAGGACATTAACTGCTGGGAGTAATGCATATTTGACACTATTGTAATTAATCTTTAATTAGAACTACTTATACAGAACATAGTTTATAAATGCCGGTAATCCTCAAGTTTAGACAAAGTCCTTCCATCAGCCTAATCTCCACACGTTCGGGACGTGGCAGCACTTGTCCAAGCTCTCAAGCGCATTACACGTCTCTTTTATTTAGACCTGAAAAGTGCTCGTCTGTTTGGGAGATAGAAAACCACTTTGAAGGGTAACGACGAGCTTCTCGCTGGGGGGCTGTGAAGACTAAATACTTTCTAATTGTTTACACTATTGGTTATTAGGAGAAGCATTTTTGGTCTCTTGGAGGATATAATGGAGTCCTTATTTGGTGAGATGGTCCGCTGCGATGATTCTAGACATTTTGCTACAATTGGGCAGGTTGCAATTCCGTCTTATGATGGCCAACGATAAACAGGAGCACAAAGGTCCACAAAGAGCCAAAGACCAGGATCTGGGGGATTTTCAACCATCGGATTATTAAGAACTTTGAGAATTTGATGTTTGGCAAAAGATATTCCTTCTGAAGATGGAGGGGAGATTACAATGGGTTTTCATCGTACAAGTGGCCTACGGCAGAAATGAATTGTGGCCACCATAGAGGGCGGGGTGCCGAATATTGATAAGCAAGAAGGTGACCGCGAGCGATATCAAGTGTAGGAAAAAGTTGTCTTAAAGAGGAACCATCATTTCAATCTCAATTTCAGGAATCAATAGTACACATGGAAACATCTTATTAGATGACTTTGTATCTTACTGCTCCTGGTCTAATCATAAATGTCATCAGTCCCATAGAGCAGGGACCACCACTTTCAATTTTCAATTTAGGGATAAAATCTGAAAAATCTGTGTTCAGTGAAGACAGACTTTCACATTAGTGAGCTGACAGTTGGTGCTTGTAAAATTCTATGGAGAGGGGAGGTGGAGCTAGAGGCAGACACAGACATTCTTCTGCAAGTTCTACTGAAGTAACAGTACAAAAGATTTAAAATGTAATTGTTGTCTCCAGTGAACTTACAGCATAACGTCTGTGTTTGCCTCTGGCTCCTCCCTTCTCCATGAAATGTAATAAGCACCAACTGTCATCTCAGTAACGTGAAAATCGGTCTTCCCTAAAAACAGATTTTACAGCGTTTACCCTGGAGATTTAATGATCCGTCCAGGAGGAGAAAGAAGCAGATTTATCTGATATTATATATTGCAAAGTTCCTTATTTTCATGTGTACTATTGATTAATGAAATAAAAAGTATAATGAGCAATTACTATTTAAATTCTTTTTCAAGAGTAACCGTGATTTTAATTATTTTCCTAAATCAGTACACAAGAAAATAAAAAACTTTGTAATATATCTTAAAGGATCCCTCAGTCTCTCAGGACTTAAAGAGTAATCATCATTTTAATTTTTTTTCCTAAATCAATCGTACACATGAAAAGAAGCAACTTTCTAACGTGTCTTATCAGAGAAATCCTCTTCATTTTCCTACTGGACTAATCATTCATTCTCAACAATCTCAATATGTAGGTAAAATCTGACTTCACTGAATCCAAGTTACCATTTCTTGAGATAGGAGATGACAGTTGGTGCTTATAAAGTTCTATGGAGAACGGTAACTGACGTTTCAGGAGAACTTGCAGTAGAATGTCTGTTTCTTCCTCTAGCTCCTCCCGTCTCCATAAAATTTTAAAATCACCAACTGTCATCTCTTATCTCAGTAATGAATGAGAATGAAAGATCAGTTCAGAAGTAGATTTGTCTGATAAGATATACACTGGCATGTAAAAGTTTGTGAACCCCTCGTCAAAATTGCTGCTATTGTGAACAGTTAAGCAAGTTTAAGATGAAATGATTTAAAAGGCCAAGAGTTAAAGATGACACATTTCCTTTGTATTTTAGGCAAAAAATATATATATTGTCACTTTTTACATTTTAAAAATTACAAAAAGGAAAATGGTCCAATGCAAAAGTTTGGGCACCCTGCATGGTTAGCGTCCCTGTCATGGGGATACTGCAACAGAGGGGGGCCAGAAGATCACTTTCCTAATAACAAAGCAGGTTTTTTTTTTTGCTCTATCATTGTAAGAGTTAATCAGCGCTTTTTAATTTCCTGGAGCTCTCCATCCTGAATTGTCTCAGCTGTTCTGTTTTGGCCACTCTCATCTGGTATATATGCTCGCCACTGGCACTTGGGTGTTACCAGTGATAGTTTTTCCACTTCCTGGTATGGAGTTGAAGGAGAAAGTTCAGAGTTCCCCTAATTCCCACTCTGTTGTTTTGTGAGTGTCTTTGTATGATAGTACTTTTCATTTATCCCTGTCTGTTTACTCCTTTCTGTCTGGTTTGTTTTTTCCAATATACTTTAGTCCCACACCTCCCTAGGTGGAGGAGGGAACAGTTAAGCAGGGCCGGCGTCAGCACCCGGCATATCCAGGCAAGTGCGGGGCCCTGAGCAGGTGGGGGGGCCACTCGCCGTCGGGCACCCCGGCGCCCATTAGCGGATGAGAGCGGTACCAGCGCCGCCACTGGGCCCCCCCACTTGCTCAGGGCCCGGGCAGCAGCCGGCGCAATACTTACCTCTCCCCGTGCCTCCGCAGCTCCGGGCTCCAGGGGACGCCTGCAGGGCACCCGCGCTTCCTCTCACAGCAGCGCCGCTGAATGACGTCATCATTCAGTGGCCGGCTGTGGCAGAGAGAACGCGGACGCCGGACAGGTGAGATGTGAGGTGTATGTGTCTGTGTGTGTGTCTGTCTGTGTGTATCAGTGTGTGTATGTAATGCGGTGCTTTGTGTGTGTGTATGTGAGAGAGTGTCCTGCCGTGCTGTCTGTGTGTGGTGCTGTATGTGTGATGGTGGGGGGGCAGGCAGTGATGGTGGTGAGGAGCCGGAGGCAATGATGATGATGATGGGGAGTCGATGATGATGGGGAGGCAATGATGATGATGATGGGGAGTCTTTCCACAGCGCCCTTTCCTGAGCCGTAACAGTGCAGAGCGCAGCACAGCGCAGAGGAGAGCTCCATATTTTGTATAGAGCATTATATGGGGACCAGTATCCTGTATGGATCATTATTTGGGGTCCAATATTCTTTATGGAGCATTATATTTGGCCCATAATACTGTATGGAGGACTATGTGGTGCCCATAATATTGTATGGAGGACTGTACTGTCCAGTCTGTACTGTGCTGTGAGGATTTGGCGGTTTTTGAGCTATTGTACAATTTACAATAGATATCAGTCATGTAATGGAAGAAGTGAAGTATTTGGCGTTGTGCTATACCCATATTTCTCTGCCGTATCTGTGCATCATGAATCGTGGTCTGTGTTAAAGGGGCCCACTGAGACTCTTTTGCCCGGGGCCCCAAAAAACCTGGAGCCGGCCCTGCAGTTAAGGGTTAAGATAGGAGCATAGTAAGGTACGAGACCGTGGCATCTCCACCATCAGGGGTAATCAAAGGAACAGAGAGTAGTCTACGGTGCCCCTAGCTTATGGGATTGGGTAGGTGCCAATAGTTATTTGCCATTTCGTGACAACTCCCTTTTGAAAGTATCACAGCTTGTAAATGCTTTTTTTAACCAGCCAAGAGTCTTTCAATTCTTGTTTGAAGGATTTTCATCCATTCTTCATCCATCCAACTCCACAGTCTGCTAAATCTTTCTGAAGGTCTTTTGCAATCAAGCTGCGGTTCTGTTTGCCTCTTTAGCAATCCTAGGAGCACTTCTTACTGAAATTTTGCTTGGGATTCCAGACCTTATCTTGACCTCCACTGTTCCTGGTAACTTTCATTTCTTAGTTACATTTTGAAGAAAGGGCAACTTGAAAACACTTTTCTATGTTCTTATAGCCTTCTCCTGCTTTGTCGGCCTCCACCATTTTCCTTTTCTAGGCAGCTGCTTAGAAGAACCCATGGCTGCTGTTTTTGGCACAAGTTTAGAGGAGGCTGGGATTTTTTAAAGCTGAGAAATTTGCATCACCTGACCTTTCCTAACAATGATAGTTAACAAGCTAGTTCAACATAGTCAACTGGCTAATTAAAGTCTGAAACCTTGACCAAAAATATCTGAGTACACAAATCTCCAAGGGTGCCAAAGCTTTTGCATCTGCCCATTTTCCTTTTTGCAATTTTTAAAATAAAAATAAAAATGCAATATATGTTAGGGTTGGCGGATTGCACTAAATTAAAATAAGTTATAAAGTGCAATCGCAACCTGGGGTCCACCGTGCAGAGGTGTAAAACTGCTGCTAGAGAGCAATAACGAAACCAAGACAGCGAGCGATTGCTAGAACACACAGTGCTAAATGCCACACCGTGGGAACGATACACAGAGTACCCAGCTCTGTTACTTCACTGAGCGGTATTGAACTAAAGAGCACGTAGTGCAATATTCTGTGAAACGTCACAAATATGACACTAGGTGTGGGACCCTATCGCTCTCCCAGGGAAGTCTGGGCTGGTGGTTTTGCTCGCTCTGTAACTCAGCTGTGCTAACTGCACACACAACTGGAGACAGATGCTAGGCTAAGAGCGAGTTCCCACCCTACACTGCCTGCCTAGACACACAGTCGCCGTTTTAAGAGCAGCACACGTGCAAACAGAGTGGTAGCATGTCCACTCACACACACAACCACAAATGATACTAGCGCGCTAGCATGCACCTCTGAGAACCTTTTACACGTAAAGCTCATGTCCAGTCGGACAGGACCTTGCTTGTGGGCCAATCCGGAGCTGCCACATCAGTAGAGCAGCTGACGACCGACCACTAGAGATGAGCGAGTATGCTCATTGCTCGGGTTTTCCCGAGCATGCTCGGGTGATCTCCGAATATTTGGAAGTGCTCAGAGATTTAGTTTCTGTTGCCGCAGCTGCATGATTTGCAGCTACTTGACAGCCTGAATACATGTGGGGATTGCCTGTTTGTTAGGGAATCCCCACATGTATTCAGGCTGTCAAAAAGCCTCAAATGATGCAGCTATGGCAACAGAAACTAAATCTCCGAGCCCTTACAAATACTCGGAGATCACCCGAGCATGCTCGGGAAAACCCGAGCAACGAGCATACTCGCTCTTCACTACCGACCACCAATGAGATGCCGCCACATCACGGACATGCTCAGTAAGGTGGTTTCTGGACAACCTCCAGAGCGTCCGCTCGCCCCCACCTATCGCTGGTGACCATAGACTTGGCTGGAGAGCCAACAGTAACCAAACGAACAGCACGAGCCTGAGCAAGACGCTGGGACCGACGTTTATGCTCAGCAGCGGCCGAAGCTGAATGGGAGACTGCAGAGGCAGACAAGGCTTGAGATCTACCCTGTGCAGCGGGAGAATTCAGATGGGAGTGGCCAAAACAGAACAGCTGAGACAATTCAGGATGGAGAGCTCCAGGAAATCAAAAGTGCTGATTAACCCTTACAATGAGAAAGCAAAAAAAAACCTGCTTTGTTATTAGGAAAGTGAAGCAGTTCTAATCAGTGCAGGAGTTTGTGTAACCAGTCGCCGTGATCTTCTGGCCCCTGTCTGTTGCAGTATCCCCATGACTAGGGCGCTAACCATGCAGGGTGCCCAAACTTTTGCATTGGACCATTTTCCTTTTTGTAATTTTTAAAATGTAAAAAGTGACAATATTTTTTTTTTGCCTAAAATACAAAGGAAATGTGTCATCTGTAACTCTAGGCCTTTTAGATAATTTCATCTTCAACTTGCTTCACTGTTCACATTAACAGTCATTTTACACCAGGGGTTCACGAACTTTTACATGCCCTGTTTTACTAAGTTGATAATTTTCATATGTACTATTGATTTATTAATTAAAAATTAAATTGATGGTGACTCTTTACGTCCTCGAAGGCTGAGACGATCTTTTAAGAAGTGATAACCTGAGAATAACAAATTGTTTATAAAAATAAAAATAATAATAATAATAAAAAAAGAACCACACAAAGGCGCTCATTGTAGCTCTGCTGTCGGATCCTGCTCTATGTTGCTGACTGGCGGACACAGTCCGGCCGACTTTATGACGGGTGCTGGTCCTAGAGGTTAAACATCCACTTATAAGATAATAGCGGCTTTTCTTTCAGTAAATATATTCATGTATCTTAGAATACAAAGTTTATCTAATAGAAAAAATATATATAACTAAAAGCAATATTTCTTGATGTAAAGCTGAGAAGAGAGATTGGTCAAAACTAGCAGCTTCGAAAGTTGGGTAGACGATGGTCATAATGGGATTTCTAGAAAAGCAGTGGAGCCGGCCGAGAACGTCTCGAATGTCAGGTAGGATAGGTCTTCTCTATATTTACTGTGGATGACATCAGTAGCTCCTCACACGAGCCAAGTTGTATTTTACATTAAGTGCTTCTGTAGACCCCTCTACACAACCCATTTATACACGTCCACGATCTATGTTGCTGCTTCCAGATGTCCGACCTCATTATCAGTGCTCAGAAGAGAGGTCCAGCTCTGGAGGTCTGAACTTGTCTTTTGCTTGTGCTGTTTGTGGTTGTTTGGTTCATGTGAAAGTCATTAAGTCCCTTTCATCATCGCGGCTCTTCGGAGATTTTTGACGTCCAGTGGAAAAAAAAAAGAGGAAACATTATTTTTAAACTTGGGAGCAGTAATGTAAATGCAAGAAAAAAAATTCAAAAGGAAGAAGGTGCTAAGCCTTTTAAAACGAGAATTGGCCAGGGTCGTCCATGTCTGTCTTTGTGCTTAATGCTACAAGAGCAGCTTCTGTACAGAAATATGGAGCCCTTCTTGTCTCCGAGGATTAGATCTTCCACGAAAGGTGGATACGAACATTTCCATGAACTATTTCTGCATGTCGAGATCCTGAATGGAAATTTTGGTACCTTTCTCCCAGAGTTTATAGTAGATTTTTCTGCAAAATTAAAACATTGAAATAACCTGTTATTACATTTTTTGCTGGTGGAGTGGACAGGCAATAGGGTCGTTCTTGAGACATCGGTCATAAGCCCCATTCTGTTTTCTGCGGGCAAAAAGACACAAAAGTTTCCGGTCGGTGGAGTAGATTGGCTTCCATCACATTTACAACTTTCAACATCAGTCTTGACTCTCGAATGAAGTGATAGCGCTGTGTCAGATACTCATCAACATCGAGGCAGGTGAGCATGACGGAAAAAATTGGTCCATGGAGAAATCTGTCACTTTACATCCAGGCATCAAATGCATCTTGTGAAGAAAGATCTTGACATTGAAACCATGAGTCTACAACCTGTCTGCCTCAGACTAAAGTAGGGCGCAGAGTGTAAAACGTCCTCCTTCACCAGATGACCCCACAAAGAAGACTGGACGTTACTGATTAGGTTTATATTTGGGTTCCTCGCCATGTTCACTAGTCAGAAACGAGATCAGTCAGCACAGACCTGGGGCAGAACTGATCGAGTATAACAGTCCTGGTAGAGTTACTGAAGACAGAGTCAGAGTTCGGGAAATTCACAATATTGTACGAAAGTGCAAAATTCCGGAAGTCAGGGCAATAGGCAAAATCTAAGAGAGGTGGATGATATATAAATTTTGATGCAATGTCTGAAAGGGAAACAGATACTAAATTAGTAAATCCTGGATGAGCTTAATGTCGACCCGGATGACATCATCAGAAGCAGCAGCACAGGAGTGGGCATCATGGTGACTGGAAGCAGAGCACAGGCGCAGAGAGATCGGCAGTACCTACAGTCCTGGCGGCCATTGTGTTATTTCACTATGCATTTGCTATCATTAATGTATGCTTGGCGAGTGCATGCAAACCAGCAGAAGGGGTCCCTGTGCTTGAACAATATATGGGCCCTCTGCAGTCCAATAGCTCCTCATAATGCACAATTCCACCTGCTATGGAGGTGACAGCTGCTCTCTTACCTCTTCGGTCCTTGTGCACCAATGTCCACCCCTGAATCGAATATTTACTGGCCACTGTCTTCTGTCATTTCCAGTGCCGCTCCGACACTCTCCTGGACCATGCGACCACATTTGCGATTGTCTGGATAGTTGCAGCATTTGCAGTGTGTCCAGAAGTCACTTGTTGACTGTGAGTCTGTGTCACTCAGGTCAAGGTTCTCAAAGACTCAGTGTAAGGCCGGGGTCAGACTAGCGTATGGCGTCCGATGCGAGAGCTCCTGCTCTACTGTGTGTGAGAGCCGAGTGTCATGCGACTGTGCTCCGAGCCTCTCGCACAGAGCGGATCGGAGCACAGCTGCGGAGGAGGTGGAGAAATGAATTTCACCATCTCCTCCATTACCGGGGTCAGTGTATATCGCACCGCACTCGGATGATATCCGAGTGATGTGCGCTGTCTCACTCGCACTCATAGGTTTATATGGGTGCAAGTGACCTGAGACTCGGGCCGAGTGTCGGTGACAACCACAGCATGATGCGATTTCACTCGCACGTACAATATGGCAGAGAAAAAAACGCTGATGGAGCTGCCCCATAGATGAATACTGGTGGCGATGTTTTATCTCATAGCACTCGTCCGTATTCATCGCTAGTGTGACCCCGGCCTAAGAGAATAAGTAATGATCCGTGGTGAGATCCAACAAAAGAGTGTTGCCGTTATACTATGGGGCCTGAGTAGCACGAGAAATGGCAGAAGACAGCGACCAGTAAGTATTGAATGCACATCCTGGACAGGCATTAGTAATGGTGACTTTTAACAGTAAGAATGGCTGAACCAATAACTCCATTCATTCTTAGCTTGTAATCTAGGCAATGCTCATAAAGTATAAGTCATGCCGGAGTTCAGAGAACCACACGTACAGTGGGTATGGAAAGTATTCAGACCCCTTTAAATTTTTTCTCATTAATGTACACTCTGCAACCCATCTTGACTGAAAAAAACAGAAGTGTAGAAATTTTTGCAAATTTATTAAAAAATAAAAACTCAAATATCACATGGTCATAAGTATTCAGACCCTTTGCTCAGACACTCATATTTACGTCACATGCTGTCCATTTCCTAGTTATCCTCCTTGAGATGGTTCTACTCCTTCATTGTAGTCCAGCTGTGCTTTATTAAACTGATAGGACTTGATTTGTAAAGGCGCACACCTGTCTATATAAGACCTCACAGCTCACAGTGCATGTCAGACCAAATGAGAATCATGAGGTCAAAGGAACTGGCCAAGGAGCTCAGAGACAGAATTGTGGCAAGGCACCGATCTGGCCAAGGTTATAAAAGAATTTCTGCAGTACTCAAGGTTCCTAAGCGCACAGTGGCCTCCATAATCCTTAAATGGAAGAAGTTTGGGACCACCAGAAGTCTTCCTAGACATGGCCGTCCAGCCAATCTGAGCAATCGTGGGAGAAGAGCCTTGGTGAGAGAGGTAAAGAAGAACCCCAAGATCACTGTGGCTCAGCTCCACAGATGCAGTAGGGAGATAGGAGACAGTTCCACAAAGTCAACTATCTGTAAGGTTCTGTGTACATGTTCCTGAAACTCAGTTTGTTCGTCAGCCATTTTACTTTCTGTCTTGCTGCAGCTATCTTGCCCTCAGTCAAAATGGAGTTTCCAGCTTGCATGTTCCCGCCCTGATTCTCTCCTTTTGCTTCTTAAGCAGCCACAGCTGAGCAATCAGTGCTTCAGAATCTAGCCTGCAGTGAACCTGTGACCTGACTCCTAAAGCCTTGGACCTTGTACTCCAGCTATTCCTACTGAGGAACTCTGAAGCACTTGTGGACTCTGAACCCTGCTCTTTGAAAGACCCACGTTTGCATGGACTTACGGTAACAGAGAAGAAGATCCTGAACCTG
The DNA here is from genome assembly GCA_033576555.1 of Oophaga sylvatica. Classification (NCBI taxonomy): domain Eukaryota; kingdom Metazoa; phylum Chordata; class Amphibia; order Anura; family Dendrobatidae; genus Oophaga; species Oophaga sylvatica. The sequence continues at coordinate 1,920,841 of JARQOD010000001.1, read as the reverse complement.
TTGTGGAGAGTGATTGCTGAGCTTAGATTACTCTGGCCTGCTGTGTCTCCTGCTTCTGTGTCTGCAAACTGTGTGACTATTTTTGCCAACTTGTATGAAGTAATACAAGACTTTCTATATCAAACCTGTGTCTCATGTATTTTCATCGCACCCAAGCACAAGACGCTATATGAACTGTACTACATACATTACAAGATTCTGAAGCCAAAACGTTAGTGTCTGCTGGGTCTGGAAAAAGGCTGTGTCTGCTGTAACTGTGGATATCGGATGTCCGGTTGTACTTTCTGTGATGACAGTGGTTGTGACTTCTCACAACCATTCCAGGTGAGCAATTCCCTTAAGTGTTTTTTTTTCTGCAGTGTTACCACAGGTAAACACTATTGTTTTTTTTTTTTTTTTTTTCTCTTTTCTCTTTTTGTCTGCTGTAACTGTGGATATCAGATGTCCGGGTGAACTTTCTGTGATGATAGTGGTTGTGACTTCTCACAACCATTCCAGGTGAGCAGTTCCCTTAATTTTTTTTCTCTCTGCAGTGTTACCACAGGTAAACACTATTGTTTTTTTTTTTCTCCTCTCCTCTTCTTCCAGTACTCCTGTCTTAAAAGATCTGGAAAATGGAGGCCCGCATAAAGGAACTTTGCGGAGTGACTGATAATATCCTTGCAGATTTGCAGAATATAAAGACCCGTTTTTCAAGCCTACAGGACCTCACTAATCACAATTTGCAAGTGTTTGGACAGACTGCCCAGGATTTGCGAGCCAGGATTGAGGTTCTAGAAGAGCGAGTCCAGGCTCCTGCCGTAGCCCCGAGTTCTGGGATTCCCAAGTTGTCCCCTTTTCGTTTTGGCGGTGAACGTGAGAAATTCAGGGGATTTATTAATCAATGCAATCTTTTTTTTTCTGCACATGCTTCACAATTTCCCACTGAACGATCTAAGGTGCTTACTATAATTATGTTGCTTACCAACAAGGCTTTGATGTGGGCAAACCCTCTGATTGAGACTGAGGATGATTGTTTGAATCACCTTGATGCTTTTATTTCAGCCATGGGCAGGTGTTTGATGACCCCAATCGAGGTGCAACAGCTGAAGCAGCCATGTTAGCTTTGCGCCAAGGTAAGTACTCGGTAGCTGAATATGCCTTGGATTTCAGGAGATGGGCCCTTGATACCACCTGGGACAGTTCCGCCAAAAAATCTATTTTTCGAAAGGGGTTATCTCCACTGATTAAGGATGAACTTGCTCGTGCCGACCCTCCCACTGCGTTAGGTGACTTTATTAACTACTGCATCCGTATTGATACTCGTCTGACTGAACGCAGGCAAGAGAGATGGTTCGAAAGCAATCGCACTAACCTTTTCCTACCTTCCTCTCCAGCTAAGGAACCTTTGAGTAGGATTACACGGGAACCTGAACCTGAACCCATGCAGGTAGACTCTTTACAATGACGGGTTAGTGATGCACGCAAGGAACATCGTTTTAAGGAGAATCTATGTTTCTATTGTGGTAAGTCAGGGCACTTCATTATAAACTGCCCCAGCCGTTCTCGTAAGCCTACTGCAGCACTCATTCATTGTGAGTGTTGCGAGAGGGGATCTGTCAGGTCCGAGCCTCAGGCTCCAGAGAGATCTGCAGCAACAGATCTTGATTTCTCGGACTTAAACTCCGTTACCTCTGAGGGCGTTGACTGTGTAAACGCTGCCATTTTTCAAGTTTCCTCAGCGGTGTCCCAGCTGAGTTGTAAGAAAAACAATTCTCATTGCTTTCTTTCCATCAAACTCTGGTTGACTCAGCTTGGGTGTCTAGCTCTGCTATGATCGACTCAGGGGCAAGTGGAAATTTTATGGATGTCTCCTTTGCTCTGAAACAGGGGATACGTTCAGTGAAGAAGGCTACTCCAGTACAGATGGAAACTGTGGATGGCTCCCTGCTGACCTCTGGACCAGTGGATCAGGAAACAGAGCCTTTGAGGGTCCTTATGGGTAAAGATCATCAAGAGAAACTGTCCTTTATGCTTATCTCTTCTCCCCACTTTCCCATTATTCTAGGGCTACCATGGCTGCAGGCTCAGAATCCTACCATTAACTGGGAGACCAAGGAATTACACTTTCCAGAGAAACAGATGAGTCCAAAAGTTTCAGCTTGCTCTGTTCCTAAAGGAACCATGTCAGTCCCTGAACTACCAGCTGTATACCAGGACTATGTGGATTTATGTGACAAGAAGAACGCTGACCAGCTTCCTCCTCACCGTCCATATGATTGTCCAATTGAATTATTGCCTGGAGCAGAGATACCTTTTGGTAAGATCTACCCCCTGGCGGGGCCCGAGCTAAAGGCTTTAAAGGATTACATAGACGAAAATCTAGCCAAGGGCTTCATACGCCCCTCTTCATCTCCTGCAGGTGCACCCATCTTCTTTGTAAAGAAGAAAGATGGATCTCTGAGACCATGCGTAGACTATAGGGAACTCAATAAGGTTACTATTAGAAACCGTTATCCATTGCCTTTAATCCCTGAGTTATTGGAGAGAGTGCGACATGCCAAAATTTTCTCTAAACTAGATCTTCGTGGGGCCTATAACTTAGTCCGTATTAGACCTGGGGATGAATGGAAGACTGCATTCAGGTCACGCTATGGACACTTTGAATATCTAGTTATACCTTTTGGTCTGAGTACCGCCCCAGCCACTTTCCAACACTTGGTGAATGACATCTTCAGGGATCTCCTAGATACATTCGTGGTAATTTATTTGGAAGATATTCTAATTTTTTCTAACTCCACAGAGGAACATCATGGACATGTGAGAATGGTCTTGGAACGTCTAAGACAAAATCATCTTTACATCAAACTTGAAAAGTGTGAATTCCATAGGACCGAAATTCAATTTCTGGGGTATGTACTGTCTACACAAGAAATTAGTATGGATGGAAGCAAAACCCAAGCCATCAAGGATTGGCCAAGTCCTAGAAATGTGAAGGAGGTACAGCGCTTCATCGGGTTTGCCAACTTCTATAGACGTTTCATTAGAAATTTCTCTGAGGTAGTGTCACCTATCACCCAACTTACCCGGAAAGAGTCTAGGTTCTCCTGGACTCCCCAAGCCCAGGAAGCATTTTCCCGTCTAAAAGATAAATTTACCACTGCACCTATCCTAGTACATCCCAACCCCGAGCTTGCCTTCATAATAGAGGTGGATGCTTCAGACTGTGCCGTTGGAGCTATACTCTCTCAGAGAACAGGTGAGAAGAATGTCTTGCATCCCTGTGCCTTCTTTTCCCAGCAGTTGTCTTCGGCTGAGAGGAACTACGATGTGGGCAATAGAGAGTTGTTGGCCATTATTGCCGCCTTCAAAGAATGGAGACACCTTCTTCAGGGAGCTGCACAGCAAATAGTCGTCCTGACAGATCATCGTAATCTTGAGTTTATCAGGTCGGCTAAGTGCCTGACTCCTCGCCAGGCTCGCTGGAATCTTTTCTTAAACCAATTTAATTTTATCATTTCTTATAGACCAGGATCGCGCAATGGAAAGGCTGATGCACTCTCTAGGATTTACTCAGCAGAGACACGTCCAATTACTCCTCCTAAGACTATTCTTCCTGACTCTAGATTCCTAGGAGTAATTCATAATCAAGACCTACTTAAGGACATCAAGGAAGCATACCATGCGGATTCCTTTTTGGCACAACCCCCAAGGGACGTAAGTCTTGTCTTTAAGAATGGTGTGTGGATTCAGGGACAACGCCTGTATATTCCTGAAACAGTCAGATTGAGAGTATTGCAACTCATTCACGATTCCAAGATAGCTGGGCATAGAGGAATTCTAAAGACACAGGAATTTCTCTCTCGTTTCTTTTGGTGGCCCACTTGCAGGAAGGATGTTTTAAACTATGTCACTTCATGTGAAGTCTGTGCAAGATGCAAAACACCTCGCTCCTCACCAACTGGTCTGTTACAGCCTCTTCCCACCCGTCCCGCCCGTGGGGATCCATTTCTATGGACTTCATTGTGGAGTTACCAACCTCTCAAGGGAAGAACACCATTCTAGTGGTGGTTGACCGTCTAACAAAGGCAGCTCATTTTATCCCTTGTGTCGGCTTACCCACTGCAAAACAGACATCAGATTTGATGATTAAAGATGTGTTTCGCTTACATGGAGTACCGGATGAGGTCATTTCGGATCGAGGGGTGCAATTCACTTCTAGGTTTTGGCAAAATTTCTGTGCAGCATTGGACATTAAAGTAAACCTTTCTTCTGCTTTTCATCCCCAGACTAATGGACAGACCGAACGAACCAATCAAACTCTGGAGCAGTATCTCCGCTGCTTTATCTGCCACCTACAGGATGATTGGGTGGATCTACTTCCATTAGCTGAGTTCTCGTATAACAACTCTCAGAGTGCCTCCACTAAGCAGTCTCCTTTTTACTCTAATCTAGGTTATCATCCTAACATTCTACCACGATTTCCCATAGAAACGCCTTTACCAGCAGTGGCTGAAAGAATCACGTCTTTACAGAAGAATATGGATCTTCTAAAGGAGAATCTGGAATCGGCTCAGGAAAGGTACAAGAAAGCAGCAGATAAATTTCGTAAACCTGCACCAGCTTTCAAGGTAGGAGACTTGGTCTGGCTGTCAACCAGAAATCTTAAGTTAAGGATTCCATCGTCTAAGTTGGGACATAAGTACATTGGACCCTATAAAATCAGTAAAATTATAAGTGCCGTTGCTTGTCGTCTTCAACTGCCCAGAACTATGAGAATTCACCCTGTCTTTCATGTATCCCTACTAAAGGCTGCGACACCCAATACGTTTCCTGGACGTTCTTCTCCTTGCCCTGATCCAGTGCTAGTCGATGGTCAGGAAGAATTTGTGGTGGAAAGGATTTTAGATTCCAGGTTGTATAGAAATCAGTTACAATATCTGATTAAATGGCAGGGCTACCCAGTGGAGGACAACTCATGGGAACCAGTCAATAACGTTAATGCTCCTCGCTTGCTCCGTCAGTTTCATCAGAGGTACCCACACAAGCCTGGCCTGAGGTCATCCGGAGGTTGTCCCTAAGGGGGGAGTAATGTAAGGTTCTGTGTACATGTTCCTGAAACTCAGTTTGTTCGTCAGCCATTTTACTTTCTGTCTTGCTGCAGCTATCTTGCCCTCAGTCAAAATGGAGTTTCCAGCTTGCATGTTCCCGCCCTGATTCTCTCCTTTTGCTTCTTAAGCAGCCACAGCTGAGCAATCAGTGCTTCAGAATCTAGCCTGCAGTGAACCTGTGACCTGACTCCTAAAGCCTTGGACCTTGTACTCCAGCTATTCCTACTGAGGAACTCTGAAGCACTTGTGGTCTCTGAACCCTGCTCTTTGAAAGACCCACGTTTGCATGGACTTACGGTAACAGAGAAGAAGATCCTGAACCTGTTGTGGAGAGTGATTGCTGAGCTTAGATTACTCTGGCCTGCTGTGTCTCCTGCTTCTGTGTCTGCAAACTGTGTGACTATTTTTGCCAACTTGTATGAAGTAATACAAGACTTTCTATATCAAACCTGTGTCTCATGTATTTTCATCGCACCCAAGCACAAGACCTATATGAACTGTACTACATACATTACACTATCACTGCAGCCCTCCACCAGTCCGGCCTTTATGGCAGGACGGCCCGACGGAAGCCTCTCCTCAGTGCCAGACACATGAAAGCCCACATAGAGTTTGCTAAAAATCACATGAAGGAATCTCAGACTAAGAGAAATAAGATTCTCTGGTCAGATGAGACGAAGATAGAACTTTTTGGTGATAATTCTAAGCAGTATGTGGGAGAAAACCAGGCACTGCTCATCACCTGCCTAATACAATCCCAACAGTGAAACATGGTGGTGGCAGCATCATGCTGTGGGGATGTTTATCAGCTGCAGGGACAGGATGACTGGTTGTAATTGAAGGAAACATGAATGCAGCCAAGTACAGATATATCCTGGATGAAAACCTCTTCCAGAGTGCTCTGGACCTCAGACTTGGCCGAAGGTTCAACTTCCAACAAGACAATAACCCCAAGCACACAGCTAAAATAACAAAGGAGTGACTTCAGAACAACTCTGTGACCATTCTTGACTGACCCAGCCAGAGCCCTGACCTAAACCCAATTGAGCATCTCTGGAGAGACCTGAAAATGGCTGTCCACCAACGTTCACCATCCAACCTGACGGAACTGGAGAGGATCTACAAGGAAGAATGGCAGAGGATCCCCAAATCCAGGTGTGGAAAACTTGTTGCATCATTCCCAAGAAGACTCCTGGCTGTACGAGCTCAAAAGGTGCTTCTCCTCAATGCTGAGCAAAGGGTCTGAATACTTATGACCATGTGATATTTCAGTTTTTCTTTTTTAATAAATTTGCAAAAATTTCTACATTTCTGTTTTTTTCAGTAAAGATGGGGTGCAGAGTGTACATTAATGAGAAAGAAATGAACTTTACTGAATTTACCAAATGGCTGCAATGAACAAAGAGTGAAAAATGTAAAGGGGTCTGAATACTTTCCGTACCCTCTGTAGCTTCAAATCTAAAGGTTTTGGTATACCAGTTATACTATGGCCCAGCAGTCATGGAAGCCTCAGACACTGGATGATTTCTTCGTTAGTTCTTGGTTAATTTATTGTGCAATTCTAAATGGGTTTTGGGCATTTTTCTTAGGGATAATTCATGTTACAATGTTTCCATAGTGGCCCGGTTAGATGGGTCCATCGATGCCATGTTGGGCATGATATTAGACAAGCTAGGCATTTACAGATCCTTGTTGCAAAGTACTTTCCCTCAATAGTGCAGAGCAGCAAATAGTACCCTGAATGATAGGATGCGGGGTGGCAAAACTGGCTCTCGTTAAAGAGCATTGTCAATAGCATTTCATATTCATCCGGTGTCCTTAAAGAGATCAAGACCCCACTCCCCTCTCAAGTCATCATCAAGGGCATCTCTTTCAGCCAGTTACACCACACTAAGCATTGATAAAGGGAGGTACTCCAGATGGAGGTCTCTAGATGGGTTTCTGGGGTGACTTCAAGCTCTACTCATAGATAGAGTGTCTACCTTCAACAGTTCCGTTTCTTCCAAAAAAAAACGTATTTGCAAGTTTTTCTGCTGGAGCACAGCCAATAAGACTCCATACCAAGCTGACCTTCTTAATGAATATCCTTTATGAACGTGATGACAATTCCCAGTGTTTTCAGCTTTTCATAACGAGTTGATATTTTGCAGTTTTTCTTTGTTTTATGCCAATACATCACAAGCGAAGTTTTTCCATCATGGGCCATCCGAGAAGAAAGTGTATTGTCTAAATGTGGATACCCTGGCAAATGTTTTCACGTCTGTACCACATCCTCTTACCAGAAATGTTGAATGTTTAGAAGATCAGGTCAGATCATCATTGGCAGGTCATCACAGAGTAGGATGCGATTGCAGACCCTTCGGGTCTAAGATTCCCGGTGGTTAAAGTTTATCGAAACCACAAGCCATAACATTCTTCAAAGACCCCATGGTCTCATTTAACTGGTATCCACTGGCTTGGATTTCTGTCTTAAGAGGACTTGCCTAAAGGGGATCCTCTTCTTCTTCTTGATGTCTGTTTTAGATCTGTGAGGTTGATTATTGTTTGTTGGAGATGGAACAAACAGGAACAGATGTCCTCTTAGAAGACGTAAAGCAGTGATCCATAAACCTAAACATACTGTATTATAAGCAATATGGAAACCACAAAACGTAATCAAGTCTATGATATCAATACGTTATACAGTATCTCCAAAAACATGGAGCAAGTCAAGCAAAAAGCAGTAAGAAGAAACGAGGAAAACTGATCTTGTCTCCGACATTAAATGCATTAGCAAACAACAGGTAATGGTATATGGAGAAAAGCTTTCTGGATGATTCCAGCACAAATGATAAAAGGATGAAAAAGAACAACAAAGAGACATTAAGCAATAAATGTAGAGCAGAAGATGGGGTAAATCACGGCAACTCTTCACTCAATCATATTAATGCAGGAAAGTATCTCTATTACTGTCTCCTTCCCCACCATCCGGTAGAACGTAAGCCCACAAGGTCAGGGTATGTAACCCCTTCTCATGTACAGCACCATGGAATCAATGGTGCTATAGAAATAATAATAATAATCCCCCACTTTGTGACCAAGGTAAGCACCAAACTTTGGTAAAAGATACTTGAGTGATTTATATAGTATGACTATTATAATACAGTGGCACAAGAAACGTTTCAGTCGTATACGGAGCAAACATTTATGTGTACGAGTTGGGAAACTTCCACACTCCACCTACAGTTACCACAATTGACCACAATGTCTTGTGTTGAAGCATGAAGATTTCCCTTGAATGGAAGTAGGAGGCCAAGGACGACCCCTGACATCAAGCCCATAGCATTATCCTCCTCCACCATCTGTACAGTGGGCACAATGCAGTCAGGGGATAACGTCCTCCTGGAATCACCAAACCCAGACTCCTCCGTCAGCCGCAGATAGAGAAGTGCGATCCGTGACTGCACAGAACACAGATATAGTGCGAGGTAGATAGGCAGTTTGATACAACCTGAGTAGCAGTACTGACCCAACGTGCGTTTCGTGTCTTCCTGGGAGGATTAGTATATGTTTTATTAGCCGTGTGCACCATATGTAACGTGGCGAGGGGTTGTAGCCGCCGGGGAGGCACTCTTCTTAGATGCTACGGCACTTTACATTAAGGTGGAGGTTCTGCTGGATGTGTGGACATGTGCTGTGAGGGACATACTTCTGTGCAGGCCACATATAACCATTGTTGCAGGTTTGCCTGGACCAGATGTTTCACAGTTCAATGAGGGAGACCACCATTCACAAATAAACTCTTTACTGAACGGTAACTTGTTTACGGTTATATACATGGGATACCGGGTACAAAGTCTTATGAACATTTCCTTTGCAACTTGAAGCATTTTTCATAGTTTCTGATACGTCGCTGCTCTACCTGTTAGGAATTGTGACAACACATACTTGCATGTCTGGCCAGTGGCCACTCACCGCGATCCTATACGCATGCGTGCCTTGTCCCCCGCTATCCCCGCCTGCTCTCTGCATCTCTCTGTGGTGTCTGATGTCGGATCACATGACCTTCATGTGATTCCAACGTCACGCATCACATGATGCGGACACCTACCGGCATTGCGGTTACCCCGGTGACGCACACATAACTTCCGATCCTCAGTGATACTTCTGGTCTGTGGCTACATGAATTTGATCCAGGCACCCTTTTTTTTTTAATAATTGTAATTTTTATTAAATTTATAAAATTTTACAATCAGAAATGAGACAAAGCAATCACAATTTGGCTTACAAATTAGAGGGTCAGAAAGAATGGAGTACAATTAGAATGAACTCTTAGAAGACGTTTCCCCCAGTGGCATCAAAACATAGAAGCTGACGGCAAAACGCGCGTCGGGGTGGGGAGACGCCACCGTAGCATATTTGCCAGGTAAATTGTTGATCTGAATACTTTGTCTATCTGTACTACCCCTTTGCACTGTCAGATAGGGGTCTCTTATTCATTGGGCTTATTTGTTTGATCAGTAATGCTTACTGATCTTTTTGTATATGGATGTTAGACTCTTTTTACCTGGCTCCTACCATTACCACTACCAACTATGAGATGAATCTTACCTTTCTGTGATTTGGACTAATTTTTGGCAATGTGAAGTAAATGATCATTTGAATTTTGATGCAGTGGGGTATGGATTATTAATTTGAATATATAAGTGAAAACCATTTGTTTTCAGTTGATCTTATTGTTAAACTACCTTACTCATTGCACTGAATATCTTAATGCTCAACACATATGCTCTGTATTTTTTGTCCATTCGTGACTAATATATTGCCTCTGCTGCCGTAATTTCATTTACCTTTAGTCCATCTTGGTATGATTCGTATGATGACGTCTCCCTCCCTTTTCTTTAGAGATATCCTGTTTTTTATTGTATGTTTTTGTATTTTAAATGCTGAAATAAAATTGTATTTATTTTCTTTTTGGATCGCTTTTTTCTGGAATTGATACATATTCTGGTTTGAGTACATATGTTAAGAAGTGCCATCTTTGATTTTTGGGACAATTTTGATTAATTTTACTTTTTCTTCCATGTTATACGGCTCATACATTAGGTATCGGTGAGTAAGGTTCTTCCATGGTGGGAGGTATCCAGCTATAGGCAGATGGGCGTGAGATTCAGATGATTTCTTCACAGTATTGGAACAGTTTTTGTACCATTGTTCATAGAGTCCATTGTCTTTTCGATAATAGATGTCTTAAGTATTCTTAATATGTAAATAATAATAATATTAATTTTATTTCTATAGCGCCAACATATTCCGCAGCACTTTATGTTATAGAGGGGACTTGTACAGACAATAGACAATGTAATTCTGCATCAACCAGTTAACAGCCAATGTATTTAACAGTACAGTCACAGAGGGCTATTAAATGCATAAAGCGGGTGAGAACATAATACGAGGTACCTGATTATGGTAAAAAAAATTTGAATGGGTCTAGAGGGATAGTTAGGTTAATGCGTTGAGGCGGTATGCCAGTCTGAACAAGTGCGTTTTTAGGGCACGCTTAAAACTGTGGGGATTGGGGATTAATCGTATTAACCTGGGTAGTGCATTCCAAAGAATTGGCGCAGCACGTGAAAAGTCATTAGCAGAACTGAGGACACGGGTAGGATGGTAGGCTGAGACGAGGGAGGAGATGTAGGGTGGTGCTGAGCCATGGAGTGCTTTGTGAGTGAGGGTAATAAGTTTGTACTGGATTCTGGAGTGGATGGGTAACCAGTGTAATGACTGGCACCAGGTAGAGGCATCGGTATAACGATTGGTGAGGAATATGATCTTGGCTGCAGCATTCAGGACAGATTGGAGAGGGGAGTGTTTGGTAAGAGGGAGACCGATTAGTAGAGAGTTACAATAGTCCAGACGAGAATGAATAAGAGAAGCAGTAAGAGTTTATGCAGTGTCGAAAGTGAAAAAAGGTCGAATTCTAGAGATGTTTTTGAGGTGGAGATAACAAGAGCGAGCCAGTGATCGGATGTGGGGGGTGAATGAAAGCTCGGAATCAAGTATGACCCAAGACAGCAGGCATGTTGCTGGGGGATAATGATGGAGCCACACACGGAGATGGTGATGTCGGGCATAGGTAGGTTAGTAGAGGGTGGAAACACAAGGAGTTCAGTTTTTGACAGGTTCAGTTTCAGATAGAGGGAGGAGATGATGTTAGAGACAGCGGTAAGACAATCACTGGTGTTTTCTAAAAAGCCAGGCGTGATAACAGGTGAAGAAGTATATAATTGGGTGTCATCAGCAAAGAGATGGTACTGGAAACCAAATCTACTGATTGACCAATAGGGGCAGTATACAAAGAGAAGAGGATGGGACTGATCCTTGAGGAACCCCAACAGTAAGGGGAAGATGAGAGGAGGAGGAACCAGCAAAAGATACAGTGAAGGAACGGTCAGAGAGATAGGAGGAGAACCAGGAGAGAACGGTGTCCTTGAGGCCGATGGAGTGTAGCATAGTGAGGAGGAGCTGATGGTCCACAGTGTCGAATGCAGCAGAGAGATCCAAGAGAATCAGCATGGAGTAGTGACCATTAGATTTAGCTGTTAGAAGATCATTAGTAAAGTGACTCATAAGTCCTAGAGATGAGCGAACTTGTTCAGAAAACGGTCTCCGAGTCCGAATCTGCCATATTTGTGCCGAATTTATGTTTGGCAATCGTTTTCCAAACATATTCGATCATACAACTTGTATGAGCCAAACACAAATTCGGCACAGATATGGCAGATTCGGATTCACTGACCGTTTTCCAAACAAGTTCGCTCATCTCTACGAGTCATAACCACTTATATTGGGAAACTTTGGTCTTGCTCTGCTCGGTAAAAGCTACATTAATTTTGACACGTTCCATCTTCTAATTGGTATGCGAGCTTACAAAACGTCTTCTGTTCTTCTTCCCTTGGGTTGTGGTGCTGAAGCTATAACCAAGGATGAAAGTTCAGTCATTAAGATTTGAAGCTTTTTAAGAGTACTCGATGCTCATTCAACCATCACAAGTTAGATGTCATTCCATCAGCAAACCCCAGACTATAAACATCACCTCCCATGTAGACGCAGATACATCACTTTCATTACATTTGTTCTTTGTTGCAGAATTCCATGAGGCTTTACTTTTACATTCCGTAAAACCGTAAAGGATCTGTTTCTTCAAAAACTGTTATCAGAAGTCCACCCGCAAACAGCGTTCACATTAAACAACATTCCTCGTAGCAAATGTTTCCAATAAGCGTTTTCTTATCCAGAGGGCTGTTTACAATGAAAACTGTAAATGGAATTACCTCCAAATGGGATGTTATAAGCAGGATGTACTTGTATACCGCGATGATATTGACACGGGCTGAGTGTCAATTTATCCAGCAGGGATATAATCAGGTTGTTTTGATATGGGGTATTCAGTTGTAAACACTCGTTGGCCTTGGGGGGATATTGTTCCCAGTTCGATACTACAACTGGATGAGTGGAAGGCTTTGAAATATCCAATCAACTACAGAAGTCGCAACGTTGAGGGTCTACGATCTAGCAGGACATGTACACTTAAGTACAGTCCCTGACAGAAGTTATGTCGCTTATCCATGTTATGTAAATCAAAGCTTATAACCTGACGTTAAATTCATCCATTGGTTTTATAAATTATTCTTTTGAAAGCTGAAACCCTCCCAAATTTAGTTTAGGTTAAGAAAATAAATTAGCATCAATGCTGAAATATTGATCATTTAATGGACACAGAATGGTCAGGTTTTGGCAAGACAAAAGTTTTGTCACCTGGTCATATAATGCACCCAATCCTTGTTTACATCCTCACCAGTGCTCAGTAAATGATCGGTTAATTAGTGGGTGTGTATAAAAGAAACCCAGCACCCCAGACCTTCACTTGAACTGCAACTTGAGCTCTGACAACATGCCAAAAATCCACCCTGCAACCAAATCCTTGAAAATCAAGAGGCTGAAGACCAGATCCACTGCAGAGGTGGCTGGCACCTTTGGTGTGTCTCAGCGTCAAGTACAAAGAATTAAAAAAAGATTTGAAGAGACTGGAGATGGGTTTGACAAGCCCAGGTCCGGCAGGCCCCGCAAGACAACTGCTCAGGAGGAACGTTTGTTTGTTAGAAAATCCAAAGCAAGCCCCTCTTCCACTGCAGCAGAGCTCCAACAGGCCTGGTCAGCTCAAGTCCCTGCGTCAACTAGAACAGTTTGTAGGATTCTGTCTCGAAATGGCCTCCATGGTCGATTCAGTGCCCAGAAGCCAGCACTAAACAAAAGGCAAATAAAAAACCATGTGGCATTTGCAAAGTCCCACAGCCTGCTAAACAGATGGACACTGAAAAAGAGACAGAAGGTGGATTTCTCTGATGAATCTTCAGTAGAATTACACCACAGCCGCATCAATACTGCAGGAGACCTACTGGAGCCCGTATGGATCCAAAATACACCCAGAAAACAGTTAATTTGGTGGTGGAAAGATCTGGTCTGGGGTTACATTCAGTATGGGGTGTGCGAAACATTTGGAAGGTGGAAGGCAATATCAATAGCCTAAAATATCAAGAAGTATTAGCTACCTCTTAATTCCAAATCATAAAAGGGGTCAACTTCTGCAGCAGGATGGTGCTCCATCACATCCATCCATCTCTACAACAAAGTTCCTCCAGGCAAAAAAGGTCAAGGTGCTTAATGGACTGGCCAGCCCAGTCACCAGACATGAACATAATTGAGCATGTTTGTGGTAGGATGAAAGAGGAAGCTTGGAAGACAAAACCAAGGAATCTAGATGAACTCTGGGAGGCAGTAAGACGGCATTCTGTGCTATTCCATGATGACTTCATTAATAAATTGTATGAATCATTGTTGAACCGCATGGATGCAGTCCTTCAAGCTCATGGAAGTCACACAAAATATTAAATATGACTAATAGCACCACAACTTCATTCACCAATGTTATGCAACATATATTTGTATTTTAAGTTATTTGTATGAATATCACATTACTTTCTGTGGGCGACAAAACTTTTGTCTTGCCAAAATCTGACCATTCTGTGTTCATTAAATGATCAATATTTCAGCATTGATGCCGATTTATTTTCTTAACCTAAACCAAATTTGGGAGGGTTTCAGCTTTCAAAAGAAGTAATTTATAAAACCAATGGATGAATTTAACGTCAGGTTATAAGCTTTTATTTACATAACATGGATAAGCGACATAACTTCTGTCAGGGACTGTAGATACTAGAAACGAGCAAATTGAATCAATGTGAATCAAACTTATATCAAATATTTAGGAATTTGGTGAAACCGGCAATTTCGAACAATTTTGGATTCACATCAAATGAATCGCCTAAATTGACCACCTTCATTTTACACAATGCAGAAGATTATACTGACCTTGGACGTGGTCTCACAATGTATTGTAGCTATCACGTTATGTGGTAAAGAGTTTCATGGCCTGTAAAAAAGCAAGAGGCAAGGAATGCAGGAGGCGTTTATAGTGAATCTGAATAGTGAGAGGACGTCACATCTCATTGCTCAGTCTTATAGATAAGGAGAGAAATCCATAAAACACGAAAAAACGATACAGATAGTGTGTGAAAGTGCAGCAGTGAAGAAGATTAGTATGTGAGGAACGCGCTGTTGGCTACCGTCCGCTTACCCATTGTCATTTTGACATTACTAAGCTTGCGTTTGAGTTAGAGTGTGAAAGTGATTCGATACAGCCCTAAGAGACCCCAGAGTGTTGCACACATCTTTTCAGGACAATTAAAGGCTTATTTTCAATTTATCGTTAATATATTCGCCCTGAATCAAATATTTGGGAAAAATTTTCACAGTTGCCCAATTCGAATTATAAAGATTTGCTTATCTCTGGTCGATACCTTTGTTTTGTTTTTCAGCTCCATTTTCCAACATTTATGTCATCCAAGACTTTGGGGCCAAACTAATGGACTAAATTTCAGCTGTTAACGTTACTTTGATTGTGGGTCATGATTAGAGTTGAGCGAATATGTTCGGAATCTCAATTTGCCATATTTTAATTTTTGACGATCGATTCCGAACATATTCGTTCATTTCTCCTCCCATTGACTCCAGTGACGTTCGGCTGTGTTCAGCGAATATTGTGAAAACAATATTCGACGCCGATCCTAATCGGAACCGAATTTTAAAAAAATTCGCTCAACTCTATTCATCATCACTGGAGAGCAAAGGAATAAATTAGGAAGCCAAAATTAGGGGTTAAAATTGTATAAAGCTGTGAACGGAGCTCAGAGAGTATTGGAAGCTACTATGATGGGACTTCTGCCACTTTACTCTCTGTGGCTGGAAATACAAAGACACAAACACTATGCAGAAAAAAAATGTCCCACCTAACTACTCACACTAAAATTGTAATAAAGGGAAAGTCTACAGCAAATAATCCATAATTCACTGAAAGTCCTTCCTTGATTTTTCCAACACCATAGTGAAAACTTCCATTACTCAGTAGCTGAGCAGTTATCTCTCTTACCCTAGCGGTAAGATTTCTACTCTTGCTCTTCCTCCTTTCCGTCGTCACTGACGGCCAGTTCTCTGCGCTCTACTTAGTAACTTGCTATCCCGTTCTGCAGGTAGGACTGGAGATTTGTGATAAAGGGACAGACAAGAGATCACTTCTTGGATTCAGAATAAAAAGGAGCCTTAACGTCGCTTTTTATTGCATTTACCTAATTGGTTACTTGAACACTTGAACTTAAAATCTAACAGACAATTCCCGAACTGTTTCGCCTCCCGGCTTTTTCACGGGTGTATGGTCATTCTAAAAAAAGAGGCCATTGCAGCCTGACATCAATTCCAAAACGATTTTTGGTCACAGTAACTAATAAGATCCTTGTGGTTTGTGTTTTAGTTACAGTTTTTGTAACTTTTATGAAGCAAGCATTGTTCCTCATCTGATGGTCCAAGAATCTAATAAGGCAGTGTTCCTCAACTCCAGTTCTCTAAAGCCATCAGCAGATCGTGTTTTCAGGATTTCATTGGTATTAGGCAGGAGAAGAAAACATCTCCCGGGCAATGGTAAGGAAATCCTGAAAATATATGTTGGTGGCCTTGGGAAGTGCTATTGAAGACCACTGCTACATGGCTTAATGTTGCTTCTCCAGCTACTGGCTGCTGCTATTACCACCATAAAGCTAGTTGTACGAGTCCTTCACCTTGAAGTAAGCATCAGTGTCCTAATTAATGGACTGACATCTGTCTGGGTGTTTCAGGTTCATTCTTTCCTGATATTTGTTCCCGGGCATTGACATTGCCTAGAGTGTTGATCTTGGCCTTAATGTTGACCTCTTTTCTGATATTTGTGAAATAACGTTTTCATTTGAGATCGTAAAAATACTTTTTCTTGTTTACATTGTACTGTGGATCTCACATGATTGGTTGTATATTCAATACGGCCTATTTAGGTCTCCTGTGTTGCTCCATAGATTTTACATATGACCAAACATCTCAGATCCAGTGGGACAGTTGCAAATTTTATCTGTGGCGCTGTCCTAGAGATCAGGAGTAAGTTCCCAATTTCATCAGTATATGGAAACAAATACAATTGACTACAATAGTTTAGCAGGGAACTTTCCACCTTCAGGTCAAGGGACATTCTAGTAACCGGCTCAGCAGAAAAACAGGACACATATGCAAGAGGGATGCTTGTGTGGGGGCAACACAAAAGTGTGTGGTGGTTGTGAGGACATCATGTTGTGTTTAGTTGGAATGTGAAGGAATAAAACTCTGCTTGGAGGGCAGAGTGGAGTACTAGTGGGCTTCACAGGGAGAATATTACTGTGTGGGTGCATGTAAAAAGATGGGCAAGCTTGCACACTATAAAAGAGAGAGGAAGCAGCTGACCATAAGATTTTACACTCTATAAGAAAGAGAGAGGACCCCACTGACCATAAGAGCTTACACTCTACAGGAGAGAGAGGACCCCACTGACCATAAGAGCTTACACTCTACAGGAGAGAGAGGACCCCACTGACCATAAGAGCTTACACTCTACAGGAGAAAGAGAGAGGACCTCACTGAACCATAAGAGCTTACACTCTACAGGAGAAGAGAGAGACCCCACTGACCATAAGAGCTTACACTCTACAAGAAAGAGAGAGGACCCACTGACCATAAGAGCTTACACTCTACAGAGAGAGAGAGGACCCACTGACCATAGAGCTTACACTCTACAGAAGAGAGAGAGGACCTCACTGACCATAAGAGCTTACACTCTACAGGAGAGAGGGGACCCCACTGACCATAAAGCTTATACTCTACAAGATAGAGAGAGGACCCACTGACCATAAGAGCTTACACTCTACAGGAGAGAGAGGGACCCCACTGACCATGAAGAGCTTACACTCTACAGGAGAGAGAGGACTCCACTGACCATAAGAGCTTACACTCTACAGGAGAGAGAGGACCCACTGACTGTAAAAGCTTACACTCTAGGAGAAAGAGAGGACCCACTGACCATAAGAGCTTACACTCTACAGGAGAGAGAGGACCCCTGACCATAAGAGCTTACACTGTACAGGAGAGATAAAGGACCTCACTGACCATAAGAGCTTACACTTTACAGGAGAGAGAGGGGCCTCGCTGACCATAAGAGCTTACACTCTAGAGAGAGAGAGGAACCCACTGACCATAAGAGCTTACACTCTACAGGAGAGAGAGAGGACTCCACTGATCATAACAGCTTACACTCTACAGGAGAGAGAGAGGACCCCGCTGACCTAAAAGCTTACACTCTACGGGAGAAGAGAGGACCCCACTGACCATAAAGCTTACACTCTACAGGAGAGAGAGGACCCCCTCACCATAAGAGCTTACACTCTACAGGAGAGAGAAAGGACCTCACTGACCATAAGAGCTTACACTCTACAGGAGAGAGAGAGGACCCCACTGACCATAAGAGCTTACACTCTACAGGAGAGAGAGGACCCCGCTCACCATAAGAGCTTACACTCTACAGGAGAGAGAGGACCCCACTGACCATAAGAGCTTACACTCTACAGGAGAGAGAGGACCCCACTGACCATAAGAGCTTACACTCTACAGGAAAGAGAGGAACTCACTGACCATAAGAGCTTACACTCTACAGGAGAGAGAGAGGATGTAACACCGGTATTG
Organism: Oophaga sylvatica; assembly: GCA_033576555.1. Classification (NCBI taxonomy): domain Eukaryota; kingdom Metazoa; phylum Chordata; class Amphibia; order Anura; family Dendrobatidae; genus Oophaga; species Oophaga sylvatica. The sequence continues at coordinate 1,902,581 of JARQOD010000001.1, read as the reverse complement.
TCTGTACCTTGTTTTCCGGCAGTTACTTTGCATGTCTTTGCTTTAACCCTTTGCTCCTTGTCCCCTAAACAGCTGGGATACTGTTGTCTGTTACCTGTATGGATGCTGCTCAGTTCCCAGCTCCGCTGGTAGCTGTACATGCGTGAGTGTCTCCGCTGCGCTGCATGACCACCCGCATGTGCGGTCCCTGGCTACTGCTGTAGAAGCTACCCGTAGGTTGCAAGGTCCTCTGCAGTGGTGCATGACTTACTACGTGTGTTTAGCCTGCAGCCATTGCCAGGTGTCCTTGCTGTGCTGATTTGTGTCTGGACTCTGCATAGGGGGCGCGGCCCACACTTCCTTGCTTTTATGAGGAATGGGTGTGCACTAGAATTGCTGCTCCAGCCTATCGCTGTGAGGCAGTGAGGCAACTCCTATATAGAGTTCCTCTGCCCTGTGGGGTGTTGCCAGAGCTTTGCATTGAGTTCCTGAACCTAGCCAAGTGTGTTTGTGTGTTCAGCTCCTGCTCTGAGTACGATCAGTTTTAGGAGAGCTGATACCCTTTGTCCTGTCTTGTGTTTCGCCAGCTCTGGGGGCAGAATACCCAGATTGCCTTCCTGGAGGCTGCATATCCAGGCCTGTTCCTGTTGTGTCTTTTTCCTGAATCCTTGTTCCTGGATCGGTTCCTGTACCTGCATGTCTGAACTGTGTCCTGTGTGTTATGCTCCTGAAGTCCTTCTGTGTCCTGAACCCTGTGCCCAGTGACTGTGATTTTTTGCTATATAACCTGGGTTCATCTTGGAAGGAGGAGTCTGGTGTGTGCTGAGTTTCTGTTACTCTGTGCTCAGCTTGCTATTCGGTGCAATCCCGGCTGACTCTAGTTCAATCCGGCGGGGCTTGCACCAGACCGCTTGGGTTCCTTTTTAGGTCGCTGCCAGATGTTTGGAGTCCGAGGACCGTGACCTCTTGCCCAGAGCACCTCTATACGTTCACGTTTTGAGCAATAAGCCGAAACATTTGTTACAATCCAGAGGAATGAACACCAGAGATTAGTCCTATATATTATCAGAGTTCTTTGTTTGTCTATGTCTCTTTTATTTTACACTTGTGGGGTTTTTTCAGCACGATCACTTTGCTTTTCTTTATCGTTTTTAAATCATAGAATAAAAGTTATTTTATCAAGCAGCTCTTTCAACTATTCCTTTTTAGGTCGCTGCCAGATGTCCGGAGTCTGAGGACCGTGACCTCTTACCCAGAGTCTGATGACCACGGCCTGACGTCCGATGCCTGATGACCATGGCCTGATGTCCGATGACCTCTTCCTGATGTCCGGATCTTATCCTTCCCTGCCTGATGTCCGGAGCCTGCCGATCGTTGCCAGATGTCCGATGCCAGTGTTCTGGTGTTCCTGAGTTCCAGTCCATGCTCCTGATGTCCTGTCTGTGTTCCTGAGTCCGTGTTCCTGAGTTCATGTTCCTGAGTCCGTGTTCCTGAGATCCAGTTTGTGCTCCTGAGTCTGTGTTCCTGAGTCCATGTTCCTGAGTCCGTGTTCCTGAGTCCGTGTTCCTGAGTCCGTGTTCCTGAGTTCTAGTCGTGTTCCTGATGTTCCAATGTCCTGCCGTTCCCCATGGTCTACCCTGTGATGACGTCTGTCCTGGGTTGGTGTCTGATGTTCTCCTGCTGAGCCTGTGCTACGCCTGAGGCCTGAGAGAGAGGCCGCCCTAGTATGCCCGTGCCAGATGACCCTGGACTGCATCAACCCGTGATGATCCCGCCATCGTATGACGCTCGTCCTGGGCTGGTGTCTGATGTTCTCCTGCTGAGCCTGTGCTACGCCTGAGGCCTGAGAGAGAGGCGGCCCTAGTATGCCCGTGCCAGATAACCCTGGACTGCATCTACCCGTGATGACCCCGCCATCGTCTGAAGTCTGTCTGAGGTCGGTGTCTGATGTTCTCCTGCTGAGCCTGTGCTACGCCTGAGGCCTGAGAGAGAGGCCGTTCTAGTATGCCTGTGCCAGATAACCCTGGACTGCATCTACCCGAGATGTCCTCCTGCACTCGTCTGTAATCCTGAGACGTGTACCCTTCGCTGATATGCGGAATCGGGAGCCCGGCATTATGTTCTGTTTATGTACTGTGTTTGTCTTCAAGAAAACTTTATGTTTCTTCATACCTAAAGTTGTGCTGTGTTGTCTAGTCCTGCAGGTCACCATCTTGCCCACATGCTCAGCTGCCACAGATCCAGGTCACTGCCCCCCCCTAGTCCGGACAGGCCCGCGTCTCCCTCTGTGGTCCAGTGGGTCCACATTCCCTTACCATCTGGGATGCATGCCTCACATCGTCATGGTCTAGTGGCGTGGGAGCATTGGCTAGTTAGGCAAGCTATGCCATGTCCCAACGCCCCGCAGACGTGGGAAGCGTTACAGAAAGCTCTGGCCATCGACTCCGCTGAGCATGTGTGGTCTGCAGGACTTTCTCCAAGCTCCTCCTGGTTCACAAACTAGACTGCTTGGACCCCATGTGGTAAGTGGACTAGATGCTCAATTCCCCGCTTGGTCAGCGGTTTGGACTTTTCGAGCTATGAACTCTGCTGCCATATAGTGAACTGTGGGACTTACCGCCAAACCCAAGTGAATTTTCTGGGGAATTTTTTTACTTGGATCTTCAGAAGAGGGGGCTTGAAGAGGGGGATACTGTAACGCCGGTATTGTCTGTACCTTGTTTTCCGGCGTTACTTTGCATGTCTTTGCTTTAACCCTTTGTTCCTTTTCCCCTAAACAGCTGGGATACTGTTGTCTGTTACCTGTATGGATGCTGCTCAGTTCCCATCTCCGCTGTGTAGCCGTACATACGTAAGTGTCTCCGCTGTGCTGCATGACCACCCGCATGTGCGGTCCCTGGCTACTGCTGTATAAGCTACCCTTAGGTTGCAAGGTCCTCTGCAGTGGTGCATGACTTACTACATGTGTTTAGCCTGCAGCCATTGCCAGGTGTCCTTGCTGTGCTGATTTGTGTCTGGCTCTGCAAAAGGGGCGCGGCCCACACCTTCCTTGCTTTTATGAGGAATGGGTGTGCACTAGAATTGCTGCTCCAGCCTATCGCTGTGAGGCAGTGAGGCAGCTCCTATATAAAGTTCCTCTGCCCTGTGGGGCGTTGCCAGAGCTTTGCATTGAGTTCCTGAACCTAGCCAAGTGTGTTTGTGTGTTCAGCTCCTGCTCTGAGTGCGATCAGTTCTAGGAGAGCTGATACCCTTTGTCCTGTCTTGTGTTTCGCCAGCTCTGGGGGCAGAACACCCAGATCGCCTTCCTGGAGGCTGCATATCCAGGCCTGTTCCTGTTGTGTCTTTTTCCCTGAATCCTTGATCGGTTCCTGTACCTGCATGTCTGAACTGTGTCCTGTGTGTTATGCTCCTGAAGTCCTTCTGTGTCCTGAACCCTGTGCCCAGTGACTGTGATTCTTTGCTTTATAACCTGGGTTCATCTTGGAAGGAGGAGTCCGGTGTGTGCTGAGTTTCTGTTACTCTGTGCTCAGCTTGTTATTCGGAACAATCCCCGAAAGGCTCTAGTTCAATCCGGCGGGCTTGCACCAGACCGCTTGGGTTCCTTTTTAGGTCGCTGCCAGATGTTTGGAGTCCGAGGACCGTGACCTCTTGCCCAGAGCCTGATGACCACAACCTGATGTCCGATGCCTGATGACCACGGCCTGATGTCCGATGCCTGATGACCACGACCTGATGTCCGATGTCCGATGACCACTTCCAGATGTCCGGATCCTATCCTTCCCTGCCTGATGTCCGGAGCCTGCCGATCGTTGCCAGATGTCCGGAGTCCGATGCCAGTGTTCTGGTGTTCCTGAGTTCCAGTCCATGTTCCTGATGTCCTGTGTGTGTTCCTGAGTCCGTGTTCCTGAGATCCAGTTTGTGTTCCTGAGTCTGTGTTCCTGAGTCCATATTCCTGAGTCTGTGTTCCTGAGTCCGTGTTCCTGAGTTCTAGTCCGTGTTCCTGATGTTCCGATGTCCTGCCGGTTCCCCCGTGGTCTACCCTGTGATGACGTCTGTCCTGTTTCGGTGTCTGATGTTCTCCTGCTGAGCCTGTGCTACGCCTAAGGCCTGAGAGAGAGGCCGTTCTAGTATGCCCGTGCCAGATAACCCTGGACTGCATGTACCCGAGATATCCTCCTGCACTCGTCTGTAATCCTGAGACGTGTACCCTTCGCTGATGTGCGGAATCAGGAACCCAGCATTATGTTCTGTTTATGTACTGTGTTTGTCTTCAAGTAAACTTTATGTTTCTTCATTCTTGAAGTTGTGCGGTGTTGTCTAGTCCTGCAGGTCGCCATCTTGCCCACATGCTCAGCTGCCATGGATCCCGGTCACTGCCCACCCTAGTCCGGGCAGGCCCGGGTCTCCCTCTGTGGTCCAGTGGGTCCACATTCCCTTACCATCTGGGACGCATGCCTCACGTCGTCATGGTTGGGCGGCGTGAGAGCATTGGCTAGTTAGGCAAGCTGTAACGGGTCTGGTAGGTGAAACCACTGAGCTTTATTATACAAGACAGTATACTTGTAAGAGAGCAGGTGGCGCCCGGGGAATACGGACAGGAATTCACGGGAAGTGACCAGGGCAGTCTCTGGGTAGGCAAGTTGTCACGGCAAGTGACCAGGGCAGTCTCTGGGTAGGCAGGTTGTCACGGCAAGTGACCAGGGCAGTCTCTGGGTAGGCAGGTTGTCACAGCAAGTGACCAGGGCAGTCTCTGGGCAGGCAGGTTGTCACAGCAAGTGACCGGGGCAGTCTCTGGGCAGGCAGGTTGTCACAGCAAGTGACCAGGGCAGTCTCTGGACAGGCAGGTTGTCACAGCAAGTGACCAGGGCAGTCTCTGGACAGGCAGGTTGTCACAGTAAGTGACCAGGACAGTTTCTGAATAGACAGGCTTATACGACCTGAGATGTTGGAGCCTCCTGGTAGGCTGCAGTCTGATGGCAGATGATCGCTCCCAAGCGAGCAGGCAGGAATCTCTGGAGTAGCCGGTGATCACTGCTGGAGATGTCCGAACCTTCGGATAAAGCTGCAGTCGGATGGCAGATGATCGCTCCCAAGTGAGCAGGCAAGAGTCTCTGAAGTAGCCGGTGATCACTGCTGATGAAGTCCGAACCTTCGGATAGAGCTGCAGTCGGATGGCAGATGATCGCTCCCAAGTGAGCAGGCAAGAGTCTCTGTAATCCGCCGGGGATCACTGCAGGTGATGTCCGAACCTCCGGGGAGGGCTGCAGTCAGATGGCAGACAGCAAACAGACGGGTAACAGGCAGGCAACTGGAAACAGGAGCTGAGGGCTGAAGCAGAGTTATACAGTGCAACAACAACATTGCTCGGGCACCTCCATTAAGGAGGAAGCCCTTAATATAGGGTGGAGTCCTCCGGCATTGGCCGGAGACTAATTTGGAAAAATGCGCGCGGCTCCTTTAAGAGCGGGGGAGGGCGCGGGCGCGCGCCCTAAGTCCAGCAGCAGGGAAGGAGCGCGCGGGCCCAGCAGGGCGGAATGAGGACGCCGAGGATGCTGGGGGTGCTGAGGACGCTGGGGGCGCTGAGGACGCTGGGGGCGCTGAGGACGCAGAGCGCTGGTAAGGGGAACGGCGTCCCTGCCTGGCAGAGGGCCGGGACGCCGATGCTACAGTACCCCCCCCTCTAGGCCCCCCCCTCTTTAGGCCAGAAAGAAATTTAGCTAGGATGAGAGGGGCATGGATGTTCTCCCGAGGCTCCCACGTTCTCTCCTCAGGACCAAACCCTTCCAATCCACCAAAAAATAAGTCTTTCTTCCTACCCTTTTTGTGGCCAGAATGTTCTCTACCTCAAATTCATCATCAGCAGACACTGGAGCAGGAGGTGTACCTGTAGACTTGAAAAAAGAGTTAAGTACCACAGGTTTGAGGAGAGACACATGAAAAGAGTTAGGAATTCGCAAATTGGCCGGGAGTTTCAGTTTATAGGACACTGGGTTGATCTGCCTGATGACCTCAAAAGGACCGATAAACCGAGGACCTAACTTGTAGGAAGGAATTTTGAGCCGAACATATTTGGACGAAAGCCAGACTTTGTCCCCAGGACGGAATTGAGGAGGATCCAGACGTTTCTTGTCAGCATGTCTTTTCATGCGCTCGGATGACTGAATGAGTGCGGACCGGGTACTCTCCCAGATGGAGGAGAATTCTCTAACCAGAGATTCCGCAGCTGGATTGTCCACAGAGATGGAAACAGGGACAGGAATCCGAGGGTGCTGACCGAAGACTATAAAAAACGGAGACTTGGTGGACGATTCGCTCTCGTGATTATTGTAAGAGAATTCGGCCCAAGGCAGGAGCTCCACCCAATCAGAATGATGAGCATTAACGAAGTGTCGGAGATAGCTGGTCAGATTCTGATTTATTCGCTCAACTTGTCCATTGGACTGTGGGTGGTAAGCGGAGGAGAAATCCAAGGTGACGTCTAGTAACTTACAAGTAGCTCTCCAGAAACGTGAAGTGAACTGTACCCCACGATCCGACACAATGTGACGAGGCAAACCATGGAGACGGAAGATGTGGCGGATAAAGTCTTTAGCCAACTCGGGTGCAGACGGAAGACCTGGCAGAGGAATGAAGTGAGCCATCTTGGAAAAGCGGTCAGCGACCACCCAAATGACCGTACAACCGGCAGAGACGGGCAGATCGTAATGAAGTCCATGGCTATATGTTGCCAGGGAGCAGCGGGTACAGGAAGCGGAAGAAGACGGCCGGCAGGCAGGTGTCTCGGAACTTTGTTGCGGGCACAGGAGACACAGGCAGAAACAAAGTCTATTACGTCTTTGTGCAGGGTAGGCCACCAATAATGCCGGGTAATGAGTTGGAGGGTCTTTTTCTGACCAGCGTGGCCAGCGAGTTTAGACGAATGCCCCAATGTAGAATTCTCTTCCGATCAGTCTCTGATACGAACGTCTTACCAGGAGGGAGACGGTTTAGACTCACGGGAGCCACCTGCATCACTCTGGCGGATCGATGATATGTTTAGGCTCATCTTCGAGATCCGACACCAGGAAGGACCGGACAAGGCATCCGCCTTGATGTTTTTGTCAGCCGGGCGAAAATGCAAGAGAAAATCAAAACGGGCAAAAAACAAGGACCACCGGGCTTGGCGAGGGTTAAGTCTCTGAGCATGCTGAAGGTAAGACAGATTTTTGTGGTCCGTGTAGATGAATACCGGATGAAGAGCCCCCTCGAGTAGGTAACGACACTCCTCCCAATGCCACAATTTAATGGACAATAACTCTCGATCTCCTATGAGTAGTTGCGAATCGGAGGAGCGAGACTGAGTTTGGAGAAGAAACCACTGGAAAACCATTCTTCCCGGATGAAGATTTTTGAGTAGTACCGCTCCGGCTCCAGCAGAGGAAGCGCCTCCTCCAGGAAGAATGCTTGTTGCCGTCGGGCGATTGCCAGCACTTGGAGGGAAAGAGAAGGCTTTGTTTCAAGGAAGAAAGGCCTCCTCTGCTCTCGGGGCGTCACTGTTTGGGGTTAGCATCCTTGGAGGTGATCACGGCGCCAGGGTGGGCGGTGGAACTGCATACGGAGAGCGGAGCCCCCCGAAGCGGCGGCGGCTCGCCGGTGGCAGGCGGGGGGGGTGACCGAGAGTGAGGGGGCAGCCTAACGGGGAGGTGGCGGGACAGGGCGCTGTGGTGGTCCTTTGACGGGGCGGCGCGCCGGCAGGACGAACGAAGGGCCAGGACTGCGCGAGGGGGGGCCCCGGGGACGGCGAGAGGGGCGAGAAGTAAGGGGGCGCGCTGCATATGCGTGGAGTGCGGGGGCGGGCGGCGTGCGAATGGGCACGGGGCCGTAGCGCGAGTGGAGAGACGGGACGAATGGACGGTAAGGCGGTTCGCGGTCGCGGGCGGGGGAGGGGGGGGGTGCAAGGCATGCTGGCTGGTAGCACAGGCGGGCCCTCGTCATTCGGACGGGGGAACCTAAGCGGCGAGGGTGTCTAGTGGGTATTATGGGGCCAGGGGTCGTTGACGGGGGGCGGGTTATGGCGGGGGCGGGGCGCCCGGGGGGGGGTGGGGAGTGCATGGGGGGAGTGAGCCGAGGGCATGAGGGGCGGGGGCGGGAGGGGAACCATGCGGGCGGACTATTGTAGGAAGGTGCTCGGAAGGCCAGCGGGGGTAGCCCCGGGGCTGCGGCGTCGCGGCAAGGCACGACGGGGGGGGGGCGGGCGGATAGGGCGGGGCGACGCGTGAGGAGGAAAGGGCAGCGTTGCGGCGAGGGCGGGGCGCGGGCAGAAAGCGATCGGATCGGGCGCGCGTGGGTGACTGAGAGGCATGGGGGGAGTCAGCCGGAGGCGCGGGGCAGGGCAGTGGACGTGGGGGTGTCCGGGCAGGGAGTTTGGGCGGGCGGCGGGGCGATGGGTATTCCGGCGGGAAGCCGCACATGAGCGGGAGTGGTGAGGGGGGTCAGGGACGGAGGGCCGGCAGACCTAAGGAGGTGGCGGGGCAGGGGTGGGATGCGATGGGCGGGCGACCTGGACGGGAGTACCGGTAGTATGCGCGGGGCCCGGGGCAGGGCGCGTGGGGGGGAGGGGGCGCGGGGGGCGGCACGTACCGGGCGAGTGGTGGATGGCGTCAACGGGCATACCGGTGTGGGAGGCGTACTGTGGGGGGGCGAGCGCCGCGGGGATGAGGTGGGGGAGGGATAAGAGGACGCGGCTATGGGGGCCCGCACGCGCGGTGTGCGGAGGGGCGAGGCCAGGGGGGCCTGGGACTGGGAGGAGCACCGATGTGAGATAGAGCGGGTGGCTGTAAGGGGGCGCGCGGGTGATGTGGACGGCGCCCCAGGCAAAGGGGGCCAGGGGGAGCCGGGGGGTTCGGTGGCGGATGGGGGGGGCGCGCGGCGATGAGGCGATAGCGGGATGCTGACCAGAGCAGCGGGAAAGAAGGGGGTGCGGGCGCTGGGTCGTCGGGGGGAGCCGGGAGAACGAGGGGTCGACAGGATAGTGGTTTGTGGGGGGGGGAGGGTGCCTGGGGATTGAGTCGGGTGCGGCCGGGGGCACAAAAGGGAGGCAAGGCCACGTGGTAGGTTTGAGCACGCAAGCGGGAGGAGGCGAAGGAGAAGGCGGCGGGGAGGCCGCGATGGGGGGCGGGGCTATCGTCAAGGCACTAGCAGGCCGGCGGAGGGCCCGGCGGAGGGTCTGGTCCTGCGTGCGGAGCGATGTGAGGGCGGGATCCCCACAATAGATTCGCTGGAGTGATGGGAGCTAGCCACGAGACCTGAGGGGGGGAGTGGGCGACGGGGGGCACCACTAAGACTCGGAAGCGAGAGCTGGGAGCCGGGCCGGGCGAGGTCCGGAGCTGGCCGGCTAGGCGTTTGTTTCGCCCGGCGGTATGGGACGCGTGGGCGGGTAAGAACCAATGAAGAGCGGGTGCGGTGAGGGGAGGTAGGGAGTGGGACCGGATGGGGGGTAGAGGGGGGCAGGTGGGGGAGGGGGAAAATGCCACAGGGAAAGGCGGGTCGCGATCAGCGCAGGGGTTCCCTTGGGGGATGTGGCTTGTTCGTGAGGGGCGGCTAATCAAGCGGGCAAAGAGTGGGGATCGCAGTAGGGGACGGACGTGAGGGTTGAGCGGGTATGCAGATTGGGGCAGGCGTGGGAGGGGACGGTAGGCTGGGCGGAGAGCCACTAGCACACGTGGGGCGAGACGGAGTGGGCGCTGAGTTAAGCGTAGGTGGTGCCCTCGGTGACGGGGCGGAAGTATAGGAGGCCGGCGATAGGAGGGAAAGGGTTAGGCGCGGCGCGGCCACGGGGGGTGGCAATCGAAAGCGGAAGTAGGATCAGAGGGGTGAGGATGGAGGGGGGCCAGGGCCGAGCAACGTAGGGGTTGAGGGAGGAGGCGTGGCGGCGCGGAACGGGGGAGGCCAAGGGCTGGCGAGTTCCGGTGAGAATGCGGGAATGGGGAGGGGGAGCGCGCGTGGGCGATGGCGCCACGGAGGGTGCGACTAGTCGGGGGGGCCGAGGAGAGGGTGGGCGCAGGCTTGGTGGGGGGGGCATCGGAGAGGAGCCGCGTGGAGGATCGGGGGGTGGAAAGTGTTGGCAGGACCGCAACGCCGCGCGGGAGGAGGGGGGTGCGCATGCAGAGGTGATATTTGGACTGTAACGGTGCGGGGGGCGGGGGGACAGGGGAGGCTGCCAGGAGAGTGGCAGGAGGGGCGGGGGATACTAGCGTATGGGGGGGGTGGGGCACTGGATGGCGCGGGCCACGGCAGAGGGAAGGCTACCGAGGCGGGACGCGCGGGGGGCCAGGGGTAGCAGGCGTGGTGGACGGTGGAGCTCAGGAGGCGGGCGGTGCCAGGGCACCTGTTCGCGGGAGCAGGGGGTGTGAAGAGGATGGTATAGGCGTCCAACTGAGTTAGGGGGTCGGAGGGAGGATCTAGGGCCAAGAGTAGGCTTGGGGGGTGCAGTTTGAAGGGAGGAGGGTGGACTTGACCTGTCGGTTGCGCTGGGGATGGGCATGGGGAAATAGGGGTCGAACGCTGCTACGGACGGCGGTGGCCTAGGCGCTGGAGGGGCCCGGGGCCCAAGATGGGGGGGAGGCGGGGGGCAGATGAGCGGCCGGCGGGCGGTAGGGTGGCGCGGGCCCGGAGGGGGTGGGCGGGGGCGGGCAGCAAGCTGCGAGGCCTCAGAGGAGGGGAAGCGCATATCGGCGATTGTAGGCAGCCATGGGGGGCGGGGGGTTAGGCGAGGCGGGGGGCGGCTGAGGTGGCGGGAGGGGGCGCTGTGAGGCAGGCGGTGGGCGGAGCGGGTCAGTGAACCCCGGGGGGGGGCGGGGGGGGAGCCGGGCCCGGGGGGGGGTGGAAGGGGGGTGTGCCCGAGGGATAGGGGCGAAGGCCTTGCTACGAGCGGCAGGGGGCACGGGGGTTGCGGCCGCGGGGGGCCAAGGACCGGGCGTCGCCTGTGAGCCGGGGGGTCGCGGGAGACCGGGGAGGAGACTGATAGGGCCGGTGGGGAGGCGAAGGGAGGGGAGTGGGAGGGACGCGGGTGGAGAGGAAGGATGAAAACGCCGGATGAGGCGAACTCGCGTGAGCGGCTGAGCGAAGGGGGGGGTGCAGCCCGTGAGTGGGTGCAGGCGGGTCGAAGAGGGGCGGACCGACGGCGGGGCCCTGCCGTGTGCGGGCCGGGGCCGGCGGTCAGCCGAGGGGCAGCGAGCGCTCGGGAGATGAGAAGGTAAGAGTCGGCAACCGGAAGCTGGTCAGGGAGCGGGGGAGGGAGGAGGTCAGGGGTGCGGCGAGGGGACGGGGGCTGCGCGGGGCCGTGGCCTGTGGAGGGGGTGCACGCCGGATGGTAACTGGGTGGGCCAGGCCAAGGCTGGGGCACCGGGGGAGCTAGGAGGGGAGGGGGGGAGCGGCGGGGCGGTGAAGCACGCAAACGGGTGGAGGGTGAATGGCGAGCGAAACCGGGGAGGGGGGCGGCCGGGTTGGATGCGGATGGGACGGGGGCGACGGGGGCGGGTGGGGAGGAGGCTATTCATGGCGGGGGCGCTATGGGGTTGGTGAGGTGCGGTGGGGGCGCGGGGGGGGGGGGGGCAGCGGGGGCGCCAAGCGGGAATTAGGGGCGTTCTGAATGCTGCGCCGCGTAGAAAGCTGGGGGCGGGTGGGGAGGGAGGCGAGGTGAGTAGGGAATGGCTTAAGGGGGCGTGCGGAGATGATGAGTCGCCGGCGGAGCGACAGCTGGGATCCGGGGACGAGTGTCAGCCAAGGGCGCGGGCGGGTTGGAATTGAAGGCAGGGTTGCGCGGTAAGCAAGTGCACGCTGGGGCAAGGCCGGAGAGTAATTGCCTCACGGGCGTGTGAGGGGGGAGGCGCTTGCAAGGCAGCGGGCGGGGGGGGAGGGTGGCGAGCGGGGGTGGGGGGTGTGCGATGGGGGCAGTAGCGGGTCAGAGCGGGGGGGGCGGGCGGCCTTATGGAAGCCCCGTACGGGAAGGGGCACAGGGTCCGGTGGGCTCGGCTCCGCGCAGGGTGGTTGGGGGTAGAGCTCGCTGGAGAGCCGTGCGCGCGGGGGGAGGGTGCAGAGAGAGGGGGAGCCACCTAGAGTGCGTTGTGGCGAGCACGGGAGCGGGCCCCTAAGTTGGCCGGGGCCTGGTGTGGGGGCCAATGAGCAACAGGAGGGCGCGGGGAAAGCGGAGGGCGGGCGCGGCCATGGTGAGTGGGGCTGGGAGGCGGTGCGGGCCTGGGTGCAGGGTGGGGGTGTACGGGCGAACGGGCCATGGGGGCAACGGGGGATTTGCCAGGGCAAGACGGCGTGGGGTGGAGGATGGAGAGAGGGCACCAGCGTGGTGCCGGGAGGGGGGCGGGGATCAGAGTTAGGCCCAAAATCGCCTCACTGGGGGGGGCGGCACAGTGGGGCGGCGGGCAGCGCCGAATAGGGGAGGGCGAACGGCTCGTCGGGGGGGGGAGACGAGAAAGGGAGGTGCGGTAGCATGGTGGTTCAGGGGGGCAGACATGGTGACATGGTTGGCATGGGCGGAGGGCGGGGAGGGGGTGGCCGTGGGGCGGGTGCGTGCGGGGGACCGGGCACACAAGGGGCGCGTGGGGGCAGGGTGGACAGGTGGGTGGGTGCAGCGGATGGGCCAGCGTCGGGGACGAGCGGGGGGTCGGTGCGGGGGCCGCGGTGGATAAGGAGGCTATACACGGACTGGGTGTCCGAGGGATGGGGGCGCTGGCAGGGGCCGCAGAGGGATTGCGAATGGCCGGGAAGGTTGGCGGGTTCAGGAATATAGGCGCCCCATACTAGGTGGGAGGGAGAGCCCTAGCGCGGGAGAGGGCTTGGGCGCGACGGGCCGATGGGGGGGAGTCGAAGTTGCAGATAGGGGCGTGGGCAGGGAGGGCCGGCGACGGGGAACGCGAAGGCGGGTCGAGGGGCACAGGGAGGCGCGGCACTGGGCTTGAGCGGGCTGCTAGGCGGGAGCGGCCTGGCCGCGTGGGCGTGGGGTCAGGGCGGGGAGCCCAGGGCCGTGGGCGGGCGGGCGGTATAGGCCAGGGAAGGAGGGGGGTGGCGTTTGGGGGCCAGATGTGTTGCGGGGGACCGGGGACCAGACTTGGGAACGGAGGGGGTAGTTTGGGGGACGGGGGGGTGGCAGGTTGCGCGGGGATCGGGTGCGGGGGGGGGAGAGGCCGAGGTGGGGCAAGCACCTGGGGGAGCATCGCGGGGCTACTGGACGCGAGCTGAGTGGGCGGGCAGGGAGGGGTGGTGAGGAACGGGGGGGGGGCGGCGCCAGGGGGGGAGGGTGGCCGGCTGGGGCGGCTGCAGATGTGGGGGAAGGGGAGCAGGGATGGGCTCATGGGCGCGCGGAGGGGCGGTATGAGTAGCCTGCCTCGTGGCGCTCAGTGATGCGAGGGGGGGGGGGAGTTGGCTAGAGCTGCAGGGGGCCTGGGGTGGGGGTGGGAAGGTGGCGGGAGTAGTCGGGCGGGGAGTGCTCAGAAGGCTGGGGGGGCGCATGGGGCAGGGGGGTTTGGGCTGGGGCGCGACGTCAGCTGGAGCCGCGCAGGGGCTTGTACGTTTTGACGGGTGGAGCGGGCATCAAACTGGGAAGGGGGCATGGCGCCCACAACCCACACTTGGGGGCGGGAGGGGGCGGGTTACCACGTTCGAGCGGCCGAGGGACGTGGGGATGGGGCAGCGCGGGAGCCTGCAAGAAGGGTGGGCGGCGAGTGTCGGGCTAGGGGCCATGGGGGGAGAGCCGCGAGGGCGGAGGGGGAGGCGCACGGGGTGGCTCTGGGGCCATGAGGGGCGGGAGGGGAGTGTGGTTGACGAGGTTGCCGTGGGAACGGGGTGGGGGGGCCATTAGGGGGGGGCCGGTCCGCCGGAGGATGGCGGGTCGGCGGGTAGGCGGGCGGGGGGGCACGCGCGCAGAGCTGGGAGGTGTCGGGGGCAACATCAAACAGGGAAGGTGGCGGGGGTGGCGCGCCGTGCAGAGAGGCGCGGGGGGTGGGTGAGGGGCGGGGTCGTTAGGTGGACCATGGGCGTGGGTGGGAACAGGGCTAAGAAGGACCGCGAGAAGGGCGGGGGCGCGGGAGGGGCGGGGGGGGAGATGCGCGCGGCACGGACACGGGAGGGCGCTTCGGGGTGAGTGGGGGACGGCGCGCCGTGAAGGGGGGGGGGTTGAGTTGGGTGGAAATGGTCATGGCGGGCTTAAGGTGAGCGGGGCGAGCTGCCGGGCCAGAGCGCGTTGGTCAGGTGGAGTTAGAGCGGCGAAGGCGGGGGGTGGGGTCGCACGGGGCAGGATAGGTCGGCAGTCGGGGCGGGGAGGGGGGTATCGAGGGACGGGGCCCGCTGCCCGTCGCTTAGGGCGGGGGACGGAGAGCCGGGGCGATGGGGCAGGGGCGTGAGGCTAGCGCGGGCAGAGGGCGTGACGGGCGGGGGTGAGATATGAGAGCGAATAGGGGATTCAGCCGCGCGGCGGGCAAAGATGGGCAGGCCGGGCACGTGGAGTCGGAGGGCGGCCCGGCCGGCCGTGGTGCCGCCGGGGTAGTGAGTGGGGGGCGGGCCGAGGTGGGTGGTACTTGGATGGGGGGGGATGGGGTGCGTGCGGAGGGGGGGAGGAATGGCGGGTGGGAAAGGCGGAATGAGGGAGGCCCCGAGGCATCGTGGGGCGGGCGGGGAAGGAAGAAAGGGCTTGTGACGGGGGAGAGAGGCCGGTGTAGGTGTTGGGGGCCGGGGGTGTGGGGGGCGGCGGGCGAAGGGGGGACTTCTCAGCGTGCACGACCGAGCCCGAGGGGGGGGGGACGGGCCCGGGAAAGGACGGAGCCGGGAGGGGGGGGGGGGAGCGATTAGGGAAGAGAGCCCGGGGCGGACCACGTAACGGGGGTGGAGGGGGTTGTGGGTGGGTCTGGTGCAGGATTGGCGAGGGCCCAGGGGGAGGTGGGCGGGGGTGGGCGTTGGGGGCGGGGGGGCTGAGCGGATGGTCGGGGGCGGCTAGGGCAGGGAGGGGAGCTGCGGGGGGGCGGGGCGTCGGCCTGCGCGTGCGTAGGCCCACGAGGCGGAGGGGAGTGGGAGGGGGTTGGGAACAAAGGCACGTCCGGGAGAATAGGGCGCAAGACGGGTCGAGCGGGGCCGGGTGGTGGGCTCCCCGCAGCGGCGAAGGGGGGCGGCGAGCGTGCCGGGAGTAGCGTAGCGAGGGGGGAAAAGGGGGGCTAATATAAGGGCGGTGGCGCGGATGGTGGGGTGGGGAGGCGGCGGTGCGCAACGGCGGCGTAGGAATGAATGGGGGGGTGGGGCTGTTGCGCGTAGGGGGGGGGGAGAGCGGAAGGATAGGGATTGTGGGGGCCGGCGTTGGTGCGGCGGGGGAGCGGGGGGGCGGCGGGATGGCACGGTGCGAACAAGTCGAGCGGGCCGGGGGGTATGTGTGCTGGACATCGGGTGGGAGAGCGGTCGGGGGGGTCGGTGGGGCGCCACACGGCAGAGCGTGAGCGAAGGGAGGGGCCTGTGGCGGGCTTAAGCGCTAGAACGGGACGGCACCGGGAGTGGCGGGCGGGCCTCCAAGGGCGGGGAGTTGGGGGTGAGCCACGAGGAAGAGGGGGGCTGGGGGTGAAGCGTGCGAGTGGGGGGGGGCGGGGGGGGGTCCGCTGTTGCGGAAGGCGGGGGTGGGGAGGCCAGTGTAGAGTTGGCTCGGCGGCGAAGGGTCAGGCGGGGGGGCCGGTAGCGTGGCGGGGGGTGGCCAGGAGGATTGGTAAGTGAGGTGTGTTGGGTGGGGGTGGTTCCGTGGGCGACGCCGACGATGGTTAGGGAGCGGGCCAACTGCGTCCGGATGGCGGGGGCGTGAGGGGGGGTGGGGGCCAGTGAGATTTATGAGGCTTGAAGGCGGGCCGTGAAGCCGGGCGGCAGGGGGCGAGGGGAGCTGCGCTGCAAGTGAGAAGGGTGTGAGGGGAGGACGGGGGGGGGGGGTTGGCGAGCCCGAGGTACCGGGCGCATAGCGCCACGGAGCCGCGGGGTGGCGGGTAAGGTGGGGTGTTGGGGGGGGGCGTGAAGGAGCAAGGTACGGAGTGGTGACGTGGCGCCGGAGCCTGGGGCGGGGGGTGGCTAGGGACCGGGTGGCCAGAGGTGGAGTCAGGTAGCGGGGGGGTGGGCGGGCCGGCGTCCCCGAGGGTGGTGCGGCGGGCGGGGGGCGCCGCAGAGGCGCCTTTAGTGGGGGAGGCGGGGTATAGGGTGGATGGGGCATAATAGGGGAGGCAGAGGCGGAGAGGCGACTCCGGGCATCAAGGTGCGAGG
This sequence comes from Oophaga sylvatica, assembly GCA_033576555.1. Lineage (NCBI taxonomy): Eukaryota > Metazoa > Chordata > Amphibia > Anura > Dendrobatidae > Oophaga > Oophaga sylvatica. Next base: position 1,886,330 of record JARQOD010000001.1, on the reverse strand, counting down.
GGGTGGGCCGCCCGTAAGGCCAGGGAGGGGACGTGGAGAGAGGGCGCGGGTGATGGGGGGCCTAGAGTTGGCGGACATAGAAGGGGCACGAGTGGCGCGGTGGCGGGGGGGCGGGGAATCTGCACGGGGGCGGGAGGGGGCGTCGCGTCCGTGGAGTGGGGGGGGCAGGGCGTTGAGGGCCTGCGCGGTGGAGCGGGTGTGGGCGGTGAGCGGGGGGAGAAGGAGGGTGTGCCAAGGGTGGCAGATAGAGGGAGGGGGGGGCCGCGCCGTGTGAGCGGCTTGGGAGCGGTCGGGATGGTGAGGGTGCGAGCGCAGTTTCTGCGCGCGGGTGAGGGCGGTGGCGGGGGAACGAGACGAGCTTTCGGGGCCGTGCGTGTGTGGGCGGGCAAAAGGGGGGGGGCAACGGGCAGCGTGAGCCCGAAGAGGGTATATGCAGCAGGGAGGGGGGGGGAGGCGCAAGTGCGCGGCGGCGAGGGGGAGGGATGGAGCTGGGGCGAGCGGGGCGGGGGATCGCGGGCGCCGAGGGAGGGGGGGGGCTTGGTGGAGGCCCCGCGCGGGGTAGGGCCAATGGGGCGGGGCGGAGAGGGCGAGCTCACGCCTGGATTGGGGCGGCGGAGCGGCCGTGCGATGGCCCCCGAGCGCGAGGTGGTGCGGGCTGGGGCCGGGTGGGGGGGGGGGGCGGGCGCGCTGGCGGGGCGGCTGGGGGATGGGGGGATGGGGTGGGGCGGAGCAGAAGAGTTAGGGACTCCACGTCGCAGGTAGGGGGCGGGGGGGCGAGGCGGGGCGGCAGGGCCGCGTCTATAGCGAGGGGGAGGACGGGGAGTAGGGGTCGGGGGGGCGGCGTTAGGGGTATGCGTCGCAGCCTCGGCTGTGGGGGGGGGTCGACGGGCGGGGGGAGCCAGGGGCAGACGGTGCGACGTGGCGCGGCAGGGCTGCAGAGAGGCAAGGGGGTCGGCGTGGCCCGGGGGGACGGGCGCGCGCATCCAGCGGCAGGACGGAATGGTAGTGAGGCTCAAGGGGAAGGGAGGGCACCAGGGATGGTGGGGGCGGGTGGCGGGAGGGGGAGGCGGCGGGGTGAAGGGTGTGGGGCGCGGGGGCGGCTGGAGCTGGGCGGAGAGACCGGGGGGGGGGTGGGTGCTGGAGGTAGGGGGTGGCCCCCGGGGTGCTTGGCGGTGGGGTGGCGTGGGCCGTAGGGGAGGGGGGGGAGCGGGTGTTGGATGGGTGGAGCGCAGCGCAGGGAGGTGCAGGGGAGGGGGGGGGCCGCGTGGGGGAGGCCACCGGCTGCTCGGCGGCCGGCCCCGGGGCGGGGGTGGGGGGGCGGTGGGGGTCGTGGCAGCGGGGTGGGGGGGGCGAGGGCGGGGGGGCGGTCCATGGGGTGGGCGAGGTGGGCAGGCGTGGGAGGAGGAGGAGGGCGGTGGAATGGGGGGGAGGTGGGGCACGAGGGCTAGTGGCGTGGGCGCAGGAGGGCCCACATCCCGACGACAGAGAGGAAGGTGGGGGCGATAGTGCAGGATGAGTGGGGGCGGGTCGACGCGTGGGGGGGCGTTGTGTGGGGAAGGCGGGAGCGCTGGCAGCGCGGGAGCCGGTGGCCCTGAGGCAAGAGCCTCGGGCGGTTCTGTGTGGAGAAGGTTGGCAGAAGGGCAGGGGAGGCGGGAACTGAGGAGGTGAGCCAGTTGGGGCGGGGAGAGAAGGGGAGGGAGGTGGATGTGGTCTGGGGGTGAGGCGGATCTGGGGGGGAATCGCGCGGGAAGCGCCGCAAACCGCTGGGCTTGGCAGGCTTGTGTGTGTTGACGGGAGGCGGTTGGGAGGGGGCAAGTGCGCGCCGGTGGCGGGGGGCAGGAGGTGGGGCGGGGCGCAGCGCGAGGGTGCGGGCGGGGCGGTGTCGTGTGCGGGGGGCGGGCTGGAGGGCTGGCGCAGGGTTGCCGGCGAAGGGAGGGGGTGGCGGACGGCTGTGGGGGCCGGGGGTTGGTGCGCGCGCAGCGGGGGGGGAGCGGAGGTGGGGCCGGGGAGAGAGGGCAGCCAGGGTGCCTTAGCGTACAGTGGCGACCAGAGAGTCGGAGGGGCCAAGGGGGAGGCTGCACGCGATGGGCTTGCCGTCGGAGGGAGTTGGGCGGAGCGGGGTTGGACGAGGGGCTGGTGGGTGCGATTACGGCACTGCGCACGGGAGAGCGCTGCGGTGGGGGGGCTCGGGGTCCAAGACTGCAGATGAAGAGCATGGGTTGGGGCAGTGGCCGGGGGCGCAGCTAGCTCAGCTCCGGGGTGGGCGAGGTCTGGGGGGGTGGGTTGTTTGGGGGGACGGGGAGTGGTAACGGCGGGCGGCGGTCCCGGGGCGGTGGGGTGAGCAAGGGGGCGGATGGGGGGGGCGGCGGGTGGGCCCGATTGGGGGGGGGCCGTTTGGCGAGGGCCGGAGGAGGAGGGCAGCGAGTGGAGGCGTGGGGGTAATGCGCGGCTGGGGGAGCGGGGGGGGGGCTGTAGGCTACGGGTAGTGAGAGTTGGGGTGCCCTCGGCGGGGGGAGGGTGAGGGAGGAGTCCCAAGACGGGTTGGGGGAGGTTTGGAGCAGCAGAGCCGGTCTCTTGGGGGGGGGAGAGGGGCCGGGTATGGGGATCGCGCGGGGTTAGGTGAGAAGGGCGGCGGGGAGTGAGGGAGGTGGGACGGGGGCGCGAGGGGGGGTGGCAGCCTGCAGGGGGGGGCGGTGCACAGCGGCGCGTAGGCCCGCGGCGGAGGCGCCGGTCTTAGCGTGGTTTAGGCTGAAGGGCTGGACGCCCAGCGGGACTTGGAGGGAAAGGGGCGGCATTCGAGGGGGGGGGGATGAGTGCAACTAGGATCGGGGGCGGAGCCGACGTGGGGGTGGGGGGTGGGGGGCGGCGCGGGTGCTGGCGAGTTGGGGGTGGTCGCGGGTGGGAGCGTGCAGTCGAGTGGGGAAGTGGAGGGCGAAAAGGGAGGGTGGCGTTGGGCTAGGTAGGGTGGCGGAGGGCGGGCGTGGGTGGTGGGGGGCGGGGGGGGAGGCGTGGGCCGGAAAACAAGGGCGTTCTATGAGCCGGGTAGGAGTAGCTGCACGAGAGGCGGACCGAGATCGGGCGAGGGGGGGATGGGAGGCGAGGGGAGTGCTGGGGGGCCGTGATAGCCGGTGGAGTCGTGGGGGTGGTGTGGTTGCGTGTGGGGGGGATGTTGTGCAGAGCCGGGCGCGGAGCGCGTGGGGGGAGGCGGGGGAGTCAGGGGCGTTGGAGCTCGGGGTGAGGTCAGGAGGAGGGGAGGGGGAGTAGGGGCAGGTAACCTGAAGGGGTTGGGGTGCGGAGGCGGCGGTTGGAGTCGGAGTGCCCGGCGGGCGCGTAGGGGGCGGAGTGCGGCAGGGGGCCCTTGAAGAGGAGGCGGGCGGGGGGTCGCCTTGGGGGCTTTGCGGATGCGGGGCGAGTAGGGGGGGCGGGTGGGAGTACTGTCGGGTGGGGTGGCGGCGAGGGCGGGGAGAGAAAGGGGGGGGGAGTGGGGGCGGTATGGGCGCCGTGGGGAAGGGGGGACGGCTCGGGTGGGGCGCGGGCAAGCGGCCGAGCGAGTGTGTCGGGACCGCGTGGAGTAGGGGCCGGTGGGGAGGGTGTCGCCCTGTGGACGGGCGGGGGGGGCTAGGGCTATGAGGGGAGAAATGAGGGTTTTGGGGGACCGAGCGGCACGGGAGGCCCTGCTGAGTTTGGGGAGTTGGAAGAGAAGTGCGGTATGAAGAGACGGTAATAGTTAGCGAAATCCCAGGATCCCGGCTGAATGGCCTTCAACCCCTCTGGTCGGGGCCTCTTCTCGATGGCAGACAGTTTCTCCGATCCAGTCGTAGGCCTGTCTGTGAGATAATGTAGCCCAGAAACGGAAAGCTGAGGTTCTGCTCAAAAGGGGGATCTTCTCATACTTTGGCGAAGAAGAGGTGATATCTGCCTGAGCCTGAGCAGAACCTGACGAACATCCTATCCGGTGAGACTGGAGATCCGGAGAGAAGACAAGTTGTGTCTAAGTTACACCACAAAAGAAGGAGTAGAGGAGGTCCCGGAAGATGTCATTGACCAACTCATGAAAGACTGCAGGTAGCATTACAGAGACAAAAAGGGGCATAACCGTATCGTAGAGGCAATCCAGGTGATTGAATGACCGTCTTCCTTCATACTCCTCGACGGATATCGACCAGGTTGTATGCTCCCACAGAAGATCCAGTTATGTGAAGACTCTAGCCCTCTAGAGATCAAACAAATCCGGAATGAGCGGAAGTGGGACTTTTCTTCACTTGTGATATATTTAGGCCTCTGATGTAATACAGGGACGGAGAGATCCGTACTTTCTTTTTTACTAAAAAGTAAACCTGGCTCCCAGCGGGGGAGGTAGATGTCGGATGATCCTTTCGCTAAATTCTCCTCGATATATTCTGACATCGACACTGGTCTCTGCAGCGGACAATGGGTAATACGCCCAGGGGAGGCCGTTTAGTCGGGTAGCAGGTCGATGCAGGCAATCTATGGTCTATGCGGGGGTAATGTCTCTGCTTCCTTTTATTAAAGACATCCGCGAATGACCAATATGGAATCGGGAGTCCAGGTAGATTAGCAGGTGTAGGAGAAGAACGGACGGGATGGACAGGCACCAGACACGTTTTATGACAGTCCTGTCCCAGCGAAGAATCTCTCCATTCTGCCAGTCGAGCACGGGTGCATGTTTTTGGAGCCAAGGCCAGACCTAGTAAGAAAGCATGAGAGAGTTCCAGGTAAAACATGAAACGAGATGCTCTCAGAATGCAACATTCCCACCTGCAGGGTTATGGCTTCGGTGATAAGTTGGATGGGACGAGGTAGGAGACCCCCATCCACAAGCAGCAACAGATACTGGTTCACACCAGAGGTTTGGTGGGAATGCGATACTTCTCTACTAAGCCTGTGAAACAAGATTCCCAGCTGCTCCAGAATCAAGTTGGGCCAGTTCGAAAGTAACGGTTCTTCCGATGAGAATAGAGACAGACAGCAGCAGAGATGAGAGAAATTTATTCTGGTCTAGGTGGACCTCTCGAGCGAACCTAGACACAGGCGTTTCCCGACCTCTCCGGACAGGTGCGGATCCAGTGCTCCTTACGCCACAGTAGAAGCAACCTCCCTTTCGGCACGGCGTGATCCGGGAGGGCTTTGACCATCTTGTCTGGTCGACCTGCATAGGCTCAGCAGTGTGCATCTGGGAAGAAACGGAAGGGGTTATAGTCTCTGAAACGAGGGTGCAAGACGAGGAAACCCTCTCTCAGGGTGACTCTTTGGCACTTTCCCTGGAACCGTAGATCAATTCGATTGGCAAGATTTATTAAATCATCAAGGAGGTTGGAATGTCCCGACCGGAAAAGTTCATCTTTAATACGGCCGGACAGACCCTCCAAAAAGACCGAAATCAGGGCGTTATTGCCCCAAGCCAACTCTGGGGCTAGAGTACGGAACGTATGGCATATTGACCAACGGTGAGACCTCCTGACGGAGACGCAACAAGATGATGCAGAGGAGGTCTTCCGTCCAGGTTGTCGGAATACCTTCTGGAAGGCCGAGAGAAAAGCAGGCAGGTCAGATACCAGAGGATCTTCTCTCTCCCAGAGAGGATTAAGCCAGGCCAGAGCCTCTCCGGTGAGATGGGACATGATGAAGGCAATTTTGGCTCGGTCAGAGTTAAACTGGTGTGCCAGGAGTTCGAAATGCAGGGCACTGGTTAATAAAACCACGAGCCAGCAGGGTCGCCTCCAAACCTAGGAGGAGCTGAAAGTCGGGGCCCAGGAATGGAAACCACGGAATTGGGAAAGCAGCGAGGCTGCCGGATTATGAGTCATGGCTCCAGCGGTGGTTGCTGGTGATGAATTCAGAGTGTCCAGGCGGGAATTGACGTTCCGCAGGTGACCCAGGATGGCCTCCTGTTGCGACCTCTGGCGAGATAGTTCATGACACAATTCCGGGGAGTGAAGGGTTTGGGTGCCACGGGGTTCCATGGCCCGAGCAAACTGTAACGGGTCTGGTAGGTGAAACCACTGAGCTTTATTATACAAGACAGTATACTTGTAAGAGAGCAGGGGCGCCGGGGGAATACGGACAGGAATTCACGGAAGTGCCAGGGCAGTCTCTGGGTAGGCAGGTTGTTGCACGGCAAGTGACCAGGGCATCTCTGGGTAGGCAGGTTGTCACAGCAAGTGACCAGGGCAGTCTCTGGGCAGGCAGGTTGTCACAGCAAGTGACGGGGCAGTCTCTGGGCAGGCAGGTTGTCAAAAGCAAGTGACCAGGGCAGTCTCTGGACAGGCAAGGTTGTCACAGCAAGTGACCAGGGCAGTCTCTGGACAGGCAGGTTGTCACAGTAAGTGACCAGGACAGTTTCTGAATAGACAGGCTTATACGACCTGAGATGTTGGAGCCTCCTGGTAGGCTGCAGTCTGATGGCAGATGATCGCCCCCAAGCGAGCAGGCAGGAATCTCTGGAGTAGCCGGTGATCATGCTGGAGATGTCCGACCCTTCGGATAAAGTGCAGTCGGATGGCAGATGATCGCTCCCAAGTGAGCAGGCAAGAGTCTCTGAAGTAGCCGGTGATCACTGCTGATGAAGTCCGAACTTCGGATAGAGCTGCAGTCGGATGGCAGATGATCGCTCCCAAGTGAGCAGGCAAGAGTCTCTGTAATCGCCGGGGATCACTGCAGGTGATGTCCGAACCTCCGGGGAGGGCTGCAGTCAGATGGCAGACAGCACACAGACGGTTTAAAAGGCAGGCAATGGAAACAGGAGCTGAGGGCTGAAGCAGAGTTATACAGTGCAACAACAACATTGCTCGGGCACCTCCATTAAGGAGGAAGCCCTTAATATAGGGTGGAGTCCTCCGGCATTGGCCGGAGATAATTTGGAAAATGCGCGCGGCTCCTTTTAAAAGCGGGGGGGGGCGCGGGCGCGCCGCCCTAAGTCCAGCAGCAGGGAAGGAGCGCGCGGGCCCCGCAGGGCGGAATGAGGGACGCCGAGGATGCTGGGGGTGCTGAGGAGCTGGGGGCGCTGGGACGCAGAGCGCTGGTAAGGGAACGGCGTCCCTGCCTGGCAGAGGGCCGGGACGCCGATGCTACACAAGCTATGCCATGTCCCGACACCGCGCAGCCATGGGAAGCGTTACACAGGACCCCGCTGATCATAAGAGCTTACACTCTACAGGAGAGAGAGGACCCACTGATCATAAGAGCTTACATCTACAGGAAGAGAGAGGACCCCACTGACTATACGAGATTACACTCTACAGGAGAGAGAGGACCCCTTGATCATAAGAGCTTACACTCTACGGAGAGAGAGGAACCAATGACCATAAGAGCTTACACTCTACAGGAGGAAAAGAGAGGACCCCACTGACCATAAGAGCTTACATCTACAGGAGAGAGAGGACCCCACTGACCATAAGAGCTTACACTCTACAGGAGAGAGAGGACTCCACTGATCATAAGAGATTGCACTCTAAGGAGAGAGGACCCCACTGACCATAAAAAAATTACACTCTACAGGAGAGAGGACCCCACTGACCATAAAGCTTACACTCTACAGGAGAGAGAGGACTCCACTGACCATAAGAGCTTACACTCTACAGGAGAAGGACCCCACTGACCATAAGAGCTTACATCTACAGGAGAGAGAGGACCCCCTGACCATAAGAACTTAACTCTACTGGAGAGAGGACCTGACTGACCATAAGAGCTTACAATCTACAGGAGAGAGAGGACCCCACTGACCATAAGAGCTTACACTCTACAGGAGAGAGAGGACCCCCCTGACCCCTAAGAGCTTACACTCTACAGGAGAGAGAGGACCCACTGACCATAAGAGCTTACACTCTACAGGAAGGGGAGGACCCCACTGACCATAAGAACTTACCCCTCTACAGGAGAGAGAGAGGACCCCACTGACCATAAGAGCTTACACTCTACAGGAGAGAGAGGACCCCCATGACCATAAGAATTTACACTCTACAGGAGAGGACCCCCCTGACCATAAGAGCTTACATTCTACAGGAGAGAGAGAGGACCCCACTGACCATAAGAGCTTACACTCTACAGGAGAGAGGAGAGGACTCCACTGACCATAAGAGCTTACACTCTACAGGAGAGAGAGGACCCCACTGACCATAAGAGCTTACACTCTATAGGAGAGATGGACTCCACTGACCATAAGAGCTTACACTCTACAGGAGAGAGAGGACCCCACTGACCATAAGAGCTTACACTCTACAGGAGAGAGAGGACCCCGCTGACCATAAGAGCTTACACTCTACAGGAGAGAGAGGACCCCACTGACCATAAGAGCTTACACTCCTACAGGAGAGAGAGGGACCCCATTTGACCATAAGAGCTTACACTCTACAGGAGAAGAGAGGACCCCACTGACCATAAGAGCTTACACTCTACAGGAGAGAGAGGACCCACTGATCATAAGAGATTGCACTCTACAGGAGAGAGGACCCCACTGACCATAAAACTTACACTCTACAGGAGAGAGGACCCCACTGACCATAAGAGCTTACACTCTACAGGAGAGAGAGGACCCACTGACCATAAGAGCTTACACTCTACAGGAAGAGGGACCCACTGACCATAAGAGCTTACACTCTACAGGAGAGAGAGGACCCACTGACCATAAGAGCTTACACTCTACAGGAGAGAGGACCCCACTGACCATAAGAGCTTACACTCTACAGGAGAGAGAGGACCCCACTGACCATAAGAGCTTACACTCTACAGGAGAGAGAGGACCCCACTGACCATAAGAGCTTACACTCTACAGGAGAGAGAGGACCCCACTGACATAAGAGCTTACACTCTACAGGAGAGAGGACCCCATGACCATAAGAGCTTACACTCTACAGGAGAGAGAGGACCCACTGACCATAAGAGCTTACACTCTACAGGAGAGAGGACCCCACTGACCATAAGAGCTTACACTCTACGGGAAAGAGAGGACCCCCTGACCATAAGAGCTTACACTCTACAGGAGAGAGAGGACCCCACTGACATAAGAGCTTACACTCTACAGGAGAGAGAGGACCCACTGACCATAAAGCTTACACTCTACAGAGAGAGAGGACCCCACTGACCATAAGAGCTTACACTCTACAGGAGAGAGAGGACCCAACTGACCATAAGAGCTTACACTCTACAGGAGAGAGAGAGGACCCCACTGACCATAAGAGCTTACACTCTACAGGAGAGAGAGGACCCACTGACCATAAGAACTTACACTCTACAGGAGAGAGGACCCCACTGACCATAAGAGCTTACACTCTACAGGAGAGAGAGGACCCCACTGACCATAAGAGCTTACACTCTACAGGAGAGGGGACCCCACTGACCATAAGAGCTTACACTCTACAGGAGAGAGAGGACCCCACTGACCATAAGAGCTTACACTCTACAGGAGAGAGGACCCACTGACCATAAGAGCTTACACTCTACAGGAGAGAGAGGACCCCACTGACCATAAGAGCTTACACTCTACGGGAGAGAGAGGACCCCACTGACCATAAGAGCTTACACTCTACGGGGAGAGAGAGGACCCCACTGACCATAAGAGCTTACACTCTACAGGAGAGAGAAGGACCCCGCTGACCATAAAGCTTACACTCTACAGGAGAGAGAGGACCCACTGACCATAAGAGCTTACACTCTACAGGAGAGAGAGGACCCCACTGACCATAAGAGCTTACACTCTACAGGAGAGAGAGGACCCCACTGACCATAAGAGCTTACACTCTACAGGAGAGAGAGGGACCCCACTGACCATAAGAGCTTACACTCTACAGGAGAGAGAGGAAACCCCACTGACCATAAGATTACACTCTACAGGAGAGAGGACCCCACTGACCATAAGAGCTTACACTCTACAGGAGAAAAAGAGGACCCACTGACCATAAGAGCTTACACTCTACAGGAGAGAGAGAGAGGACTCCACTGACCATAAGAGCTTACACTCTACAGGAGAGAGAGGACCCCACTGACCATAAGAGCTTACACTCTATAGGAGAGAGAGGACCCACTGACCATAAGAGCTTACACTCTACAGGAGAGAGAGGACCCCACTGACCATAAGAGCTTACACTCTACAGGAGGAGAGAGGACCCCACTGACCATAAGAGCTTACACTCTACAGGAGAGAGAGAGGACCCCACTGACCATAAAACTTACACTCACAGGAGAGGAGGACCCACTGACCATAAAAACTTACACTCTACAGGAGAGAGGACCCCACTGACCATAAGAGCTTACACTCTACAGGAGAGAGAGGACTCCACTGACCATAAGAGCTTACACTCTACAGGAGAGAGGACCCCACTGACCATAAGAGCTTACACTCTACAGGAGAGAGAGGACCCCACTGACCATAAGAGCTTACACTCTACAGGAGAGAGAGAGAGGACTCCATGACCATAAGAGCATACACTCTACAGGAGAGAGAGGACCCCACTGACATAAGAGCTTACACTCTACAGGAAAGAGAGGACCCCACTGACCATAAGAGCTTACACTCTACAGGAGAGAGAGAGAGGACTCCACTGACATAAGAGCTTACACTCTACAGGAGAGAGAGGACCCCTGACCATAAGAGCTTACACTCTACAGGAGAGAGAGGACTCCACTGACCATAAGAGCTTACACTCTACAGGAGAGAGAGGACCCCACTGACCATAAGAGCTTACACTTACAGGAGAGAGAGGACCCCACTGACCATAAGAGCTTACACTCTACAGGAGAGAGAGAGAGGACTCCACTGACATAAGAGCTTACACTCTACAGGAGAGAGAGGACCCCACTGATCATAAGAGCTTACACTCTATAGGAGAGAGATAGGATCCACTGACCATAGAGCTTACACTCTACAGGAGAGAGAGGACCCCACTGACCATAAGAGCTTACACTCTACAGGAGAGAGAGGACCCCACTGACCATAAGAGCTTACACTTACAGGAGAGAGAGAGGACCCACTGACCATAAGAGCTTACACTTACAGGAGAAGAGAGGACTCCACTGACATAAGAGCTTACACTCTACAGGAGAGAGGACCCCACTGACCATAAAAACTTACACTCTACAGGAGAAAGGACCCCACTGACCATAAAAACTTACACTCTACAGGAGAGAGGACCCCACTGACCATAAGAGCTTACACTCTACAGGAGAGAGAGGACTCCACTGACCATAAGATTTTACACTCTGCAGGAGAGAGGACCCACTGACCATAAGAGCTACACTCTACAGGAGAGAGAGGACCCCACTGACCATAAGAACTTACACTCTACAGGAGAGAGAGGGACCCCACTGATCATAAGAGTTTACACTCTGCAGGAGAGAGGAACCCACTGACCATAAGAGCTTACACTCTACAGGAGAGAGAGGACCCCACTGACCATAAGAGAATTACACTCTACAGGAGAGAGAGGACCCCACTGACCATAAGAGCTTACACTCTACAGGAGAGAGAGGGACCCCACTGATCATAAGAGTTTACACTCTGCAGGAGAGAGGACCCACTGACCATAAGAGCTTACACTCTACAGGAGAGAGAGGATCCCACTGACCATAAGAACTTACACTCTACAGGAGAGAGGACCTCACTGACCATAAGAGCTTACAATCTACAGGAGAGAGAGGACCCCACTTACCATAAGAGCTTACATTCTACAGGAGAGAGAGGACCCCGCTGACCATAAGAGCTTACACTCTACAGGAGAGAGAGGACCCCACTGACCATAAGAGCTTACACTCTACAGGAGAGTGAGGACCCCACTGACCATAAGAGCTTACACTCTACAGGAGAGAGAGGACCCCACTGACCATAAGAACTTACACTCTACAGGAGAGAGAGAACCCCATGACCGTAAGAATTTACACTCTACAGGAGAGGACCCCACTGACCATAAGAGCTTACACTCTACAGGAGAGAGAGAGGACCCCACTGACCATAAAAACTTACACTCTACAGGAGAGAGGACCCACTGACCATAAAAACTTAACTCTACAGGAGAGGACCCACTGACCATAAGAGCTTACACTCTACAGGAGAGAGAGGACTCCACTGACCATAAGAGCTTACACTCTACAGGAGAGAGGACCCCATGACCATAAGAGCTTACACTCTACAGGAGAGAGGAGTACCCACTGACCATATGAGCTTACACTCTACAGGATAGAGAGAGAGGACTCCACTGACCATAAGAGCTTACACTCTACAGGAGAGAGAGGACCCCACTGACCATAAGAGCTTACACTCTACAGGAGAGAGAGGACCCACTGACCATAAGAGCTTACACTCTACAGGAGAGAGAGAGAGGACTCCACTGACCATAAGAGCTTACACTTCTACAGGAGAGAGAGGCCCCCACTGATCATAAGAGCTTACACTCTATAGGAGAGAGATAGGACTCCACTGACCATAAGAGCTTACACTCTACAGGAGAGAGAGGACCCCACTGACCATAAGAGCTTACACTCTACAGGAGAGAGAGGACCCCACTGACCATAAGAGCTTACACTCTACAGGAGAGAGAGAGGACCCACTGACCATAAGAGCTTACACTCTACAGGAGAGAGAGAGGACCCCACTGACCATAAGAGCTTACACTCTACAGGAGAGAGAGGACTCCACTGACCATAAGAGCTTACACTCTACAGGAGATAGGACCCCACTGACCATAAGAGCTTACACTCTACAGGAGAGAGAGTACCCCACTGACCATATGAGCTTACACTCTACAGGAGAGAGAGAGAGGACTCCACTGACCAATAAGAGCTTACACTCTACAGGAGAGAGAGGACCCACTGACCATAAGAGCTTACACTCTACAGGAGAGAGAGGACCCCACTGACCATAAGAGCTTACACTCTACAGGAGAGAGAGAGAGGACTCCACTGACCATAAGAGCTTACACTCTACAGGAGAGAGAGGACCCCCACTGATCATAAGAGCTTACACTCTATAGGAGAGAGATAGGACTCCACTGACCATAAGAGCTTACACTCTACAGGAGAGAGAGGACCCCACTGACCATAAGAGCTTACACTCTACAGGAGAGAGAGGACCCCACTGACCATAAGAGCTTACACTCTACAGGAAAAGAGAGAGGACCCCACTGACCATAAGAGCTTACACTCTACAGGAGAGAGAGAGGACCCACTGACCATAAGAGCTTACACTCTACAGGAGAGAGGACCCCACTGACCATAAAAACTTACACTCTACAGGAGAGAGGACCCCACTGACCATAAGAGCTTACACTCTACAGGAGAGAGAGGACTCCACTGACCATAAGAGTTTACACTCTGCAGGAGAGAGGACCCCACTGACCATAAGAGCTTACACTCTACAGGAGAGAGAGGACCCCACTGACCATAAGAACTTACACTCTACAGGAGAGAGAGGACCCCACTGATCATAAGAGTTTACACTCTGCAGGAGAGAGGACCCCACTGACCATAAGAGCTTACACTCTACAGAGAGAGAGGACCCACTGACAATAAGAGATTACACTCTACAGGAGAGAGAGGACCCCACTGATCATAAGATTTTTACACTCTGCAGGAGAGACGAACCCACTGACCATAAGAGCATACACTCTACAGGAGAGAGAGGATCCCTGACCATAAGAACTTACACTCTACAGGAGAGAGGACCTCACTGACCATAAGAGCTTACAATCTACAGGAGAGAGAGGACCCACTTACCATAAGAGCTTACATTCTACAGGAGAGAGAGGACCCCGCTGACCATAAGAGCTTACACTCTACAGGAGAGAGAGGACCCCACTGACCATAAGAGCTTACACTCTACAGGAGAGTGAGGACCCCCACTGACCATAAGAGCTTACACTCTACAGGAGAGAGAGGACCCCACTGACCATAAGAACTTACACTCTACAGGAGAGAGAGGACCCCACTGACCGTAAGAATTTACACTCTACAGGAGAGGACCCCACTGACCATAAGAGCTTACACTCTACAGGAGAGAGAGAGGACCCCACTGACCATAAAAACTTACACTCTACAGGAGAGAGGACCCACTGACCATAAAAACTTACACTCTACAGGAGAGAACCCCACTGACCATAAGAGCTTACACTCTACAGGAGAGAGAGGACCCCACTGACCATAAGAGCTTACACTCTACAGGAGAGAGGACCCCACTGACCATAAGAGCTTACACTCTACAGGAGAGAGAGGACCCCACTGACCATAAGAGCTTACACTCTACAGGAAAGAGAGAGAGGACTCCACTGACCATAAGAGCTTACACTCTACAGGAGAGAGAGGACTCCACTGACCATAAGAGCTTACACTCTACAGGAGAGAGGACCCACTGACCATAAGAGCTTACACTCTACAGAAAGAGAGAGAGGACCCCACTGACCATAAGAGCTTACACTCTACAGGAGAGAGAGGACTCCACTGACCATAAGAGCTTACACTCTACAGGAGAGAGGACCCCACTGACCATAAGAGCTTACACTCTACAGGAGAGTGAGGACCCCACTGACCATAAGAGCTTACACTCTACAGGAGAGAGAGGACCCCACTGACCATAAGAACTTACACTCTACAGGAGAGAGAGGACCCCACTGACCGTAAGAATTTACACTCTACAGGAGAGGACCCCACTGACCATAAGAGCTTACACTCTACAGGAGAGAGAGAGGACCCCACTGACCATAAAAACTTACACTCTACAGGAGAGAGGACCCACTGACCATAAAAACTTACACTCTACAGGAGAGGACCCCACTGACCATAAGAGCTTACACTCTACAGGAGAGAGAGGACTCCACTGACCATAAGAGCTTACACTCTAACAGGAGAGAGGACCCACTGACCATAAGAGCTTACACTCTACAGGAGAGAGAGGACCCCACTGACCATATGAGCTTACACTCTACAGGAGAGAGAGAGAGGACTCCACTGACCATAAGAGCTTACACTCTACAGGAGAGAGAGGACCCACTGACCATAAGAGCTTACACTCTACAGGAGAGAGAGGACCCCACTGACCATAAGAGCTTACACTCTACAGGAGAGAGAGAGAGGACTCCACTGACCATAAGAGCTTACACTCTACAGGAGAGAGAGGACCCCACTGATCATAAGAGCTTACACTCTATAGGAGAGAGAGGACCCCACTGACCATAAGAGCTCACACTCTACAGGAGAGAGAGGACCCCGCTGACCATAAGAGATTACACTCTACAGGAGAGAGAGAGAGAGGACCCCACTGACCATAAGAGCTTACACTCTACAGGAGAGAGAGAGGACCCCACTGACCATAAGAGCTTACACTCTACAGAGAGAGAGGACCCCACTGATCATAAGAGCTTACACTCTATAGGAGAGAGAGAACCCCACTGACCATAAGAGCTTACACTCTACAGGAGAGAGAGGACCCCACTGACCATAAGAACTTACACTCTACAGGAGAGAGAGGACCCCACTGATCATAAGAGTTTACACTCTGCAGGAGAGAGGACCCCACTGACCATAAGAGCTTACACTCTACAGGAGAGGAGAGACCCCACTGACCATAAGAGATTACACTCTACAGGAGAGAGAGGACCCCACTGATCATAAGAGTTTACACTCTGCAGGAGAGACGACCCCACTGACCATAAGAGCTTACACTCTACAGGAGAGAGAGGATCCCACTGACCATAAGAACTTACACTCTACAGGAGAGAGAGAGGACCCCACTGACCATAAGAGCTTACACTCTACAGGAGAGAGAGAGGACCCCACTGACCATAAGAGCTTACACTCTACAGGAGAGAGAGAGGACCCCACTGACCATAAGAGCTTACACTCTCAGGAGAGAGAGAGGACCCCACTGACCATAAGAGCTTACACTCTACAGGAGAGAGAGGACCCCACTGACCATAAGAGCTTACACTCTACAGGAGAGAGGACCCCACTGACCATAAAAACTTACACTCTACAGGAGAGAGGACCCCACTGACCATAAGAGCTTACACTCTACAGGAGAGAGAGGACTCCACTGACCATAAGAGTTTACACTCTGCAGGAGAGAGGACCCCACTGACCATAAGAGCTTACACTCTACAGGAGAGAGAGGACCCCACTGACCATAAGAGCTTACACTCTACAGGAGAGAGAGGACCCCACTGACCATAAGAGCTTACACTCTACAGGAGAGAGAGAGGACCCCACTGACCATAAGAGCTTACACTCTACAGGAGAGAGAGAGGACCCCACTGACCATAAGAGCTTACACTCTACAGGAGAGAGGACCCACTGACCATAAAAACTTACACTCTACAGGAGAGAGGACCCCACTGACCATAAGAGCTTACACTCTACAGGAGAGAGAGGACTCCACTGACCATAAGAGTTTACACTCTGCAGGAGAGAGGACCCCACTGACCATAAGAGCTTACACTCTACAGTAGAGAGAGGACCCCACTGACCATAAGAACTTACACTCTACAGGAGAGAGAGGACCCCACTGATCATAAGAGTTTACACTCTGCAGGAGAGAGGACCCCACTGACCATAAGAGCTTACACTCTACAGGAGAGAGAGGACCCCACTGACCATAAGAGATTACACTCTACAGGAGAGAGAGGACCCCACTGATCATAAGAGTTTACACTCTGCAGGAGAGACGACCCCACTGACCATAAGAGCTTACACTCTACAGGAGAGAGAGGATCCCACTGACCATAAGAACTTACACTCTACAGGAGAGAGAGAGGACCCCACTGACCGTAAGAACTTACACTCTACAGGAGAGAGGACCTCACTGACCATAAGAGCTTACAATCTACAGGAGAGAGAGGACCCCACTTACCATAAGAGCTTACATTCTACAGGAGAGAGAGGACCCCGCTGACCATAAGAGCTTACACTCTACAGGAGAGAGAGAGGACCCCATTGACCATAAGAGCTTACACTCTGGAGATGGAATTGACTCTACTGTGGAAGCAGTGCTCCACTGGGAGCCGTTGATCTGTGATGCCCCTGGTACTGACCACCACTGTGCTAGGTATGATAATCCGCTAGATTTCATAGCTGCAGGGCATTATGGAGAAACCCGCACGACCATGCATACAGACATGTTCCCGTTCTTTGATGCTTCAGTAGTGTGGGATATTGTGCTGGACAAGTTTTCATTTTTGGTGAACCGCGAATAAAATCTCAACGTGATCAAATTTGCGTGAAACCGCGAATTTCAGGAAATTCAGCTGGAACTCGATGCTCTGCAGATCAATCCACAATCTCTAGTACATATTATTTTGTACCTTTTGTAGCCTACAAACTTTTATATAGAGGAATTGATGCCGTATAATAAAGTTTCTGAAACAGTAAAATTATGGTGAAAGTTAAAGTTTAATATTGAGAATGACTAAATCAATGCAGCTCGTAGCAAGTGTAATAATAGACTGTAAGAACCAGATCTCAGAAAGCTGATTGATGTCATGGCTCCAGTGAAGTCAGATAATGACCCAACGAGCCCCAGTAATGATGTCACACAAGACTCCTGTTACATTGTGTGCACAGGTCATGGCGGCCATCATATGTTATGTGTAGCCCTGGTACACAATACCAGGAGGATGAGTGGAGAGGTAACAGTTAAGGTCTCTTCATGACATCGTGTACACTTCTGACACACCCAGCAGGGGTGTGGAAGGGAGTGATTTAGTCAGTCAGTGTCCGGACTTCAGAGTGAGAAGTCAGTTTCCTGTCCTTGGACAGAGTAGACGTGTCCAGTTTAAGTCTATCATCAGTTCAGAAAGTGGAGTCTGGTGTAGGTGTCTGTATACACCTTAGTCTAGTCAGAGCTGTGCCCCACTGGAAGAAAGACTGAACTACCTATTAAGAGACAAGCAAGGCGAAGGGCAAAGTGGAAGGAAGGTAATTGGAGAAGTGCTTTTGACTTGGAAAAGTCCTGCACGTTGCAACCGGTTACTGGGGACCGAAGGATCACTATTGTACAGCATAGTGAAGAGAAAACCAGGAATCTACCGGACCCTAGGTCGCGGCAGACAAGCCCCTTTATAGTCAGAACGTAGCTGGAGTCAGGGGGTGTGAAGACTTTGAGTTGTGCACGACAAGAAAAGGATTCAGCTCCCTCTCAGGAAGGCTTCTAACACAAATTTGACTGGGCAGAACAGCTAAAGACTAGCTGGAATCATAGAGAGGACTACGCTTCAGGCTGGTCGTACTCAGCTTCATTGGAAAGTAAAGGAGGCCCCTAACTTGCTTATCTGTTGCCTCAAAGCTCATCCTCCATCAACCCCATCAGCCTCCCTGGGACCTGCCTTATCATCCTGCAAGTAAAGGTATGGAAAGACGTTGACTGTGTGAGACTGAGTTATTATTGCATGCCTGCACAATCCTCACCTAACTACCGACCTGAGGGAAGAGTCCCACCTGTAGGGGACCCGACATCTAGCTGCATCACCATCCCCTCAGAGATCGATAGCAGCGCTGGTACAAATTACCAGAATACTACAGGTGGCGTCACGAACTGTACATACATCAATCCCCTGTAAATATATCCCCAACATACGCCAGACCGCCAGGGCCACAGACCGAGCCACAGCTACCTGTGACAAAATCCCCATAGACTTCTACGGGCTCGGCTCTGAGTACCCCATTGCCCTGGTAACCCACAATTGTGGTGGCGGGTCGACACAAATACTTGGCGTCACGAACAGGATACGAAACTTGCAGCATTGCGAGCCCTGTGTGCCTGTGGAGTGTTTTTGTGAAAAAGGATCGTTTGCACTTTTGGCGCCAAAATCGCCTTTTTTGTCGCCATATTCGCGCCCTCAGGCGCTGGAGAAGAAGGTGGGCGTACCTGAAAGAGCGCGCAAAGTCTTGGACACGCCCCGGCTCTGACTCATCGGCAGGTCCTGCAACAGGAAGTGAACGCTCTGACATCAGAGCGCCTGCGACGAAGGTCCTGTTCCCACTGCTGTGCCTGTGAAGTAGCAGCGTCTGAAACCGGTAGGCTCCGTTTAACCAAGGGGGCGCTAAGATGTCACAACAACCGGCTGACAGTGCGGCCCCGGCCGGAGGCCCCAATCCCGCACCGCTTGGTATTGTAGCGCCGGATGGGGGCGCAGGCCCTGCACCCAGTCCGGTAGTCCCGATCATGCCACTAACGCTCCCATATATGCCTGGGGCGAAATGGCTTCCCCAATACAGCGGTGGGCCAGGCACATTAGCAGGCTTCAAGCGGAAGTTATGCAGCATCCTAGAAATGTACTCCATGCCTGAGAGACAAAAAGCTGCTGTGCTAATAGGGCAGCTAACTGGCGCTGCTGAAAGGGAAGTGGAGACTTGGGATACCGTTGATCAGGAGTCGGTGCCTGCGATCTTCCTGAAGCTTCATGCCATATTTGAAGACCGCACAGAAACGGATCTCCGGATGGCCTTCTATCACTGTTCACAACAGCCAGGTGACAGCATCCGGGACTATGCTTGCCGACTACAGGGAGCCCTGAGAGCCCTCAAGCAAATTAACAATTTAAATGCTATCGACGAGAATAGAATGCTGAAAGAACAATTTATACAGGGATTGAGATCCCCAGAGGAACGCAGAACTGTAAATTGGTGGTCCTTAGATCATCCGGATGCTACCTTTGATGCCCTAAAGGACATGGCAATAAAAGGGCTGCGGCCCCTGGGCAAACCTGAGGTGGCCACCCAACATCATCAGGGTGAAGTCACTCTGGAACCGGCAGTAACCCCCTGTTCCCCGCTAGTGGCTGAAGCCAAAGCGCAGGTGACACCTCCTAGTGAATTGGACTGTCTGCGCTCAGAGGTGCGCCAGCTGACTAAAAATCTGGCCGCTGTGATGAGTGCCCTACAGCTGCGGAAAGAAGAGGAAGGGAAGATCTTGCTAGCTGACTGCCCAGAGGACGTTCCGTGGATGCACCGGAGGAGAAAGAAGACGTCGCCCCCCCGGAGGAGGACAACGCCACCCCCAGGAGCAACCTCTGATCAACACCCTTCTCGTCGAGAGATCATCTGTTATCGCTGCAACCGGAAAGGTCATCTGTCTACACAGTGTCCTTTAAACGGGCAGAACCTGGGTCCAAGGGCCAACACCCAGGAGAATACCCGTCAGGCCCCCTAGACTGGAACCGCAGGTATGTGGGCGGGCGACCCTACCTGTCTATTATTCTAGATGGTATTGCTGTTCCAGCATTGTTAGACACTGGGTCCCAGGTGACCCTCATACCTGATGCTCTATATACCAAGTACTGGTCAATGGACAGTCTTAAACCTCCGAGCCTTGACTTTACTGTGTATGCTTCGAATGGTCTTCCTGTAGAAGTACTCGGAACAAAATGTGTAGATGTAAAGGTGGGCAGAGAGGAGTTGAAAGACCAAGGGCTTCTGGTAGTAAAGACTGTAAATGAGGAGAACGGTTTAAATATCATTTTGGGTACTAACATTATCGGTAATTGTTTGGGAGAAGTTGTGTTCTTGCTCCAACAGCTCGCTGAGATTGCCCGACCAAGGCAGAGAGGAGTAATCCAAAGAGAGATCCGGGCCCTGGTGTGTCAGCAGCAAGCGAAGCTTACCGACGGCGAAATTGGTAATGTACGGGTCACTGACTCAGATCCTATTGTGATACCCCCAATGAGTGAAATGATCATTTGGTGCAGGGCAGCCATAGGTCTGAGGGGACAGAATTACCAAGCTGTAGTAGAACCCCACCATTCAGAACATAGACCTACACTTATGACTGCTAGGGGAGTAGTAGAAGTGGTGAATGGAAGAGTACCGGTACGGCTTCTCAATTGGGGAGATGATGAGGTAAATTTACCCCGTTATGCAACCATTGCTAAACTTTATGCTGTTGATAATAATTCTATTCTCCCGGCTGAGTCCTTAGACTCCTGTCAAATAGAGGAGGACAATGACCCAGCAACCCAGGTGGCGGAATGGTGTCAGCAACTCCATGTTGGGACGGACACCACTCCCGCTCACCAGAAGCAAGGGGTATTACGGGTGGTGCAAGAGTACGCCCAAGTGTTTAGCAAAAATCCACTTGATTTTGGGACAATTAAGGGAGTACAACATCATATCCCTACAGGCAGTCATCCTCCCATCAAAGAGCGGTATAGGCCCATACCTCCAGCTCATTATCAGAAGGCTAAAGAAATGTTGAATGATATGAAGAAAGCTGGGGTGATAAGGGATAGTTGTAGTCCCTGGGCAGCCCCTCTAGTTCTGGTTAAAAAGAAAGATGGTAGTATGAGAATGTGTGTGGATTACAGGCAGGTGAACCGCATAACACACAAGGATGCATACCCGCTACCACGCATAGAGGAATCATTAGCTGCTCTGAAAACGGCTAACTACTTTTCTACCCTTGATCTGACTAGTGGTTACTGGCAAGTGGCTGTGGCTGAGGAGGATCGTGAGAAAACGGCTTTCACCACCCCAATGGGGCTCTGTGAGTTCGACAGAATGCCGTTTGGGCTCAGTAGTGCCCCAGGAACATTTCAGAGAGTGATGGAAAACTGTCTGGGACATCTCAATTTTGAAACCGTGCTGCTATACCTAGACGACGTTATCGTGTATTCCAAGACATATGAGGACCATCTGAAGCACCTGGCAGAAGTGTTTGAGTCCCTGTCCAGGTACGGGATGAAGTTGAAACCCTCAAAATGCCATCTACTCAAGCAGAAGGTACAATACTTGGGGCACATCGTCAGTTCGGAAGGAGTAGCGCCGGACCCAGAGAAAGTCACTGCCATCCAGAAGTGGCCGGAGCCGAAGAACCTTAAGGAAGTGCGACAGTTCCTGGGACTAACGGTTACTACAGGAGATTCGTGAAAGATTACACGAAGAAGGCAGCTCCTTTACAGGACCTCCTGGTAGGACAATCTTTAAAGAGCAGAAACCCTCCTTTCAATTGGGGTAAGGAACAGGCTGAAGCATTTCAAAAGATGAAAGAGATCCTGACAGGTGATGAGATTTTAACCTATCCTGATTACAGCCAACCGTTCCTGTTGTACACCGACGCCAGTAATGAAGGGTTGGGAGCCGTTCTCAGTCAGAAGCAGAATGGACAAGAAAAAGTCATCGCATATGCTAGCAGAAAACTCAGGCCAACTGAAAGGAATCCGGAAAATTATAGCAGCTTCAAGCTAGAGTTTCTGGCGCTGGTCTGGGCCATTACTGAAAGATTTAAGCACTATCTGGCCTCCAATAAGTTCACGGCGTACACAGACAACAACCCGTTAACGCACCTGGAAACCGCCAAGCTGGGTGCCATGGAGCAGCGATGGATGGCTCGGTTGTCCAATTACCAGTTTACTATCAAGTACCGGGCAGGTCGAAAGAATGCTAATGCTGATGCGTTGTCCCGAATGCCGCATGACTCTGATACGGAAGAAGAATCGGACGACCTGGAAGAAATTGAGCTACCCGCGTTCCATCGAAATGGGGTAGTCCATGAGCATCGAGTTCACAGAAAGCAGTATGGTGCAACATTAAATCCTTTACCCCATCACAGCTGGAAAGAGACTCAGGACAGTGATCCAGTGGTCAGCCGCATCAAGGAGTTGTTAAGTCAGGAAGGCTCCTCTCTGGAAAAGGATGCACCTATGTCAGCCAAGCTCCTGTGGAACGAGAAAAGCAGGTTGTTCCTATACCGTGAGAAGTTGTGCAGGAGATACGTCAACCCCAGAACCCATGAGATGGTCTGGCAAATAGTGGTCCCCAAGGCAGACGTCCCAATGGTGTTGGAAGCGTACCACGATCAAGCAGGACACTTTGGCTGGAGGAAGCTGGAGACCCTGTTGAGATGCCGGTTCTACTGGGTAGGGATGCGCAGCTCTGTCGAGAGGTGGTGTCGGAACTGTGGACCCTGTGGTCTCAGAAGAAAGGACTACGGTAGTCAAAAGGCCCCCCTGCAACCTATCCGGACGACTCGTCCCCTGGAGATTGTGGCCCTGGACCACGTCAAACTGTCGCCGAGTAGATCTGGATACTCATACGCCTTGACCATGGTGGACCATTACTCCAGATTTCTGGTAGTCGTTCCAGTGAAAGACCAGACCGCAGTGACGGCCGCGAAGACCTTTCAAGCAAGCTTCTGCAGACCGCATGGGTATCCCGAGCAAGTCTTAACCGATCAGGGACCTGCTTTCGAAGCTGATTTATTCAAGGAATTCTGTCATATGTACGGGTGCAAGAAAATAAGAACAACACCATATCACCCTCAAACCAACGGTCTTTGTGAAAAGATGAACCATATTGTCCTTGACTTGTTGAGATCCATACCGTTGGAAGACAGGAATCGATGGCCGGATTTACTACCTGATTTGGTTGATTTGTACAACCATATACCTGTAAGCTCAACTAACTGCACTCCAGCCTATCTTATGAGAGCAAGGCCCGGAAAACTACCAATGGATCTAGAACTTGGAGTGGTAGAACCGGAGGCAGACGACGCTGTTGAGAACTGGGACGTCAATCGGCAAGAGCAATACAGAAGAGTACAAATCTGTGTGGAGGAAAGTCTTAATAAGGCACGGGAGAAACAGGAAGATGTTTACAACCGAAATGCTCCTGCCAAGCCTCTGATGCCTGGAGAGGTAGTATTAAAAAGAAAAAGAAAGATGCATAAACTGGATAATCAGTGGGAGCAAGAACCTACGTCATACAAGATTCTAAATACGACAACAGAAAAGTTTGTGTCGTCAGTAAAGACGGAGGAAGAACAACAACCACGGTGTCCAGAGATCATTTGAAGTTGTGTCCAGAACACTTAAAGAGTTGTGAAAAGAACCCTGTCCTCAATCAAAGAGAAAGAAAGGAAGAGGTCATACACACCGATCTGGGAGATTTTCCTGCGGATTGGCCCCGACTGGGAGATGCTGTGATAGTTCCAGTGTTGCAGTTTTATCAGCCACAAGAGGAAGTTTTACCTCCAGTTGTGCCTGTGGTGCCAGTTGAGCCCGCTCAGGAGTTACCCATCCCAGCAACACCTCAACCTGTGGAACCTCAAGATGGATCATCTGAAGCAGCGCCCCATACTATGGGATCTCCTGGTGAAGCTGACTCACACCGCCCAGCCATCAGTACGCTTGCCAGATCCATAGAAAGGTTAAGGCAGTTCTATAGTTTGCCGTTACGCAGTGCAGACAGATCGCAACTTGTTATACCTGAAACTACACCACGTAGATCAGAAAGAATCACAAAAGGGAAATTACCCATTAGATATCAGCAGTGATTATAACGAATTTGTGTGAACATTGTAAAAGTCTATATATATAAATGTGTTTTTTCTCTATTATGTCTTCGTTTAACAATGGACTCAGAGGCTGAGGACTGAGCCAGCCCAAAAACTGTATCCTGTAAATAGTTGCACTAAAGTGCCTTCTTAATGGTTTCACATGAAACCTTGACTCACCTCTGAACCAAAAACCCGTGTGGTGTGGCACTGAGTGAGGTCTGCATTTGGATGTCCTGCAGCCCACCCA
The DNA here is from genome assembly GCA_033576555.1 of Oophaga sylvatica. NCBI lineage: Eukaryota > Metazoa > Chordata > Amphibia > Anura > Dendrobatidae > Oophaga > Oophaga sylvatica. Next base: position 1,861,821 of record JARQOD010000001.1, on the reverse strand, counting down.
GGACCCACGTTGAAGGTTTGGTGCGGGTCCTTCACAAGTATCTTGTATATATATTTATTAAATGCTATTTGATACTTTTGTATTTCTATATGTAGAATGTTATTGTTCGTAACGTTCAAGGTGTTCTCACCTCCCGGATGGGAAGATGTTATTGTTTAATGTTTATTGTATGAACAAAAATGTCTCTTTATATTTTACAGCCCGGGAGTGCTGTCGTTTACCATGGGGAATGTGTAGCCCTGGTACACAATACCAGGAGGATGAGTGGAGAGGTAACAGTTAAGGTCTCTTCATGACATCGTGTACACTTCTGACACACCCAGCAGGGGTGTGGAAGGGAGTGATTTAGTCAGTCAGTGTCCGGACTTCAGAGTGAGAAGTCAGTTTCCTGTCCTTGGACAGAGTAGACGTGTCCAGTTTAAGTCTATCATCAGTTCAGAAAGTGGAGTCTGGTGTAGGTGTCTGTATACACCTTAGTCTAGTCAGAGCTGTGCCCCACTGGAAGAAAGACTGAACTATCTATTAAGAGACAAGCAAGGCGAAGGGCAAAGTGGAAGGAAGGTAATTGGAGAAGTGCTTTTGACTTGGAAAAGTCCTGCACGTTGCAACCGGTTACTGGGGACCGAAGGATCACTATTGTACAGCATAGTGAAGAGAAAACCAGGAATCTACCGGACCCTAGGTCGCGGCAGACAAGCCCCTTTATAGTCAGAACGTAGCTGGAGTCAGGGGGTGTGAAGACTTTGAGTTGTGCACGACAAGAAAAGGATTCAGCTCCCTCTCAGGAAGGCTTCTAACACAAATTTGACTGGGCAGAACAGCTAAAGACTAGCTGGAATCATAGAGAGGACTACGCTTCAGGCTGGTCGTACTCAGCTTCATTGGAAAGTAAAGGAGGCCCCTAACTTGCTTATCTGTTGCCTCAAAGCTCATCCTCCATCAACCCCATCAGCCTCCCTGGGACCTGCCTTATCATCCTGCAAGTAAAGGTATGGAAAGACGTTGACTGTGTGAGACTGAGTTATTATTGCATGCCTGCACAATCCTCACCTAACTACCGACCTGAGGGAAGAGTCCCACCTGTAGGGGACCCGACATCTAGCTGCATCACCATCCCCTCAGAGATCGATAGCAGCGCTGGTACAAATTACCAGAATACTACAGGTGGCGTCACGAACTGTACATACATCAATCCCCTGTAAATATATCCCCAACATACGCCAGACCGCCAGGGCCACAGACCGAGCCACAGCTACCTGTGACAAAATCCCCATAGACTTCTACGGGCTCGGCTCTGAGTACCCCATTGCCCTGGTAACCCACAATTGTGGTGGCGGGTCGACACAGTTACAGTGATGACAGTAAACCAGATGTCATTGGCAGCAGATAGATCTTGTTCTAGGAAAAGAAATGTAAAAAGTAAACCTCGTTAATTACACCACGGGTCACAGACAAAAGAAGGATGAGGTCAGGACTAAAGGTTTTATTTACATCATTAGTTTATTACACATCAAAATAATTCCTATTGCAATATGACGCCAAAATAGTTTTGCAAAACCTTAAAGCGGTTGTCCAGGTTTGGCGCAAAAGTCTGCAGTCATTCTATGTGCACGCTGCAAGGATTCTCTGGTGCTGGTGTCGGGAGCAGGAGGGCACGTGATGGCAAATGTGTGCTATCCATACTCCCGGCCACATCCCAACTAGACGTGCACAGCCTGGTACGTCTAGTCAGAACATGGCTGGAAGTATTCGTATCACACACTTGCGATCACTGCATGCATTTTGAGGATTCACAAGTCTGCAGTCATATAGCTTGACTGCAAACTTTCGTGTCAAACCTGGACAACCCCTTTAGCACAACAGAAAGGCAGTGTTCACATGGCGCTTGTTGACCCCTTCAAGAACTTTTTTGTGGGCTTCATTCAAAAAACCTGAAAAACAGAAATCATGTGTCCCCCCTCCCCCCAACAATAAACCTGTTTAATCACCTTCTTGTCTGTGTTCATATTTTTTCAGACACAATCATAAATTATGATATTGTTCCTAGCATAAACAAATGTCTCCTCTCCGGCTCCAGTGACCTCTGTCCCTTTTGTCCCCTCCAGACACCTCTGTTCCTCACCAAATCCATCAGATACCTCCTTGTCTCCAAACATCTATGTCCCTTCAAGACCATCTTAGGACACCACCATTCTCCTTCAGGCACCTCTACCCCTCTTGCAGTCTCCTCTGACCCATTTAGACACAAGTTCTAGTTGTTTAGAGGAGTTTAGCTCCTCTTCCAGATATCTCTGTCCCCTCCAGATACCTATGTCTTCACTTCTCCTCCTGACACCTCTCCCACCACCAGACATCTCTGTCTCCTTCTGCAGACACCCCTGTCTTCCTTCACACATGTTTATCCCTTTCTGTAGACACTTCTGTATCCTCCAGTCACCTCTGTTCTGTCCATATGCCACTATCTCCTCCAGACACATCTGTCTCCTACTCAAGATACCTCTGTCCCCCTGTAGACCCATTTTTCAACTCCACACGACTTTGTTCCCTACAGACACCCCTTTCCTCCTCCATACACCTTTGTCCCTACTTCTGGTCCTTCTATTCCCTCTAGAAACCTTTTTCCCTTCAACCTGACAGCTCTGTCAACTGTACAGTGGCATATAAAAGTTTGAGCACCTCTGGTCAAAATTACTGTTATTACAGTTAAGCAAGAGGAAGATGAAATGATCTCTGAAAGGCTTAAAGTTACAGATGACACATTTCCTTTGTATGTTAGACAAAAATATGTAATGTAATTTTTTACATTTTAAAAATTAAAAATGATAATGGGCAGCCTTGGATATTTGTATATTCTGATAACTTTGACCAAGGTTTCAGACCTTAATTAGCCTGTTAGGCTTATGGCTTGTTCACTATCATCGTTAGGAAGGCCGGGTGATGCAAACTTGTAAAATCCCAGCCTCCTCTAACCTTGTGCCAAAAAATAGCAGCCATGGGTTTTTCTAAGCAGCTGCCAAGCACTTTGGAAATGAAGATGGTGGAGGCCCATAAAGCAGGAGAAGGCTATAAGAAGATAGCAAGGTGTTTTCAAGACACCCTTGAACTGTAAGACCAAGCAAAATTTCAGTGAGAGCTGCTCGTAGGATTGCTAAAGAGGCAAATCAGAACTCCCGCTTGACTGCGAAAGACCTTCAGAAAGATTTAGCAGACTCTGGAGTTGTGGTACATTGTTCTACTGTTCAGAGACACCTGCACAAAACATGGCCTTCAGGGGAGAGTCATTAGAAGAAAACCTCTCCTGTGGCCTCACCATGATATTTAACATCAAAAGTTTGCAAAAGAACAGTTACATAAGCCTGATGCTCTTTGGAAACAAGTCCTGTGGACCGATGAGAGTAACATAGAACTATTTGGCCCCAATGATCAAAGGAGTGGATAAAAAAAGGGCACAGAATTTCAGAAAAAAACATCTCACCAAACATTAAGCATGGGGATCACTCAATCTTTGGGGTTGTGTTGCTGCCAATGGCATGGGAAACACTTCACGGGCAGAGGGAAAAATGGATTCAATGATATTTCAACAAATTCTTCACACAAACATAACACCAGCTGTAAAAAAGATGAAGCTGAAAAGAGGGAGAGGATGAGGACGGCTTCTACAAATGGAGACTGATCCTAAACACACATCACAAAACACAACAGATTACTTCAAAAAGTGCAAACTGAAGGTTTTACAATGGCCTCACAGTCCCTGATCTAAACATCTTATAAGCTGTGATACTTGCAAAAGGGGGTGCTACTTGGCACTAATGCAGGATGCCCAAACTTTATATCGGCCCAATTTTCCTTTTTGTAATTTTTAAAATGTAAAAGATGAAAATATATAGTGTTTTCGCATAAAATACAAAGGAAATGTGTTATCTGTAACTTTAAGCCTTTTAGAGATCATTTAATTTCCAACTTCCAATTAATTTTGACCAGGGGTGCACAAACTTTTACATGCCACTGTAGTTTCCTCTGTCCTCTATGTCAGTCACCGATGCCCCCTTCTTAAGACTCCTGTTGTGAATATGAACTGCAAGCAGCAAACCAGCAGAGAAAATCAAACAGAGGAAAAAAAAACAGCAAACACTTATCTGAGGGAGAGCAGGAAACTAGCAGTGCTTCAAGCAAGACCAGAAGGAACAATTGATAACCGGCAAGGCTGCTGAGAACTCAGGCTACTTATATCCTACCATTCAGCGCCAGCTGAAGGCCATTCAGTAATCAGTTCATTACCCTCAGCAACCACCAGAGGGAGCCCCAGCTCAGAAGCCGCCTCCAGCGTATTCACAACAGACTCCTCTATTTCAAGCAGGAGCCCCCAATTCCTTCAGACTCCTCAGTCCTCTCAAGACTTCTCTTTTTCTCCTCCTCTAATTCTCCCCCACGTTTAGTCACCTCTGTCCTCTCCTCAAAACACCTGTGCCTCATCCTTCTTTGCCTTCCTCCTCTTTTTTACACCAGAAACTGTACTACAAAACCATAAAGCCAGGGATAAAGCCCAACACATTGCAACATGACTGGAGATTCAATTATAACTCCTCTGTCCTCATCCAGACATGACTGCTCTCTCCTCTAGTCACATCTATCCTTCCCCTAGACATTTCTGGCACCTCCTCAATACATCTCTGTCTCACTCTCTACACACCTCTGTCTCCTCCAGGCTCCTCTGGCCTCTCCTAACACCATGGTCCCATCCAGACTCCACATTCTCCTCTTCCAGACCCTTCTGTCCTCTTTCTCAGATACGTCTGACACTATGGAGACCCTTTTCCCCTCCAGACAAATCTGCTCCCTACAGTCACTTATGTTCATTCTTCCAGACATATCTATTTCCAGTAGATTCCTTTTTCTCCTCCTTCAAATACTTCAATCCCCTTCTCCAGACTCCTCTGTCCCCTCCAGCTCCTCTATCCCCACCAGACTACTATGTACTCTCCAATCTCCTCCATCTCCCCAGACTCTTCTGTCCTCTCTAGTCTCCTCTGTCTCTTCCAGACTCCTCTGCCCAACCTGACTCTTATTTCCCTTCCAGACTCCTCCATCTCCCCAGACTCTTCAGTCTCATCTAAACTCCTCTGTCCCCTCCAAACTCCTCTTTCCCCTTTAGACTCATCCATCCTCTTCAGTCTACTCTTTTTTCTCTTTTGGGAATCTCTGTCCACTTTAGACTCCTCTGTACTTTCCAGACTCCTCCTTTTCTCCTCTAAACACATTACCTCTGTAATCAAAAACCCAAGTCTATTCTCCTCCAGGAACCTATGTCTCCTCCACCAGAATTCACAATCTCCTTCTCTAATCACATCTGTCTTTCCAGTAGAAACTTCCGATTCCTCCTTCAAATATCTCTATCCCCTTTAGAGACATTTACCCTCTGCAGACTCTGCTGTCCATGCCAAACACCTCTTCCAGCTCCCTTCTTCCTTGATAGACAAGCCCTGGCTTTGCAGGTAGATGGGGGTGAACATTCAAGACTGATAAGTTGGTAGGAAGGAACCCTTAACCACTTGACTATTCCCCGGCTGCATCAAACACATCATTAGAATATTAGTCTAAATAAAGATTTCTTCAAAATAATGCCAATGGATCTTAATACTGAAGATACCACTTGTCTTAGGGCGCGATACCCTACGAGGAGCTAGGCTTAATTTGGCTACTAATTGTGTCCCGACATACTCTCTTTAAGGTTTAGCTTTTATGTAAGATCCTACTTCTTGATTTAGTTGCTAGAAATTCATAAACTTGATTAGAATGTATGTCTTATTTTCCATTTCATCAATTCCCCTGGATGGTATCGCCCAATGTTCCCACTAGAAACATTACAGCAAAACCATAAAGACAGGGACGAAACCCAACGCATTGCAAGACGACTGGAGATTCAATTAAATCCTTCTCTGAATATAAAGAAGAAACAACGTATGTCCATAATCTCACAGAACATTCTGTGATGGGTTTGGGAGTATCTTCCATAGTTCAGGCTGCTAAATGACTTTACTCGTCTACTTATTAGCAGTGTGGGTGGTCTCAGACGAGGTCATTCATCTGATATGCATGATTATCCCCCAGGTTCTCCATATAAGTCATATACATTACATGTTTGTCTAGGAGTGTAGAATGATGACCGGCTACAATGAACGGGACAAAATACTAATGACAAAAACGAACTTTTGTAAAGCAATTTATACATTAGTCTCTTGGGCTCCATCCTATGACGCCGGCGCGCTATTCTGCCAAATGACTCATTATCCATATTTCCAGTGTAAGTTCTGATGATGGTCGGTGGCTGGAGATTTACTGCTGTGTTACGTAGGGGTGTAGCACTCTCGGAAGATAGACCCTACCACTATTGATAGAGAACAGGAGGAAGTCTTACACCCGTTGTTTACGTGATCAAAGACGTTCATTCGAGAGAAGTGGTCCGTTCCCACTGATGTAATGTCTGTCTTGTAGACGTTGACTCCTAAATCTCAGTTATTAGGTAATGACAAGGAACCGCCGGGGACTTCATAAGTCTCTTTCCTTTTCTCAATCAATTTCATTTATGATATTTTGCTCCCTTCTCTGTTGTTTTTTTTTTTCTGACTCCACTTTGGCTGACATTTGTTGAGTTTTCGCCTTTCTGGAAGATTTATTTCATTTTGATGCTTATTTCTTTTTTTTTTAAGTCGTAAAGCCATACATATTCTCATGTGCAATGGACTTCCAAGATGGGGTCAAACAGTAGAAGATGGTATTAAGTTTCCTTTCCCAAAATTTCCTTTGTCCGCAATGAAACAGTCAGTCAAAAATGCAAAAAGAAGTTCATTCTGATCATGATAACATGGCTTAACTGAACGTTCCATCAAACCAATGGCTAAAAATGTATTTCCAGAAAAATGAGCATACCAGGAGCTCTATGTTCAAAGATGGTGTCTAAGGATGGAGGTACGGGCCTCACTTTCACTGTTGTATCATGGCTCCATGATGTAAAGAGATGGACTATGGGTTTCATGCCGGTAAATAAGGCATAAATATTGTAGAATTCCATATACGGAGGTGTTCTCCACCAGAATCTTTGGTGTAAAGAGGTCCTGTCACCAGGTCAGAAGCGTCTAGATTTTGCTCCAATTTTATTCCCACTACTCTCCTGTGTATTCCATTTTTTGTTCTTTTAAAACCCGCCCTAAGGTTCCAGATTCGCTGATTTTTATTGTCTTTGCCAAGGGGGCATTGCTCAGAGTTCAGACTAAAGATTTGCCCAGGAGAATCTTGTGAGCGCTGCCTCCTTAGCAAAGGTCATAAAAATTAGCATTAAAAAAATGCAATTCTCAGGGGAGTAGTGGGATTAAAATAATTCTGAAACCAATAACTTTTTAATTTTTCCATTTATCGGACTTGTACAATGACCCTTTTTTCATTGGCCGAGAAGTAGGGTTTAATTGTTGCCATTTGGGGTACATAACACTTTTTGATAGCAGGTTGGGAGCGATGGAATGACAGAAGGGGCTCCGCGACACGGTCTGATGGGGTAAACTGTAGTGTCCAGGACTGGCACTGACAGAAAATAAAGAGTTCATTTAGCAGTGCACATATATGTCAGTGTGGACTCACCCGAACAGATTACAATCCTCTTTTTCTCAGTTTCTGGCTGAGACCAACAACATCAGGGGTCATTTCTTCCTCCTAAACATAATAAGGTGATTTATACATTGCATTCTCCCTGATCAAACCTTACTCAAATAAGAGGTATGGTCCCACCAGTCTCTGTACCCCCTTCAGCCTGAGCTCCAGCAGCTTCCAGTGCCAAAAAGAAGTGTTCAACTTCATCCATAATTCATAGTAAACAGGTTGCAGCTTCCACACGACTCTCTGCAGCTCCAACACACAGACTGCTCAGCTTTCCTAGCTAACACATGCAGTATCCTTTAAGAGAAAGACTCTGGCTTATTGCACTCCCAGCTACAGCTCACATTTTAGCTGGTCACTCACCATCCGCACACTTTACTCTGCTCAACTTCCAGCAGACTGACACACCTACTGAACACAGGCTCTGGTTCTTAGTCAAAAGTAGTCAGGTGCATCTAATCAAGATTTCAGTGCTAGGATTTAACCCTGTCCTATTTGGCTTTGATACAACCCCCCCAAAAAAGACAAATAAGACTTTGGATTGGATTGTTTATAGATAACATTGATTGCTCTGGTCCAGTGCTCAGAAAATTACTGGAAAGAAAAGAAAGTCCTTGAGACCAGATCATGTAAGACGGTTAAAGAAGATAAGAAGGTCAAAAGAAGAGTACCGAATGAGTGGGATTGGAACATGATTGAAGGGGGTTTCCAATTTAAAAAAAAACTAATTTTCATAGATAATAAATAGTGAATTTTAAGTTCATGGAAGGGGGTCCTCTTTTCGGGATCCTCATATTTTGGTCAGAGGGGAGAATGCTTATAAAGAGGGTGTCTCCTTCTTGAGGACTTGTCCTGTCCTACATCACACACAACATATTTGTTAGGGTCTGCGGAACGCACCAAATATATGAGGTAGAGAGGTGCGTTCGCAGCCCGGGGTCCACCGTGCAGGTGGAACCTGCTGCTAGTAAAATGGCGAAAGTAGCGAACTCTGTTATCTCGCAGAGTCGCTAAAATAAACGCTGTAGCGCGTTGTGGCAGTAAGTGCGAACTCTGTTAATCCCCAGACCCGCTAACGGAAATGCCACAGCGCTATATGGCGATAGGTGCGAACTCACTTAGCTTCAGTGAGCCGCAAAGTAAAACGCTAGGGCGCAGTCTAGCGTCGAAAGCAAACCCTGTTACGTCACAGGGCCGCTGAGGAAAAGTGCTGTGTCCTGTCAGGCACCCAGTACACAGTTAAGTGCTAAGCGTACATAACGCGTGATCATGTGCTAATGTCCTCGCGGGAGTCACCCGCAATCTATGGCGTCTGAACGCCAGGCCCTGAATACGGCAATCAAAACTCCTCACCGGTTACGCCGGTAATCTAGGGCATCTAGGACACCGACCCTGACCAGCTACCATACCAAACTCCTCACCGATTAAGTTGGTATTCTAGCGGCTTATTTCAGCCGGGTCCCTATCCACACTGGCGCATAGCATACAATGGTTGATATTAGCGCATGGCGGCCCAGCCATGCTACCCTTTTATAGCAACAGCTACAGGACCTTCCAGGAACAAGGACCAATGAGAAGCTGTTACAAACACACGTAGCTACATGACCTTCCTGGCGGACCAATAGGAGCCGCTGCAGCACCTGAACACGTGACCCCTGATCTCCAATGAGAGATCTCACTCTGGGCATGCTCAGATGGGAAAACGCAGGACTGTTCCAAAGACGACTGCTCCAGCACTGGCTATAATAGCAGATCCAGGAAAGGCAGCAGCAAGTCACTGCACAGTAGAGGAGTGGGCAAGACGCCTGGACCGATGTCTCTGCTGAGCAGGCTCCACTGCAGCTGGAGATGAACGGGAGACCGCAGCGGGGTGGGTTCGAGACTCCCCTTGTGCAGCAGCAGGAACTCAAACCCTAACAATATTGATATGAATGGGAAACCTGTAGTGCTCACTTTCTCCAGTGGAGGCGCTGAAGAGAAATGAAACATTTTCTGTCAGGTTAACTTATAGGGGTTCCAGCAGGGAAATTTTGAGGTCCGCTTATCGTCAATGAACTGTTCTCTTTAGCTCCAACTTAGTCTTAGTGGTAGAATGAAACTTTTGGATGACCGGATGATAGAAGATTTAGTCCCCATATGATGGACCATGGTACACTCCCTCCTGTCCTAGAAGGAAGCAGAAGTCTAGGACACCCCATGGCTAAACTTAGAGCAAGGTGTTGGTTTTGGCCGGAGTTGCATTTTTGGTAAGCTCTGCTTGTCAATACAGGAGGTAAAATAATGAGACTTGGATCTATTGGAGAACATTGATATTTCCACAATAAATATGATCTGGTGCAAAGTCTAACCCATAACACCGTTCTCAATCTGATCCCAAAACCCTCTGACCAAAGCCAAGCCTGGACTTTCAGCAATCTTATCAATTTACACATTGATTTTTATCCCTCTGGTCCAGATTGTAGTACATTGTATGGGAGAGCTCAAGACAGCCTTCAAATGCTCTAATTTATGATAATTTATGACTTCTGGTGAAGTTGTGTTAGGTCCACTGACACCAGCGGCTGATGACTTCCAGATGGAGGAGAACAAAGACTCTCCAAGTCCCTTTGTTGTGAGAGTAAAGGGTGAACTTCCTAAATGATTGTTATTTCAGTTAATCACCTTACATTAGGCCAAAGAGACAGGTGTGAAGTAGACTATGGAAGTATTCACCTTGCAGTTACAGATAAGGATTCGGAACAGGGGAGGCCGCAGCACCTGTTTCCTATTTCTCTAGATTGAAGTGATGGAGATGATAAGTGTAGGAAGAAGGACACAATAAGATGCTGGTTTTAATCATTAAAATGATTGTAATGAAGACCAGCTGCCAGGAGGAGAAGCATCCCAACACTGGGGGCGAAACAAGGCTCAGATCTCCGGAATCAGACACCGGTCAAAGCAGGAGCCATAAATACATGGCCAAAAGATGACACAATCTGAAGGAGACTTCTGTAACCCGTCTGCTATAGAACAAGCCCAGGTTATACCAGCTGTACATATATAATTATACACAGGAGATGCCCAGGTTATACCAGCTGTACATATATAATTATATACAGGAGATGCCCAGGTTATACCAGCTGTACATATATAATTATATACAGGAGATACCCAGGTTATACCAGCTGTACATATATAATTATACACAGGAGATGCCCAGGTTATATAAGCTGTACATATATAATTATACACAGGAGATTCCCAGGTTATACCAGCTGTACATATATAATTATATACAGGAGATGCCCAGGTTATACCAGCTGTACATATATAATTATATACAGGAGATGCCCAGGTTATACCAGCTGTACATATATAATTATATACAGGAGATGCCCAGGTTATACCAGATGTACATATATAATTATATACAGGAGATGCCCAGGTTATACCAGATGTACATATATAATTATATTAGGAGATGCCCAGGTTATACCAGCTGTACATATATAATTATATATAGGAGATGCCCAGGTTATACCAGCTGTACATGTATAATTATATATAGGAGATGCCCAGGTTATACCAGCTGTACATATATAATTATATACAGGAGATGTCCAGGTTATACCAGCTGTACATATATAATTATATACAGGAGATGTCCAGGTTATACCAGCTGTACATATATAATTATATACAGGAGATACCCAGGTTATACCAGCTGTACATATATAATTATATACAGGAGATGTCCAGGTCATACCAGCCGTACATATATAATTATATACAGGAGATACCCAGGTTATACCAGCTGTACATATATAATTATATACAGGAGATACCCAGGTTATACCAGCTGTACATATATAATTATATACAGGAGATGTCCAGGTTATACCAGCTGTACATATATAATTATATACAGGAGATGCCCAGGTTATATCAGCTGTACATATATAATTATATACAGGAGATGTCCAGGTTAACCAGCTGTACATATATAATTATATACAGGAGATGCCCAGGTTATACCAGCTGTACATATATAATTATATACAGGAGATGCCCAGGTTATACCAGCTGTACATATATAATTATATACAGGAGATACCCAGGTTATACCGGCTGTACATATATAATTATATACAGGAGATACCCAGGTTATACCAGCTGTACATATATAATTATATACAGGAGATACCCAGGTTATACCAGCTGTACATATATAATTATATACAGGAGATACCCAGGTTATACCAGCTGTACATATATAATTATATACAGGAGATACCCAGGTTATACCAGCTGTACATATATAATTATATACAGGAGATACCCAGGTTATACCAGCTGTACATATATAATTATATACAGGAGATGCCCAGGTTATACCAGCTGTACATATATAATTATATACAGGAGATGCCCAGGTTATACCAGCTGTACATATATAATTATATACAGGAGATACCCAGGTTATACCAGCTGTACATATATAATTATATACAGGAGATACCCAGGTTATACCAGCTGTACATATATAATTATATACAGGAGATACCCAGGTTATACCAGCTGTACATATATAATTATATACAGGAGATGCCCAGGTTATACCAGCTGTACATATATAATTATATACAGGAGATGCCCAGGTTATACCTGCTGTACATATATAATTATATATAGGAGATACCCAGGTTATACCAGCTGTACATATATAATTATATATAGGAGATACCCAGGTTATACCAGCTGTACATATATAATTATATACAGGAGATGTCCAGGTTATACCAGCTATACATATATAATTATATACAGGAGATACCCAGGTTATACCAGCTGTACATATATAATTATATACAGGAGATACCCAGGTTATACCAGCTGTACATATATAATTATATACAGGAGATGCCCAGGTTATACCAGCTGTACGTATATAATTATATACAGGAGATTCCCAGGTTATACCAGCTGTACATATATAATTATACACAGGAGATACCCAGGTTATACCAGCTGTACATATATGATTATATACAGGAGATACGCAGGTTATACCAGCTGTACATATATAATTATATACAGGAGATACCCAGGTTATACCAGCTGTACATATATAATTATATATAGGAGATACCCAGGTTATACCAGCTGTACATATATAATTATATACAGGAGATACCCAGGTTATACCAGCTGTACATATATAATTATATATAGGAGATGCCCGGGTTATACCAGCTGTACATATATAATTATATACAGGAGATTCCCAGGTTATACCAGCTGTACATATAGAATTATATACAGGAGATACCCAGGTTATACCAGCTGTACATATATAATTATATACAGGAGATTCCCAGGTTATACCAGCTGTACATATAGAATTATATACAGGAGATACCCAGGTTATACCAGCTGTACATATATAATTATATACAGGAGATTCCCAGGTTATACCAGCTGTACATATAGAATTATATACAGGAGATACCAGGTTATACCAGCTGTACATATAGAATTATATACAGGAGATACCCAGGTTATACCAGCTGTATATGAAGATATGTAAATTTTATGAGATTTGAGTCTTACTCCATCTACTTTAAAAATTGTTTTTCAATTTCAGAAAACCTGGGTCCAGCTCTGAGTCTCTGCTGCTTCTTCTGGTGTATATAACTCTGCATTACTGACGTCACATCAATAACACTGCAGCCAATCCTTGAGCTCAGCGGCTCTGAGCGATCATGCTGTGTCACCGGTCAGGGCTGCTGAGCTCACTGATTGGTCGCACAGCCATCGATGTGCCGTCCGAACTGCAGGCAACAGAAACTACTGTCTGATCAGCAGAGTAGACTCAGCGCTGGACCCGGGGAGGGTGAGTAAATCAACATTTATTTAAAAAAAAAATTGAAGCCGGTGAAAAAAGGTTTTCCGCAACTTTAAAGCCCCCATAAAGATAAGGAATGTTGTGTGGGGTCTTTTCTCCATCGTGGCCCATATCACTGTGTGCGAGAAGGTTTCCTGGATGGATATTTCTAGAAGCTTCATGGTGAAATGATTCTGAGGTTTCCTCCAATCTCAGGATCTCACTTGTCTGAAATACAAAACAAACACATATTTGGCGTCGGTCGTCGCTCGCCTTCGCTCTTTCCTCCATTGTTTTACGTTCAAAAGCAAATTGAAGAATCCAAAAGTTAATTTTCTGTTTCTTGAGAAGAAGTTTTCAGTTGTCTGTAATTACTTTATTAGCGGCCTTGTGTCGCTACTTAGGTTCTTGTTGGTGTTGGCTTTTGTCTCGGCTTTGGCCAGAGCTGGAGGCTGAAGGTACATTCTGAGTCGAGGTGAAAACTAGCAATGATCTGGTGGGAGAACTGCATGCTTCATGGATGGTAAGTGTACCCGGTCAGAAGAGGGGAAGTGCCAGGAGTCTAGGATGTGCGGTGTATGGATAGGATTATATAGGGCACGGTTCTGCCCATGCGTTAGCTCGAAAACTCAGATTGCACCCCGAGTAGTTTAAGACTAGAGTTGAGTGAATTTTTCAATATTTGGTTCGATTTCGATCGCCGGCGAGTGTTGAATTTACAATATTTGCCGAATGCCATTGGAATCAATAAGAGTAGAAATGATCAAATATGTTCGGAAACGATTGTCAAACATAAACTCGGCACAAATAGGGTACCAATATGGCCCGAGTAATGGCAAATTCAGATTTGGCGATCTATTCTGAACATATTCACTCAACTCTAGTAAAGAGGCGGTCAATGATACCATCATCTTGCCGCATTCTTACTGTGTAAATTTTGGTAAAATTTGCAGCTCACAAACGTTGAAGAATGAAACAAATAGAAGACTGTGGCAACAAATGTATAAAGAAAATTTCAAATCATTCCATTTAACTTTGGAGAAAAGTTGGGTCCTTTGATTGCAGGTATATTTTGCAGCAAGGTTTCGAACCCTTCCTGGATTGGTTGGTGCCGCTAACACCAATGTTTATATGAAGCTCGGCAGAACACCAGATCACGTCACACATTTCCAATAATCGTGAGACAGCTCTTCATATTTCTCAATATGAAACTTTACCAAGTGCAAATTTTCAGTTTTCGATCCGCGATTCAGAACATTCTTTTATTTTCTCCAGAATATTGGTTGTTTGGTCACTGAGCAGGTCTCTTTAGACCTTTAGGTTTTAACTGTATTTTTTTTACTGCGCCCCTATTAATCAGTTAAATTGAAGCAACCTCCAGCAATCTGGATAACTTTTATTACAGAAGGCAATTTGCCTGAGACGTGACCGGGTCGTAATTACAAGACAGTTTGAGAGCTGCCATGCTGAAAGCAGGCGAGGGTCACCGATGCCGACATTAAGGTTCTTGTCTTGCTATTTAAGTATTTTGAACTTGACCCTGGAGAATCAGGCTTGATTTAGTACTTTAACCTGATACATTGTGTCTAATTGTAATACTTGTATTCATTGTTCTATGTTCCACAGATTTGTCTTTAGATGGTAAAAAATTAAAAAGAATTGAAAATATATTTCTGTTCATTCTTCAACATTGACTATGCAAAACTAAGAAGGAAAAGTTGTGGAATCTTGATTCATTAAGTATGGAGAGTATGAGGGCCATGTTCAGAAATTCATTCACTTACTGGCCTTGACTTGTTATCACTGAGGTTATTAGAGCTCGATCGGATAAATTTGGACATTTGCTACCCAATCGTTTAGCACATGGAGGACACGCTGACCTTTGTTCGTCAATGGGACTGTTCAGGCGACCGATTTTTCTCACTAACTGAGTGTCCATGTGAAAAAAATGTGTTGCATGCACTAGTTGGGTCTGATTTACAGAGCAATATAATGCAGGTAATTGGCTGGCAGCTTCTGCACTCAGAAGGTCATGTCCGCAATTTGTGAACGTGACTGACCTGAGTTTTCTTATGGCCGTCTGAACTGAGTTTTAATAATTGTCTGAGGAATGTTCTGCCAAGATGAATGCACTTGGGCAAATCATCAAGATCCGCAGCTGGCGGCTCCCTCTGCAATTGCCGACAAATGAGGTCCCAGATGTGCTCAATGGGAGACAAGTATTAGATGCCGGAGATTGGTCTAGAGACCATTTTGGCAACCCATGAAGAGGCCTTCACGAGGAAACATTACACTGATCTTACTCCCGGGATTATGGTGTGGGGTGGCACAAAGTAATGCAGGACCCTTCAAGACTTCATTCCAGATACAGGGTGCACAGAACCTTCCTCGTACACCCATTAATAACCTTAGTGAGAGCAGCCAAGGCTCTAAATCCTGATTCTTTGAAAATGTCTCCATTTTTGTCATTATTTGCAGATCAGTAACATAGAATCATAGAATCACAGAATGTTAGAGTTGGAAGGGACCTCCAGGGTCCTCGTGTTCAACCCCCTGCTCAATACAGGAGTCACTAAACCATCTCAGACAGATGTCTGCCCAGCCTCTGTGTGAAGACTTGCATTGAAGGAGAACTCACCACCTCTCATGACAGCCTGTTCCACTCATTGATTGCCCTCACTGTCAAAAAGTTTTTTCTAATATCTAATCTGTATCTTCTCCCTTTCAGTTTCATTCCATTGCTTCTCGTGTTTCCATGTGCAAATGAGAATAATGATGATCCCTCTACACTACACATCCCTTCAGATATTTGCAGACAGCTATTAAGTCTCCTCTCAGTCTTCTTTTTTGCAGCTAAACATTCCCAGATCCTTTAACCATTCCTCGTAGGACATACTTTGCATTCTACTCACCATCCTGGTCTCTCTCCTCTGAACTTGCTCCAGTTTTTCAATGTCTTTTTCCAATGTGGTGCCCAGAACTGGACACAGTATCAAGATGATGCCTGACCAAGGAGGAGTAGAGGGCAATAATGACTTCACGTGATCTAGACTGTATGCTTCTGTTAATACATCCTAGAATTGTATTTGCCTTTTTTGCTGCTGCATCACACTGTTGACGCATGTGCCGTTTGTGATCTATTAGTATACCCAAGTCTTTTTCACATGTGTGTGTCGACCCGCCACCACAATTGTGGGTTACCAGGGCAATGGGGTACTCAGAGCCGAGCCCATGGAAGTCTATGGGTTTGTCACAGGTAGCTGTGGCTCGGTCTGTGGCCCTGGCGGTCTGGCGTATGTTGGGGAATATTTACAGGGATATTTATATACAGTTCGTGACGCCACCTGTAGTATTCTGGTAATTTGTACCAGCGCTGCTGTAGATCTCTGAGGGGATGGTGAGGCAGCTAGATGTCGGGTCCCTACAGGTGGGACTCTTCCCTCAGGTCGGTAGTTAGGTAGGGATTGTGCACAGAATTACTCGTTACACCTCATTTTAACCTTATGTGAGAGCAGCCAAGGCTGATAAGATGAGTTCTTGAAAATGTCATTCCTCTTTTGTCATTAAACTGCAATCCAGTAACATAGTTAATCATAGAATCACAGCATGTTAGTAGTTGGAGGGAGCCTCCTGCAGGTGATCTACTGTGTTGCACTGCTCAATAAAGTCCACTTCACCATCTCAGACTAAGGTTTTGCCAGCTCTAGTGTAAGACTTGCATTGAAAGAGACTCGTCCCCTCATGACAGCATGTGCCACTCATTGAATCCGTCACTATCAAAAACCCGTCTTTTTCCTTTCCATCTGTATCTTCTCCACTACAGGTTCATTCCATTGCTTTCTTTTCCATAGTGCAAGATGATATAATGGGATGATCCTCTCTACACTACACCGTCCTTTCAGAATGTGAGACAGTCTATAAGTCTCTTCTTCTTCTTTTTTGCAGCTAAACATTCAATGCCCTTAACCGTCCTCCGTAGGACTACTTTGCATCTACTTCACCATCCTGGTCTCTCTCTCTCTAGAACTTGCTCCATCACGTCTCACTTTCCAAGAAGGACAGACTGGAAAATCAGTATCAAATATCCCTTTGACCAAAGGAGTAACAATAATGACCACGTATCTAGATGTGTTCTGTTATAATTCCGAGGAATGATATTTGCATTAACTGCTGCTCGCACACACTTTACCAGGTGCTTGTGATCTAATACCAAGCTACACATTTGCTGTTGCTTAGTTCTATTCCTCCAATTCTATAGATGTAATATTCATTTTTCTTACCCAGATGTAGAATCATGCATGTCTCCCTGTTAAATACCATTCTATTAGTCGCTGTCCATTGTTCAAGCTTATCTAAATCCTTCTGAATACTTTCTGTCTTCTCTTGTGTTCGATATCCCTCCTAGCTTTGCATCGTCTGCAAATTTGATTAGTTTACCTTCAGTTCCCTTATCTAGATCATTTATATAAATGTTGAACAACACTGGGGCCTGGACATAGCACCTTGTGGTCCCCACTTGAAACACTTTTCCAATTGGATGTGCAACCATTTATTACAACTCTTTAAGAATGATCATTGAGACAGTTATGAATCCACTGTAGCCTTGTCAATCCCATACTTGGTCATATTTTCAATAAGGATAGCATGAGATACTTTATCAAATGCTTTGCTGAAGTAAGATACACTATATATACCACATTTCCCTGATCCACATGTTGCGACCACGCACCACAATTGTGGATACCAGGGCTATGGGGTACTCGGAGCCGAGCCCATGGGCATCTATGGGAGTTGTCACTGGTAGCGGTGGCTCGGTCCGTGGCCCTGGCGGTCGTGCAATGGGGGATATTTACAGGGGATTGTTAGGATAGGTAGTTTGTGACGCCACCTGTGGTATCTGGTTAATTGAACCAGCGCTGCTATGAGGACTTTCACAGGGGATGTTATGGGGCAGCTGGGTGGTAAGTCTCCCACAGGCGAGACGGGTCCCTGGAAGTCTATGGTGGAGATGATGCAGGGTGTAGTAATAATTCAGTCACACACAAGGTAGCTCCTTTTCATACCTTTTACTGATGATGGTTCAAGCAGATCCCAGGGAGCTGGTCGGGGTGAAGAGTGCACTTTCCGGTAACAGCTGAGCAGGTTAGAGGCCTCCTTAACTTCCAATGTGTAGGTGAGTCCAACTTGCCTGAAGCGAAGTTAACTCTGAATCTCCAGCTTTCTCAGTAGCTGTCCTGCCCGGCCAACATTGTGGTGGAAACTTCTAAGTGGTGAAAACTAAGTCTATATTGCTGATCAGGCTAGACCCGTTATCCTGTCTCCGGTTACGTATTGACACTTAGGGCTGCTCTCTGTGACCTGTAGTCCAGATGCCTCCGGTTTTCTTGTTACTATGCTTGAAACAGTAGCAACGCTTCGGACCCCGGTGTCCGGCAATTTAGTGCAGGCAATCCAATACCTGTAGCACTTCTCTATCTTCTCCACTGTGCCCTTCGCCCTGCTTCCCGCTCTTAACATAAGCACTTGTGGCAGTTGTGGAATAATGTCAGCTTCATCCAGAGCTCGCTGCACAGCTCTCAGTTTCCTCCAAAGTCCACACAGGACCGAGACTGAATGGCTGCTCTGTCCTTGAGACAGAAGCTAAAGGTACTGCCACACTAAACAATCCTGCTAGCGATCACGATAACGACGCATACTAATGCGATCGCTAGCGGGATTGTTTCTATATCGCTAATGCGGCCACATTTAGCGATATAGTTAACGACGCTATCGCCGTTAGCGATCTTCTTAACGACTTTAGCGGTACAAAAGTACCGCTAAATCGCTAAGAAAAGGTGCCACACTAGCGATATATACTTACCCAGCGGGAGCGCCGACGAGAAAATAGGGTCCGGAACGATTCCAGCGACGAGCGAGATCACAGCAGGAAGCTCGTCGCTGGCAGATGCCGCACTGAACAACATCGCTAACGGGATCGCTAAATAGTGACGTTTTTTAGCGATCCCGTTAGCGATATTGTTCAGTGTGGCATACCCTTAACAGGCTGAACTCCACTGAACACTAAGCTCCACTCAGACTGATCTTATCTCAGACAGATAACTATCCAGGGGATGACTCACTCCTGAGCCTCCCGGAGCTAACTGACTGAACTAACTCCTCTCTCTCACTCTCTGCTTTCTTCTCCCTAAGCCACGTGTCACTCCCCCTTATATCTCAGATGGGCGTGTCTGAAAGTGTGAGTGACAGTGAATGCATATCAAGCGTTGCTGTCTGTCACCTCCTGGACTTTTATGTGTGCCTGCGTAGCTGGGCTACACACACATAGTCAGCGATTCCATCATAGAAGGAAATTAGATTAGTCTGGCATGACTTGTTTGCTACAAATCCACGCTGGCTTTGGTTCATTACTGTATTCTTATCCATGTCCTTACATACATGCTGTTTAATAATTTGTTCAGAGATCTTTCCTGGGATAGAAGTAAGGCTCACTGGCCTGTAATTTCCTGGCTCCATCTTCTTTCCTTTTTTGAAGACAGCCCTTCTCCAATCTTCTGGGACTTCTGTTCTCCAGGATTTTTCAAAGATTCTGGCTAGTGGTTCTGTAATTTCCCCATCTAACTCTTTCAGTCCCGAAAGATATAATTCATCTGGACCAGGAGATCTAAATTCGTGTAAATTAGCTAAGTGTTCTCCCACCATCTCTCTGTTTATAGAAAGTGTGGATTCTTTTATTCCTTCAATAGCACCGTGAACATCAGTTGATGTTACAATTGTTTTCTTAGAGAACACAGGTGCAAAATAGAAATTTAGAAGTTCGGCCTTTTCAACATCATTTTCGATCACTTCACCCTTTTCATCCTGTAAAAATCATATAGAATCTTTGATTTTTCTTTTGCTTTTGACATACCCCCAAAATCCTTTTTTGCTGCTTTTGGTCTCCCTTGGTCTCCATCCTGTGATTTCCAGAATTCAATATTTAAATTTCAATACAGACATTATTTTTCATTTATATTAAATGTTACTGATTAAAACTGAAAATTCTGCATCCAACCTCATTTACAGAGTTGCTCCGGGCTATCCAAGTACCAGAAGATGTCCTGGATGGCCCAGACTCAATTATAAAAAACCCAACTTAGAGCCAAAAAGGATTTTCCTGCACTTCTATCAATAAAATTAATATTTTTATTAGACTTCATTTAAAAACAGGAAGATCCATCTTGAGGATAAAACCTGGAGTACACTACACCCTTAGTCATAGCGCAGATGCAGTAGGTTCAGAGGGTGGAGCACACCAAACATGGAACTCTGGGGTCTCAATCCCATTACAAAGGTGTGTCTTAATAGGCCTTAAATAGGTCTAGGGAAATGATGCCACTGATTTACACCGGGCAGTGGACACAGGTGAAGGAAGCAGACCTGGGATATCCAAGACAGGTGTGCAACAGTTTAATTTTGCTCATCAGCTTGCTCTTCTTGTCAATGGTTTCTCTACATAACAAACCTAAGTGACCCTCAAACAAAGACCACATACTTATATAGCAATTTTAGGGGGAAACCAGGGAGCTCCTTGGACTCTGCTAAACAGAGTGGTCAGCTGAACGCTTGACTATGGAAGCCTACTTTGAGCTGAATGATTGTTATAGAATTCGAGTCTAACCTGATGTAACCTACAAAAGGGATACAAGAAAGTACGATCCTAGTTACTGTATATGGACAAAAAACATTATTCTAGTGGACTCCTCTTGACCTTGAGTAGGAACTTCTGAAGTCACACTAATGTTTACAACCATGGTAGAAGCAAAGGAACTTCAAAGGTTCTAAAGCTCTTCGTAGAGTTCTGAATGGTTTGGGCAAGAGAGCTCCAGTGAGGGTTGGCTGGTGGCAAAGGACAATGAGCGGAGATCCATTTGGGCTCTTTCTTAATTCAGTTTAAGAAAATATTACGTTCCTAAAACTAGAAATTAAAATTCCGAAATGGGGAATATTCTTTCCTTCCAGTTGAGGATGCAACGTTTCATGTCGTTATTTCTAATAAAAAAAACATTAATAAATTGTAACATGAATTCCATTTTCTGACATTTTAGGACTGTATTTTATGACTATTTGCTGTCAATTTCCAAAACACTTTCCAGTATGGAAGGCCACCTGATCACACCCCTGGTAGATTCCGTGTCTCCTCCACCATAAGTGAGATTTTCACATCTACAGATTGACATCTCCGGCCATTACATCTAGGGACAAATGGAGAATGGCTTTATTAAAGGGTAAAATGGAACAGTAAAGAAGAACTATTTCAGCTCATTCTCATAAAAACCTCATGCCCCACTAATCCAGGCCTGCTCGTAAAACCAGAATGGGGATTAATACATTGAGAGGGGCCATGGTGCTCAGAGCTTGGGTGTACGCTCTTTGCTCCTATTCAGTGTAAAGTGTGACGACCCAGGGGAGAGATAACTGAGCCAGAGTATAGTAGATCAATAATGAAACTTTAGTTAATGGCAATTAAATTTGATGCTTACAACTCATGAAGCCACTTTCAATTTGGTTTAATTTGTAGCGTCCGTGCTGATCCAGCAGAAGCATAAATAATGTTGCCTTTATGGTGTGGCATGAAGCTGTTGCTCTGTTCTGGCACGGCCAACGGGAACACTGAGGTTTCTGCTAAAGTTACGCTATGCAATCCCCCCGGTGTGGATGACATTCCATGTACTTGTTTTGAAAGTGAGTGGTCTCTGGGGTAGTGGCAGGTACTCCACAACTTCTGTTTCCAGTCTAAGCAGAGCCTTTTTATGATCTGAGAGAAGAGGGAATGATTCACACGCACTCCCTCTAATTTTTCATTTTTTATGCTTCGAAGGAGAAAGTTAAAAAAAAAAATCTTAGGAGTGATTGGAATTATGAAATTGTGTATTTTCCATTAGATAAATCATAGTAGCCACTATCAACAATATTGTGCTACTAACGCAACGTGTTCTGTCCTTCTTCCAAACGTATAGGATATTTGGTGTCTTAGAAGACATACAATGCCTAAAAGATATTCAAAGATCAGTAGTCTGCTAATATCATTATTACTATAATTACTCCTCCTATGTACAAGAATATAACTACTATAATACTGTCCCCTATCTACAAGAATATAACTACTATAATACTGCTCCTATGTACAAGAATATAACTACTATAATACTGCTCCTATGTACAAGAATATAACTACTATAATACTGTCCCCTATGTACAAGAATATAACTACTATAATACTGCTCCCTATGTACAAGAATATAACTACTATAATACTGCTCCTATGTACAAGAATATAACTACTTAATACTGCTCCTATGTACAAGAATATAACTACTATAATACTGTCCCCTATGTACAAGAATATAACTACTATAATACTGCTCCTATGTACAAGAATATATCTACTATAATACTGCCCCTATGTACAAGAATATAACTACTATAATACTGCCCCTATGTACAAGAATATAACTACTATAATACTGCTCCTATGTAACAGAATATAACTACTATAATACTTCCCCCTTTGTACAAGAATATAACTACTATAATACTGCCCCTATGTACAAGAATATAACTACTATAATACTGCTCCTATGTACAAGAATATAACTACTATAATACTGCTCCTATGTACAAGAATATAACTACTATAATACTGTCCCTATGTACAAGAATATAACTACTATAATACTGCTCCTATGTACCAGAATATAACTACTGCAAAAATTAAAGATGTGTCTGACAGGATATCAGGACTCTTCAGACCTAAAGATGACTACCCATTCCTGCTAATACATGTGGGGACAAATGACACCACAAGAAGTGACCTGGAAACCATCTGCAGTGACTTTGAAAACTTAGGTAAGAAAGTGAAAGAACTGGGAGCTCAGGTGGTCTTCTCCTCCATCCTTCCAGTGGATGGCCATGGAACAAGGAGGTGGAATAAGATTCTGCAGGTGAACAACTGGCTACGTCGATGGTGCCGTCAGCAAGGATTTGGATTTCTGGATCACGGAGTGAATTACCTGTACGATGGACTACTTGCTAGAGATGGGGTGCACCTTACGAAGACTGGAAAACATGTATTTGGAAGTCGCCTTGCTACACTCATCAGGAGAGCTTTAAACTAGAACAATGTGGGAAGGGAAGCAAAACGCCAGCAAAAGCCTTACACCTGACAAATGCTATTGAGAACTCTGCTATTAGAAGTGAAGGGGAAGAACAAAGACAAAAAAATCTACATAATAAAAATATTGAAGAAAGAGAAACCAATCACAAACTAAAGTGTTTCTATACGAATGCACAAAGCATGGGCAACAAACAAGGAGAACTGGAGCTACTAACGCAGGAGAAGAAATATGATGTCATTGGAATCACTGAGACTTGGTGGGACGATACACATGATTGGAATACAAGGCTAGAAGGATACAACTTATTTGCAAGAAACAGACTTGATAAACGAGGAGGAGGTGTTACATTGTATGTTAGAAAAGCGTATATCTGCACAGAGATTGAAGCTTCAGAGACTGGGAGTTCTGTGGAAACTGTTTGGGTAAGAATACAAGGACAGAACAATGGAAAGGACACCATTGTAGGCATTTACTACAGGCCGCCTGTGCAAGCTGAAGATATGGATGAACTCTTTATGCATCAAATGGCCAAGTTCTCCAAAAAATATGACATAGTGGTCATGGGAGATTTCAACTATCCAGACATTAGTTGGGAATCTCTCTCAGGCAAAACTAACAGGTCCAGGAAATTCTTATCCTCTCTTGCTGACAACTTTATCTTCCAAAAGGTAATGGAGAAAACAAGGGGATCTGCTACCTTGGATCTAATCCTCATAAACAGGGAGGAAATGGTGGAGGAGGTAAGAGTGGCTGGGACCCTAGGAGGTAGTGACCATGCTATTTTAGAATTTTGGATAACAAGAGGAGGAAGACCTGTGAAGACTCAGACGTCAAGGTTAGATTTCAGAAAGGCAGATTTTAAGGAACTCAGAAAGAGAATTGGAGGGATCCAATGGCTGGATATCCTTAAGGACAAAAATGTCCAGGAAGGATGGAAAATCTTGAAAAATGAGATTCTCAAAGCACAATCGTTAACAATTCCGAAAAGAGGGAAGAATGGGAAGCATTTAAGAAAACCAGGATGGATGAACACAGAACTTAAACACATGCTAAAAAGGAAGAAAGAAATGTTTATCAAATGGAAAGAGGGAGGCATATCTAAAGAAGAATATACTGCCGTCTGCAGAACCTGCAGGGCACAAATCAGATTATCTAAAGCTGACAATGAATTAAGGCTTGCAAGTGACATCAAAAGCAACAAAAAAGGATTTTGGGGATACGTCAAAAGTAAAAGAAAAGTCAAAGATGCTATAGATTTTTACAGGATGAAAATGATGAAATGGTAAGTCAGGATGTTGAGAAGGCTGAACTTTTAAATTCCTATTTTGCATCTGTTTTCTCTCAGAAAGGAAATGTAACATCAACTGATCTTCACTGTCCTATTAAAGGAATAGAAGAATCCAGGATATCTATAAACAGAAAGACAGTGAGGAAACACTTAGCTAACCTAAATGAATTCAAGTCTCCAGGTCCAGATGAATTACACCCCAGGGTACTGAAGGGATAGCAGAAGAAATTCTTGAACCACTGTCCATAATCTTTGAAAATTCTTGGAGAACAGGAGAAGTCCCAGAAGACTGGAGAAGAGCAAATGTTGTTCCTATCTTCAAAAAGGGGAAGAAGGTGGACCCAGGGAACTACAGGCCGGTGAGTCTGACTTCTATACCAGGAAAGATCTTTGAACAAATTATTAAAGAACATGTATGCAAGTACCTGGATAAGAATGAAGTGATTAAACAGAGTCAGCATGGGTTTGTAACTAATAAGTCATGTCAGACTAACTTAATTTCCTTCTATGACAGAATCACTGACTGGGTGGATCAGGGAAATGCTGTAGATATAGTATATCTTGACTTCAGCAAAGCATTTGACAAAGTATCTCACACAATCCTTATTGAAAAAATGACTAAGTATGGAATGGACAAGGCAACTGTTAGGTGGATTCATAACTGGCTTAGTGATCGGACCCAAAGAGTGGTTGTAAATGGCTGCACATCCAGTTGGAAGAATGTCTCAAGTGGGGTACCACAAGGCTCTGTTTTGGGCCCTGTATTGTTCAACATCTTTATCAATGATTTAGATGAAGGAATTGAGGGTAAACTGATCAAATTTGCTGATGACACAAAGCTAGGAGGGGTAGCTAATACTAGAGAAGAGAGAGAGAGGATTCAAAAAGATATACATAAACTGGAGCAGTGGGCAGCAACTAACAGAATGGATTTTAACAGGGAAAAATGCAAAGTACTACATCTGGGCAATAAAAATGAAAAAAGCATATACAAAATGGGAGGAATAGGGCTAAGTAACAGCACATGTGAAAAAGACTTGGGTATACTAATTGATCACAGACTTAACATGAGTCAACAGTGTGATGCAGCAGCAAAAAGGCAAATGCAATTCTAGGATGTATCAACAGAAGCATACAGTCTAGATCACGTGAGGTCATTATTGCCCTCTACTCCTCTTTGGTCAGACCTCATCTGGAATACTGTGTCCAGTTTTGGGCACCACATTTTAAAAAAGACATCAACAAACTGGAGCAAGTTCAGAGAAGAGCCACCAGAATGGTGACTGGTCTGCAAACCATGTCCTATGAGGAACGGTTGCAGGATTTGGGAATGTTTAGCTTGCAAAAAAGAAGACTGAGAGGAGACTTAATAGCTGTCTACAAATATCTCAAGGGCTGTCACATTATAGAAGGATCATCTTTATTCTCATTTGCGCAAGGAAAGACTAGAAGCAATGGGATGAAACTGAATGGGAGGAGACACAGATTAGATATTAGAAAAAACTTTTTGACAGTTAGGGTGATCAATGAGTGGAACAGGCTGCCACAAGAGGTGGTGAGTTCTCCTTCAATGGAAGTCTTCAAACAGAGGCTGGATAGACATCTGTCTGGGATGATTTAGAGAATCCTGCTTTGAGCAGGGGGTTGGACCAGATGACCCAGGAGGTCCCTTCCAACTCTACCATTCTATGATTCTATGATTCTATGATTCTACTATAATACTGCTCCTATGTACAAGAATATAACTACTATAATACTGTCCCCTATATACAAGAATATAACTACTATAAAACTGCTCCTATGTACAAGAATATAACTACTATAATACTGCCCCTATGTACAAGAATATAACTACTATAATACTGCCCCTATGTACAAGAATATAACTACTATAATACTGCTCCTATGTACAAGAATATAACTACTATAATACTGCTCCTATGTACAAGAATATAACTACTATAATACTGTCCCTATGTACAAGAATATAACTACTATAATACTGCTTCTATGTACAAGAATATAACTACTATAATACTGCTCCTATGTACAAGAATATAACTACTATAATACTGCTCCTATGTACAAGAATATAACTACTATAATACTGCCCCTATGTACAAGAATATAACTACTATAATACTGCCCCCTATGTACAATGTGGTACACCAAAGGGGGTCTTGATGGATGGGAGATATATTTCTCCTAGCAGACTGGAGTTTGGTCAGGATTTTCCCTGATTTCAAGGTCATGTGATGAGGTCATAGTCATGTGATCAGGTCAGCTGATGTGTACCTCACCTGAGGGTGTGGACTAGGCCTATAAAACAAGGAGCTGTTGTAGTTGGTGGGTGTGGAAGGAAGGAGTTTGGCTGGAGTCAGCCTGGAAGCTTGTTTTTGTTACAGTGTGTCAGTGTGCACCAGGAAGCGAGTACCAGACCACCCGGAATGGCACCTGGCGGTCTCTGCTGTCTTGCAGCCGCTTAGTTAAGCCCGTCCCAAGCAAGGGTGAGTCTGGGACCAGTGGTTCTCCAAACTGGAGTGATTTATGTTCTGCTTTGATTTTGTTATCTGGACTTTTGTTGAACCCGTTATTAAAACCACTGAACTTTGAACTGTGTGTTTGCCTCATTACTGCGGCCCAGCCCCTGCCTACCAGAGCGGATCCCTACAATTGGTGGCTTGAATGCGGGCATACGCAGTGAGGTCAGGCTGTTTTTTTTGTGGATGTTTTTTTTTCTCTCTGAATGACAGTAAATGTCCTGGGTGAAGAAAGTGACGCAAAACCCGTGGATAGCTGTCCGGAGATGGAGAGCACAGTAAAAATGCTTGTGGAGGCCATGCGACAGCAGCAGCTGGCTATACAGCAGCAACAGCAGGCTACACAGCAGCAGGCTATGCAGCAGCAGGCTATACAGCAGTGACGCGCACCACACTGAGGTGGTACCAGGGCTATGGGGTACTCGGAGCCGAGCCCATTGATTTCCATGGGAGATGTCACTGGCAGCGGGACTCGTTCCGTGGCCCTGGCGGTCATGCAATGGGGATATTTACAGGGGATTATAAGGATAGGTAGTTCGTGACGCCACCTGTGGTGTCTGATCAATTGGACCAGCGCTGCTATAAGGATCTTCACAGGGGATGTTATGGGGCAGCTGGGTGGTAAGTCTCCCACAGGTGAGACGGGTCCCTGGAAGTCTATGGTGATGATGCAGGGTGTAGGTAATAATTCAGTCACACACAATGCAGCTTCTTTTCATACCTTTTACTTGTAGATGTTTCAGGCAGGTCCCGGGGAGCTGGTCGGGTGGAGAATGCACATTCGGGATAACCGCTGAGCAGGTTAGAGGCCTCCTTTACTTCATATGTAGGTGAGTCCAAACTTGCATAAAGCGAAGTTAACTCTGCAATCTCCAGCTTTTCTCAATAGCTGCAACGCCCGGCCGACATTGTGGTGGAGCCTTCTATGTCTCTGATCATCAGATGTTGAGAGAACTAAGTCCTTCTATGCTTGGCCTAGCTAAAAGTCCTTGTTCCCCCTGACTCCGGTTACGTATCGGCACTTAGGGCTACCTTCTGCGACCTGTAGTCCAGAAAGCCTCCGGGTATCTTGTTACTATGCTTGAAACACTAGCAACGCTTCGGACCCCGGTGTCTGGTGATTTAGTGCAGGTAATCCAATACCTGAAGCACTTCTCTCTGTCTTCTCCACTGTGCCCTTCGCCCTGCTTCCCGCTCTTAACATAAGCACTTGTAGCATTCATGGAAATGTCAGCTTTCTCCAGAGCTCGCTGATCCGCTCTCAGTATCCTCCAAGTCCAGACTGGACTGACACTGAACTGTCCTAAGACAGGAAACTGACTGACTGAACTCTCTGATGATCTGAGCTCTTCTCAGACAGGAAACAGACTGAACATTGAACAGACTGTGCCCACTCCTCTCCTCCTGCACAGACTGTCTGGAAGGACTGAACCTAGAATGCCACGTGTCACTACCTCTTATACCCCTAGTGGGTGTGTCTAAAAGTGTGAGTGACGTGAATGGATATCAAGCGTTGCGGTTACCTTCCTGTGCATTCTCCTGGATTTATGTGTGCCTGACATAGCTGGGCCACACATCCCCCCTTGATTAAACACAGCACTCCCGGGCTGTAAAAGAGAAAAAGAAAACATTTTTGTTTTTGCATTAACATCAACATTTTAACTCTTCCCATCCGGGAGGTAAGACTTCTTGAACGTTACAATTTGTACATTAGAAAAAATACAAAAGTATCAAAAGTATCAAACATTCTCATAAATACTAGACAAATTCTTGTGGAGGACCCGCACCAAAAACCTCCCACGTGGGTCCTGGGTGGGCTGCAGGACTTCTGACTGCAGACCTCACTCTAGGCCACACCATACGGGTTTTTCTTCAGAGGTAGATAGCAATGGTTTTGTGTAAAACCAAGATAGTGCACCATGGTGCAAACTATTTACATTAAAGTTTTTGGGCTGGCACAGTCCACAGCCACGCAGTCCATGCATGAGAAAAAAACATATTTCAAAACATATAAATAGAAATCACATTAATACTTGTTCAAACTTTATACATTTCTCAGGTGCAGTAAACCCTGTCTGGGTCTTGATAACTAATTTACTAGGACTACTCTTGATAACGAATAGGTAATTTTCCTTTAGTGATACGTTCTGACCTACGTGGGGTAGCATCAGGTATAGTAGTCTCTAGCCTGTCTGTTCTGCGTAACGGCAAACTATAGATACGACTCCACCTCTCTAGGGACCTGGCAAGAATGCTAGCGACTGGGCGAGGCGGTACTGCTTCACCAGGGGACTCCACTTCTTGTGGTTCCGCTGCTTGGGATCCCAATGGTTGAGGGTCTGCCGGAATAGGTCCTTCTGGAAGTGGCTCAACTGGCACAATTGGTATGACTGGATGTAGAGACTCCTCTTGCGGTTGATAAAACTGCAGCACAGGAATAATTACAGCATCTCCCACTCTGGGCCAATCTGCAGGTAAATCTCCCAAATCCGTATGTATGATCGCTTCATCATTTTCTTTCTGAAGGACAACAGTTTCTTCCTCACGAAGCTTTAATGGGCCAGGACACAACTTTAGATGATCTCTAGACACAGTTGCAGTCGTTTTTCCTCCATCCTTGCTAATGGCACAGACCTTTCTGTTATCAAAATTGGAATTTTGCACGACATATGGCTCCTGTTCCCACTGATCATCCAACTTTGCATTCTTCTTTTCCTTTTGAGCACCATTTCTCCAGGCATAAAAGGCGTAGCGGGAGCATTTTTGTTATAGTTCTTCTCTTGCTTTTCCCTTACTTTGTTGAGACTGTCTTCTACGCAGGCTTGTACTCTCTTGTACTGTTCCTGTCGAGTTGTGTCCCAATCTTCAGCACTGTCATCAGCCTCTGGTTCTACCACACCAAGTTCCAAATCCATCGGCAGTCTTCCTGGTCTCGCTCTCATAAGGTAGGCTGGAGTGCAGTTGGTGGAACTTACTGGTATGTGGTTGTACAAGTCGACCAGGTCAGGTAACAAGTCTGGCCACCGATTTCTTTCTTCCAGTGGTACAGATTTCAGTAAGTCGATGACAATGTGATTCATCTTTTCACAAAGGCCATTGGTCTGAGGGTGGTACGGTGTTGTTCTGATCTTCTTACATCCATATAAGTGACAGAATTCCTTAAACAGTTCAGCTTCGAATGCAGGACCTCGATCAGTCAGCACCTGCTCCGGATATCCGTGTGGTCTGCAGAAACTTGCTTGGAAGGTTCTTGCTGCTGTCTCTGCTGTCAGATCTTTGACAGGGGCGACCACCAGAAATTTGGAATAGTGATCCACCATGGTCAGGGCATATGAGTATCCTGACCTGCTTGGGGACAACTTGACGTGATCCAATGCCACGATCTCCAAGGGACGAGTCGTCCGATAGGCTGCAGGGGTGCTCTCTGACTATGATAGTCTTTTCGTCTGAGTCCACAGGGTCCACAATTCCGGCACCACTTCTCGATGGAGCTGCGCATCCCTACCCAGTAGAATCGACACCTCAACAGGGTCTCTAGCTTTTTCCAGCCAAAGTGTCCTGCTTGATCGTGGTAGCTTCTAACACCATTTGGATGTCTGCTCTGGGGACCACTATCTGCCAAACCATCTCATGGGTCCTTGGGTCGACGTATCTCCTGCACAACTTCTCACGGTAGATGAACAACCGGCTTCTCTCATTCCACAGGAGCTTTGCTGGTATAGGTGCGTCTTTCTCCAAGGAGGAACCTTCCTGTCTTATCAGCTCCTTGACACGGCTGACCACTGGATCGCTGTCCTGAGTTTCCTTCCAGCTGTGATGAGGTAAAGGGTTCAACATCTCACCACACCGCTTTCTGTAGACTCGTTGCTCTTGGACCATCCCATTTCGGTGGAACGCAGGTAGCTCGATTTCTTCCAGATCATCTGATTCTTCCTCCGTGTCGGATTCATGCGGCATTCTGGACAAGGCGTCCGCGTTAGCATTTTTACGGCCTGCCCTGTACTTGATGGTAAACTGATAATTTGACAGCCGAGCCATCCAACGTTGCTCCATGGCTCCCAGCTTGGCTGTTTCAAGGTGCATCAAGGGGTTGTTGTCCGTGTACGCAGTGAACTTGTTGGAGGCGAGGTAATGTTTGAATCTTTCGGTAATGGCCCAGACCAGCGCCAGAAACTCCAGTTTGAAGCTGCTATAGTTTTCCGGGTTCCTCTCAGTTGGCCTGAGTTTTCTGCTGGCATACGCGATGACTTTTTCTTGGCCATTCTGCTTCTGACTGAGGACAGCTCCTAATCCTTCGTTACTGGCATCTGTGTATAGCAGGAACGGTTGGCTGTAATCTGGGTAGGCTAAGATTTCATCGCCTGTCAGGATCTCTTTCATCTCTTTGAATGCCTCAGCTTGTTCTTTACCCCAATTGAATGGAGGGTTTCTGCTCTTGAGAGGTTGTCCTACCAGGAGGTCCTGCAAAGGCGCCGCTTTCTTGGTGTAATCTTTTACAAACCTCCTGTAGTAACCTGTTAGTCCCAGGAACTGACGCACCTCCTTTAGATTCTTCGGCTCCGGCCATTTCTGGATGGCTGTGACCTTCTCGGGGTCCGGCGCTACTCCTTCGGAACTGACAATATGTCCCAAGTACTGTACCTTTCGTTTGAGCAGATGGCATTTGGAGGGCTTCAGTTTCATCCCATACTTGGACAGTGACTCGAATACCTCTGCCAGGTGCTTCAGATGATCTTCATATGTCTTGGAGTACACAATCACGTCATCCAGGTACAGCAGCACAGTTTCGAAGTTGAGATGTCCCAGGCAGCTCTCCATCACTCTCTGGAATGTTCCTGGGGCACTGCTGAGGCCAAACGGCATTCTGTCAAACTCGCAGAGTCCCATTGGGGTGGTGAAAGCAGTTTTCTCCCGTTCCTCCTCAGCCACAGCTACTTGCCAGTACCCACTAGTGAGGTCGAGGGTAGAAAAGTAGTTAGCCGTTTTCAGAGCAGCTAAGGATTCCTCAATGCGTGGCAGTGGGTATGCATCTTTATGTGTTATGCGATTTACTTGTCGGTAATCTACACACATTCTCATGCTACCATCCTTTTTCTTAACTAGAACTAGAGGTGCTGCCCAGGGGCTACAACTATCCCTTATCACCCCGGCTTCCTTCATGTCACGCAACATTTCTTTAGCTTTCTGATAGTGGGCTGGAGGTATAGGCCTGTACCGCTCTTTGATGGGAGGATGACTGCCTGTAGGGATATGATGCTGTACTCCCTTAATTGTCCCAAAGTCAAGTGGGTGTTTGCTAAATACTTGTGCGTACTCTTGTACCACCCGTAGTACCCCCTGTTTCTGGTGGACGGAAGTGGTATCTGTCCCTATATGAAGCTGCTGACACCAATCCGCTACTGGGGTTGCCGGATCATTATCCTCCGCTAGTTGGCGGGAGGCTAAGGACTCGGTTGTGAGGATAGAATTGTTATCTACGGCATGTAATTTAGCAACTGTGGCATAACGTGGTAAATTTACTTAGTCGTCCCCCCAGTTGAGAAGTCGTACTGGTACTCTCCTATTTATTACTTCCACTACCCCTCTAGCAGTCATGAGTGTAGGTCTGTGCTCTGAGCGATGGGGTTCTACTACTGCTTGGTAGTTCTGTCTTCTCAGACCTATGGCTGCTCTACACCATATTAACATTTCACTCATTGGGGGTATTACAATGGGGTTCGAGTCTGTGACCCGTACATTACCGATTTCACCATCTGTAAGCTTCGCTTGCTGCTGGCACATCAGGGCCCGGATCTCCCTCTGGATCACTCCCTTCTGCTTTGGCTTGGCAACTTCAGCGAGCTGTTGGAGCAAAAACACAACTTCTCCCAGACAGTTACTGATAATGTTAGTACCTAATATCACATTTAGGCCATTTTCCTCATTTACAGTCCTGACTACTAGAAGTCCCTGATCCTTCAGCTCCACTCTGCCCACTTTTACGTCCACATTTTTGGCTCCAAGTACTTCAACAGGGAGACCATTAGAGGCGTATACTGTAAAGTCAGGGCTCGGGGCTGGAGACTGTCCATGGACCAGAATTTATTATAAAGGACATCAGGTATGATGGTCACCTGAGATCCAGTGTCCAGTAGTGCAGGAATTGCAATCCCGTCCAGAATGATGGACAGGTAGGGTCGTCCACCCACGAACCTGCGGTTCCAGTCTAAGGGGCCTGATGAGTC
This sequence comes from Oophaga sylvatica, assembly GCA_033576555.1. NCBI lineage: Eukaryota > Metazoa > Chordata > Amphibia > Anura > Dendrobatidae > Oophaga > Oophaga sylvatica. Next base: position 1,828,105 of record JARQOD010000001.1, on the reverse strand, counting down.
TACTCCTGGGTGTCGGCCCTCTGACCCAGGATCGGCTCGTTTAAAGGACATTGCTGAGCCATATGACCTTTTTGGTTGCAGCGGTAGCAGATGATCTCTCGGCGAGGATGTTGTTGATCAGGAGTCGCTACTGGGGGTGGCGTGGTCCTCCTCCGGTGAGGCGACATCCTCCGTTTCCTCCGATTCATCCAAGGGACATCCTCCGGACAGTCGGCTAGTAGAATCTTTCCTCCTTCCTCTTTCCGCAGTTGCAGAGCATCTATTACAGCGGCCAAGTTCTTAGTCAGCTGGCGCACTTCCGAGCGCAGACATTCCAACTCACTAGGGGGCGCCACCTGCGTTTTAGCTTCTGCCACCTGCGGGGAAAAGGTGGGTACTGCCGGCTTTAGAGTGGCTTCACCCGGGTGATACTGATTTGCCACCTCTGACTTTTCCAAGGGTCGCAGTCCTTTTATTGCCATGTCCTTTAGGGCATCAAAAGTGGCATCTGGATGATCCAAGGACCACCAGTTTACAGTCCTGCGTTCCTCTGGAGACCTCAGTCCCCGCACGAATTGCTCTTTTAACATTTGGCTTTCATCAATGGGACTTGTGGGGTTAGCCTGTTTAAGAGCTCGCAGGGCCCCCTGTAGTCGGCAGGCGTAGTCCCTAATACTGTCACCCGGTCTCTGGAAGCACTGATAAAATGCCATCCGGAGATCCGTTTCTGTGCGGTCCTCAAAGATGGCCTGTAGCTTTAAGAGAATCGCAGGTACTGACTCGTGGTCCGCAGCGGGCCAAGTCTCTACTTCTCTCTCAGCCGCACCAGCTAACTGCCCTATTAACACTGCAGCTTTTTGCTTTTCAGTCATTGAGTACATATCCAAAATACTACATATCTTCCGTTTAAACCCTGGCAGGGTGTCTGGCTCGCCGCTGTACTGGGGGAGCCACTTCGCTCCAGGCATGTATGGGAGCGTTAGCGGCATGAGCGGGACCACCGGGCCAGGTGAGGGGCCCGCACCTCCATCCTGCACTACAACGCCAAGCGGTGGGCTATTGGGGCCACCGGCGGGGGCCGCTCCGTCTGCCGGTTGCTGCGACATGTTGATGCCCCCTTGGTTAATCGGAGCCTACCTCTTTCACAGGCTGCAGCGTCGCAGGCACAGCGGTGGAGACAGGACCTTTGTCGCTGGCGCTCTGATGTCAGAGCGTTCACTTCCTGTTTCACAGGCCCTGCCGCCGCGTCAGAGTTGGGGGCGTGTCCAGGCAACAGCGCGCTCTTTCAGGTACGCCCCCCTTCTTCACCAGCGCCTGAGGGCGCGAATATTGCGATAAAGATGACGGTATAATGGCGCCAAACACAGCAAACAGTCTTTTTCACCAAACAGTTCAATAGGCAACACAGGACTCACAATTGCAAGTTTCGCATCCTGTTCGTGACGCCAAGTAGATGACGTGCACCACACTGAGGTGGTACCAGGGCTATGGGGTACTCGGAGCCGAGCCCATTGATTTCCATGGGAGATGTCACTGGCAGCGGGACTCGTTCCGTGGCCCTGGCGGTCATGCAATGGGGGATATTTACAGGGGATTATAAGGATAGGTAGTTCGTGACGCCACCTGTGGTGTCTGATCAATTGGACCAGCGCTGCTATAAGGATCTTCACAGGGGATGTTATGGGGCAGCTGGGTGGTAAGTCTCCCACAGGTGAGACGGGTCCCTGGAAGTCTATGGTGATGATGCAGGGTGTAGGTAATAATTCAGTCACACACAATGCAGCTTCTTTTCATACCTTTTACTTGTAGATGTTTCAGGCAGGTCCCGGGGAGCTGGTCGGGGTGGAGAATGCACATTCGGGATAACCGCTGAGCAGGTTAGAGGCCTCCTTTACTTCATATGTAGGTGAGTCCAAACTTGCATAAAGCGAAGTTAACTCTGCAATCTCCAGCTTTTCTCAATAGCTGCAACGCCCGGCCGACATTGTGGTGGAGCCTTCTATGTCTCTGATCATCAGATGTTGAGAGAACTAAGTCCTTCTATGCTTGGCCTAGCTAAAAGTCCTTGTTCCCCTGACTCCGGTTACGTATCGGCACTTAGGGCTACCTTCTGCGACCTGTAGTCCAGAAAGCCTCCGGGTATCTTGTTACTATGCTTGAAACACTAGCAACGCTTCGGACCCTGGTGTCCGGTGATTTAGTGCAGGTAATCCAATACCTGAAGCACTTCTCTCTGTCTTCTCCACTGTGCCCTTCGCCCTGCTTCCCGCTCTTAACATAAGCACTTGTAGCATTCATGGAAATGTCAGCTTTCTCCAGAGCTCGCTGATCCGCTCTCAGTATCCTCCAAGTCCAGACTGGACTGACACTGAACTGTCCTAAGACAGGAAACTGACTGACTGAACTCTCTGATGATCTGAGCTCTTCTCAGACAGGAAACAGACTGAACATTGAACAGACTGTGCCACTCCTCTCCTCCTGCACAGACTGTCTGGAAGGACTGAACCTAGAATGCCACGTGTCACTACCTCTTATACCCCTAGTGGGTGTGTCTAAAAGTGTGAGTGACGTGAATGGATATCAAGCGTTGCGGTTACCTTCCTGTGCATTCTCCTGGATTTATGTGTGCCTGACATAGCTGGGCCACACAGCAGCAACAGCAGGCTATACAGCAGCAGGCTATGGAGCGGCAACAGGAATCCAACAATCTACTGATGCAACACATCACAGCGCCGCAGACAGCAGGAGCTGCCCCGGGACGTCAGGATGTCCGGAAAGTGGTACGCACAGCGATTCCGAAAATGGAAAAGTCAGATGACGTCGAGGTGTACCTGGAGGTGTTTGAAGGCGTGGCTGAGAGGGAGAGACTACCCCGGGACCAGTGGGCCGAGATCGTGGCTCCGTTTTTGGCTCCAGGACCCGCGAAAGCCTATAGAGACCTACCCCCCGAGCACCAGAGGGACTACGAGATCGTCAAGGGTGAGATACTCGCACGTCTTGGGGTAAATGTGTTAGTCCGGGCTCAGCGGGTACACCAGTGGAAGTTTTCCCCTTCCGAGCCAGCTCGGTCCCAGTATTATGACTTGATACACCTGATAGAAAAGTGGTTGCAGCCGGAAGTGTTGTCACCCCGCGCTATGCTGGATCGTATAGTGACTGATAAATTCTGGAGAACTTTGCCCCACACCCTTCAAACATGGGTTGGACAGGCAGCCCCTACTGATGGTCTCCAAATGGTAGACCTCATTGAAAGATATGGGCTACCAAGGAGATACAGGGAGAGACTACCCGGAAGGTAATGAGTAAATTCCCCAAACCTTCACCCGCCGTTCGGCGAGCAGAGACTCGGAAGGCCGCCCAGGACACGTCTGGGGACGAAAGGGGCCCCATAATCTGTTGGCAGTGCCAAGAACCAGGACATGTGAGAGCTGATTGCCCCCACCTGACTGAGCCCATGGACACAAACTATGGGTACTATCAGTCTCACTATGCCGAACACATGTGTGCAGTGGGTAAACCAGAGGGACCCAATATGAACCATTTGTGTAAAGTGGAGGTGGAGGGTAACCCTGCTGTGGCTCTACTGGACTCAGGGAGTCTCGTGACCCTAATACGAGCCAGCCACGTCCAGATCAGTGAGTATACTGGTCGGAAGATGGGTGTGTTGTGTATACATGGGGACCTAAAACATTATCCTACCGCCCTGGTGATGATAAACACGCCAGCGGGGAGGAGGTGCCGCGAGGTGGGGGTGGTGGTGAATTTGCATTATGATGTAATAATGGGGAGAGATTTTCCGTTATTTTCTGTGCTTTGGCCTGTAATTACCCCTCCCATGGAACAGTCATCGGCACCAGTGGCAACCAGGTTGCATTCTCCAGAAATCGGGCATGAACCTGGTGGCCCAGAGGAAGATGTGCTGGCGGTAGGAGTACCTTTGCCTTCGGTGGAGGAGGAAAACCCCTCTCCTATAGAAGTGTTAGCTGGGGAGATGGAAGATTTGCCACCGGGACCAGAATTGTCAGACTTAAATGTGGCAGGTGCCAATTTTGGTACGGCGCAACTCCGGGACCCTACGTTGACTCGAGCCCGGGAAAATGTACTGGTTGTCAATGGGGAACCCCAACACCCCGGGGCAGCTACAGTATTTCCCCGATTCGAGCTGAACCAAGATTTACTGTATCGGGTTGACAAAATACATGGGGAAATTGTCGAGCAATTGGTGGTACCGCAGTTATATCGGAGGTTGGTAATGGACTTAGCGCATGCGCATGTACTAGGGGGACATCTGGGCCAAAAGAAAACCCTAGACAGAATTCTACAGCGGTTTTACTGGCTAGGGGTCTATGAAGAAGTTAAACGGTATTGTAACTCTTGTCCCGTGTGCCAGGTAACCAGTCCGCAGCCTCATTTTCGGAGTCCCTTGGTGCCATTACCTATTATAGAGGTCCCGTTTGAGAGAATAGCCATGGATCTGGTGGGGCCGGTTAATAAATCAGCAAGGGGTCACCAACACATCCTCGTAGTTCTAGATTACGCTACCAGGTATCCTGAGGCTATTCCCCTGCGACACACCTCAGCCAAACTGATCGCAAAAGAACTCATGGGTATGTTCTCTCGGGTGGGAATCCCTCAAGAAATCTTAACAGATCAGGGGACCCCCTTTATGTCAAAAATCATGAAGGAACTCTGCCACTTGTTAAGTGTTAAACAGTTGCGCACATCTGTCTATCATCCCCAAACAGACGGTTTAATAGAAAGGTTCAATAAAACCCTGAAGAATATGTTGAAAAAAGCAGTCTCTAAAGATGGTAAGGACTGGGATCTCTTGTTGCCATACATGATGTTTGCAGTGCGGGAGGTGCCCCAGGCATCTACGGGGTTCTCGCCCTTTGAACTATTATATGGCAGACATCCCCGTGGCTTACTCGATATAGCTAAAGAGGCCTGGGAAAACCAACCAACTCCCCACAAAAGTGTGATAGAACATGTGGCCAAAATGCAAGAGAGAATGGAGACAGTCCTACCATTAGTCCGAGAACACATGGAAGCAGCACAAAGGTCACAGAGGCAGGTCTATAACCGGGAGGCACGGGTAAGGTCCTTTAACCCTGGGGATCGGGTGTTGGTACTTGTGCCTACAGTGGATAGTAAGTTCCTTGCAAGGTGGCAGGGACCCTACGAGATTATAGAGAAGGTGGGTCCAGTAAACTATAAAGTACACCAACCAGGGCGGAGAAAGCCAGAACAAGTATACCATGTGAATCTGCTCAAACCATGGAAAGACAGAGACCCGCTTGGTGAGCATTGTCCACGGCCTGCATTTCCAGTAGAGATGGCTTCCTTGCCTCAGGAGAAGGCAAGAGAAGTCCTCTCCGCCGTCAAAATAGCAGACACTTTGTCGCCCAGACAAGTTCAGGAAGTCCGAGAGTTTGTTAGCCGAAATACCGATGTTTTTTCGGAACTTCCTGGTCGTACCTCCCTAATCCAACATGACATTGTCACGGAGCCGCAGGCCAAAGTCCGATTAAAGCCATATTGGGTGCCTGAGGCCTGGCGACAAGCCATCTCGGAAGAGGTCAAGAAGATGCTGCAGTTAGGGGTCATTGAAGAGTCCCAGAGTGAGTGGGCCAGCCCAATAGTCCTAATACCAAAGCGAGATGGGACACTGAGGTTCTGTAATGACTTCAGAAAACTGAATGAAATTTCTAAATTTGACGCCTACCCCATGCCCCGGGTCGATGAGTTAATAGAGCGGTTTGGGCAGGCCCGGTATTTTTCAGTCATTGACCTCACAAAAGGGTATTGGCAGGTGCCCCTAACAAAAGCAGCGAGAGAGAAAACTGCTTTTGTAACACCCGAGGGACTGTTCCAGTATATAGTCCTACCCTTCGGGTTGCATGGCGCTCCAGCGACATTCCAGAGGTTAATGGACATTGTTCTTCGTCCTCATCGCCGATATGCCGCGGCCTATCTGGACGATATTGTGGTGTACAGTACAGACTGGGAAAGTCACTTAGCCAAGGTACAGGCGGTGATAGATTCTCTGAGACAAGCAGGGCTAACTGCCAACCCAAAGAAGTGTTCCATAGGGTTGGAGGAAGCTCGGTACCTGGGGTATGTGATTGGGAGAGGAGTTATCAAACCCCAAATAAACAAAGTGGAGGCAATCCAAAACTGGCCCCGTCCCCTCACCACAAAACAAGTGAAAGGGTTTTTGGGGTTAGTGGGATACTACCGGTGGTTTATTCCCAATTTTGCAACCCTGTCGGCGCCGTTAACTGACTGCCTAAAAGGGAGGAAGTCAGTAATGGTGCGATGGAATGATCAGCTTGAAGAAGCGTTTGTAAAACTAAAAGGGGCACTGTGTGGGTCACCAGTTCTGATCACACCCGACTTCAAAAGAGAATTCATTGTCCAGACTGATGCGTCAGAGGTAGGTCTGGGTGCCGTGTTGTGTCAGGAGGTTAACGGGGAGGAGCATCCTATTAGTTTCCTGAGTCGAAAGCTTACTCCAGCTGAAACCAGATACAGCATTGTAGAGAGAGAGTGCCTGGCCATCAAGTGGGCACTGGAGTCATTGCGCTACTATCTGTTGGGGAGAACGTTTCGGTTGGTAACTGATCATTCCCCTCTGACTTGGATGAGTCAAGCCAAAGAGAGAAATGCACGAGTCACCAGGTGGTTTCTGTCCCTGCAAAATGTCAAATTTTCAGTAGAACATCGGGCAGGCAAATTACAGGGAAACGCAGATGCACTGTCCAGAGTTCACTGTATGTCATGTGTCCACCCTCCTAAGGTTGAACAAAGGGGGAGGTATGTGGTACACCAAAGGGGGTCTTGATGGATGGGAGATATATTTCTCCTAGCAGACTGGAGTTTGGTCAGGATTTTCCCTGATCTCAAGGACCTATGATGAGGTCATAGTCACGTGATCAGGTCAGCTGATGTGTACCTCACCTGAGGGTGTGGACTAGGCTTATAAAACAAGGAGCTGTTGTAGTTGGTGGGTGTGGAAGGAAGGAGTTTGGCTGGAGTCAGCCTGGAAGCTTGTTTTTGTTACAGTGTGTCAGTGTGCACCAGGAAGCGAGTACCAGACCAACCGGAATGGCACCTGGCGGTCTATGCTGTCTTGCAGCCGCTTAGTTAAGCCCGTCCCAAGCAAGGGTGAGTCTGGGACCAGTGGTTCTCCAAACTGGAGTGATTTATGTTCTGCTTTGATTTTGTTATCTGGACTTTTTGTTGAACCCGTTATTAAAACCACTGAACTTTGAACTAAAAGCCTGTGTGTTTGCCTCATTACTGCGGCCCGGCCCCTGCCAACCAGAGCGGATCCCTACAACAAGAATATAACTACTATAATACTGCCTCTATGTACAAGAATATAACTACTATAATACTGCCTCTATGTACAAGAATATAACTACTATAATACTGCTCCTATGTACAAGAATATAACTACTATAATACTGCTCCTATGTACAAGAATATAACTACTATAATACTGCCTCTATGTACAAGAATATAACTACTATAATACTGCCTCTATGTACAAGAATATAACTACTATAATACTGCTCCTATAAACAAGAATATAACTACTAATAATACTGCCCCTATGTACAAGAATATAACTACTATAATACTGCCCCATATGTACAAGAATATAACTACAATAATGCTGCCCCCTGTGTACAAGAATATAACTACTATAATACTGCCCCTATGTACAAGAATATAACTACAATAATGCTGCCCCCTATGTACAAGAATATAACTACTATAATACTGCTCCTTTGTACAAGAATATAACTACTATAATATGCACCTATATACAAGAATATAACTACTATAATACTGCCCCTATATACAAGAATATAACTACAATAATGCTGCCCCCTATGTACAAGAGTATAACTACTATAATACTGCTCCTTTGTACAAGAATATAACTACTATAATACTGCCCCTATGTACAAGAATATAACTGCTATAATACTGCCCCTATGTACAAGAATATAACTACTATAATACTGCTCCTATATGGTATTTAACTATTGCAAGTTACTTCAGTGAATCCTGCATGTCTCATCTATGTTATTCATCTTAGCAGCATATATAATGGACCATTAATTAATGGTATATAGTTATTTAAACTTACTCTGCTTGTCCTCTTATGATATGAGGTCAAGTAACTTTTCAAAGTAGTTTATGACCCGTGTAGGCCTGGACACTTGTTTATCTGCTCACTACATTTATTGTGTCCTGCTGTCTCAACTTAGTTTGACTGATTGCTATCGAGTGAGAGAGGTAAAAAAAAATTCTTAGATCTTGCCTCCTATATATTGAGGCATAGTCTGGGGAAGCATTTATGCAGGGTAGCATTTATGTACATGTAATCGAAGTACATGTATCAAAGTATTGCCGCAGTTATACATGGCAGTTAGACAGGGAAGGAGACAGGTAAGACAAATTACAAAATCTATTCCCTCTACATTATTATTATTATCTATTATTATAGCGCCATTTAATCCATGGCGCTTTACATGTGAGGTGGGGTATACATAATAAATACAAGTACAGAAATCTTAGACAATACAAGTTACGACTGGCATAGTAGGAGAGAGTACCCTGCCCGTGAGGGCTCACAATCTACAAGGGATGGGTGAGGATACAGTGGGTGAGGGTAGAGCTGGTCATGCAGCGGTTTGGTGGATCTGTGGTTACTGCAGGTTGTAGGCTTGTCGGAAGAGGTAGGTCTTCAGGTTCTTTTTGAAGATTTCCATGGTAGTCGAGAGTCTGATATGTTGTGGTAGAGAGTTCCAGAGTAGGGGGATGCGCGGGAGAAATCTTGTATGCGATTGTGGGAAGAGGAGATAAGAGGGGAGTAGAGAAGGAGATCTTGTGAGGATCGGAGGTTGCGTGCAGGTAGGTACCGGGAGACGAGGTCACAGATGTTTGGAGGACACAGATTGTGGATGGCTTTGTATGTCAAGATTAGGGTTTTGAACTGGAGTCTTTGTGTAATGGGGAGCCAGTGCAGGGATTGACAGAGGGGAGAGGCCGGGGAATAGCGGGGGGACAGGTGGATTAGTTGGGCAGCAGAGTTTAGAATAGATTGGAGGGGTGCAAGAGTGTTAGAGGGGAGGCCACAGAGCAGGAGGTTGCAGTAGTCGAGGCGGGAGATGATTAGGGCATGGACTAGGGTTCTACATTTGGATTACAACACATATTCACCCTATGCATCTGCATAATTTATATCCTGGCTGCTGCATTCACTCACATCGACCGCCCTTGCATTACCCCTTTACACTCCATCCATATCGGCCCCTCTGTCCTTTCCTCTCCTATGTATAACACTCACGCTCTTTTTACTCTGCTGAACAGCACAAATCCTCTCAGTCCCACCATCCAACACACAAGACGCTCTCACAAATCACTTAACCATCTGCTCACTCTTTCTATTCTCCTTCTTTTAGTCGCAGGAGATATTGCTCCAAACCCCAGCCCCCCATGTAATAGCAAGTCAAGCCTTCCAACTGCTACACTCAGAAACCCCTCTAATCTTATTAATATTCCCTGCATGCCTTCTGTCTCTTTCAATTGTGCCCTTTGGAATTCTCGCTCAGTGTGTAATAAACTCCCCTTCATTTATGACTTTTTCCTTTCAAATTCTCTTAACCTTCTAGCTCTTACTGAAACCTGGATCCACCAGTCAGACACCACCGCTGCTGCTGCTCTCTCATATGGTGGACTACACTTCTCTCATACCCCAAGATCGGACAACAGAGCAGGTGGAGGCGTTGGTCTGCTCTTATCACCCAAATGTACTTTTCAAGTTATCCCTCAAGTACCCTCACTTGTCTTCCTTCTTTTGAGGTCCATGCTGTCAGACTCTACATCCCCTTCTCCATGCGAGTGGCAGTGGTGTATCGTCCTCCCGGCCCTTGTCATCAGTTCCTGGATCACTTTGCCACCCGGCTTCCACATTTTCTTTCCTGTGATATCCCCACCCTCATCATGGGTGATTTCAACATCCCCACTGCTCTTCCCCTCTCCCCATCTGCTTCTCACCTTTTATCTCTAACCTCCTCTTTCGGCCTCTTGCAGCATACTAACTCCCCCACGCATGAAGATGGAAACTCCCTCGACTTGGTTTTCTCCCGGCTTTGCTCAGTGGATGATTTCACAAACTCCCCTCTCCCGCTCTCTGACCACAACCTTCTTTCATTCTCTATCAAGAACTGCCATCCCGCTCAGGTCACCCCAACTTTCCACACATATAGAAACATACAAGCCATTAACACCAAGAAACTTATGAAGAACTTGCAGTCATCATTTGACCCTATCTCCTCTCTCTCATGTCCAGATTCTGCACTGAAGCATTACAACGAAACTCTGCAAAGTGCCCTGGATGAAACTGCACCTCCTATACATAAAACAATACGACACAGACGCCGACAACCGTGGCACACGCTGCAAACATGTTTCCTGCAGCGGTGCTCCAGGTGCGCCGAACGTCTGTGGAGGAAATCTAATCTATCTGAAGATTTCATACATTACAAGTTTATGCTTAAAACATACAACTCTGCCCTTCACCTCTCCAAACAAACCTATTTCAACACCCTCATCACCTCACTATCCAATAATCCCAAACGTCTCTTTGACACTTTTTACTCCCTACTGAACCCAAAAGTGGAGGTTCCAACCACGGATCTCCGCGCTGACAATGTTAAGGCTGGCGGAACGCACAAAATAAATATAAATAATAAGTGCATTCGCAGCCCGGGGTCCACCGTGCAGGCAGAGCCTGCTGCTAGTAGGATGGCGGTATGGCGAACTCTGTTACTTCACAGAGTCGCAACTATGGACACTGTGGCCCTATATGGCGGTGTAAGCGAACTCTGTTACACCACAGAGTCGCTAAGGTAGAAACGCAGAAATATGGACTGTATCCTGTTAACTCCACAGGGATGCACAGACAACTGCTGTGCGGACAGCAGTCCGTAGTAACGCAATCAGCAACGCAATCAGACAATCTCCTCACCGGAGAAGCTGGTATTCTAGGGGCTTATTTCAGCCGAGCCCTAAACACGTGCATACAATCTCCTCACTAGAGGTGCTGGTATTCTAGGGGCTTATTTCAGCCGAGCCCTAACACATGCATGTAAGATCACCCTGGCGCAAAGCACATAATGTGATTGATACTAGCGCATGGCGGCACGACCATGCCACCCTTTTATAGTAGCAACTACAGGACCTGCCAGATAAGGACCAATAGGAAACTGCTCCAGAACACAAGTGGTTTCAGGACCTTCCTGACAGACCAATAGGAGCTGCTGCAGTACCTGAGCATGTGACCCCTGATCTCCAATGAGAGATCTTACTCTGGGCATGCTCAGAAGGGGAAAGCAAGGACTGTCCTAATGACGTCTGCTCGCCGCTAACCAGTACTGGCTCCAATAGCAGAGCCTAGGAGAGCAGCAGTAATCCTCTGCACAATGTTAGACTGGGCGAGACGCTGGGACCGACGTCTAAGCTGAGCAGAGTCCACTGCAGCCGGAGACGGATGGGAGACCGCAGCAGGGACGGCTTGAGATTCCCCTTGTGCAGAAGCGGGAACTCGACCCCTAACAGACGATCTGGCCAATTATTTCAAAGAAAAAATTGACCACATCCGACAGGAAATTATCTCCCAATCCCCTCACACCATGCACTGTCCTCCCTCCCCCACTGCATCCAGCTCACTCTCTCATTTTGAACCAGTCACAGAAGAAGTAATCAGGCTCCTTGCATCTTCTCGCCCTACTACTTGCGCCAGTGACCCCATTCCGCCACATCTCCTCCAGTCCCTTTCCCCTGCTGTCACCTCTCACCTAACAAAAATATTCATCCTCTCTCTCTCTTCGGGTATCTTTCCCTCCTCATTTAAGCATGCCATCATACATCCATTACTTAAAAAATCATCCCTCGACCAAAACTGTGCCGCTAACTATAGACCTGTCTCTAATCTTCCCTTCATCTCTAAACTCCTGGAATGCCTGGTCCACACCCGTCTTACCCGCTATCTCTCAGATAACTCTCTTCTCGACCCTCTTCAAACTGGTTTCCGCTCTTTACACTCTACTGAAACTGCCCTCACTAAAGTCTCTAATGATCTTCTAACAGCTAAATCTAATGGTCACTACTCCATGCTAATTCTCTTGGATCTCTCCGCAGCATTCAACACTGTGGACCATCAGCTCCTCCTCACTATGCTCCGCTCCATCGGCTTCAAGGACACCGTTCTCTCCTGGTTCTCCTCCTATCTCTCTGACCGCTCCTTCACTGTATCTTTTGCTGGTTCCTCCTCCTCTCATCTTCCCCTTACTGTTGGGGTTCTTCAAGGATCAGTCCTAGGCCCCCTCCTCTTCTCTTTGTATACTGCCCCTATTGGACAAACAATCAGTAGATTTGGTTTCCAGTACCATCTCTATGCTGATGACACCAATTATACACTTCTTCACCCGTTATCACTCCTGCCTTTTTAGAAAGCACCAGTGATTGTCTTACCGCTGTCTCTAACATCATGTTCTCCCTCTATCTGAAACTGAACCTGTCAAAAACGGAACTCCTCATGTTTTCCTCCATCTACTAACCTACCTTTGCCTGACATTGCCATCTCCGTGTGTGGTTCCACTATTACTCCCCGCTGTCTTGGGGTCATACTTGATTCCGAGCTTTCATTCACCCCCGACATCCGATCACTGGCTCGCTCTTGTTATCTCCACCTCAAAAACATCTCTAGAATTCGACCTTTTCTTACTTTCGACTCTGCAAAAACTCTTACTGTTTCTCTTATTCATTCTCGTCTGGACTATTGTAACGCTCTACTAATCGGTCCCCCTCTTACCACACTCTCCCCTCTCCAATCTGTCCTGAATGCTGCAGCCAGGATCATATTCCTCACCAACCGTTACACCGATGCCTCTACCTTGTGCCAGTCATTACACTGGTTACCCATCTACTACAGAAGTCAGTACAAACTTATTGCCCTCACCCACAAAGCACTCCATGGCTCAGCACCACCCGACATCTCCTCCCTCATCTCAGTCTATCTCCCTACCCGTGCCCTCCGTTCTGCTAATGACCTGAGGTTAGCATCCTCAAAAATCAGAACCTCCCACTCCCGTCTCCAAGACTTTTCACGTGCTGCGCCAATTGTTTGGAATGCACTACCCAGGTTAATACCATTAATCCCCAATCCCCACAGTTTTAAGCGTGCCCTAAAAACGCATTTGTTCAGACTGGCATACCGCCTTAACGCATTAACCTAACTATCCCTCTTGGCCCATTCAAAAAAATTTTCTATCATAATCAGGTACCTCGTATTATGTTCTCACCCGCTTTATGCATTTAATAGTCCTCTGTGTCTGCACTGTTACATACATTGGCTGTTAACTGATTCATGCAGAATTACATGAACACCTGATTCTTACACTATGGCTGGTCCAAACAAAGAAAGCAATTGTTACCATCTACCTTCCGTGTCTCCCCTTTTCCTCATAGATTGTAGCTGTGAGCAGCAGGGCCCTCATTCCTCTTGGTATCTACTTTGATCTGTGTTTATTGTTACGCTGTAATGTCTATTGTCTGTACAAGTCCCCTCTATAATGTACAGCGCTGCGGAATATGTTGGCGCTATAGAAATAAAAATTATTAATTATTATTATCTACAGGAATATATATATAATACTGCTCCTATGTACAAGAATATAACTACTATAATACTGCTCCTATGTACAAGAATATAACTACTATAATACTGCTCCTATGTACAAGAATATAACTACTATAATACTGCCCTATGTACAAGAATATAACTACTATAATACTGCCCTATGTACAAGAATATAACTACTATAATACTGCCCCTATATACAAGAATATAACTACTATAATACTGCTCCTATATACAAGAATATAACTACTATAATACTGCTCCTATATACAAGAATATAACTACTATAATACTGCTCCTATATACAAGAATATAACTACTATAATACTGCCCCTATTACAAGAATATAACTACTATAATACTGCTCCTATATACAAGAATATAACTACTATAATATACTGCTCCTATATACAAGAATATAACTACTATAATTACTGCCCCTATATACAAGAATATAACTACTATAATACTGCCCCTATGTACAAGAATATAACTACTATAATACTGCTCCTATATACAAGAATATAACTACTATAATACTGCTCCTATATACAAGAATATAACTACTATAATACTGCTCCTATATACAAGAATATAACTACTATAATACTGCTCCTATATACAAGAATATAACTACTATAATACTGCCCCTATGTACAAGAATATAACTACTATAATACTGACCCTATGTACAAGAATATAACTACTATAATACTGCTCCTATATACAAGAATATAACTACTATATATCTTGCTCCTATATACAAGAATATAAATACTATAATACTGCCCCTATGTACAAGTAATAAAACTACTATAATACTGCTCCCTATATAAAAGAATATAACTACTATAATTCTGCTCTATATACAGAATATAACTACTAATATTATGCTCCTATATACATGAATATAAACTAGATAATATGCTCCCTATATACAAGAAATATAACTACTATTATACTGCCCCTATGTACAAGAATATAACTACTATATTACTGCCCCTATGTACAAGAAGTATAACTACTATAATTCTGCCCTATGTACCAAGTAATATAACTGCTATAATACTGTACCGATATACAGAATTTATAACTACTATAATTACTACCCCTATATACAAGAGTTATACTACTATAATACTGCCCCTATGTACAGAATATACTACTTATAAACTGCTCTATGTACAAGCATATAACTACATAATACTGCTCCTATGTACAAGAATATAACTACTATATATTGTCTCTATGTAGGGAAGTATGTCTTTGTGGGATGCTATTATTCATTTTCCTTTATGTTACATGTTCTAGATTTCTTCACATTCTCGCTATAAACACACGTGGTTGAATATGTATGAGGTTTTCCGTGTAGTTTCTTGCCCCGCTTTGTACATCCATTTGTACAGGTGAACGTTATTTTCATAACTAAAGGCCTGAGCAAAGTTTAAAATATGCAGCAGAGGTCCAGAAGCTTCAAAAGCCTCATTCAGCAGTGGATGTGTCTAGTCCTGGAAGCAATGGCTTGGTTTTTCTGTTAGTTACCGGTGTCACCGGAGACCGTCCACTGAATAGCTCCTTGTTACAAGCAGGTTCATTTATTTGTGTATAATCAATGCTTGACTAGCCGCGTTCAGGACACAAGGCATATAGAGGAATGTTTACTAAGCAGGAGAGAGGGCAAGGTGGATCCTTCTGCATGATGATGTGATGACTTGTGTCGGTACTGCAAATTTTCTTTTTTTTTTCCATAAATCGCCTTAAAAGATTGGCATTTATCCTGCGAGACGACCACAATGTCAGCTCGTCATTATAAAGCTGAAGACATGAAAATAATGTTCCACGTATTATGTATACGTGGAAACATTTCTTGTCTTCAGCCTTTTTATTGTTCGATGCTGATCATTGGTCGTCTCGCAGGATAAATGCCATCTTTTTAAGCGATTTATGGAAAATAATAAAGAAAATTTGCAGAGTACTACCGACACAAAGTCATCATCATCATTCATGCAGAAGGCTTCCACCTAGCCTCTCTCTGCTCAAGTAAACATTCTTGATTGCCCTTGTGTCTGAACTGCGGGCTAGTCAAGCAATGATTATACAATTAATAAATGGACCCTGCTGTTGTAACCAAGGGAGCCAATTTCAGTGGACGGTCTCCGGTGACACCGGTAACTACAGAAATAATCAGCCAGTTCTTCCAGGACTAGGACACATCCACTGCTGAAGAGGCTTTTGAAGCTTCTGGCATCTGCTGCATATTTAAACTTTGCTTCTGCCTTTAAGTTATGAAAATAAAACGTTCACCTTACAAATGGATGTAAGAGAAAGCGGGCGGCAAAGAAACTAACTGGAATAAACCTCATACATATTCACCAACGTGTGTTTATAGCGAGAATGTGAACGGACATCTAGAAAATGTAACATAAGGAAAATGATTATAGCAGTCCACAAAAAACATACTTCTACTTTTAGACAATATTTTAGTAGTTTATTCTTGTACATAGGGCAGTATTATAGTAGTTTATTTTTACATAGGGGCAGTTTTAAAAGTAGTTTTATTCTTGTACATAGGGGGGAAACCTTTTTAGGGGAATTTTTAGTAGTTATATTTCTTGTATATAGGAGCGTATTATAGAGTTATATTTTTCTGGGGTTTTTTTTAAAAAGGGGGGCAGTATTATAGTAGTTTATTCTTGTAATAGGGCGTATTTATTTTGTAGTTATTTTTTCTTGTATATAGGAGCAGTATTATAGTAGTTTATTTTGTTATAGGGCAGTATTATAGTAGTTAAAATTCTTGTAATAGGAGCCAGTATTATAGTAGTTTTTATTCTTGTAATAGGGGCAGTATTATAGTAGTTATATTTTTGTAATAGGGGCAGTATTTAAATAGTTATAATTTTTGTATATTGGAGCAGAATTATAGTAGTTATATTTTTGTATTTTTGGAGCAGTATTATTTTAGTTATATTTTGTAATGGGGAGTATTTTTAGTAGTTTTTAAACTTGTTATTGGGGCAGTATTATAGTAGTTATATTCTTGTATATAGGAGCAGTATTATAGTAGTTATTTCTTGTAATTTTAGGGGCAGTATTTATAGTGGGTTTTTTTCTTGTATTGGGGCAGTATTATAGTATTTTATCTTGTAATTTGGGGCAGTTTTATAGTAGTTTATTTTTGTATAAGGGGAGTATTTTATTTGTTAATTTTGTATATAGGGAAACAGTATTATTGAGTTATATTCTTGTAATAGGGGCAGTTTATAGAGTTATATTTTTGTAATAGGGCGTATTTTTATTTTTTTTTTCTTGGACATTGGGCAGTATTTTTGTAGTTATTTTTTTTGTAATAGGGGCAGTTTATAGTGTTATATTCTTGTAAAATTTTGGGGGGAGGGTTTTTTTAGTAGTTATATTCTTGTATTTAGGAGCAGTTTATAGTAGTTTTTTTCTTGTATATAGGAGCAGTATTATAGTAGTTATATTCTTGTTAAAGGGGGCCCCGTATTATAGTAGTTATATTCTTGTATTTTGGAGCAGAATTTTTGTAGTTATATTCTTGTTTTTTTTTGGGAGTTTATAGTAGTTATATTCTTGTTTAAAAGGGGCAGGTTTTTATAGTTTGTTATATTTTGTTTTTAGGGGGGGTATTATAGTAGTTTTTATTCTTGTAATGGAGCCCGTTTTTTGTTGTTTTTTTCTTGTAATAGGGGGCGTATTTTAGTTTTTTTTTATTCTTGTATATGGGGCATTTTATTTATAGTTTTGTTTTATTCTTGTTCATAGGGGGGGTATTTATTTAGTTTTTATTCTTGTCATAGGGGCAGTATTAT